>CM023611.1:6010777-6610777 GCA_013358685.1 Antennarius maculatus | reverse complement strand
ATTAGTTTAATGTGCTGTATCACTTTTCTTTTGCACTGGAAGACCGAAAAGGCACAGAATCAGACAGTGAGCCGTTCTCACAAAGCCAATTAACTTAATAAAATACCAGAGTAACAAAGTAGAGTCATTTATTTGTCTGAGTGTAGATTTAAACTAAGTAGACATAGCTTTGACGAACTGAATGTGTGATGAATGAATTATGTAAGTCAAAATGTATTTTCTTCCGAGTCGCGTCATCCTTTACTATGTTATGGACCAACGGGAAAATACGGTCATGAAAGTGGATGAATATAGATTATAAATCCATTTTTGAGAACATTCGTTATCTCAAAGCTCAAAGTTAGTCGTTGGTCCTGGGACTTGTAGTTTTCTGTGAGTCACATCAATCATCTGCGCTGTCCGCGGTGCTGAAGCAGACACTCCGCCCTCTGCAGAACAACGCAATCCTGCATTTGCCTGAAATCTGCACATGTAGCAGTGAGTGCAAAATACAGGGACCCGTCAACTTAGTGCCAGTGTTGAACACTGGGTGTGAGACGTGCACCTGCTGGGTACAAGCTCCCCCCGATGTCATGTCAATGAGGGATGCAAGATTCGCGCTTTCCCAGGGCGCACAAAATGTTAACATTGCGAAATAAAGTTTTTTTTTTTTTTTTTTTTTTTTTTTACTCAGGTGTGGAGCGTGTCGGTCCGACAAATCCAGGAGAGATGGAGTACAAAGGTGATTTTAATGTCTCACAAAATTGACTCTACTTTCTAACTGACATGAGTCTAAATATGACTGAATGTGTGGTTTTTTTTTTTTTTTTTTAAGTATTAGCAGCTGTTCTTTGCGGTGAGATTGCACCAATGATGGCTACACAAGCGCTACTGTTTTTTTTATTTTTTTTTTGTGGGGTATGGAGAAGTTCTGGCAGCGTGCTTTAGTAGAGTCGGTCTGCATTGCGTCGAAACCCTCCAACTCCTCCTCCTCCTCTTCCTCCCGCTGCCCTCCCTACCCTTTCCCCTCCCCTCATTGCCTTGCCTCCCGTACACTTTGTATGTAAAATGCACAGAAAAACTTGCTTGGCATTGTGGAGAAAACACTTGGACATAGCTCCTGTCAAGTCTCTCTGTCCAAGATCTGTTTTTTTTTTTTTTTTTAATTCATTCTGCTGTTATTCCAGGAGCGCGCTGAGACGCGTTTCTCCCCGTCATCTTGTCCGTTCGGGAAAAGCAGCATCAGATTCCTGCTGATGCAGTGATGCCTGGAAATGCCAAGGGCTCGTTTATTTCCACTTACTATATGTGCCCCCGTGAATTGCAGCTCCAGCTTTTCTCCTGCGGTATACTCTGAGCTGCTCTCCGCTCCGCAGCTTCCAGCTTTCTGTCTCTTCCATCCCAGGCTCCCTTCATCCGACTTCATCCGCGTTCCATCGTGTTTTTACCTCGTCTCCATTCAAAGCCTGAGGCGTAATAAACCGATCCGAGGGCACTTTGTGGCGGACGCAGTTGCGATGGCGATGAGTGAAGACATTTTTGGGTTTTGTGCAATGTAAAGTTGCACATGACAACCTCCGGTGGTTTGCTGTTGGATCGTTTCACTCTCGCAAAATACGCACCGGAGACCTCATCCCACGGTAAGCACCGAAACTGCTGACTGAGACAATAAATTATGTTGTTGTTTTTTTTTTTTTTGATGTGCAGCTGTTGTTACTGTAAAGATAACTGATAAAGACTGTGTTATTTCTCTCTCTCACTGAGGCTTTTATGATCGTTTGCCCCTAGGATGCATGCACGTAGAGACAGTTGGCACAATATCAGTGTCAAATTATGCGTCACATCATAATTCAGGCCGTTTAGAGTGCAGTGGGATGGATCACTGTCGTGCACCTTTAAGACACACAACTACTGGGTTTCTCTGTTCCACTATAATAAACCTTCATTCATCGATGCAGAAATATGCGTGTTGCAGAGAAACAGGATGAAAACCACCCCATATAATTAGCTAAATGAATTGATAGAGATCATGTCAAACAGTCATAAAGTCAATCATGTCTCCTATAGAGAAAGTGTAAATGTCTGTTTGAAAAAAAATCTCACAGAAATGCATAATGATTGGATTTATTTAACCTTTACTAATGGATAAATACACTAATTGCTGGCTGAGGGAAGTAAATAAATAAATAAGCTGCAGAAAATGCTGAGCCAGCAAATATCTTGGCTGTTTGATCCCATTATTTCCTCCTCCTCCTCCTCCTCCTCCTCTCTCTTTCTCTCTCTCTTTCTCTCCCCCCTCGCTCTTCCCCTCTCTCCCCCTCTCCCTCTCTCTGTGGGTGACAGAGGCAGCAGTAACAACAGCAGCAGATGTACTGGAGAGCAGCAATGGTCAAATCAGTGAGAACCGCAGTGGAGCCGCACTGAGGCAAAGCAGCCAACCCGCCTGCTGATATCTGGGGACATCTCCAACAATTTAAAAGGTGCAGGAAGCTGAGGAGTGGAAAATTTCCCTGGAAACCTGAATGCCTGTTCAGTCAGTATAACCAAAATCCCAGCACAACTCCTCCTCCTTCAAAAATGACCGTGATAGCAGGAGATAATATGGACGACACCTCTGCTGTCCCTGGCCACCCTCAGGACACCTACCCCCCAGACCACAATGACCATGAATGCTGCGAGAGGGTGGTCATCAACATAGCCGGCCTCCGGTTCGAAACGCAGTTGAAAACTCTCTCCCAGTTTCCAGAAACGTTGCTGGGCAACCCCAAGAAGAGGATGCGGTACTTTGACCCGCTGAGAAACGAGTACTTCTTCGACAGAAACCGCCCGAGCTTCGATGCCATCCTCTACTACTATCAGTCTGGAGGTCGCTTGAGAAGACCGGTGAATGTCCCTTTGGATATGTTCTCAGAAGAAATCAAATTTTATGAGCTGGGAGTGGACGCCATGGAGAGGTTTCGTGAGGATGAGGGTTTCATTAGGGAGGAGGAGCGTCCTTTACCAGAGAAGGAGTTCCAGCGTCAGATCTGGCTCCTCTTTGAGCACCCAGAAAGCTCAGGGACTGCAAGAGGCATTGCCATAGTATCTGTAATGGTTATCTTGATTTCAATAGTCATATTTTGTTTAGAGACTTTACCACAGCTTAAAGAGGATCCAGCGGGGAGAAGGATGACCGTTGGAAACACTACTATATATTACAAGCCAAATATCCTCACTGATCCCTTCTTTGTCATTGAGACACTCTGTATAATCTGGTTCTCCTTTGAGTTGATAGTACGCTTTCTGGCGTGTCCAAGCAAACCGGCCTTCTTCAAGAACATGATGAACATGATCGACATCGTGGCCATCATCCCTTACTTCATCACGCTCGGCACAGAGCTGGCTGAAGACCCAGATAAGGAGGGGGTGGGGGAGCAGGCAACATCTCTGGCCATACTCAGGGTGATCCGTCTGGTCAGGGTGTTTCGGATTTTCAAGCTGTCGCGACACTCCAAAGGACTGCAGATTTTGGGGCAGACTCTCAAGGCCAGCATGCGAGAGCTCGGATTGCTGATCTTCTTTCTGTTCATTGGAGTCATCTTGTTTTCCAGCGCTGTCTACTTTGCTGAGGCAGAGGAGGAACAGTCCTACTTTGGCAGCATCCCAGATGCGTTCTGGTGGGCTGTTGTGTCTATGACAACTGTGGGCTATGGCGACATGGTACCGGTCACTATTGGAGGCAAGATTGTAGGATCTCTATGCGCCATTGCCGGAGTGTTGACAATTGCACTTCCAGTGCCTGTCATTGTGTCCAACTTCAACTACTTCTACCACAGGGAGACTGAGGGAGAAGAGCAGGCCCAGCTGCTCAACGTCAGCAACCCCAACATCCCCTCTGAATCTAACTCCAGCCGCCGTAGTTCATCCACTGTCAGCAAGTCAGAGTACATGGAGATTGATGGAGACATAAACAATAGCATCGACAACTTTAGGGAGGCAAACCTGAGAACTGGAAATTGCACTATATCCAACCAAAACTGTGTATATAAGAGCAAGCTGCTTACAGATGTGTAGACACTAGTTAGGAATAGTGGGATCTCTGTTGGACTATAATACATGGAGTAAGACGATCAGTAAGGAATGCTTCATTTACCTACCAAAAGCACTTGATGGCGTTAGGCCTGCAACCGTGCTCAGCTATATAGAGAGGACACAGAAAAAAACTAAGCTCTTAGAGTATTTGACTGGTAGGTAGAATATTTAATTCTTCTGATTCAAAAAACCTATAGGTACATCTAAAAGAAAATTGGTACGCATATACACGGCTCCCTGGAATACGCAGAGCACATCCTGTCTCATCAGTCGACAGCGTGATGATTAACTCTTATGCATGTACAGTACAGATAACATTTCAGCAAGTTGCACAAGTCATCTGAAACATCTGCAGAGACATGCAAGCACCTGCAGCACAGAGACTTTAGGTGATCCTGTTCCTTCCTCCTCCTCCTCCTCCTCCTCCCCCCTGACAAAAGGCTCTACTATTCAGCAAAGCACCTTATAGGAGGAAGACTGATCTCTCTTGTTTGGATGTAAACAGTTGGTGATTTACACGCTTCACGGATATCTGCAATGCTGCTGTTTTCCAGCAGATGCTGTAATTGTGATATCACCAAGTGATTCAATGCCATGCCCTTTAGAAGCAACACAGCACAATGAGAAATTGAGCTTCACACTAGCATGATTATAGATTTTCCATTTTGATATTGGCATGCATGATGACATATTTCACGTAATGGAAAGAATGTTCTTTTTGGATACGTCCCCGTCATCCTACCCCTTCTCATCTGATTTCACGCTGAGTCCACTGGATGAGTTTTTAATTTGAAATGCTAATCATTTACAAGTATGAAACTTGAATGCTAAATCTTAAGGGAACAGTACATAAACAAGATCATAGCATGATAAAAGTAACCTGCATTATGGCCTATTGACTAAGATACTTTCGTTTTTATCCTGGTGTATTTAATGCATGACATGAGTATCCTGCTTGTTGCAATTCAGACACTCTGCCTTGCCGGAAACTAAGGAAATGAAATTCTGGATGTTTCTCAATTGCAATCAAATATATCGAAACCCACCTCGAGGATGCAGAGTTTCTAATTTTAAAGTAGTCAAAGAAAGTGAATAAATATTATCAAAATGCATATAAACCTAATAAGCACCATTTACAGTATTAAGTCAAAGTGCAATGCATGGTCCTTGTTTGAAAGATTAGTCATACTTTCATTTCCACCTGGTTTGGAATTTACTCAAATGAATCAATTAGAAAATTTCACTTCATTTTACAAATAATTATTCAGATATTATTTGCTAGTGCCTTTATCCCTTTCATCGACAGGAACAGTGAAAGTGCCTCTGTGTACACTGAGATTAGTTATGGTGAGCAGAGCTGGTTTACCTTCTGTTCGTGTGTTGAGACACTGTTGGTTCTGATAATGATGCCAGATGAGCAACAGCAGGTGATTACTCTATAAAAAAAAATCCATTCCTGTTATGCACAACCCAGTTTTCATGCTGTCATGCACTTAATTATGTCCTTAAGCAGCAATGTATTGTACTCTGCATGTTTACCAATCTGGTTCATATTAATATTCAAGACATATTTTGATTATGTTGTTTAAGTTCGTACACCATGCACACTTTCAGGGTCTCTACCTCAGTGGGGTCATTGCAAACTTGCTGCAGAGCTGCAAATGTCAATGCAGGGCTTCCTATACCATAATGCAAAATGCAACCTTAAGTGTAAACTGCAGTCATGCAACATTGAATGTGTGCATAGCTTTCACACAAGCACTTAGGACAGATAGTGTACCGCAATCACTTTCCTTTTTTTTTCCACTTAAAGCTACGCACAATCAGAACATTCATTTGTAGAGAGCTTATAGCGATTGCTTGACTCTCCTGATGGGATGAGATTGACTGTTTTATATGTTCCTTTCTTTGACACAATGGTACCTAAAGTTACAGTTGCATCAAAGAGACACACTTGAATGCATTTCAACACACAAGCAAAGATGACGTTTGGAGACGTCTGTTGTAAGCCCTCTGTTGCCATTACAATGTAAAGCAAAGAGTTGCCCCTCTCTTTGCACAATTATTTTATTTTTGCTGCTTGAACCATGGTTTTGAGATTATTTTTCACTGTGCTGGCTCACAAGTAGTGACTTGTTTTTCAGGATGTTGTTCCAGACGGATTCACCGCAGATAGCTTTTGGACAGATTGCAACGATTACTTGAAAATCTCCAACTACTGTACGTTACACACAGTAATGAGATGAATTTACCCAAATGATAGTAAGATTTTGTACTGTAGTGTGTGCTCTTTTTTTTGATTAAGTGCTCTCCTGACAAGGTCATGTAAAAAAAAAAAAACTCTATTGCAGTCATTTCTGTTTGTGTTGGTGTAATTGCGATCCTGTGTGGTGCTCGTACAGGACTACCTTCTTTTCTTTACTTGAACCATCAGCAGAAGCAAATCTGCATTCTGTTATTCTTGTTTGGTTACTGGATGCTGGTTGGTTAGTTAGTTTAAGGCACATGCTGTCATTTTATTTTCAATTGATCTTTGTACTGTACTGTTGAAGAGTGTCTGCCTCAGATGAGGTTCAGAGCCTTGTTAGATGTCAGTAGCTTCTCATTAGAGCAAAAAAGATACACAGATGTGTCACAAATCTTTGACTTGTATTAGGTTTCTGAATAATACCCACTATTATAGAAGATAATATACATAGATTGACAAAAGAAAACTACAGTAGTCTTATGAATGCAGCTATCAGGAAATCGCTTTGATCACACCTTTTTCATACAACTCATGCTTGAACATAACCGAGTGTGTCACGTCCTGCAGGAAACAGCTGAAATGAGGTGAAGATGCAAATGATACCCCTCATGTTAGCGGTGCTTTTGCTCTCTAGCTAGCAAGGGCATGTTTGGATGGTGCTTTACATCCACTTACCCCAGAGAAACGTGTGTTCTTAACAGCAATAGAATATAAGATCGCCTGTTTCTTAGATGCTTTTTTGTAAAAATAGTCAAACAAATCTTGTCTGAATGTCAGAGAAGCTGTGATCACTTACAACAGGGCTGTTTACGTACCAATCTCTTACTCTCTGTTCTGTGATTTTGTAAGGTCAAATGTAGAGGCTGGTATTTTACTGAGAGAAACCTGTGACAAATTCACTTATAGGCTTTTTAACAGTGGCTGTTCCTATGAACTACCCATTATCAGACTGGTCCAGTTTTGCAGTCGAAAAGAAATGTAGCTGAAGGTTTCAGTTGACTTATATAACCTATCCCCAACGGGGCATCCCATAATGCACTTAGTGGCGATCTGTCATCAGTTAAGAGAAGGTGCCTAAAGCGTTTTACATCATCATTTTTAAGCTTACTGTTAAGACGTTTTATGCTTCTGCAACAAAGATAGAGATCTAAAAAGGATATTAAGCTAAAAACAGTGAAATATGATGAGAATTAATATCATTTAGTTACAGTAAGATAGAGAAACTTAAATACTATATACTGCAGTTACTTCTTACAAAACCATCTTAATGTTTTTATTTTTCTTATGCTTTATGGTGTCACTGTAACACGACTGACATAGGAAGAACATGCCATATACTGTAATATCAAAGACAAGCCACGACCATGAGAGTACTATATTAGGTTCAACTGCTATACACTAAATAATAATCAAAAGAAGTGTATTGTTATTTTAAAAAAATGCTTGTCTTTTTGGTTTGAGAGTCAAAAAACGTGATTCATTCCAACACCACGTTCATATTTTTACAAACTCCACTGCTGAGCCTATTCCTATAATGTATCTCTACATAAATCTACTAATCGCAAAAAACTGCATGGTCGACGGAAGACTGCATGAGTTTTGCCTTTCAAACTATGGTTCAACTATAACACAGTTGCATCATTTCACAAAAGAAACCCTTGCTTTCATCCTCACCAAGGCGCCCTCAAAGGCCCTGTTCAGAAGCTGTCATGAAACGTGTCCTCTGCTGGATTTCTGTTGGATTTCTTAAAAGCACCTTAAAAGCGCTGACGTCGTCACTAAGAGGGCGTCGGATATCTAAGCCGTTCTCATAGTCTGAGTATGAGTTTCAGGTTGTGCTTGCTCGGCTCTATATGTGAGCAAGGACATAAAGGGCAAGCTTCTCAATCTTGATCTCTATTCTAAGACTGAAACGCTCTTTCAAATGACATTTTACCCATTCTTACCTCAGTCTAGAGTGTAGTGATACAGTGATGCGGGAAACATGTCCGTCATATTCTAAGCGACACCTGAACCACACACCCTCACATTCTACTACTTTAATTTTAAGGCGTTCTTATTTTACTTAAAGTCTTGATGTAGGACCACCTTCAGTCTGCTGGGGAGGCACCGAAAGGGAATGTTGTGTACCTAACATTTGTGGTAGAAGTGTGATGGCCATGAGTTTATCTTTTCAGTCAAGACCGCACAACTTATTGCTAGCAAGGACATTTTGGAGCAAAGTAAACAATGACTTTTGAACTCTTTCTTTCATCCACAAGCAAACCAAACTGATGTTTTTTTTTTCCAATCCAACCACCATTGTCACGTTGTGTTTACCAGGGATTATGCTGCAAGGTGTTCAGTTTGTCAGATGATGACAAAGGCATGGTCTGTGATCTATGCAAGGGTTATTTGTTCTTTTTCTTTTCTTGTATCACTTATGATTTCATCTTACATCAACGTCAATAAATTTTTAAGGATCTGCTGGTGTATGCTCATTTCTGTTTGGGACAGGGTTGTATAGCTGCACAATGGACCTGCACAAAAAGCTGCTAAAAAACCAAACTTGTTAATTTAACTGTTACAGTACTTTGTGCATTGTGAAAACATTCAGACAATGCTGCAGTTTGCTTTGTTTGCAAAGCTCAGAGTCTCCATCTAAATGTGTACTACGTCTGTAGTACAGTTACCTCACTGAGGCCATTAGCGGTGATTCATGTTGCTAAGGTAATGGTTCTAGGCTAATCCTCACGTCTCAGGAGGAGGTAACTCTGGCATTCCCTGAGAATTGCGATGCGCCTCAAGCACCTGTCTTCACGTTCACATGCTTACAGCCCTATGACTCTCAGGTCTGTGATATGTATAAAATTCCGAAATTAATGGGGTTATAAAACAAGCGATTATTTTCACTTACCACCAAAAAAAAGGTATGAAAATAGTGTAAAATGCTTATAACAGTTTCCAAAAGAGTGATATATCCTAATAGCTTGTACTTTCCAAATAAAATCCCAAATCTAGAAATATTTACATGTTGGAGATGATGGGAAATTCAAAAAATTGTTACAATGTCATAAAGTTACAATCTGAGCATAATATATTTTTTGCTTTAAAAGCTCCTCTCACTGAAGTGATGGATTGATCAATTTGTAGACATGAAAAGATTCACAGTGGATTTGAGACACAACATTTTCTATAAATCTTTTTTTATTTCCATTTGATTTTGATGCCAGGAAAAGCCTCAAAGTGAAGTGGATTTCTTTTGCATCAAGAACACACAGTTGAGACCAGTAACACACAAACGCGTCCAGTTATTGAACAGCTGAAGTGCTATGAATGTGAAATATGTGAGTCCATTTTTAATAGTGTGAAAATGATTCATTGCTACTTCTATCCTCTTGTGAAGGTGAATATTGTGGTGAACGCTGAGCGGAGAATGCATCACACACTGAATGCTATAGCTCACACACACATATACCTGTATATGTACTGCATGTACATACATATGCATATATGCAGTTTCTCTCTCTCAGATCTATCTGTGTCTGCAGCACAGCTTCCATATTGGCTATATGGTAACCTTAACAAAAGTGACAGTCTTGTTCTTTGTCCTCTGCATTGTCCTCAGGAAATGCAGCACTTCTCACTCTGCAGGCAGCAGCAGTTAGGGTGCGGGATGCTGGCGCCGGTCCCGAACACATACCTCCCCTCCCACCGTCTGTCACTCTCTATTTCTCCCTCTCTCCCTCTTTCTCTGCCTCCGGAAAACTGTGAACTTCCAGTGGACTGTGGAGGAGCCCAGTGACAGAAGAGGACGCAGCTGTTAGTTCTCTCCCCTTTTTAGTCATTTTCTTTAGACACATGCACATACAGTCACCCAGAGTTGCAACCATTATGGTTAGAAATCAGTCTATGTGCTCATTGCTACTTTATCCAAGTCCTCAATGACCACTTATAATAAGTGTGTGTGTTTTTTAAGTGTCACTAATCAATAATTTGTTAGTAATTAAATTAATGTGTGTATATGTACTGTACAAGTAAGTGAAAACTGTTGCTTGCAGAGAATGAACCAATGAATCAGCAAAGAATGATCACCTGACCTAACTCTCACCTCTAGGGCAGGCTGACTAATGTCAGGTAGATAACCAGATTCATTTGTTGAACAATGATAATAAAACTCTTCATAGTCTCCTGAGAATCCTTTGAGTCCACCAATGATCAGGGTGGAACTGCTTTGGACACACAACCCCTCCAAACAAACTTTTTTCTGTGGTTAACAAATATTTATCAATCACTATTGATAATAATCAATATCCAGATCAGTCCACAGGGTCCAAAGGGCTAATTTAGCAAGGACACTATTATATGGATTTGACTTCAAATCACTGAATCAAATAAATGAGTCTGATACTAATATGTTGAAAATCATGCGGCGTGTTCATTCGTTCATTTCAAGCAGCATTAAGTATTATTTAAAGAGGAGAATTTTTTTACCCTGACTTTTTACCTTTAAAGAAGGTGCACAAAAAACCGACCCAAAATTATCTATGTATTAAAAAATTTAAAAAGTGCATCACTTCATATGACATGGCTCATGTATGTATTTTTAATTACTTTGGACAACAATGAAGGCATTCAAAGAATGCACGCCTCCACCAATGCAGCCTCCACCATCAGTGATGATCATACGTCCTCCTCCAGGTCTCATTGGTGGAGGTAAATATAGAATGTCCCAGCACATTACTCAGACCGGTGACTTTATCGCTGAATGTTATTGGACGTTTCATTTGGACACCCACATGTCAGTCTCCGCATGCAAATGAGAGGAATGTAATTGAGACTGGTTTAAGCCACTGTCTTGGTAATCGCCGATCAGCATGTTAGACTAACGGAGGAGCTGTCGGTCAATGGTGAAGCAGGCCTCCGTGGAGCTCGACATGGCCCCTCTTCATCCTCCCTCCCTCTGCTCACCATCTGACAAATATCTGGACAGAACTTTTTGAATGAAAAGTTGTTCATCAGCTGTTTGAGACGTCGTGTTCTCCTAAAGGAACAACCATGGCTGTGTGAAGAAATAACGCGACTGCATGCTCTCAATCGCTCACACACACACACACACACACACACACACACACACACACACACACACACACACACACACACACACACACACACACACACACACACACACACACACACACACACACACACACACACACACACAAAGGATGGCCCATTTGCCTGACTCAGGCCTCTGGCTCACTTGATATTCCCCGATTGATTTCTTTGAAGACAGACATTCATCCAATATCCCTTGTGCAAAAAAAAATGCCGTGACATTCCTGTTGACGTCATCCAAAAAGTTTCTCAAGGGCCTTCTCTTTGTGGCCCAATCAGCTGTGCATGCACAGTATTGTATGATTGCTTTATATCAAATCACAAGTGTCCTCTGGCCTTGGCTGAATTATTTGTGCATTGTAGTCCATGTTGAACGCTTAACTTCCCCTACTGTAGATTTCGGAATGTTAACAATGTGCAAAATAGCTTTGACAGCATTATTGGATCTCCCATGCTCGAGTCAAAGCCCTACCATCACCCCACCCCCTGGTCCAAGCCCACCGGCCTTTCCTATCCCCTTGATCCCACAGGCCCTCTCACTGGCCCACTTCCTCTTTGCATTACCTCCATCAGGCTGGGCTGCTGACACACTTGTTTAATAATTAAGGGCATGTCCATAATTTCCTCGTCCTTGTGGAAGTCCACAAATGGTCTCTGTGAAAGTCAGGCCAGTTATATGTACCTCTTTAACTTGGGCCACTAAAAAGATGATATGAGCTAGAGGAGGAGGTTCATCCTGAATCACCCACTGGTATCAGTTTATCTACTGGAACATTTTGCATTGAATCTCACAGTATCCACATCAGGAATGAAGAATGAGAAATTTCAGCAGTACTTTATCTAAATGTTTGCATAGCTTTAGAAACATTCAGTTGTGGGACATATTTTTTGCAATTATTATTACAATACTATTGATGCATCTAACGGAGTTGTATTTATTGTCTCTACACGTAACAAAATTATGACGAAAGTTGCTGAATCAGTAAATTAAGCCTGATCAACCAGGACCAAAGTAACTATTTTCTAATCAATCCTAGTAGATATTGATATCAGTGCTCCCAGTCTGTATGTATCCTTGTGGCATCAGGAGATATAGATCTCAGGTTACCCACCCCCACCCCACCCGGTGTGCAGTGTCAGCTTGTCGGGGGCAGGATATTCATAACTTAACATCAACAAAACTGTTTCTGTGACCTTCCTGTTTCGTTTGCACCACCACACAGAGCTCAGGGGGGACGGCAAATACAAAACCACAACGGTGATCACATCAATGCACGAGGGCCTCGTGTCTGAGAGCTACGTCATGCTAATGCTGGAAATGCTGTTCACTGATCACTAGTGGGGAAAGTTGTGATCTCTTTAACAAACTGTTCAGCATTACATTACTTACTGTTTTTTTTATATATGTTCATGTTACTCCATCATCTTCTAACAGTCTAAGGGTTTTTACGCCACAACGCTAGTGTAACTGACCACCTGAAAATAAGCCATGTATGACATACAGCATCGTCTGATGTCCATGACGAACACTGAGGATTCATGGAGAAAAAGCCACAAGAGGAACATAAAACATGCGTGGGATGCTTCTCTTCCCTGTGGTTGCAGTATATGACACAAAGATATTGTTGTAAATAAACCACTGCCATGCTGCACTACATACAGTCAACCCCTCCTACCCTCACCCCCCACCCCCAGTGCAGCTATTATGTATTGTACAATGATGGAGGACTATGTCAGCTCTCTTACCCAGGACACATTAACTGGACTGCTGGTGGAATTTACAGTAAAGGCTTGTGTGGGTCAGCTGAGAGTTATGCACACTGCAAAAAATATCCATCTTATTGTGTGATTCAACATAAATTATTCTGTATTATTATTACAAAGGATGAAATAATACAAGACTCTGATAAGATGAAAGAGATGTGTGTTGTATCATTTACTTTAAAAAACATCTTCTTCCTGTTACGTAAATTAGGTAATTTATAATTAAAATTTTTTTCTTGAAAATGGCAATGTAAAATTCCACAGAGAATAAAAATAAATGAACAACTCTATTGTTGGCTTTGTCATGTCAATTTTATAATTATATCTGCAACAGATCCATTGAGTTAATCACATCATTAACAAATCAATCTTACTTTTATGAGCTCAATCTGAGAATGTGTGTTCTGTCGTACTAGAAATTTTTTGCAGTGCATTCAGCTCCTGTCAAAGGCTGAGAAATGGAGAGTGCTTTTGGCTGAGAGCCGTCCCTACAGGTTTCACCATGCAGGCAGGAAATCTATCATACATGTGGATCTTCAGCCATCATGGTATTGTCATAAGGAAACCATGGACAATAACCGCAAACTCTTTATTCAGTTTGTGCTCTTCAGCAACACTCATTAAAGCCTAAAGTTAAAGCACTCAAAACAACTTCTGCCATGGGTAAGATAAGGAAAACTGAACAGACAGGTTTCTTTCAGGTGTCCCTGAACAGATTGGTATCTCTGTGTCCCAGAAGAACCTGAAGAAAATAAGAATCATTCACCACCTGGTTGGTATCTCTCTCGATTTTTATTCTTTACATTAAATATAACTATGGTTATCATGGCATTCATTGAGTGCCATTTCTAAAACAAATAACATGCCTCACAGACAAATGCATTTCACATAAAACTTTGTGAGATGCTGCTGTATTCATCATAGTAAAATTAGACCACAGATAGTGAACGCTATTCAGTATTATGTTCACCTCTTTCTTCATCGCCAGTTTCAAAGAAATAGTGAATTTAAAGTACCCTTGAGGGTTCTGGCAAAATTTCCGAGTCACTTTTGGAACCTTGTTTCTCTGTTTTATTCATGCCTCTCTGTGGAAACCACTGCAGCTACCTGCTCTGAAAGCTGCAGTCCTCAAGGAAAATGAGATTTCAGCAGTTTAACATTCTGAACTCCACGGAGGTCAGCTCTGTAGAAGTGACAAAAACCAGAGCTTTCTCTGTCCTGAAAGTCCCACCATTGCTAAAAACTATTTACCACTTATTAACACACTTTTATACTTTAATTATACTGAGACTTGAGGCCGACTGGATGCTTTTAAAACAAAAGAATAAATAATAAACAAGTAGAAGGCGATTCATCTGAGTTACATCTAACCTCCTTCGCTCCATCATTCAACCACTCTCTCCCATCCTTCCATTCCTCTTATGATAATCAGCATGAAAAAACAGTCTCAGCAAAGCAAGCAAATCAATAAACTAATCATTCTTTTCAGGCAATATCGTCTGTCGCAGAGCACTTGGTAATCAGGAGAAATGTGTGCCAGTGTTTTCTCAAAAGCCCTGAACAGGAGTGATTTCATTTACCTGCAGAGAGTAAACAGATGCTATTCTGGAGCATGACAGGTATGCATCATCATTAGGATAGCTCCATTATGTTTCAGTGCAGTGTCTGCACGAGTGTGTGCTGGTTCAGGAACTCTGCACAGCTTGCCCCCCTTCTGTGGCTCTGCTGACTTCTTGGTACGGAATCACAAAATCTGCTGCCTGCCTGTTTTCCGTACACTCACCTTCCGCTTCTGGTGCCTCCTCAGCACCTGGAGCCGGATACTGAGGGAGGGATCGGTTTCATCCATATGCCCATTTACACCAGGAGTATGAAAGTCAGTGAAGCGCCAGTTCAAATGTTCCTTTCACAGCATCAGTTACTAAAAAAAAGGCAAAAAGAAATAGTTCCTGAAACTACGGCTACAGTTCCAGCTCTGAAATGTGTTGTGCGTTTTTTAATTTATTTTACGCAATTGATTTTCGGTCAACAAAATTTTAAGCCTCACGTTTGAGCATGTATAAGAATACTGTATGAATAATAAATTGTTTATAACATGTTAATGTATTTGGTCTAAAGCTATAACTGTCGTCATAAAACACAATAAATCAGTCATAAACAGTCTATTGTCATAGGGTTATTATAACTGTTGGCATATAGTGCAGATTAATAAACACTTAAAAATGTATTTTTAATCTGCTTAAAACATTAAAATATGCTATAAATAATTTACTAAACACTTATTTAGTGCTTAGAAATGCTAAAATAACATTCTGATTCAGAATCTGCTTTCAAATCAGACTCTCCCCAATCTTGACAAGTGTTTTTTTTTTTTTCAATTATGGTTGAAAACAGGAGCTACTGACCCCTACTGCATGTTTTGTGGTCCAAATTTAGTAAAATGTTAGCAAATAAAAGCTAATAACTGGACTTAACATGTGATGCAAAATTAACCTTTGGTTGTATTCGAACTGGCAAGCGGGACACTACAATTACTCTGAAGTCCTGTGCAAAAAGGGCACAGCAGGGGTCAGATGTCCAACGATAGAAACACCTAACATCCAGTGCGGTTATCCTCTCTGCCATCTGATGTCCTACAGGACAGAAGAACAGAACTCTGCTGCAGGTATCTGCTGCTGCATTGGCCCAGGGGACAGCACAGCACTACCAAGGGCTGCACTGAGCTCTGATTCCAGCAAAAGAGCCACAGGGAAAGTGTAACTGCACCTCATCATCTACATCAGAGTTGCATCTAGTTACACATTTTTTAATTATAATAATTTTAAAAAAGATGGAAAAACTGTCATCCCTTTTTCTGTCACCTTGTGTGTTTGACTGGTTGAACTGCAGAGCCTCATCAATGACGTTGATCTGCCCTCTAGTGAACGACAGCGGAATGACAGGAGTAATTTCACAGTGACCTTGAATGCACACATAACGCTGTTTGTCAGTACTTCAAAGTTTAAATATTACTGTATTTATTTGAATTAGTGTTGAGAACACAACAGCAGACAAACACTAGCTCTGAATTTTCAGTTTTATTTAAGGTTCATTATTCCAGACCTGCAGAGAACAGTTCATTTCCTTTAAGCGCCTTTAATTTTGTTTTTTCCTTGCAACGTCGCGTTAAAACCCATTGAATGACTCGTGTTGGTTTCTCCTGGATGAGTTTGTTCATTTGTGTGAATACTGTTAAATAGGGAACAGCAGGAGGGGTGGGAAGTCGAGGGGAAAGGGGGGGGGTGTTGAGAGAGGGAGAAAGAGAGAGAGCGAAAACGGATCGGAATTAAGACTTCAAAAAAGAAAAAGGCGGTGGTCGCAGAGGTCAAACTCAAATCCTTAAGGATGAGAGCTCCTTAATCGAGACTACAGTACTTTTTGTCTTGCAGCACCTCCCTTTGGATGTATACTCACACAGCTGCCGAAATCACATACAATATTGCATATTTTTCAGCAATCACTGACGCAAGACTGTCGTTCCCATCATGCGAGCTCCTTCCTCACATCTGTCCATTTTAAGGCCTCGTTATGCCCTCTTCGGGTTGGACAAAGGGACCAGTTTAGTCCTATTGCTACCCTCATTAGTATTCTGACATTTCCTCATCCATCTTAGTCATTTATTTACTTTGTGGCTGTCCATGTTAGGGCTAGCTACTGTAGGTGCCACACAGTGGCACTGTGAGTAAGAGTCTAACCCTAGTGCTCAGGATGTGTGCCACATTCTCCCAAAGCCCTGGCTCCCCGCAGTTAGGTAGTGCTCTATTCTCTGATACAGAGGTTCAGCAGTATTTTCCCTCCGGCAGGATGGGACAAGTGGGATCCCTCCACTAAAGGGAATATGGGCCAAGTGGCCTCTCAAGCAGGCCATCGGTGGCCCTACCTAACAGGGAGCCCATGCATAGCCTGTGCCCTCAGCTCCCCTGGGTTTTCTGCATTCACTCCCTACTAGTCAAATCTCAGCTTTACTTTTTAAACATTTAAAACAAAACAAAATCTCTTCAGAGAGAAAAAAAAAAGCCAAGTACCAACCCAACCCCTATACTCTCTCTCTTGCTGCGCCATATTCTCAACCGATGTGTAAGGGTCAACCGTTTCACAGTCTCCTGTTAAAGTGGGGAGGATGAGGGTCTTTGGGGAAAAGCTTCAAGAGCAGATTCACAGCTTTTCTTCATACCAAGAAAACTTATCCGACTTCAACGTTCAGAAATACAAATGTTGTTCATGCTTAATCATTAGTTACTTTTTAAAAAAGACCTCACTTCTACTAATTTGTTTCTTCACCAGTTTGTGGAGTTAACTCTCATGTCTTCACTGGGCTTTATACCGTTGTCTTACGCTCTCTGGTGAGCTACAGTGACTGTAACAATGAGCTACTTGATTAATCCCATGTTGAGCCCAGAACTAGATGTAAGGAGTGGTGATGGTAGCAGACAAAGGGTAATGATAACTCATTTACCACAAACAAAAATAAAAACAAATCGGCCTTCAGAATAGACTAAAAGGAAGGAGGAAGAGAAAAGAAGAAAGCATGTTTTTACTTTGTTAATAATTTTTCATACTCTGCAGATTGGCATGTATTGCATTGGGGGAGGGAGGGGGGGTATGGGATGAGTGGGTATAAAGTGGTGTTGGGGGAATGGATGGGTGTCTGCCGTCATCAGTGTTCAGTGGCGGTCCACAGTGGCACTCTGTAGCAGCTCTGTGTTGGGCTGTCCCGGGGGTCTGAAGGCGGTCTGGAAACCAGGGGGAGGGGAGTGGAACTGGCTGGCGGGGTTGGCTGTGGGAGGGGGCAGATAGGGTGCCCAGCCGCCCGCGGCTCTGTGGTGGAGGGGAAGGTGGGCGTCCAGGAGAGGGGTGTGGAGGGGCTGGGGAGTGGGCACCGCTGAGCCAGCCGGGCCGTCCATCTCTGTGAGCGCCTGTAGGGACTTGAGCCAGTGTGGAGGGTTGTCATCCTGAAGACAGTCTAAACTGTTCCCTGCTGAGGCTGGGATGCCTGACAAAGGTAAGGTGGTGGGGTGTGGGGGTGTGGGGCGCACAATAGATCCAGTGAGTAACAACAATACAACAAAATACATGACACTGCAGTAAATACAAATGTTGTGAAAATGTTTTAAATTCATGTCGTTTACACAATCTTTTCAGAGCAGCTATTATAAGTCCGCAGAAGCAGAAAGAAAGTATAAACGTTTCATCTGTAATGTTCATGTGACTGATTGACGAGCTGAGACGATAATGCTATTAGTTTACCGACAGGAAACATAAAACAAGGGGCGTTGCTGTGTGTTTTTCTTAGGTAAATTGTAAAATCAGTATCTTCAGTCGACAGTCATGTCGTGTTGTTGCGTTTAACACAGACATCTATTAAATTGAAAAACTGTTAAACACTGTGGTCCTTCTCCAGTGGGAGAGTTAGTTGGACTAACAACCAAACTAAAGTCCAAATTAAAAAAGAAATTCGAAGGGATTTTGTCAAACTCCGGACACTTTTGAAGAATAAAGTACTGGTTAATTATTTGCACTTTATAAATACCTTAGATGACTGGGTGCATGCTAAATTAATCTTTAAATGTCTGTCAATCACCTCAGGAAGTGCTTCTCAAATCGGTTAACCTCCTACCTGTGATGATAGCAGGGTCCATCCAACTGGCTGTGCCATCCCAGCTCAAGCTGTGTGAGAGACCTACTGGCCCCGCTGGCCCACCAATGTGGTTAACACTGTTGGAGGATGAGGAGGAGGAAGAGGAAGAGGAGTTTGGGAGGCCCCCGAAGTTGATATTGATGTTGGGCAAGAGAGCTCTGAGGCCGTCCTGCCACTCTTTCACATTTAAGCCATCTATAGAGCCGCTGTTCTCTGCAGGAGAGGAAAGGAAAACGCGTCAGGGGTTTGAACACAGACTTGTGCGGTGCTGCATCTACCTTTAGAAACTCAAATCAAAAGATTATAATGTGCTGTGGCAGGGTACAAATGTTGAACTATCAAACACCAATAGAATAGAACATTTTTGAAGTATGTTGTGAAATCCACTGCTCCAGTGGGACACAGCAAGGTGCCACAGTGACACAGGTGCAGGTACCTGAAATGGGTATCCCTCCTAGCCCTGTGTTGTGCTGAGGGGGCAGATTCAGGTCCAAGAAATTACTGTGTGAGGCAGCACTGGCTGAGTGGTTCAAGTGTGTGAGGTTATTTCGTGTGGGGATGCCCATCCATGGATGTCTGGCGGATGGCGGCTGCTGATTGGCCTGACTGTTCTGACTGCTGGGAAAACTGAAGGAGCTGTAGATGGCTCTGTGGTGGACTTGGGGGACACGTGGCAGGCCGCTGGGAAAGTGGTGTGAGGAGCCGGGGTTAGGGTTGGGGGGTAACATGTTGCTCCCCTGGTTGAAAGGCCCCGGAGACGATGGGCTCTGGTCCTGCACTGAGAGCTCCTTCTCTATCAGGTCGGCCAATGCCTTGCGGGTAACGTCGAAAGGATCAAAACCTAGATCGTCGTCCTGTTGTTTGCTGGATGAACCGAAGCCAAAGGCGGCTTGCCAGTCTGTGGAGGAAGACACTGGTATTGTGTCTAAAAAGAACAGAGGGAAAAGTTAAACCGACTGCTATGCAAAGGAGAAAGTCTGGTCAACTCTTCAAAGGATTTTATTTGACTGGCTGATGACAAAAGGCCTTTAGAGCCTCCAGGGTAGAGCCTTAATAAATTACTATGCAGTAAATTTCTCACGGTTTTATCTTTCCATTCTCATGACTTCAGATCGTCATTCACTGATTTCGCTCTTCTGGTTTCATTTTTTTATTATGGATCTTTCTAAGATGAAGGCTTTTGTTGAGACGTACAAGGTTAGAACCTATCAGAACAGGTACTTATGAAGCACAAAACGCTGTACCTGATGTGAAGAGGCTCTGTGGTTCAGGGGTCATAGGCCAGTCAGAACTGCCGCGGGGGGAGCTGGGGAAGGGTGGCAGACCGGTGGGGAGAGGGTTTGGATGTCTGAAATTACTGTTGTCTGAAAAGAGTGACTGGGACTCAGCTGCCGCACCCTCGAAAGGTGACCGGGCCGTGAGGTCTGACACGCTGATGGGCACCACCAGACTGGGCTTGGTTAAACCCGGGGGAGGAGACGGGGAGTCACTGGTGGGTATCTGGACAAAGACAGGAGAGAACCGTGAACAGCAGTCCCTCTGAGACTCAATTATATGCATCTTAATACAAAAGAACTTTGAGGTCTCACCTGTTGTAAAGTCTCACCATTCACCATTCCCATTGACTCAGTTGGTTTGTCACTGGGACTGCAGGTAAAGAAGTGGCAAAAATAGATATATATGGAACAAAACTGCAGTAAACTGTTTTGTTTTTTTAACAGAAAAAACAGTTAAGATTACCTGTTACTGTCACAATTAGAGGAGAAGGGAGATAGGGTAGTACGCTGGGCAGAACCTAGCTCTGTTTCTAACCCATCTGATGCTATAGCTTCTTGTTCTAAATAGTCTAGTAATGGAGGAGACTTGCGGTCCTCTGAAAGCCCGTTGGCTAGTTTGCTATGTCCTGACAGCGTCGGCCACCCATCTTTACCATTGCTACCGTTGGTTCTGTTAAAAGCAGGAGACAGAGAGAGGAATAAAAAAAAATAAATTAGCACAATTCTCAATTTTGCCTATAAAGTAAGTAAGAGGAGCAAAATTAAGGACAAAGAAAGTATAAATGCACCTCTGTGTGGAGTTGGTTTTACTCTTTGACTTCTCTGTTCCACATGCTGGAGGTTGTAGAAAGCTAGGGTTAATTTTATAGAGGTCTTGGAGGAGTTTTTGCTCATACTCTTGATGTTTCCCCGCCTAAAAAACAAACAACACAAATAAAAAAACATGTCAAATCCGGGAATGCATCAATGCCGATATAGGTCTCATTCTGATTACGAGCAAAGCACTGAGCACTGGCAGTTTGATAAAGCAGTAGGAAACAGCTAAAACCAACTTGGACCTTCTCAGGACCACAGACCCCAAACATGGTTATACTAGCCGTCACTGCATCAAGTCATCAGTTGAACTGAGTAGTGAATTGATGAGGATATTTCTCAGACAATCAGTCTCCACAGGAGAGAGTTTGAGGTTCAAGATAAAAAAAGTCAAATTCATAATGAGATACTGGACACCTTAGCTGACTGTGTAGTACTCAAAACCTCTTACTGGCTGTTTACAAGGAGCTTTAGAATAGAATAAAATAGAATAGAATGCTTTTCATGTCATCACACACAAGTGTACAACAAAAAATTTTTTAGACAACTCTCAGTGCAAACAAAGGCTCAGGTTCAAGTATAAAGTACAAAAACAAAACACAGGCGCAAGAAACAAGCAATTAGAAATATAGGCTTTAGGCTCAAAGACATGTCAGACATGGTCCCAGTGCCACAGTTGTTCAGAAAAGTAGTTGAATTCTGTAGTCGACAAGAAAATACGATGTTTTGAAGCTGTAATATTGTGATCCAACTAGTCATACTGATACTCTGTATCGTCAGGTAGTAAAAGGCATGTACTTGTTCATGACACAATGCAGTATCAGATCATCATGAGTCAAATTAACTATTTTGTAAATTCAAAAGACAGTTCAGTTCTAATTAGTCATATTTCATAAAGAGAAACAAATGTTGTACCTGCATCTCCTCCTTAGTAAAGCTAGCCGCTTCATCTCCCAGCTCGTGTAGATACATACAATCAGGTTTGGGACACTGCATACTCTTAAGGAAGTAACTGCAGTATTTTGTTGTGCCTAAAGAAGCCTGAAACAAAGAAAAAACTTTTGGTTTCACCCTAATATTTTGGATGCTAATTGAAAATAGAAAAAAAGTTATTACAATACAACAAGTCATGTGCTCCATCATTGTGGTTATGTTCTCACCTTCAGTGTTCTGCCATCAACAACCACATTGTTGACACACTGTATTGCTCTTAGGGCATCTTCTGAGCGGATATAAGTGACGTAAGCACTGGCACTAGGCCCCTAGTAAAAAATAAATAAAAGTAAACACACAAGTCAAACTGTCATGGTTTAATTACGTTTACAGTCTGCATAAGGCAGCAATAAGTAATTATTTTCATTAGCAACAGTTGACATTTTTAATCAGTTTGCCATTACTGACAAACAATGACAATGTGGGTGACTAAACATTATGATAATTTACCGCATTGAAAGATATTTAAATTCGAGTCTTTGCAAATCTTTGTATCATGCAAATCTTTGTATCATTGTAAATTGATAGATTTGTATCATTGCAAACTTCACAGGGTTGTACAGTTTTCCTTGGTAAAAGAAAATTATTCTTTGTGTGTTAAAGTTAATAAACATCCTCTGACTCTGTCACAATCCTCACCTGTGAACCTGCGTAAGATGTGCTATTGTTGATGACAACTTTATGGATTTTCCCAAACCTCCCAAAATACTCTGGTCGTTTTAGGACCTGTTGGTACAGTGCAAAAAATAAATCACTTTTCACAAAATGTTGGGTTGTCTCTGAACTCTTTCTTTCAATTTGTTGTAGCCCAATTCACAGCACAAAGTCTCTGCAGGTGGTATAAGGTACACGACTCACCTCCGGGTCAGCAAGCCGCTGTGAGAGCCCCACCACAAACACCAGGTTTCTCTGGACCACTCGGACACTGGCTAGGTGCTTGCGGTTTTCTGTCACCTTCTGCTTCTTCTCGTTCTGTTTCTGCTTCTTCTCATTCTTTATCCTCTGGATCTCCTCCTGTGACAGAGGCTTGTATACAGCTGGGTCTTCTGGGTATGGCTACAGAAGAACAAATGCTTAGTTACAAGCTGAAAATCCAAAAACTTTTGTTTCATATCGTGCAGCTTCAATAAGACAGCGAGTGCCTAAGGCCTTTAGGTGTTACCAGTTAGGTAAACAGCTCAGGTACTAAATGCTTTAACTAACAAAGCTATTCTACAATTGGAAAATTAAAGTTTATTCTCCCTCTATATCAATGATAAGTATCATTATGATACTCAACATTATCATCATGTTTGCTTTCTAAACAAATCAATAAATTCGAGAGATGCGATTCGTGTCCAGTCTCATGTTCATCTCACCTTTCGGCATGCAGGACAGAGGCCATTCTCGTCTGTGCGAATGCGGTGCCAACAGAAGCGGCAGATCTGATAGCCGCAGGTGCAAGGAAAAAAGTTGACGTCATCAATTTCCAGTGGCTCCATGCACAGAGGACACTCCATGGGGTCGTCCTTCATTTCAGGGCTGTGGGACATCCTATGGTGCGGTGAGGGTGAGTGTTGAAACTGGTCACAGAGCACGGGGCTAAAAAAACATAAAAAGGCCAAGTATTTAAGCGCCATGATTGTGTGGATGAACATGTCAACTTTACAAATTATTTCTAAAAACTGCAATTAACAGGTTGGTACAGCATCTATAGAAGAGTTTATGATCTCCACGGTCACAACACCAAACTAAGCACATGACACAATGTTTTTATACAAATAAACTTAATGCAGAATTTGTCCTATTTGGCATCAATGGAAACATTACACTCAGGACTAACTATTTACACAACTGCAGCCGGAATCAATTCACCTCATGTAAAGGAAAATGTCATGGTGTTTGTTAATCTTTCAATAAAAGGACTGCTTTACAGTTGTATTGGATGCTGCTGAATTGCACTGACCTGAACAACAACAGAACTCATCCTTGGTACATTTGTTGATAGACAAAATTGAACCACCAACTATCTGACAGGTTAATTAATTTACATGTTAATATTCGATGAATGTTGGCTTTCTTAGAAGTGAATATTTGGTCGTTTTCATGCACATCTCTTCTTATCTTGGGAGTTAACAACTTGCTGTACAGATCAAGAATTTTGACGAAGAAATATCTTGATGGGTCGCTATGTCCAAATGGTACAACAAAGTTATTAAGCAACTCTCTAAATTATTAGCTTTTAAACTGGACATAATGACCTTCACGAAGTTTGGAGTCGTGGCAGGAATTGCTTTCCTTGATTCATAAAGCATGCCTATCAAAAAGAAAATTTAACTGTATTTCACAGACAATGATGCAGTACAGTAGTCATCACGTTAAAAAAGATGAATACAGATGCTATCTTTCAGCGGCAGACAATACTAAACACAACGTCACGATGGACAGTAAAGGAAATGCGCCAAGCTTGTATTTAGAATTTCAATGTGACAACATTGCTGCTAGCAGACAAACTCAATGACAAACCGAGATTGGTAGAACCTAACAGTGTAGCGTTAAAATGCACGATTACAGAGAAATGGCAAGATTTCACATAGCAGCATTTGCTAATAAATTATCACGATAAGGAATGTAACGGTTCTGTCATGTTGAAGATTTCATCTTAACAGCGAAATCGCGTGTGAAGCCAAAATACGTAGTTAGTGAGGCTGGTAACTTTAGCTGCTGTGTCTACTAGATCGTACATTATGACAGATGCTGTTTGACTGTCGTCAAGCTAAGCTAATCTTAGCCGCGAAATGTGAAAAGAGGCCGGTCCAACTAATAGCAAGTATAAGTGAATAACTGTCATTTGTATCACAACATTAAAGCACACAGATATAAAAAGAACCAGATACTGACATAAGTTGATTAAAACGGAAAGCGAAATGTCAAGCTTTGATATTTATGTTAACGGACAGCTTGCTTTTTGCTAACCGCTAGCATCGGTATGGTTAGCTTGCTATATTATCATCGAAGTGTACGGGGTTTTGGAGCCAAGCTTACAAAGCGGCCTAGACAAGCTAACATTGAACTGGACGCAAGTTTTAGGTACTACAAACAACTGACAATGTTCTCACGACATCGTGATTACCTTGAAATTGGCCTAAAAACGTGTGATTACACCACTGACAGTCTGAAAAGTCGCAACAGACACAACTGTCCTCTATTTGTTGAAGGAAAATGGAAGTTAGCTAGCCCAGCAAGCAACTTGGCTATCGTTAGCGTTACTTACCCTGTCCGTATTTAGCTAAGGATTCCACTCCAAGGGAGTCACACCAAATTGGGCGGGGACTGTGAGCCAATATATTTGAAATGCCAAAATATCTATAAACGGTCATATATGATACCCGTAGCAGTGTTGTTCTGCTGTTATTAAAAGGCTGTTATAATGTTATGCCCCTTTCTTTTCTTGGAAATGTAGAGACAATTTACGCTCTAACCACCATCTTAGCTAGCATTAAAGTAGGGAGGAGGGAATGGGGCAAGTGTTCCGAGTAGCTCAATGTGCGCAGGTGCACAGCTGCATTGTGGGAAATAGAGTTTTATCAGTTTTTATCAGTTTTATTTTTGTTACGTGAGATAAAGTACACCGTTAAAGCAACTGTTCCATTTACTAATTATTCATTTGAGTTATTTAGGCTTTATATTAGTGTATGCATTATTTCTACTGAATGAATAAAATGATTGTTACTCAACTTTCCACATTTTTTAATTTGTAGATTTCTTTCACATTCAAAATATAGGTAAATTTTATGAAATATGTAGTAGTATTAATATTACAATTACTATTAGTAGTACATTGACCAGCAGCTGTCACAAGTTCCCTTCGATAGCTCAGTTGGTAGAGCGGAGGACTGTAGCAAGATAATGTGGTCATCCTTAGGTCGCTGGTTCGAATCCGGCTCGAAGGAGAATCACTTTTGGGGCGGCAGTGGCTCTTGGTAGAGTGGGTCGTCCGATGATTGCAGGATTGGTGGTTTGATTACCGCTCCTGCCCAGTCACTTCTGAGTGTGAGCTGGCAGTGGGAGGTGTCAGCTCATACTCAGAAGCGAGCACAGCTGAGGTGTCCTTGAGCAATACTCTACGTCTCCTTTATAAGTTGCTCATGCCTGCCACTCTACCCCCACCCCCACCCCATATGCCTACAGGCCCTTTGTATATGTTACGGGCCTGTACACACTGTATATATACTGTATATGCATACAATTACACTAACAGTGTGATCTACTGTAGAGTGTGCTAACAATTTCCCTATGAGGATTAAGGAAATAAAGTATTTACATTTATATTACAATCATAGTTATATATTAATGCACCAAACTAATAGACATAAGCACTCTGAAAAGAACTGGGAAATTGTTATTTCTCCACTCATGTTAGCATGTCCTGAAACATGCAAATATATGTGTGTACAGACCCCTGAAACAGACACACACAAGGGGCCCGTAAGCATTCAAAGCATACTGTATACAATGGGAGGTTGTATCATGAGCAGCTTCTGGAGGGGGGTGGTGCCTTGCTCAAGGGCACCTCGACAGTGCTCAGGAGGTGAGCTGATACCTCCCACTGCAACTCGCACTTCAGATGTTTTAGCCCACACGGGTCTTGAGCCGGCAACTTCTGGTCCCCAGTCCAAAACTTAGTGGACTGAGCTACTGTCGAACCAGTAGAGGACACACAGCACAGCGAACACATTTTTGAAATCTAGTTGTGCTTTTATGCAAGTAAAAAAATGTGGTTATTTATTTATTTATCTATCTATTTATTTATTTATTGTTCGATATTTGTAAGAAAAGAACTTAGGCATTTCCTCTGCCACCAAAGCCAATATTTACATTTAAAATTAGACATCGGAACAGTAGAGTGCATTGGGGAATATCTCATAATTTATCTATGGGGATTTAAAAACATGAATGAGGCATAAATGAGACAAAGCTTAGTCAAGAGTAATTTATTTGTTTGTGCACTTCATATCAACAATTAAAAATGTGATTTTGCATATTTTTGCAGAATGTGTCACAATCTTTTTTTATTTTTTAATCTTGTCTAGCTTTACTCAGTCCCTATGTTAAATGCAGTTTTCAGAATCCATTCAGGTCCAAAAATGATATCAGTACCAGGTCCTCAGAACTATTCTGTTGTAATTTTTCAAAGCCATTTTTTAAAATTTAATCTATCCACATGAAACTGGGTTTGGGCCAGTTCTGAGCATGGACTTTGTCAGGATCCACAGAGTCTGAGTTGAGCGCGAGAGCAATAGGATGTGGTGATAACAGGGAGAGTCTTGCCGCTAGGAGTCCCATCCGGACGCAGCTGTCTGTGTCCCGCTGCTGGAGAATCCCAACCATAATGGCACCAGCAAGACTGTGAAAGAAGCCGCGATAAGCATTATTTGTGTGAATATTGACGCATGATTTTGTGAGTAAGGGAGAAATATAACAGGGACAGGAAGAGGGAAGTGAAAATTAAATAAAAATATAGCAGAAGTTCAGAAAATCCAGAAATCATATGGTACCTATCTCCTGCTCCTGACACATTTATGATCTCTTCTGCAGTCACATTCAGCGCTGGATAGTGAAGAGCGCAAAGTCGCCTCCTCTGCAAAGACAGATGTGGTAAACATCTTCATTTTTACTATCCTATCATTATCAGTCTAAATAGAAGCCAACTTTACCTTCTTCTGTAGTCTTGGCTGCAGGCTGACAGAGCCAGCATTGTGCTCACCACACACCAAAAGTCCGTTTGACCCCAAAGTCACCACCAGACAGTGAAGATGATCCAGAAGGGGGCGTGAGAGAGTCACAGCGAGACTCAAGATATCATCAAGAGAGCTTGGCAGCACTGCCACCCACAAGAAACACATGTTCAACAATTATCACACTATTTGTGTGATTTATACCAAATGTCAATGACAAACTATGCATATCAACACGTCTTTGAGACCCTTTAATTCCCCATTAAAGAATACAGTTTACCTTCAGGTGTTGGGACACCAAGTGTTTTTGTCATGGTGCACAATTCTGCCAGGTTTGGGGACGCATATGACAGAGACTTCCAGGAGTCTGAAAGGAAAGGCTTACAAGCCTTTTCTGAATCTGTGGGCTCATACCAAACTGTGACACACAATGACTGTATTGCGTTAAAACTGACAAAGCTTAAGCCATTTATCATTTATTAACCGTCACACTGTGTTTACCATTTATGTTGTGACTAGAGGCGAAGGAGCAAACATAGTCAATGGTGGAGACGGGAATGTTTCCATCAAGACACACAAGAGTGGCTGATGAAAGCTGCTTGTCAAACTGGGACACCTTTAAAAAAAAGATATTCCCAGTTAAAATGAAGAAATACTGCACATCAAATTTGATCCTGGTAATAATAAAACTTCAAGCGAATGAAAAAAACAGAAAAAACACTAATACAATAAATTATTTTAAAAGAACTTGCACATTGCTTTGTGATTTGTTCATGAATGTCCATGTCTCCCAGTCCGAGTATCATTTCTCCGCTCTCAGCAATAACAACGCAGTAAGTAGCTGTGCTCTGCCCTTCAAGCCGGCTCACACCACTTGTATTCTTTCAGTGATAGAAGAAAGTTATGAACATAAAATGCATATACATGAAATTAAAATCAATAATTATCAGACATGTTAATTATAAACTGTAGATGCTGACATACCATGTGTTTACAATAGTTAAAAACTGCTTCACCGTGTGAATCATCTCCAGTAGCAGAGATGAAAAGGGGCGACTGGCCTAATCGACTCAGAGAGTCTTAAAGTTTGGCATAAGAGAAGAGTGTGTAAAACAGTAATATTTAGTTATAGCTAGTTATATTATTTGGAAAAACATGTGCAGAAACATCAATAAATAAAAGCATACCTGCGATGTTGCGACCTACACCCCCAAATGACTGACAGACACGTCCTGAGTTTGTCTGTCCAAACTGAAAGAGAAAACAAGTCATGGTATCATGTTGAATATGGTTTAACAGAATCAATAGGAGTGTGGATATCGATTGTCATTAACTAAACTTACAAAAAGTTTTTCTATCTTTCCTTTTGCAATGAAATCAACATTTATGCCTCCAACGACCACCTGCAAACAGAGTCACATTGCGAGTTCTATATTGTCCCAATATTTCAGTTGAATCTACCCCCTGCCCCTGGCATGCTTATACTCACGACAGTTGATTGGTTCCCATGACGATGACGAACCTTGCTTTTTAGCTTTCTGTCATCAAGCTGTTTTCCCAGTGCACAGGCTACCTGACTGCCAACTTTAGCATTGTTAAAAATCAGAGCAATGTCTGAAAACATGGATGGTTAAGACCAGTTTGGTTGTAAAGTTGTAAAGATATAATCGCTATCTCTGCCTCTGAAATCAGTGCTTCAGATTCCGAGTAGGATACTGGCTTGAAGAGACTTCCCTCCAGTCAGATCATTGACCTTTTGAAGAATGAATGGAGTCACATCTCTTCCTGTTATGCCTTTAGCGCTGAATAAATCAAAACGGAGAACAAAGAGAGATCGAGACCTCCAGTGTATTTGATTCACAGCTGATTACTGAGGCTCTGTGTACCTCGCCTCTCCCACAGCTGCCTGTATAGCTTCCTCTATCTGCTGGCCGACTGCTGCGTGCTTCGCTGGGATGGGCACCGCTAGCAGCACGCCACTTTGGAGACCCAGGGACAGAGCGCTTGCTGAAAGATGCATAGCAAAGGATTCACATTTATAAAATGTGTGTGTTAATGGTGAGGAGAACGTCACATACGTTGATATACCAATGAGTTCTGCTGCCTCCTCAGGGTTGCGGACTTGGAATGGAGAAATGAATCCACTTTGTGGAGAGAAGAAGGCTGGGAAATTGTTCGTTGCTCCGTATGTGGCTACACAGACACCCTGTGTCTCCTTGTAAAAATACAAAACAGAAATGTATAGCAGCCCTTTTTGCAGGGGATGCAGAATCCACACAGACAAACACACTGTGAGAACTCCCACACCAGATACACCCACTCTGTGCTGTCCACATCTTAGTGATATACAGCTTGTCTCTCTGTATGTAGGTTTTTACACCCCCATCTTTGTTTAAAAACATTCTTTAGCCACCTGAATTTAATACTGATGCAGGAAATATCCTGCAGTAAACCAACCACAAGTCAAGATGATGCATTAAAGACTTGTGACGCATTTTTGGCTGCGAAACACTGACTCATGTGGGAGGTATCAAATCTGCCTTCATGCCACGAAACAACACGATTCAGAACAAACTCCGTCAAGATTCTTACAAGGAACTCGAGGGTGCGACCAATGTCCAGAATGGACTTGACACCAGCAGAGACGACTGTAATGGGAGTTCTGCCGAGCTCGGTCAGGTCTGCACTGATGTCCAGACCTAGAGGAAATAGTCATTACATTAAAATATTCACATAGTACAGCACAAAAGTACCTTTTTAAACATGAAAAAAACAGTCAATCATGGCAGTTTTGATGTTCTTATCTGTACAGGGAAAAATATTTCAACACTAAGTGGCTTCTGACTGTAAGTGTGATTCCATGGACTCTCATCTATATTCAGGGTATTTGCTATGAAATTAAAGGTAGCTGATACAGCTGAAAAACAGGACTGAGTAATAAGTTAATATCAGTGTGTTTGTAAGTGTCATCATTGACTTGCTTACTATTCTCTCCATCTCTATGAACTCCTCCGATTCCCCCAGTAACAAACACAGGGATGCCAGCTCGATGTGCTGCTATCATAGTGGCTGACACTGTTGTTCCCCCAGAAAGTCCCTGACAAATAACATAGAGAACAAAATTACAACAGCAACATACATCCACGATATACTAAAGCATTTTAACCGAGGGCCACATCATCATAATGACTGTCCTCATAAGGGCCAGATGTAACTTATAAATGTAACTAAATGCAACTAAATGTACCTCATTTTAATGTAAAATAAATTTAACTACTCCTTAATGTTAAATAACTCTGAATTTATTACTTATTCAAGTTACAAACATTACAGTTGCGCAGAAAAATGTTTGTTTGTTTCTCTGTTATTAAACCCACAAAACTCTATCAATCGAGGATCAAACTATCCAAGTGAATAAAAGAAAAATAACATCAAACACAAATTAGAATATTAACTTCGTTCAAAACGTTTTTGTCAAAGTTAAAATGGCTTAATGACTGCATTGTGGGAAATGCAGTTTTGGTCAAAGCACACTTTTGACCTATTCATTATTAGATACTCTGACCTTTTATTCTCTCACGGGCCACATTTGGCCCCCGGGTCTTGAGTTTGACACACGTCTTTTGATGTTGATATTTGCGGACTTACTTTACTGATGACATAAGGCAGATCACGGCGGGACACCTTCAAGGCGCTCTTACAGGAGGCGAGGTGGTCGAGCTGCTCTGACGACAGGCCAACATGTATTACACCCTCAATCACCCCCACTGTGGCCGGAGTGGCTCCTTCTCCTCTCACAATGGCCTCCACCTCCCTTGCTGTGCTGCATTAAATCATCCATGTCTGAACTTCTGCTGTCAGAGTCTGCTGACGCTTGAGGGCTATGATCGTACCTCAGGTTGTGCGGATAGGGCATGCCATGTGTGATGATGGTACTTTCCAGTGCAACTACTGGCTTGTTGTCTGCCAGCGCCCGCAATACAGACGGATGAACTCTGATGAGGCTGTCTAAGAGCAGAGGTCAGGGGTTGATAATCATCATTATTGTCAATTCTTTGTGAACTGGTGTTTATTTACCATTACTGTTCAATCTGGTCTGATTAGTCGTAATTCCTCTTCTCAGGATGAGTGCAGCGACTCTCTTTATTAATCTCATTTTGGCCAGAAACCCTGAAAATAGACTACGTTAGATTATAATTTCCATTCACACAAATTGGACTGGTTGATTATAATTATTTATTTCTAATGCAGGTTGACACATTAAGGTTTATCTAGTGGTCATATATTATCATCCCCTCAGTGTTCTTCCTCTGGGATGTGCAGTAAATACTCAAGTATGAGTACTCAAGTATGAGTATTTACTCAAGTATGAGCATTTACTGCTCATACTTCATGAGTATGAGTATTTACTGCACATCCTCAGCAATTCAAGTTTAAACATTTGGATTCTCTTCTTTAAATTATCATTCATCAAGATGCTGAATTTCATTACTTATTTTCACTGTTTCTTCAATTTAGTGCGAAGCTATAACACATTAAGGGGACTACAGGTTTTGTGTCACTGATAAATTGACATCGATTAGCCTCCATTACTCTTTAAGGTCATAGTGTATTTTCTCTACAGGTCACATACAAAATTAGAAACATGACTTTATCGTCTTTGAGGAAGATCACATGAACTCCTCTCTGGCTTCATGCACTGAAGTGTTTTTCCTGCCTCTGTGAGGCAGGAAAATCTAGAAAAGTGTGTCTAGAAATTATTTCCTGTGCAGTCATGGGGAAAACTAACCAGTGTCAGAAATACTATCTAATCAAAACATGCAGCTTAGATATAAAAACTAGACAGAAAGTTGTACTCATTAATTATACAGGAAACCAGAGTGTAGTGCTTACCTTTTCCACATGCAGGAAACTTTGTCCAGAAGAATGAACTTTGACCCAAACACCGTTTACACAGGCTCCAAACAAGACTGCAAAGATCTCTGTGGAGTAAAACTGAATCCTCAATTAGGCCGCAATAAATTTAACATTTTTAAAACCCTTTCCACAACAAATGTATTTTGTTGAGTGGTGTGTGTGCGGTTAAATAAAGTTATCATATCTTTATTATACTGCACATCCTCAGTTAATATCTCTCTTTCTTTCTCTTTTCAGCATCATTTTTTGTGCGTGCCTTTGTGTTGGGTGGTGGAGGGAATTATCTTGCTATACTCTTTGTTCAACATGGCAGTTCTGAGTATGGGAACAATCTGGATAGGCAGTAAAATACCTGGACTACCTACCTAGTAGAATACGTAGACTACCTTTGAGTGTTCAACCGGTTGTTCAAGGATAATCATCTCCAGCGTGTGATAATTAGTTCCGGTACACCTTATGTTACACAAACATCGGCCTTTCGTCAAATTATAATATTTTTTACATGTCTAAAAAGTGACAGTTAATGTGAAAGTTCTAGCTCTGGTAAAAGAACAGTCTGTTTTGTTTTGTTTTTTTTAATTAAAACTGTTAGGTACTCATACTACTGAGAAAATGAAGATTCAAAAAGACAGATGTAAAGACTTTTTCTGTTATCAAGAACACTGCATTTATTTTCATTGGGAATTTGTTGCATATGATGAAAAAAGACTTTTAATATACCTTATTTTAGTTCTTGCAAACAACCAAAGTCACTAGGGGGAAGCTGTGATTAAATTTCAAATAGTTAATTTCCTGTTCATCGTTTAAAATTGTGCTTCTGTTGCTGTAAACATGTTTGCAGTTAAGTGGTATCGAAGACATTTAACACACTACAAAAATAAAAACACCATTCATATGCTGCTGATCTGAGTTAGGGACAGACGTTTTTGCCTGAGACAAGAACATTTAACTTATACTGTATGTCTGACAACAATCTCAAAACACTAGAGGGCAGCAGTATGAAATGTAAACTGTATTTTAACCCATCTCTGAAGTAAAGGAATCCTAAAATTCAGACGTGGGATTAATATTTATTATTATTACATATACAGGATGGCAGAACAGCAACAAATCAGGACCTTGACAATAACTATTAAAATATTCCCTGTGCGATTACCAGGGAATATTGTGAAGGATGAAAATATGGTGAGGTCTGGCTCTTTACTTTCACTTGTACTTGTAAACTGTTCTGCCTGCTCTGCTATGTTTTATTAGCCTGTTCAAGGGGATTGAAAATAATAATTTGGCTTTCAGATTGGCATTTCCTTTGTTGTGATATTGATTAATGATTTTTCTGATGCATAAATGTCTAAAGTTGAATAATGCGATTTTCTAACATTGACAGAATTTAAAACACATTCGTAATCCAATCAGGAAGGGGCTGAAGGTTTGAAAGATAAGTCTGATTTTATCTCAGGGACCTTTAGAAACAAATATTTGCAGTTGAGCATCTGAGGAGGGCTGATTGAATAAAAGATTACCGTATTTGGTTGAATTGTAAGTCAAAGCCTCTGAATGATAATTTGTTGTGACATCACTCTCACACGGCAAAAAAAAACAAATGCAGCCTCTATGGATTAGTTAGGTTTCAGTTGTGTCTGCCTGTCATTGTGCTAAAGCTTGAGATTAATGTACAATCACAGTGTCACTTAGACAATAGACATGAATTAACACATCACCATGGCCACATGTTTTTCCTATGGAATCATCCAGTCACCAAGCAGTGACTGTTTGAAGGTTAAAAGGTGCTAATCCTGGTCTCCATGTACTCATCCTCCTGGCTGAAATGTTCTATTTGTAAGTGATACACTGGTAAACTGTTGTGGTTTACGTGACTAACATCCCTTGTGTGTCTCTCTCCCATTTTGTGTTCATGTTACAGTACAGTGACAGCGGTAAAGTTGCAGATATTCAAATTGATCTCAATTGATGTCTTGAAATGACTCAAAGTAAACTTTGAATGACAAATCAGCTATTTAATACGGGCCTCAAAGGGTACCTTTATGTAGGACTTTTTATTATAAATGTATTTACTATAGTGACATACCCTTACATTTAGAGTTTTTCTCCATTACACAAATAAATAACAAACAACATGCTCAGACCACCTGATATCTGCAGAGGGTAACCCAGCTGTCGGTCAGGTGGGGGACATGTGAGGTCCACACTTATGCAATGCATAAAGTCGTGAGAAAACCACTTGAACCAGCACAGCGCCCCCTAGTGACAAGACAAGAAACAAAAATGAACCAACAACAGTAACATATTCCATATGACATATATTATAGAAATGGTTGACACGGGGACATACAAGGAAATGCAAAGGTGATTTTGAAGAGGACAGGGGTAAAAAAAAAAAAGACATTGACTGTGACAGATGCAGCAAAGAGCCTCTAAAAATGATATTTGGCTCCAGTGTTCTTCTTTAAATGGGTCCTCTTATCTATCCATATGTAAAGGGCATTTGACTTTATTCTTTCCCTCCATGCGAGTCCTGCATTATTATCAGGTTATAATAGTCAGTCATCACATACATAGATTCATTAAAAATAAAAACTTTAAAACAAAATGTGGAGAAAGTAAGACAATAAATGAAATGATGCATAGAAATCAAATTATCGGTCTTGAAGCTACAGTCACAATGAATACATTATACAAATATACACAAACATAACAATGATATTTCATTGCTTTTTGAGCAATTGTCTTTTTTGAGTTAGAATGAATTTTCTGCTTGATATGAATAAAGAAATTTGAATAATTTTTAGGCCGATGAACGTTGGGAACATCCGGATCTTAAAAAGATCTCCAGCTGTCATTGTACAACTTAGCTGAACAGGAATAAAATGCAATGAGACTAAACTCTGTTGTTTAGTTAAAGACAGTCATGGCTGATGGGTGACTATAAGCATTTGTGCGACTTGTACGCACCTACAACACAGCATCTTCAATGTATATTAAAAAAAGATTTGAATATGCATTATATAGAGTTGGTATTTTTTTATGCGCAGTTTTCTAGACAAAGTCAAAGATCCCTCTCTCGTGGAGGCTGGGATGGAACGTACATTGTTAATTGTCATCTTTATAAGATGATAAAGCACAAAGACTCCAGGGAAGAAATCGCATCAGTCAAGCGCAGCTATTCCTCCACCTCAAATTCTTACTTGGTGAAAAAGGAAAAGAAAGATGGGAAGCAACGTTTGGAGGAGGCAGGTGAAAAGCAGTGAAGACAGAAATGATTTAAACGAAAAAAGTAAGAATTGTTTCTATCAAGATTTGAAGTATTTCATGGGAGGTGGGTCATCAGAACCTCCAGCAGGTCTCTTTCCTGACAAACCATCAGAAACGACATTGGAGGGAGAGGAGGACGACACGGGGATGATGGGGCTGTGACAGGAGGTTGACGTTACGAGTGGGACGGTGTCCGAGGAGGAGGATGAGGACAATGACAAGGAGGACACAGGGAAGACGGGGTTCTGACAGGAGGTTGAAGTTATTGCTGGGACAGAATCCGGGGAGGATGAGGATGAGGAAGAGGGCAATGACAAGGAGGACACAGGGAAGACGGGGCTGTGATAGGGGGTAGAGGTTATGAGTGGGACAGAGTCTGAGGAGGAGGGGGAGGAGCAGGACGAACAGGAGGAGCAGGACGAGCAGGAGGAACAGGAGGAGCAGGAGGAGGAACAGGAGGAGGAAGACGAGGATGAGGACAAGGACGAGTGAGGGAAGAAGGGGCTGTGACAGGGGCTACAAGTTAAGGGTGAGACAGTTTCCCAGGAGGAGGAGGAGGAGGATGAGGACGGGGAGTATGGGGGTGAGGGAGAGGGCGAAGACAAGGAGGACACAGGGAGGAAGGGGCTGTGACAGGGGCTAGAAGTTTGTGGTGAGACAGTTTCACAGGAGGGGGAGGAGGGGGCTGATAGGGAGGACCCAGGGGAGACGGGGCTGTGACAGGGGGTAGAAGTTAGCAGTGGGACAAACTCCTCATAGGAGGAGGGGGGGCAAGAGATGGAGGCAGATTGAAATCTGGAGGTGGAGGAGGAACACGCAGGAGGTGACCTGACTGGGGAGACGGCTGGTGATGGGCGTCTCCTCGGGCTGTCAGGCTGGCTGGAGATGGAGACCACCCTCTGGACAACCTGCAGACAGAAAGAAAGCATTAAATGATCAAACAATTTCTGTTAAATGATCAAGCAATTTCCAGGGCAAAGGCAATAATGTCTAGATGTCTGTGTAGGTTCTCAGTTATCCAGGTCATGGTTATCCAAAGCTGTTTAAATCAATCCACTGGACTGATGAAGCCTCTTGGATGTGAGGCGAAAAGTTTTCAAGAAACTGTCTTAAAGTCCAGTGGATTGATTTAAACAGCTTTGGAATAATGTCTAATTTTCTTACATGTATAGTCTCGTTTTTGTTTGCCAAATTGTTATCATTATTATTATTATTATTATTATTATTATTATTATTATTATTATTATTATCATTATTATTATTATTATTAGTAGTAGTAGTAGTAGTAGTAGTAGTAGTAGTAGTAGTATTAGTATTAGTATTAGTAGTAGTAGTAGTAGTATTGTTATTATTAACGCCCTGAGTTTAACGCACATTAAAACACTGATCTGATTTAGGGACATTTCATCCGGCTTTCTTTCACAAGTTAAACAAAAATGTTGTTTTCATGAACAAATTGCCGTCAGAATTCGATATACTGAGCTTGTAAATGATATTGATTAACTAATCATAACCTTCTTCGTCCAGATGTATCGATCACTCACACGGGCCATGGCCAACGGTTCGTGTCCGTGGACGGCGTTCGGTCCGCGGCTCCTGCAGACGGAAACTTCTGTTTGTTTGTGAATCTTCCGCTACCAAAGACGTAGAGATTTTCTTCTACGTGAATCGTCCGGTGCTGATGTGAAGAAATCAGTCAAAATAATCCAGGAAAGTTTCCATTTTCTTCCAGATCTCGGGTCAGTTGAGACAATAATTCACAAAGTGAAGCTCCGGGTTCTTGACTGGTTCACCTGTTCACATCAACGGGGACGGTTGGACCCTCTTCCTTTGATCAGCATCAAAGAACCAACACCCGGGAAATAGAGAATTATTAAGTTTTAACGCATTATTTTATTCTGTATGTTATTTTTGTTAGATTAGAGATAGAAGGTTTATTTCAAGACAAAAAGAAGGGGGGAAAAAAAGGGTCACCAATACAATTAATCAATTTACTGGTTTTCTGTTGAGTAAATCACAGGTTAAAAAAATGTTCTTGAATACTCATCATACTGTAGTACTCTCTGGTAAACTTGTGATGGCAGCAGAACTCCTTCTCACTTTCCCAGGATACCCAGATCTACACCAGCTTATGCTGACTGTGAAGAAATACTGTTTATCTCTAACCAACAACTTGTATGTATGCTGTTTTAAATCTAACTCAGTTTTTCAGATAAAAATTATATATCATGTTTCCAATGAATTTCTGATTACAGCGTGTTATCTTTATGAAAGCAGCAGTAATTTGTTATTTAAAAAATAATCGTGTCATTGATTTCCTCCATTACAATATACAACAAAGCAGTCACAGACTGCAACATCCCGCAACACACCCTGAATTAAAATTTTTATCCTGACCAACTTGCACAGGTCAAAGATCAAAGATAGTGCTCTGACCTACTTCCATAGATCAAAGCAGTAGCTTCGATCTACGGTGTCACTCATACTGGCCTTCTCCCCCGTCTTTCTATCTTATCCGGTTCCTGAGTGTACAAAAGTTGAAATTTGACCTTGACCTAGTTTTCTCAAGGTCAAGGTCATCATCTCATTTTCATCCCCTTTGCCGCCCGAGTAATATGCTTTTTGTCCCATCTTCCTATCTGCAACAATTGCAAAGATATTTGGTGGACAAACGAACGGACGAACATACGAACACTGGACAATTACAATACATAACCGCTTTGAAGCAGGATGTAATAATTAAACACCTTAGATTAAACAGGGGATCAACTCCAAATTCACTCTCTTCAGAGAGATTGAGGCACTGAGACAGTAAAGCAGGAGGATGGCTCAAGTAAGATTTTTCACACCTTATACTTCAGGGACAAGGGACGCAGTACAAGAATGGTGAGAACAGCGGGGCTATTTTAGTGAGCCACTCACGTGAAGCCTGGAATCTATATATCTACCCTCTTTCTGTCCTTCTCGCCTCAGAAAAAGATACTGCTGAGAATTTGTTACCTATTCTATTTACGGTAAGGAGATTTATTTTGAAATATTACAAAACATGAAAGGAGCAATTAAAGTTAAATATGACAGTATCTTGCTAAAGGAAACTGCTCTTGACTGACCAGAATTGAACAAATCATGGTTCTGAAGCAGCAACTCCTAAAACAAATGTGTTTTTTTTAATTCTAATGGAGGTCGAGTATTTTAAAAAATTCTCCTGACAGCAAAACAAAGAGAAGGTGCTCTTTTATGATTTGTTTGTTTATTTGTGTTTTTTAATTCATAATCTCTCTTCCTCTAGTCTTGAACAGAAGTCCGATCATATCTAAAATAACAGTGTAGGTTTGCTTTTTATTCCAATTTCTTTGTAACCTGTTGGCATTACTTGTATTTCTGTAGAGTCATTTCAAAATGAGGCTACAGTTTATAGTTTACAGTACTTGATTGGTCACCAGTGTCATAAAAACTATTTTTGGTTCCTGGTATTCTTTAAGTCATACAGGAGGTTTGACCTTTAGACAATGTCAAATATTGTTGGTGTCCCCTGCTATGGAACTGTATGTATCGATGGTGGGACATGTATGGGATTTTTCAGTCTTAGGTGATGCAAACTTGTACATTTTGATTTATTATTTTCTGTTCATAGAAAGTAAAGTACCACTTGTGTGTATTCTGTAATGAAATTATTGTAAACTTCCTTTTATTTGTGTAGATTTAGCAAAGGGGGACACGTCAACCTGCAACCATGTCTGACACGTAAGCACCCACATGCTGTTTACCCTCATCACATCATGACTCACATTTTAGCATCTAAAATTCCAAAAGCTTAACAAATTTCACTTTTTTTTTACTTCTTGAATAATGGACACAACCTTCATAACTGGGCAGGCCTGTGGTGAGTGGAACTCATAATAGAATGTCTTAAAAATAACTGAAGTTGTTATTTAGATGCATGAGTTATTGAAGTAAAATCTACACTAATGTCAAATGATAAGGATTTAATTTTCCACTCTTCACTCCTACAGTATATACAATTACTTTCATAATATAGGGAATTTATTCACAGAATTTGACTAAATACATGAAGTTTAAGTCAAAGATTTAAAAAATAAAGAAAAAACAACACCAAGAAACTCATATCTACTGTACTATTAAATGTTTTGTTAGAAATCAGATGTGCTCATAATCGTCTGTTACAGAAAGCAAAGCCAAAGATCTCTGCATCTCGCAGACTGTTCTTAAAGGTAATTTATGCTCAAATGTGTCTTAGACTTGGATGCTGAAGCTTTAAATTGGCATTCCTAAAGTGTGGCTGACGTATAATGATGTTATTCTTACCAGACCAAACTGCTGAAGAAGGCCATGACTATGTTGGACAGTGAAAAGCAAGTCAGAAAAGATGAACGAGCGAGAATCCTCGCTGAGAAAAATCCAGGACTCCAAATGTCTGGCATGTCTATGCAGGATCTACAGGTACATCTATCACTAAAGCATTAAATGCAAGTTTTCAGAGAATTTTCAACATTACACCGCTCGTACACTTTAAATCCAAATCAACACTTACACCTGGTATCTGCTTCAAGGAACTTGATGTGTTGCTTGTTTGTGTGTTGTTGTTTTTGTTGTAGTACAGTATCTGTTACCAAATGCAATGTAGATGAATATAGAAATAGCACTGGAAACTTAAAAAACTTTCCTAAGAAATTTGTCCTAGTTAAACAGGATAATCTAAAATCATGATAAAGACCATTAAAAACCTTCCAGATTAAATCTGTTTGTTCTGTAATAAATTAATATACACGCTTCTTTAAATGTTGCTCACATCTGTATTCAGTACGGTCTGTGTACATTTCATTTGGTGTTACCATTAGCTCTATAGCCAACGGTAAAATACATGGAATACATTGGAATACGGTAGATTGGAAAAATACATGCATAAGTATATTTTGTAAGCTGTGTGTTGTTCATGTACTGTGCCTATGTTAAAACAGGCTTAGGAAATAAAAATACAGTGTTTACATTTCATGTTTTATTTAATTTTTAAATATGGTGCAGAAAACATAATAAATAGGACAATTATTTTTACCAATATGTTACACATTAATTTTAATTTATATGATTACAGAATATTACAGATAATTTTAGTTTTAGGCATCTTTGAATGTTCTACTCAAAGACATTGGCAAATTCTACTGATGACTCCAAAATCAGGAGTCTAAAAAAGTTGTTTTTTTTAGTTGGGAAAAAGGTCCAAATAATGAATCACATGTTCTCCTCATGATTCATATTTATATTTATCATATTTATTCAAGATCCAAGACACCCCCCCCGCTATCAGACTCCTTCACAGTCAAGAGTGTTTCACAAAAGTTCAATCCTTGGCAGTTTTGCACACTATTCTATGTAATCAACCATCTGTATTTAACCATCTGCTGATCGATGGATGGATGGATGGATGGATCCATCCATCCATCCATCCATCCATCGTGCACTTTGTGTCAGTAACTGTCAATAACTGTCAATAACTGTCAATATAACTGTCAATTCCTGTCAATACCTGCCAATACCTATCAACACCTGTCAATAACTGTCAATAACTGCCAATAACTGTAAATATGTAAAATATAGTATTTTTTGGTGGTTTGTTCTATATACACTGCATGTTATTTTATATGAATGTTGTTTATTTAACAATTTGGGTGGCATTATGTGCGGATGGCAAAGTAAGTATTTCATTGTACAGGGAAACCCTGTTTCTTTACTGTGCACAATGAAATAAACGCTTTGATTCCTTTAATCCTTGATTCCTCTGGCCACACCCCTAACTCTGCCCATGGTCCTTAATGGACCATGATTATGATCATGATAAGGGTTGGACTATGATTATGTTTTCTTTTGTATCGGCTCAATATTTCTACAGTCATCCAGACCAGTTACATTCAATAATCTGACAGTAAACCAGTTTAATACAATAAAGGTTTCTGTCCACAGAATCTTTGCAAAGAGCTGCACCAGAAAATCGATGTGGTTGATGAGGAGCGGTATGACATTAGTGCTAAAGTCCTGAAAAATGAAAGGGAGGTAAGCGACATTTTTACATAGCTTTTAGATGAGACAAAATCAAACTTACGAAGAGATATATGCTGTTAAAACAGTACTGTATACAACAAGATCTCACCGGTAATTTGCGGTATTTAAGGTACCTGATGCTGAGGTTGGATTTGTCAAATGTGTCACAAAAAAGGTACAGGACCTGTCTCAGAAGATCTTTGAGCTGAAGGGCAAGATGAAGAGACCAAACCTGAGGAGGGTGAGGGTGTCGGCGGACGCCATGTTGGGAGCTCTGTTGGGTGCCAAGGTCAAAGAATCTGTGGACTTCAAGGCCAATCTCAAGACAGTAAAGAAGGAGGAAGAAAAGGTACGAGCTGCTGGTTTAAACTACAGATATGTCACACCTCTTCAGCTGCATTCACTTTATCTTTTATTTTAAAGAATGCAGAGTATTTATAGCAACTCTTTGTGATGCCTCAATTGAAAGCATGATGTAAAGCCTGAATTTCACAAAAATAATAAAAAGATATTAGAAAGTATGCTCAAACTTTCCATCCGTTTGTTTCTAAAACATAAGAGGTGCAGATGTAGAGTTGAATGTATCTGTTTTACATGTCTAAGCCCAGGATGTCCAGAGGAATCCCATTCTTCTCTCAAATAATGCACTATGTATCTCTACGTCCCCAACATGGTAGACTTCTAGAATTTACATGTTCTAATGGAGACAAACTGATTCAAAATCTTCTTTTCATTCCACAGAAAGAGGAAGTGACTGACTGGCGTAAGAATGTGGACGCCATGTCCGGTATGGAGGGCAGGAAGAAGCTGTTCGATGCTGGGCAGTAGATTGTGAGATGAATGTGTTTGGTGCCTTTAAACAGGTGGAATCATGTCAATCATCTTGATAACAACGAACATACTTTCCGCGGTGATGATTCATGTCATACATATCATGCAATTTTTTTTATATCATGTATGGTGTACTGTATCGTGAAAAACATGTATAGTTTTTAGCATCCTTATGAATTGAGAAACTGAAACATTAAAGGGTGTTCTGGTCACCTGTAATGTTGTTGACATGCTTTTTGACCTCTGCTGCATGAAAGAATAAACATGTGCAAAATGATCTCAGACAACGTACTTAACACTATCTGTATCTGTATTCACATTTACATTTGCCTGTTGCTGTGCACAACAACAGGCAACAAAGTAAACATGTAGTATTTACAAAACTAATAATCAAAAACTACATTATTACTTTACTTTCCTAACAACAACCTCAATCTTTCTGTTTTACACCCCAGTATCATATTAAACAGGTGTAAAAGCTTATATTATCTTCTTTCCTATGAGTTTAATTATAGGGGGAAAAAAAGAGTTGAGTGTGTGATTATGTGATAACCACACACACCTTCCTCTCCCGGTGCTGTGATCGTGCCAGGGTGTTACGTCGACCTCTGCATATCTGTGGAGAATTGCAAGCAAAGACAGGCAAACATTTTCCTCGTGGGTTGGTCAATAACAACGAACGATCTGATATTTACTGTTAATAATCACCAAAAACTATTAAGCTTAAAAAAAAGTAGTAAGAATTTAAATGACCGTAAGATGTCACCTGTTGTCAAACTCTATAAAAATAATGTGTGAATAAAGTAATTTTTTACTGCTTTTGTATCCAAAGTGAGGGTAATTCAGGTCGTGGTAGGCACACACAGCCGAGAGCGACACAACACCTAAACCTTACTTCTCCTAATATGGGCATAAGTTTCGAAAGAGGCACCGCCCATAAGTGGCATACACCACTGTAATTGGAGGAACGGAATGTCAATCAACAGCATGCAGGAAAACCTGCTGTACATGGCTCACTAAATATAACGTGAACTCTCGTCTGTTCCAGATAAATTTATGCGGGATTTAAAACCCATACAGGGTAAGACGACTTTTGATTTAAAATCACGATAATATTTACATAAGGTTCGTAAATGTCTGCGGTTCCTGTTCTGTCTTTGCCTCGGTGTGAACGGCCGTAGCATAGGCTTTATGATCAATTTATCAGTATATAACATCATTTCAGCCCTGATTCACAGCTGAGCAGGAACAGCCGCTGCAGTGTTTGAAGAGCTAATGTTATCTATCAGTGTTTTATGTGCAGCCTGTGAATAAGTTGGATAGTAAATGATTGGGAATGCTGCTGCTAACTGCCGGCTTCAGCGTTAAAGGATCACCTTTAACCTTTAAAGTGCAGCTAAACTCAGATCAGATTCACTGCCCTCAGGCTACGTGCGGTGTCGTTTGGAATTGTGTTATGTTTTCACTTATTATACCATTAAATACTTGACTTTTTAAATTGAATCACTGCTGAATGTGTGCTGGGTTCTTCTAGTGGTGCATCTGATGTCCAAACACAAACTGTTTTTGCTGAGGCACGGGGAGGGTGCCTGGAACAAGGAGAACCGCTTCTGCAGCTGGGTCGACCAAAAGCTGAGTGAAGATGGGGTGAAGGAGGCCCGGGACTGTGGCAGGCTCCTGAAGGAGCAGGGCTACAAGTTCGACTTAGTATTCACCTCCATCCTCAGCCGCTCCATCCAGACTGCATGGCTGGTGCTGGAGGCCATGGGTCAGGAGTGGGTCCAGGTGGTCAAGACCTGGAGGCTGAATGAGCGCCACTATGGTTCCCTCATCGGTCTGAACCGTGCAGAGATGGCTCTGCAACACGGAGAGGAAAAGGTGAAGTTGTGGAGGAGAAGCTATGACATTGCTCCTCCAGTAATTGATGAATCCCATCCTTACTTCCATGAAATCTACAATGACCGCAGGTACAACACTTGTGATGTGCCGAAGGAAAACCTCCCCCGAGCAGAGAGCCTTAAGGAGGTGTTGGATAGGCTGCTCCCCTACTGGGACAGCACTGTGGTGCCAGAGATAATGAAAGGCAGGACGGTACTAATTTCTGCTCATGGAAACAGCTGCAGGGCTCTGCTGAAACACCTGGAAGGTATGCTACTGAACTCACCCACGCTGCTGCATCACAAATGGTTAATATCAGTAGCAGCGTCTGGACACTGCTGCTAAAACTGAATTGGGAAGAATATATCTCACAGTTCTAGAAATGGAAGGTTGAACTTTTGCAAAAAGGCCAAGGAGTTCATATTACATTTGGTTCTTGCGTTTGAGTTCACTTTGACCTTCATCACGCTTCAAAGCTGTGACACAGGATGCAGTAAAGCCACACATATGAACTGCAGCAAATGACATATGAGCTTTGTGATTGTCATACCTTTACACTGTGTGTAAACGTGATCTTAACTTCACTGTCCTGATTTCAACAGGTATATCGGATGAGGACATTGCCGGTGTGACTTTACCCACGGGGATACCTGTGCTGCTCGAGCTGGATGAAAACCTCAAGCCTGTGAAACCTCGACAGCTCCTGGGAGACCAGGCAAAAATTCAAGCAGCAATTAAAAAGGTTGAGGACCAAGGGAAAGCCTTACCATCAACTTGAATGGAGTGAACTGGGTGTAAGACTGTTTACAATGTTTAGTGTACACTTTTATTAGATTCAGATAAAATCCAATCCAACTTTATTTGTTAAAAGTTTAGGAGACGCCCAAATAACCCATTACGTATCGATAACAAACCATTTTAACAACATTTTACCTATTTCTGTGAAGTTGCTGTAAATATCATGAGGTGCTGGTATGGAAAAAGAATGTCTTTGTCACTGGTTAAACTGGTCCTACAGAAGCAGGGGGAATTTCATCAATGTACTGTTAATGTGCCACATGTTGAGTTGTGTCCTTTTGCCTAAATGTTGGCTTTGATAGGTTTATTTATTGACTTCCTTATTTATCCATTTGTCTTACCTTGAACACTTAAAGTGATGTGGTGAAGAAGAAAAACGTATATCAAACACGACCTTTCTGAACACTGTTTTTCACGAGTGCCGGATATTCCCTTCTCTTTTTAAAACCTCTTTCAAATGGAGGATCAGAAAGGTCTTGAAAATTATTTTGTTTCAGAGTAAAAGCAGTCAGAAAACAAATATGACCTTATAGAAGTGCATTTTTGGCCACAGAAGTATTATAATTCTGTACTCAAATGGCCCACTCACTAAGAGTGAGACAGCTGAAGCAGTATTGATGTGGTTTATGGCATATTTTAGTTTTGCTTCCTTTTTGTAGTTGTAACATGAGGATTTGAAAAAAAAAAAATCCCCTTAAATTAATGAAACAATTCTGAATTGTAAAATGCTTTTTGTTGGAGGAAAAGGTTCTGTTTTCATTGTTCAGTTCTAAGTTCGTTGCATGTTTTTTGTCGTTACTTATATAAAATGAATAACTTGAGTTAAAATGTTACAACCCTTGAATCTGCACTTGTAATATTCTGTTACTGCTGCTCGCAGCACAAACTACTTCATTGCACTGTTCTGTATGCTGCATTATGTCGCTTGCTTGTCGAACACTGTACTTTATGTTGTGCCAGTTTGGTTGCTGGGTTTCGCTGCCACTGATACTTTGAGCACTGTTTTGCTTGGTCAGCAGGGGAAAACAAATAAGTTTAATACAATTTCTGATACTAAAAGGTAAAACACTGTGATAGTTATCATTTGAATCAAGTTGATTTTATGCCATTCATTTATGACATTATCTGCAGTTCACACCCGATGAACGTCTTCATGAGGGAAATAAAACTTTACTTGAACTTGACGTTTATAGATTCATTCTTGCATTCTGTGTAAATTTCATGTTTCATTTTGTCCTACAATGTCAGATATTGCGTCCACATGAAATGGAAATACATTAGAGAATTAGTAGAGCTCACACAGCCACCATAAGGCAGTATTCCCTCAAAAACCCACAGCTCTGTGGCCATAATTCAGAGGCAGACTATCTCAGATGGAAACATATTTAAATTTTTTGGATCATAGTTTTATTACAAAAAAATAGACACTGTTAAAAAGTGGGGGAAAAAACCCTGGTTCTTTCTTTTTCTTCACATCAATACAGTACCTTCATTCTCAGTCATTTGATCCATTTGGTTAAATACAGTGAGTGGGAAATACTCTCAAATCTACATTCTCATTTCCAGATATGTGCTGGTGAAGATTCTGTTTTAGATATTATAGATTTTATGTCAGCCATAATTAAATAGAAATTGATCATGTAAAGCAGAGGAATTAATGGAATTACAGTGAGATGTGGTTTGAGTAGGCGGGGCTGAACGCCCCACGCTGTGCTTATAAACCTCTGTTTGCTCTCCCTCTGCTGACTTCCAGCATTAAAAGAGTCACTTTGGTTTGTCAGCCTGGTAAGTTTGATGATGATCATGTGTAACCTGTAGATAAGGCGAGATGTTTCTTTATTGCATTTAGAGTGATTTTAGTGGAAGATTTTGTGACTTGCAGTCATTTGTAGTGATTTGTTGAGCATTTAAACTGACGGATACTTAAGTTGTACTTGTCTTCAAGCATTAACATCTGATGGGATATTTGATGAATGTATGGGCTGATGTACATTTAGCCAGATGATTTTGGATAAAGGTGTTCTGCAATTTGTCACATGGAAGTGACAAATGTCTTTTTTCCCATTCATGAAGTCATTGTAATGTGATGCATGTACATTTCTCTTTCCCCTCTCTTTCAAGTTTTGCGCCTGTATCTGCTCTGTCCATCTCAGCATTTAATACTGTATTTGACATTGGCTTCTGTAACTCATACACTAAACAGACTTCTGGCTTTAGAGAAGCTGTTTGCGGTTGTTGACATGCCAAGTTAGACTCCTATTCCTTAGATGGTATTGAAGATAAAGGATACAACCACATGGGGTAGGAGTGTGTGATGTTACGACCGTGAACTTCTCTCTTTGGAGACTGGAAATGACTTTGGGTTCTGAGAGCATCCTCCCCCTTGTCTTGCTGAGATTGAAAAGATGCACATGTGCAGTAAAACAAGCAAAAGCATAAGAGGCTGACTTCAAGCCTACCACAAATTCTACACACACAGCTTTTCAGCATCCATAAAAAAATCTGTATCAAATTATTTTTATCCTAACATCAGTGTTGTCTGTAATAAGAAGGAGTAGGGTCGGAGCGATCTCTTGAACATGATCACAGAGGACTTCCTAAATCATTTGAGTCATTAAATGAAATGTATGAATTGGATCTTTGAATTAAGAAACAAATACAGGGGAGATTCAGCTGCTAATGTTTTATTCTGAGCACAAATGAGCCTCACTTTGAAGAGAGGAAAGCCCTTTAGTTCTGCAGATGGGACACATTAGAATAGAGGAGGAGGTTTTCTACATGAGCAATCTACAGGAGGGAGAGGAGAGAGCGTTAGCAGCTCTGACATTAATGTTGTTCATCAGTAATCAGTTTAACATCAAGTCTACTGAGACGTGAGCAAAACACAACATTTCTTTCATTGATACAAGAGTGATAAGTAGTCTAAATTACCTTGGTATTGACTTAAAATTAGAATAATTCAGAGTAGGATTTATTTGATTAAATTTCCAGCTACTTTTTGATTGAGAACCAAGCAGTTGCTGTCTGTTTTCCTTTGACAGCAGCGATGACTACTAGCCTTTCAGCCGCTGTACTTTTTTTCATTCCGGTAACACTATGGAAAAGTAATTAATAGCAATCATAATGGAAATAAGTTATTCTTGGATTGCCACTTTGTATAGCAGCAGGTATTTTCTAGAATAAACCATGCTCATTGTCCATGGCCTTGCACTTTGCCAAGCATACACGCTACAACACTGCCTGTGTACTTCCTTAAAAGGAGGCCTAGTACACCATCTCAGCAGATGTGATGCAGAACAGGGAGTGCACATAACTGGATCTATTTCTATTAAGTGCCCAGTCCAAAAGGAAAATACTCTTCAGTTCTGAAACATTTAATTCCACTTTCAACAATTAGTTAAATTTGATATCTTTATTAAAACCAAGCGAGCAACAGTTACGTATTTTCATGCAACACCTGTCGGTTAATATTGGCGTCTTCATTGTGTCACTTCACTTATTAAGACAAAGAGCATTGAGTGGATATAGCCGAGTTGTGAGCACGTGTGCTGTAAGATGCTAAGATGCAATCTTGTCTCTTGGTTAGTTGATGTTTATCTGACACAAAACGACACACATTCCTTTTCAACCAAACTGTCCACAAATATTTTATCAGACAGCAGAAGAAGGTCACCACTACAGCATAGTGTGGCTTGTAAACAGTGTGGAATTTGTATCCTGGTAAGGGACTTTTTCATCCACGACCATCTTTGGTCATGTATGGAAGTTAGCAGCTGGAGCTTCTTGATTGATTGCAAACACCTCTCAGGAAATGTTTACTAGCCCATTAGCCCATTAAACCACTTTCTGTATCTTTTCACATAAAGCATGTTTGATTTTTTCTGAAAATAAGTTTATTTGAGGTTATGTGTTCCTTTCAATGCTAAATATTTTACAAGTCTTTGTATAGTATTAGATGGAACACACTCATGTTGCCCTGTTCACCACTTGTGCAAATATGCAGCTAAAATAGCTTAAAAGAGGTATAAAATAAATGTTGGCGACAGAACTTATCGTATATTGCCAGATCATTGTAAATCATGCATTTGAAAGAAACCTTTCCAGAACATAAAACTGTCTTTTCTCCTTTTTGATGTTTGATTAATACATTGGCACACAGTCAATTCTCCAGCCAGACAATATTCTAAATGGTGTGTGTGCACTTCTATGATAGGTAGAGACACAACCAGGACCGAGTGGCTGATGTAATTATGGAGATCTATTTGGAGGCTTTTGTTTTATTCTATATCAAAAAATGATAAAACTTTTTGATCTCCAGTCAACCTCTTGAGGAATGCTTGAGGTAAACATCAGCTGACCTTTGGGGTCGCAAATACTATAATTTAACCAGTTACAATTTTTCTAGGACTGTCCATCATTCACATGTAATATGACATCTATTTGACTTCAATGAGCAGCATAAAATTAAAGAAATCTAAATGAACTACCTGAATATGACTGCTTTAATTCATATCTGGTTGTTAATGGGTGTTAATACCAGAGGGAGGTCAATGTGTTACCCATCTCGCTGCATATGAGTGTGTGTTCATTCATTTTCAGTTAAGACACTTCAAGTGACACAGCTGAAGACCACAGGAAGTGCAGGAACTGTGGAGATAAATAAAGACTAGTTCAGATATTATATTCACAGCCAGGTAGTGAGCGAGGGTTAATCATCTTATTGGCACTGGTTACATGTTGCCTGATGATGTTTTACGATGTTTAATGTGTTGAGAGCAGAGTGGTCATGAAGTATCAGTGCCCTCTGTGTAAATCACAAATGATTGTGGACAGCCATCATGTCGGAATGATTTGTGAACTCGCACCATGTAATGGAGAGAAAATAACAAGCCGTCCACACATAAACAAGGAGATTCTAATCGCGTCTGGCAGTTTAAAGGTTTATCTGAACTAAAATGCCGACATAATCACTGCTTCATTCTGTGGGGGATTTTACATTTATGGGCGACAACAAATGTAATCCCTATAAATGACCTGCCTGGTGACTGATGGGACAGCTGGTTTGGATAGGTCCTAATTTATCGGTGCTTAGTGTGTTCATCCACATTGGTGGACAAAGTGGGGGGTAAGAAGTCATTCACCTCTATCTAGTGGTGAGTTTTCAGATTTTGAGAATACAGAACTGTATCAGTCCTTTTGGACCAAAGCCAAACCAAACAGGTCTGGATCCCGAGTTTTTTTTTTTTCCTGCAGGTCAGTCAGTCTTTGCCGTTCCATAATGTCCATCATGCTACAGTTTCTGGCTCAAAAACAGACCAGTATTTATGGTGCTTAACCCGTTGAGTCTGGAACGAACCCTAAACCTGTCCACTCTTGATACACCACATTAAATAATGTTTAACATTCCAGTGTTTGGTATCTTTTTTTTCCCAGCAAGTCACCTCTTTGACTTGACAGTTATGTCTCCACTTTAACATACGACTGTATACAGACACACTGAGACCTAAAACATGCCATGTTAGTGTTTGGTTAAGTTTAGTGGAGGCGAATCCCGTGGTGGGACTCACGCACAGGCCACACACCCTACCCTCAGCCTACTTTAAAGTTTATATATCTTCAAATAGCATCTTAAATTTTCTAAATCAACCATGCAAAAAAAAAAAAAGTTGGGGTTTAACTAAGTTTTCATTTCCAAATCAGACAGATATCAGTGGAATAAAGGTGCAACAGGCCTGGAATGAAAGATCTTCTAGACATCAATAATCTTTACACCGTGGTAGTTTTGTCATTACATGTTTATCTGTTCCTGTAGAAAATTATGGATTTTGATTAAATGATCTGGAGAGGAAGAGTAGACTACACCCCCAAGACCAATCCACTTGATTTAAGCGGTGATCAGTGTCATCATCTCCACCCATCTACTTATTTTTTTACGACTGTTTGCATTATGGGATGAGACACTTAAAATATTTTTGCATCTTCTTGGAAAATCCCAACAATGGTTGGAAAGACAAATACACAAATCCTTCATCTATGACAGATTAAAGTCTGACCTGGATCCATGTCATATTCAAAACCTGATGATCCAGACTCTTTACTCAGTGAGGATAATGAACTGCTTTGGCCAAAGTTTGCAGTCTCAATTCTGTCCAGTTTGTACTAGGAGCTGTTTTTCAAACAACTGTTAATGACTTCTATTGTTGTTTGAGGATTATACATGTTCTGATAAAATGAGAAAAACACTGGTTTTAAGCAATTCTTAATACGATAAATAAGTGCACCCTGAAAATTTAACAAGAGTCATTCAAAGAGCAACTAAATGGAAAGGCTGTTTATTTAGGATATTTTGCACATACTGGTTTGAAAGTGCTTTGAATAAAATGAGAAAATGGGGCGTGCAACATCTTCAACGCTACATTAGCTAAGCAGGTATACACTCTTCTTCCCTCTAGTCTTAAAATCCTTTAATTCCTGGAGTTTATATTGACATCATCACTTCAGTTGAGGAGATTCATACAACAGTTTCATCCTTTTCCAGGGAGGTTTTTGATTATCTTGTTGCATCTCTAGAGAAAGAACTTAATCTCATACTGTTTGTGTCTGTACATGGTCTCACCCATTGTAAAGGCTAAACTCTTATGCCCCCCTACGCCATTACATCTGCCTGGTTATTGATGAAGAGGACTAATGCATGGTGTCAGACGATACAAGTCTCCCTCCATTTAAGACTCCTACACATATTCTTCTGTTTTCAATCGTTCTGAAATAGACAGGAGATATTTTTTCTTTAATATTTCATCCCTGAATCGAGCCATAAATATGGAGCATGCTTCCTGCAAAACATGCTCATCAGTGTTCTTCATCAAATACTTAAACAAAGCAATTTTACTCACAGTTTTGTCACGGACAGAATTTTTGACAATGGAGGAAATGAGTATCATCAGTATGTCCTATTCTTTGTAATTCTGTAACTCTTATTTTATCTTATATGTCTCAGCAAAAAAGCCAAACTTACACTGTGGTGGTCCATCCATGTTTGAGAAGTAACTGCTTTTGAATGAATGACAAATTGAGGTGTGTGTGTTAATCTCGTCAGATGTGTGGAGTGAAGACTGCACTGACAGCGGTCTTACAGATGAATTAGAGTGTGAGCTGTGGGAACAGGTTGAAAGGGCTTCAGATGACTATAGAGTTGGAGGAGATCGAGGGTAGTGGGTGTACTTCAAGAGGGATGAAATGACTTGATGAGGAAGCCAGGATTAATTAAAACACTGATGCTTTTGTCGAGAAGTAAACACATAAGACAATCATAAAGATAAACCAGACAAGAGAAACAGCTTGAGAACAGGGAGGGGAAAATGAGACAGAAGGAGAGAACAGCAGTCATTCCGAGGAGGAGGGAGATGTTAGGAGAGAGGGAGAGAGAGAGAGAGGGGAGGACAGAGGCAGGCTTTGCCTTTTCTGGTAGTTAAAGTCAGTGAAAGAACAAGAAGAAATTCTTTGTGCTGCAGAACAGCTGAGACATAAACCAGACTGTAGAAGTTGATATATGAAGAGAAGGGACTCTGCTGTTCATGGACTAAACTACTAAACTAAACTCAGCTACTGTTAAGGTACTGTAAACCAACAGGAATGGAGTTCTTGATGTTTCTATGCATGTCATGATGTTGTCTTGGGTGGTCCTTTCAACTTTGATATATTGCTGATCTAAAGCTATATAAATTACTTTTTAAATTGAATTCATCTGTTATCTTTTCTGCTTGCATTGTTTGATGATGCACGTCACTGGATAATTAACACAGTGATAAAGTGAGAATCATCCTTTCTTATCAGGATCCATCCGTGTTGGAAAAAATGTCCCATGTGATGCAGTGTAAAAAAGATTTTTCAAGCACGTTTCTCAGGCTAATTGACAAGCGACAGACGAATTGGACTGAAAATGATTTGATATTGCAATTGTGTCTTTTAGTGAGAAACTTTCTAGACGAGATGGACGATGATTTTGAGCGCCGCATGGAGCTGAGGAGGCAGAGGAGGGAACAGATGCGCCTCGAAGCTCAAGGGTGAGTGAAACCTCTAAGATCAAAACACATGGACATCCCTCCACTCTTAGGAACCACATGTGCTGTTTCCGGTAATTACACTTCAATCTAAAAGCCTACGGTGCTATGTGGAAAAAAAGCAGTGTTTTGTTTCTATAACAGAACACTGTTTACATTAACATAATGAGTTCCAAATTTTTCACTTCCCATTTGCTATTTATCTTTTGATAAATTAGAGTATTTCTAATTATTTTTTAGATTAATTTCCAGAAGTCACCTCCCAACCTCACCTTAGAGGTTGTTCAGACAAAGTCTGTGGGAATTTCCCCCACTGAGGGACTAATAAAGGCTTAACTTATCTTATGTTCTAAACAGAGACAGTCAGTGATATAGACGTACTGCATCTTATGACATTATAAAAACAAAAATGAAAATGGTCTACGGGGACATAAGTTGTATGGGAATGCAGGAATACTCCACTTGAACTGGAATATTTAAAAGTTGGCTAAATAAACTCCAATCTCAGTCAAAATCAGCGTCATTAAACCTTTCATTAAATTTGTTAATATGCCTATCCCATGGAAAGGATAGCCATATCAAAAACTAATGTAATACAGAATGCTTTTCATTATTAGATTTCCTAAAACAAATATAGGATCTCACATATTTGTTTGACACAGTATCACAGTATCAGTATCAGTATTTTTAAGGGGTGATATTGTGTCACATCTTAACACAGTATATGGTTTTTTTCTACTTCAGAAGTCAGTAGCTGTCATATCAGATGTCCGATCAGAGCCAAACTGGAAAAGCAGCACATTCCTAACCATTTTCTCACAGGCCTGCAGCCAGCTCTGCCAGTAGCACCAACCCAGACTCTCAGCAGCCAAAGGAAATGCTGCAGATGCTGGAATGTTTCGAATGCCACTTTTGTTTCAGCATTCCCAATCTTCATGAGTTTAAGATGTCAGCTCATTAGTTTCTCTTGTTATCCAATAAACTGTCAGCATATTTCCTTTAATTTATTTAGTTTCTTGACCCTTGGTGTTGGTTGTCCAGAAATATAACCAAGGTTTTGTACAGCGCTCTCAAGCTTGCTGATACTTTTGGACGAACTTGCATGAAACAGAGTTATCCCTTCAAAGTTTTATCTGGACAAACCAGGCCCATCGGTGGATTTTTGTGGTTTCCATCAGCTCATCCTCTCACACATCTGTAAGACATTGTGCAGCAGATTCAGGAACAGCAGAGGGACAATACACCCAATGAGGTTTCCACAGCATCCTCGGTACATCCACACAATCCTACTGTGGATATATTCAGTATGGTTTCTGTTTCTTTATTTCTTCAACTTCCTCTTTTTCATCATGTTTTTTTTTTTTTAAGTTTATTAAGTCATAGCGATATTAGAATCTGAATGTCAATAACATTTTTCTTTTTGATGACGGATACTTTTTCTTTGTCTTTGTGATACCCCAGTATGGGTTGCGCTAATGATGATGATGAGGAGGAGGCCAAGGAGCGGAGAAGACAAGCAAGGGAGGAGAGGAAGAAGATGAGGGAAGCAGAGGAGGCTGGGACTGCAGACGTGACTGACACTAACAGGTTGGATGAAAATAATAAATGAGTACAGATGTTTTTGGGAGAAACCAGGAAACCAAAAGACAAGATTCAGTAATTTGCTGGACAGTCCAGAGGTGTAGCTTGGCTAGTAATCTCGCTGGATTTACAGTATTCCAGTCCCACTACATGATAATCCTCAAGCCTATAGGATTCCCTGGACTAGAAAAAGAGTCAAACTACATAGTGACTATGCAGCTATGCAGCTTATGTCAGTGGTAATGTTGCTCATTAGCCCGTCATACAAGTAGGTACATTTGTATTTAAACTGCAAATATATCCCTCTGTCTCTGGAAAACTCCTGCGTACAAACTGCTGCCTACTATTTCACCACAGCATCCATCCATAGGCCCAGTTTGAGGTTCAAGTTCAAGATTTGGAGTTCAAGATTTTTGCTCGTCACTCCCCATTATTTCTAGGTAAAATTATCTCTGGGGAGTGATGCGGTCAGAATCTGGACGCAAACCTCCAAATATGATCTGTTGTGATAAATTTTAAAAAATTAGGAAAGTGACTTCGAGATTCAACTTTGATCAGACTTTCATGTCCTGAAAGTGTGACGGAGTCCTCCACCACGGTCAGCGCCGATGATGATCAAGCTTTGCTCGACCGCCTCGCCAAAAGAGAAGAACGCAGGCAGAAGAGAATGAAGGAGGCTGTGGAGAGGCAGAAGGAATTAGATGCCATGAACGGCACCACCAATGGGACCGAGGAAGAACAGTCCTCCATCAGCACCAACAGACAGGAAGATAAAGAGGAAGAGGAGGAGAAACTAGCCAAAGAGGAGGTGGCAGACACAGATGCAGACCCCTTGAGGAAAGAAGAAGAGGAAGAGAAGGAAGATGAGAAGGTAAAGTGAATGTCTGATGCTGTGTAGAAGACTAGAGTGAGACTTTGCTTTATTGTTCATGTTTTCTTTTTTCTTGACAGGAATCTGCCGAGGAATCAAGAACAGCGAGCACAACAAAAGAGGTTTGCTGTTATTTTACTTGTTCCACTAACTTCACTTTAATGCATCACTGGTACAAAACAAATGTTGATTATTTTGTAGGAGGAAACTGAGGAGAAGATTTCAGTATCAGAAGATGTGGAGCAACCTGATTTAGGAATAAATGATGCCAAAGAGGAAGCTGTTCCTGATGTTGACAAGGATGAAGAAGACAGGAAGATGAAAGAAGAGGAGGAAAGACAGCAAAAAGAAAGAGAACAAATGCTGAGGATGGAAGAAAAAGAAAAAGAAAAACAAGAATTGGAGGAGAAGTTAAGGATGGAAGAAGAAGAAAGGCAGAAGGAAATAGAGAAATTGAGGTTGGAAGAAGAAGAAAAGCAGAAAAAGGAAATGGAGGAGAAGCTCAAGAAGGAGGAAGAAAGACAGCAAAAGGAGGAAGAGGAAATGAAGAAACGGGAAGAAGAAGAAAAACAACAAAAAGAAATGGAAGAGAGGATGAAAAAAGAAAAACAAGAAAAAGAGAAAAAAGAAATGGAGGAAAAAATGAAGAAAGAAGAAGAGGAAAAACAGAAACGGGAAATGGAAGAGAGACAGAAAAAAGAAGAAGAGGAAAAGCGCAAAAAGGAACTTGAAAAGAAGAGGAAGGAAGAGGAAGAAAAACTCCGGAAGGAAATGGAAGAAAAGAAGAAAAAAGAGGAGGAACAAAAGCAAAAGAAGAAAGAGCTGGAGGAGAAGAAGAAGAAAGAAGAGGAAGAGAGACGAAAAAAGGAACTAGAAGAAAAGAAAAAGGAGGAGGAAAAGCGAAAAAAAGAGGCTGAGGAGAAGAAGAAAAAAGAAGAAGATGACAAGCGCAAAAAGAGAGAGATGGAAGAAAAGAAAAAGAAAGAGGAGGTATTGTGATTTGGCATTTTGACCATAAGCTAAGGATGTTGCTGATCAGGGATTTTCTTTCAAATCATTTAATGATTCCATAGTAATACTCATGTATGATAAATGTTACTTTTGCATATATACATACAGCTGTCAATACTTTCCCTCCATTTCTGTCTTTTATTTAAAGGAAGAAAAGCCGAGGAGATTTGGTTTGAAAGAAAAGGTAAGCTGAAGCATTTCGGAACTAAAGTAATGCATTTGTTTCTAATGTAGAAAATACAAGTGGAAATAGAGATGATGTCTAACGCTGGTTCCTCTTTTCACAAGAATGAGCCAACTAAACAGGGTGGAGCATTCATCGAGAATAAACTTAAGAAAATAGAAAAGACATCAAGGTACAGTTGGAAAAGATGAATGTCGTATAAAGTCTCAACAATACTCTTGTTGGAACTTGCTCATAATTGCTCTTATTTAAAGGCACTGAGTTATAGACAGTCTTGCTTGTGTGTGTGTGAGTGTGTGTATGTGTGTGTGCGTGCATGCATGTGTGTGTTTAAAGCTATTGTAGCTACGTGGCTCTATGGAATGCAATCAGTCGAGATTAAATAAACTATCTCAAAAATTTTGTTGAGATTGCCATGAAATGTATTAAAAACATTCATGGTCCCCAGAGGACAATAATTGAAGAGGGGGAACTAAACTAAAAGCGGTAACGTTCCCACACGCCTTAGCTGTACTCTGTTGAATTGTAATTACAATGTTAATGCATAGATTTGCTAAAATATGAACGTGATAATAAATACTTGTATCCTGGTGAGCAGGGACAGCGCTCCCTCCACCAAGGCAGAAGAAGCTGAGCGACGGGAGGCCGAGCGAAAGCTGCAAGAACTGAAGCGTCGACGAAACGATGCCGAAAGCGAGGAGCTTGAGAAGATGAAGCTGAAGCAGCAGGACGCAGAGGCTGAGCTGGAGGAGCTGAAGAAGAAGAGAGAGGACAGGAAAAAAATCATGGAGGAGGAAGAAAGGCAGAGAAAACAGGAGGTGGAAGAGAAGAAGGCCAGGGAACAAGTGAGTTCTTGTAAGAAGAGGAAGTTATACAGCACAACAGTCCTGTGGTTCGATTACGGCAACTAAATAATGGAGTTTGTTATAGGAGGAAAGGAAAAAGATGAGGGAGGAGATAGAGAAAAGGAGGGCAGAGGCTGCCGAAAGGAAGAAGCAGAAGGAGGAAGAGTCTTCAAAGCCTGCTTTTGCTATCAGTCCCAAAGGTTCATCAAAGGTGGGTTTTGGAGTTCTCACTTGATTTCCAGTGAAGTTGCTGCTGCCAGTTAAGCAAAAATTTTGAAAGTGATAAATAATTCACCATAAATAGCCGTACTCAGTGTGTGTGTGTGTGTGTGTGTGTGTGTGTGTGTGTGTGTGTGTGTGTGTGTGTGTGTCAGATGTTCGGTTCAGCAGCAACCCACACATCATCCAAATACAAACATATCTCTGCAGGAACGGATTGGTCTGACTCTCAAGGAGGTCATAATAGACACTAGGAAGAAGTTAGGACAGCTTGATCGTGTCTAAACTGATTTGTGTGTGTGAATGAGAAGCTGAGTTATAACTTCAAATTCTGCTTCTATATTCAGATTGGGGAAAAGGCAGAATTCTTAAGCAAATCAGCCCAGAAAAGGTGAGAAATTACAGATATTTTAAAGTAAAAAGATGAAAATTAATCAGTTAGTCGTATGTTAGGGTCTCATGCTAATATCTGATGTGTTGTTCATTCACTCAGCACCGTGCCAAGAGTGTCTCACACCCCAATTGTCTCCAAGATAGGCAACAGAATGGACCAGTATGCCTCTGCCATCCAGGTGAGATTCATCAATGTTATTCATCATCTTTACCTGAACACCTACTGAAACTAAAAATACTCATGTACAGTACATGTAGCAGTCCTAAATTTAAAAACATTAAAAATTACTATTATTAAAAAACTAGAATTTTTGTATGTTCAGGACTTTACTGTAAGAGGTTGGTGGAGTTAGTTTTAGCCACTAGTTTGAAGGTAAACGGACTAACGGGGGCCCGAGTCAGTGTCAACTGTAGCCCTGTAGGGTGGTAAGGAGGTTAAGAAAAAGCTCCAAGCAGTGTGGAATGGGTGGAGGAAAGTGTCGGGTGTCTGATGTGACAGAATGAAGGGGAAGGTTTATAATACAGTGGTATGGACAGACATGATGAATAGATTAGAGACAGTGGTGAGGCCAATCATGATGGACGGATTAGAGACAGTGGTGAGGACAATCATGATGGACGGATTAGAGACAGTGGTGAGGACAATCATGATGGATGGATTAGAGACAGTGGTGAGGACAATCATGATGGACGGATTAGAGACAGTACCACTGAAAAGTAGACAAGAAGTCAAGCTGGAGGTTGAGGAAATGACGACATTGACGTTCTCTTTAGGAGTGATCAGGTTGGATCGGATCAGACATGAGTTCATCAGAGGAACAGCCAAGGTGAGATGTTTTGCAGACAAACTTAGAGATAGCAAACTTCAGTGCTTTTGACATGTCCAGAGGGCAGATTTTGAGTATATTGATAAATGGGCTTTGAGGATGGAGCTGCCAGGCAAGAGGGCAAAAAGAAGAGCAAAGAGAAGGTAGATGGATGTAGTGAGGGAAGACACGAGGGCAGTTGGTGTTGGAGGAGGATAATGCGGAAAATAGGCTAACATGGAAAAGGATGACAATCTATGGTGACCCCTGATGGGTGGGCAGTTGGTGTTGGAGGAGGATGATGCGGAAAATAGGCTAACATGGAAAAGGATGACAATCTATGGTGACCTCTGATGGGTAAGCTGACAGTTAGTTATTCTGGTGTCCCATTTAAAACTTCATCCTTTGTTTCTACAGGGAAATAAAGAAGTAAAATCCCCCAAGTCTGCAGTGGCAGATATTCCTACAGGAGGCACACGCAGCATCAAGAACATGTGGGAGAAAGGCAACATTGGCAGCCCCTCTGAAAGTCCAGCCCCTGCCAACAAGGTGAAAGAAAGAAAGAAAGAAAGAAAGAAAGAAAGAAAGAAAGAAAGAAAGAAAGAAAGAAAGAAAGAAAGAAAGAAAGAAAGAAAGAAAGAAAGAAAGAAAGAAAGAAAGACTTTTTTTGACTTTTTCAAAAACACTTTAATCACATTCAAAACATTTTACAATTTTACATTAGATGAAAACACTAAAGAGCTTCAGAAACACTAAAAACCAATAAGTAAGAGGAAATACAATCTAAAATCAGTGCATTATATCAGGAGGTTTGCAAAATTGAGTTGATCATCAATTAAGGTGCATAGGACATTTTTGTGACACCAGATGTTCCTAAAGTTATTTAGGTCTTTTGTCATTTTATAGAAACCAAATTCTAGTTTTAAGCGACATCTGATGTTACAGCAAGAAAGAAAGAAAGAAAGATTTTGATTTTTTTGATTTTTGCTAAAACACTTTTATAACATTCAAACATTTTACAATTTTACATTAGATGAAAGCACTAAAGTGCTTCAAAAACACTAAAAACCAATAAATAAAAGGAAATACAATTTAAAAATTAGTGCATTATATCAGGAAGTTTGCAAAAGTGAGTTGATCATCAACTAAAGTGCGTAGGACATTTTTGTGACACCAGATGTTCCTAAAGTTATTTAGGTCTTTGTCATTAAGAAAGAAAGAAAGTGAACCATGTTATAACATCTATGTTACTCAGTATATGAAATGGGTTTTTTTCCCAGGATTTGGCCAGCATCAAAGGAGGTGTGGCTGGACGTGTCAACAAGTGGATGGCAAAGCCTGCAGAGGAGGAGAGGACAGCAGCACCAGAACCAGCAGCATCATCACCAGCACCAGCACCAGCAAAGCCAGCAGTAAGGCCTTGATAAGCACTCTACTGTAAATAACACACGACATCAGAACAGTAATCCCTTGATATTCTGTACTTGCTAATGTTCTCATTTGCACGTCAGTATGCCGGTCTTTTATTTGGCCGAGCTCCCAAGACTCAAAAGGTTTCTGTCTAGACTCTGGTGACACCACATGGACAGTTTGCAAGCACAGCTCCAGAACCTTCTGTGTGTTTTTCACAGCTGCTCAAAGTTTTTTTTGTCTCTAAAGGACTGAGTAGAAGAAGAAAATTATTGTCATTGTTATCTGTAACAGTCAGACCACAAATCATTGATTTGTTATGTTTGATAATGATATGTTTCAGGAGTCTATGTAGGTATTTCAAGACTAACTGCAGTCAAGAAACATGCAGTATCAATTTTGATTGATGAGCTAAAACATATTTATATAGTATTTCAATCTTCTTCCCATTTGTCACTCAGATAGGCATTATGATCATATTTTAACTTAGTTATCGTACGGTGCAGGTGTGGTGAGACAATTTTTTAATGGGTACCTTCAAGACACTTTGTCCTTTTCTTAAAGTAGATCACCTCCTGCTAATCCTACCAGGCCTTCTGGAGACATTACAGTATGTCCCCTTACAATAGCATCGCTGGCCAACGTGTGACATTGTTCTGAACGGAAATTTACGAGTGACAAGTCTTGCATGTCACATATCTTGGCTGGAAGAGCAGTTATAGACCTTCGTTTTATGTATGCTGTGACACCATATGATGGGATTAACATGTAGAGCAACTTCATGCATGATTATATCCCTCTGCTTCTTTGTTGTTCTGTGTGTTGACTGTACTTGATTTTATGCTGCTTTCTTTCTTCTTACGCTCCTTTCATCAGCTCTCCTGACTCAAACTTTCCACTCGTCAAACTGGTAAAGGAATGAATTTGCTTATAATATTATATAATATTCTGAAGAAATAAAAAAGGATGTACCAGAAGAAAGTAATCAAGTACAAAAGCTCTAGCACTGTATTAAAGTACTTGAGCATTTTTTGTATCTGCATTAATTCTTTTATTCCATGTTATTTTGGAGGGGTTTTTTTTACTTTTTTTTCTCCACTACACTACTCTAATGTACTCTTATAATTTTTTCAACAAAAATCAGAGGTAAAGATAAATACTTGAATAAATATTTGAAATTAAGCTGTTGTTTTACTCTGAACTTTTTTCTATCTCGTCTTCTCTCTATACTTCTCTCATTTTATTATTTATTGTTAATCCCAAAAAATATATATATATTTTTTTCCTACTTGAAAAGCAAATTCTATACTTTTAATGGTATTCATATTGTAATGTATTAATAAAGATTAAAGCTATCTAGTAACAAGGATAAAAAAGTAAAATTAGCTCAGAATTCTCAACATGAGACTGTGGCTGAGTATTTTAATGCTGCTATGCAGTTTCTGTCACAGCTGTGTTGTCATGGTTGATTTTATTTGTCTCAGGATGTGAAGCCGAGTGAAATCGGTAGCAAACGTGGAATGTGGGAAGCCAAGAAAGGGTCTGCACCTGTCAAGGTAAAACACACACACACACACACACACACACACACACACACACACACACACACACACACACACACACACACACACACACACACACACACACACACACACACACACACACACACACACACACACACACACACACACACACACACCTGTACGGTGATGTAAATGTTATAATGCATTGAAATTGACTCATTCCTTTTTGTTTGTTTCATTCAGTAATAAACAGGTGAAAGAGGTAATTTGTGGATCTGTGTGCAGCAACACTCAAAGCACATTGCATTAGCAGAACGATTGATCTTTGTGGTGTTCACGCTGTTTTCATCGTTTCAGCACATCTATGATTCAAATCAGTGTTGCCAGAGTAACCTTTTTCTAAAAGTTTTATTTAAATTGGACATTTTAAAATTGTTTTTGGTACGTTTTATGAGATTAAGATGCTTCTACTACATCTGCCCATCCTCTCTCAGGATGTATGAGATTGACAGTATGTTTAGCTCAGTTGGTTCAGTACACCTTGACAGATAAAATGGTTTGATTTCAGTCTGGCAACACTGTCAATGTTGTTTGCTTCAGTTCAGTCAACTGCAAAGCTAAAAACAGGAATTCATCTAGAATCTATACACTGGGGTTACCAGGAACTACGAAAGGCTGGAGTTGAGGGTGGAGGTGGGAAAAGTCTCTTTTGACAGTTGGTATAACAGAAGAAAACCACCATTAATGAAACATTTATCACAAATAACTATCAAACTATCATACTAATATATGTGACCAGGAATAGGTTTCATGGTCTCGTTGTATGGTGGTGAAACTACTGAGGGACTTTTCTTTTATTTTGATGCAATAACTAAAATAGAGCAGTTAATTTGCCTTGGCAGTCAGTTTATGATCTACGTTGGTGTTTCAGTTGTTGAAGGGGGGACTCATCGGGGGGGAAAAACAAGTCAGCCCCTTCACCACAGTAATAATTTCCACACAGTTCCTAACTCCTTATTAGTCTGCAAACATTAATTTTATTTAAAATCAAAATCTATCTTTGAGTTGCCTGAACTGAAATTCAATAACTTTTATGTGCTGAAGATGTTGGCTGCCTTTGGTTGGATTTCTTTATCACTTATTGCCCCTGTATAGAGTAAGAATTATTCTACATGCTGCCATTAGTTTTCATTGGTTTTGATGACAGACATAAAACCTTTGTTCAAATTCTTCTTCTATCAATGAAGGTGATCTATATAGCATTGAATCTTTTGGCTACACAGTGCACAGCTGCTTCATGCTAAGACATTGGCATTGCAGAGAGGATATAACACAACATCGCTTTTAACAAGATTTTTAATATTTTTTTTCTATGTGTATGAGAGAGAAGGTAGCTCATTTTTAAGGCTATGAGCACATTTTCCCAGCATGTTTGCTAATAAATATTTCATCACTCCAACCTATCTTGGTCCAAGATCCACAGATGAGGTTAATAATGATTTAAAATACAATATTACAATTAGTATTAGCTTCATTCATCCTTATTTATTCTTCCCATCGTCCTTTATTTCATCCTTTCCTCCTTATCTTTTTTGCAGGTGACAGTAGGAGGCAAGAGCAAGTTTGCTACGAATGGTAAGTTTGGACGTAACCAAATACATTTTATCATTTATTTAAAAGTTACTCTGAAATTATATACATATAGATATGGTAGTCAGTTTGCTTAGCTTTGAATAAAACTTGAAACTACGGAATAAAGTTTCACATACATAGAAGCTTCTTCTTTGTAGGTGTTCATACTTCATGAAAAAACAAAGTTTATTGAAGCAAAGTTTAAATGTAGTGTGTCTGTCCTTCAAAACACTTCCTAGGCGGGGGGGGGGGGGTAGACCTTGACTGATTTATTGCTCCCTGTGTTCCCATAACCGCTGGAACTTGCCAAACGTTCTTTGCGCCAGACAAGCTGTTCACTGTAAATCAAATCTGCTGTTGAAAATCTTGGGCACAGTCTCAGCTCTTTAGCACTATGGTCTATATTTAAAAAAAACCCTTCACCCTGACCTTTTTTCCTGGTATAAAGATCCTTACTGACTCCTGTCGTCTCTTTGCAGTCCACCGCTCACGCTGTGGCATCTGGGTTGTCCAATGCCACGCAGCGTGCCAGCGAGATGTTAAGCATTCCAGAGTGCAGCTGCTTGATTGTTACATTACAATTGGCTGCTAGGCAGGATTACTAACTGTTTAAGCAGCAGATGAGGCCTGATCACCGGGCTTATTCACTCAGTGGCAAAGATAAAGAGCTAACGTGTCCCTGCAGTCCAGAGGGACGGCTCAAATTTGCTCTAATCCTGAACAAAAAACATTAAACATTTGCTGATGATAGCTGATTAAAGCTGTCTTTCACCTCCTGAAGCTTGAGCCAAAGCATAAACAATAGGAACAGAATAGGATTTGAGTTCCCCCTTCGATCCTAAATAGCAGGCTTCGTTTGTGACCTCACTGCTACCTCATCAGAAATAGACCACTGTGGTATGAAACAAAGGGCAAATGACACTGACTTTGACTGCAGGGTTCTTATTCTGGGCTCCATACAAACATGCACACACAGCGGTATAGATGTAAAGTTTTGACTAGCAGCCCTGGGACTTGTCTTATTTAGCACATAATAAAGTTTTTATGTACATTTAATTGATGGATGCATCGACTCATAAATCTTTTATGTCTCTCTCTTTCTCTCCATTAGCAGGTGTGCGACCCTAAACATTGACAGCCGTATTTAAATGAAGGCTTAAAGTGACCAATCACAAGGCTCTGCTACTGTATCCGCATCCATCTCCTTTCAACATATTTGTATTTCCCACATCATGATGACCGGGGTTGTGAAATGAAAGGATTCTAGCATCAAAATCTTGCCAGCGATATTTTTCATGTATAACTTTTTCATCGTCCTCACCTGCATGAGAGTGACATCCTTAGGCTTTAAGGGCTAAGCACCACGTTAAGGCTTCATAGATAATGGATTAAGTCAAGTATGTCTGTCTAATCAAGGTCAGCTCCTACAATTTTTACATGGCTGTCAAGATCCTTACAGTTGCATTGCTTTCCAGCTACACTCACATGTCTGTTCTTGAGATGTCACAAAGCTTATACACAATAATAAGCATTTGTGTTTTTATGCCGTATACATTCACTGCTTTTTGGTATACAATTCATTATTTTGACTCATTTCTGAGCAATGTCATATATGTTGATGCCACTTTGTTTTTCAGAAAGGGTTAGTAATGGCCTCATTAATGCTAAATACATTTGTTTTGGGATACCAGTGTTGTGGCTTAAGAATTGCAATGTTATGTCTGTTGGCACACATTTCTGGACCAGACTAAAATTTATGAAGGATGAGATAAGATGCTGTTTTTCTAATCCTGACTTTTTATAAAGCATCAACTTGGTTTGAGGAAAAAGTCTTAGTATAATAGAATGGATTGCTGTGGAATGCGATACATCTTAGTATAATAGAATGGATTGCTGTGGAATGCGATACATCTGTACAATGAGCAGAAAGGTCTCTGGAAATCCCCTGACTTGACTTTTAGCATCATCACGTACAAATTTATTATTTCTTAAATACTTTATGACTAAATATAGGGGCTGCAAAAATTACATTCTATTAATATCAGCTGTATTTTCTGTTTGGTTTTAAGTATCATTTATTAGCTTAATAACATACCTATTTAAATGGCATCTAAAATTAACTAAAATATAATTGTAGAAATTTATGAATTAAAATAACTCTTTATTGATGACTTATTAGCACTGAAGACTTGAAATTGAAATCCTATGAACTCTTTATAAAGGGTGCTATTATAAAGCAGCTTGTATAAATTAATCAACTGAGACCAGAAGATAATATCAGTGGTGTATAGTGCAGCCACAGTGTAAGAAATCTAAACCACACATGGACCTGAAACCACGTGCATCTGTTCTTATGTAATTTAAGCAGCAATTGTGTCTGTGAGGAGGTGTGTGAGTGATGACGCACTGTAATTACTCAGAGACCAAATGCAATTCCATTTCACTAGCAGTCTAAGTCTTACTTATGAATGATGAGTTTACATGTTACTAACATGCATTGCAGGAGCAAAAATGATTTATATGCACTCTGTTTTAACAATGCCTGTAATTACCTTTAAATTGTATCCTGGTCCATATTAGTTTATTTCTGCCAAAATATGTTGTGAGTCTATCGTTGCTTTGTTTGAATGTTTGGGATTATAATTTGTTATTTTGCCCTAGCAATAATAAAAAAAAAGAAAACAATAGAAAAAACCTTGTGCTGTGGTTTTGATTATAGCTGTTGTGTGGTTTTGCTGCTTCCTCCTAACCACACATGAAATTATGATGTGCTGACACATGAGTGGCTGACGAAAGCTTGAATGGATGTGATGTATGACATTTTACCAGGGCAGGCACATACCTGAAAAAAAGTGTGTGTGTGTGTGTGTGTGTGTGTGTGTGTGTGTGTGTGTGTGTGTGTGTGTGCGTGCGTGCGTGCGTGCGTGCGTGCGTGCGTGTGTGAGCTCCAGCTGTCGGAGCAGCCATAGGGTCCTGCAGTCACATGAGTGAGAAGGCTGGACTATGTATCCTTGATACCCAACATGTTTGTGAAGTTCAAGGAGCTGAAGTTTGCTGCTCATTTCTGAGCTCCTTCTGTCTGGGTCACAGGTAAGGACTCTCTTATGCCACTACTGCAAATTAAAAACAATACTTTATTTAGTCCTCATAAAAAAAAAGTTTATATCTGCCTTGCACCTGATTAGGTCAAGCTCATATTTTCATAGTGGTCACTGCCAGCTAAGGTCACATTCATCATGTAGTAGAAAGATATCCATGTCCCGTGTTTGAATCTGCTCAATGTAGAGGTTATGATAAACTAGGACTAATATTATTTAACTCAAAATAAACAAAATAAAGCCACAATAAATGAAATAAAATTCTCCATCGTTCTCACTACTATCATTAAGTACAAATTTTCAGATCACAATTTACCTTTTTTAAATGTCAGTTTTGTTTTTTTCCTCTTGTCTTTATTCTATAGGGAAATATTATTAGATTTCTTTCACATAAATTACCATCCATCTGTCAGAACTCTGTTTAATGATCTGATATATTTGCTCGTCTAAAAATAGGCTAATAGGAGCCCATTTTGCAGAGCACATCCATAACAAAATGTCTGACACAGAGGAAGTCATGGAGGAGGAGGAGGTGGTGGAGGAGGAGGAAGAAGCTCAGTAAGTATTTCAGTTTCTATATTTTTATTTTTTTGTTACTGAAAGTCAATGTCAATTTGATTTCTCAACCTATTAATGTTTTCACTTTCACATATTCTTTGTCGACACTGCTGTTTTTCTAAAGAGAGGAGGACGGTAAGAAACTTCAGTCTGTCATTGCTGTTGACTGAATTCATGTACGTATAGAAATTTTTAGTTTATACAACCTTATATTAATCATTAATTGTTCCTGATCACCAGCACAAGAGGAGGCGACAGGTGAGACAACTATTTTAATTTTTTTTACAAAATATCCTTCCTCCTTGCTTGTCAGTCAATTTTTAAGGGCTGCTATTCATTTGCTTTGTTCCAGATGAGTCAAAGCCCAAGCCAAAGTAAGTCTATAGGTCTTATTTAATCAACAAATAAATTATGGCAGATTTAGTAAAAATAAAATATCTGTTTCCACAGGTTTATGACAAATATCAGCGCCCCAAAGATCCCGGATGGGGAAAAAGTGGATTTTGATGTGAGTTGATCAGATTAAAACTCTCTTTTCTGATAGAAACATCTCTTAGATGAGCTCAATTCTAATACTATCTGACTCTAATTGTGTTAAAATTAATGTTGGCAGGACATCCACAGGAAGCGACAAGAAAAAGATCTTTCTGAGCTGCAGTCTCTGATTGAAGCTCACTTCATCCAAAGGAAGAAAGAAGAAGAGGAGCTCATCGCTCTTGTTAACAGAATTGTAAGCGTTGATTAAAGGGAAATCATATTTAATGTGTGGATAAAATCACCATGAACACATTTATTTCTTTGATAGGAGAAACGTCGAGCTGAGAGAGCAGAACAGCAAAGGATCCGAGCAGAGATGGAGAAGGAGAGGCAGGCCAGACTGGCGGTATGTTCTTGTGCATTTTCACATTACATCTCATCAGACTGGACCTTTAACTGAAAAATCTATGTTGCATACAGGAAGAAAAAGAGAGGAAGGAGCAGGAGGAACAGCGCAAGAAGTTTGATGAAGATGCCAAGAAGAAGAAGGTCCTCTCGAACATGACTCAGCAGTACAGTGCAGGACAAAAGGTCATTCAACTCTTCAATATTTTTACTTTTATACTAATATTTAAATGTAAAATCCAGTAAAGCTGAGTCAGTTTTATTCATAAAACCCAAAATCACAAATTGTAAAGCTACAGTAATATCTAATACATTATAAAATATAAGAATACAGGAGATCTTCATCTATACCATGATCACTTGGAGGATGACAGGCCATTAATAAATATTGATGACAAAAAGGTAGAGATACACATAGTTAAGCTATGATTAAGTTAATAATAACCCATAATAAAGACAAGAGCATGTCAGCAGGCTCAGATTGATCATGCCAGCATGTTAATGTTTGGCAGAGAGGTCACAATATTCATAGTGAATATGAGAAAGTAAAGACATCAAATCTGCTCGCATTCTAACTTTGCAAGAAGCAAAAGTTTTCGCTGAACCTGGTAGGAACAAACCATCACAAAAAAAAAGAGAAACTTTGACCTGATGCTGGTGTAAATATCTCAAATTTATCTTCATGGACAGTGACTACATATCTTGGCTACCCAAGCAAGACGTTCAGTTGCAACAAATAATGGTTTTTAGGTTCCAGCAAGGATATCCACAAGGAAATGAAAATTCAGTTCTTGAACTTGTGACTTGAGTGTGGATTCTCAGTTGAGAATTCATGATGTAGATGCCGAGCAAACAAGTGAAAAGTGTGATTTTATTCATCTTAGATGGTAATCAATACAGTAGGGTTCAGTCAACTTGCTGCAGATGCTTTGAGAAAGTCACCAACGGGAAAGTCAGATGACCCCCAGAGCCTGTACGATTCATCCTCTGGGGGCCATGAATATCTTTTGTGTCCAAGATATTTAAATCTGGACTGAAGTGTTTCATCAACTAACCGGTTTCCACTCTTTCATGCCACTATGGCTAAAACCATGTTGTTCATAGGATACTAACTATATTGCACTACTAGTGATAATACTTTCAAATTCTAACATTCTGCTGTAGAAAATTATTTATGTTTTTTGATTCTGTAACATTGACATGTCTGTATCTCCTTTATTTAACCAACACAGAATGAAAACAGACGAGGAGCCAAGAAACAAACTGAGAGGGAGAAAAAAAGGAAGATCCTGGCTGATCGCCGGAAGCCTCTCAATATTGATCATCTGAATGAGGAGAAGCTGAAGTATGGCATCACTGTGCAGGGTTTTACTTTTGCACATATAGTTTTTTTTTTTAACCTCTGATCAATTGTTTGTAGGGAGAAGGCCACTGAGCTGTGCAACTGGCTGATGGAGCTAGAGGCTGAGAAGTTTGATCTCAGTGAGAAACTCAAAAGACAGAAGTATGACGTAAGTCAATCAACACACAGCCACAAGCTTTAAGGCAATGATGTCACTAATGGAAAGGCGGACCTTGTCCAATGGAAATTACATCAACACAGAAATTAATATTAATGTATTCCACCTTAAATTGCATTTCCGTGTGGCGCTGGCAGACCTGGTGATACTTAAAAGAGTTAAAGTATTATTTTTGACATTTAGTCTTTAAAATACTAAATCGTTTTATGTCCTTACAGATTAATCAGCTTCTTGCAAGAGTCCAAGACCACCAGAGGTGAGTGTACAAACCAATGTCAATTATTAAAAAGGATGCATTTTAATTTTTCTGACATTGACTGTAACATTAAACTTTTCCATTATGACAATGAATTTTAAATACCGAGTCAGGCTTTATTACAGACATGTGGATGCATAGATTAGCAAGTCAACTGACTCGTGTTGGAATGTTTGTTTGTTGTTTCTGTAATAATGCAATGACAACTGGCTGTATCAATGATTTTACTTTAAGAGACTCTCATTCCGTTTTGAATGTTCTTTATTTTTAATCATCTATATTGTAACAATGCACGTCCATCCCTGACTGACTTGATTTTTCTGCAAATGAATGACCTTCCTTTGTGCTTCTGGTTTTCTTGCACCCTTTCAGCGCCAAAGGTCGTGGCAAGGGAAAGATGGGCGGCCGGCTGAGGTAATGGAGCAGCCAGGGACAGGGATGAGGCAAACAGTGACATCGGTCTTTGGGTTACGAGTCGACTGTGTGTGCATTCATTGTTCTGTTGAGTTACATGTCAAAATGTTATGGTGTCAAAACAATAAACTGGTCATCTCTTCCACTCTCCCTCTCTTTATCTGTAAACCCAGACAGGTTGTCTGTAGCTGACACAGCTACACACATTTAGACAGAAACAGCAGCTCAGTGAATCTAGTACATCTTTGTTGAATAAAACATATAAGGATAAGGACAAATATGGCTGTCATAGAAACAACTTTAGTGTCTGCATAAAAACAATGTGTGTATAGAAATAACTAGTGCAGTAGATATAGTTTGCCAATAGCTAACAATGTAACAAATGAGCTAAAAAACAACATCTAAGTGTTGAAATGTGGTTTTATTAAAATTTCTATCTTCAGTTCAAGCGTTTCATGACAGCATCTACGTGTTCCTTTGATTACATTTGAACAATGCAATAATCTACAGCAGGAGAATGTGATGGTGTCACCCTCCATTAAATCCAAGTCCTTAGATCAGAACTATGCCTCGATATACACACATCCACACCAGTGTGTTAAGTTGTTCTCTTCAGTGGGCTGAGGTGGCGCAAGAGTCAGCAGGGATTTAGGGGGTCCGAGAGGATGAGGGTCCACGTGAGGTGATGAGAGTGCTTCCCTCACCACATATGGGTTTCTCTGATCTCTGCTATCACTTGACTGGCTTTTTGCAATGCCTGGAAAGCAGAAATTGTAATTACTACAACACATTTTCATATTAAAAACACACATTTTTGGGCACTTTGAAGGCAGCAGGTAAATCAGGTACTTCCTGAAAAGAGCAAGTCAGGACATGAGGAAAAACTGCCTTTCACCATAAATATCTATCTGTAAAAAAGCTTTGAAATGTGTTGCCAGAGATGCACTGCAAATAGTTCTTCTTGTTGCTGACGAAGTATTGACTGATCAGTGCTGGATGCTGTGTTTACCATCCACGGTGAAACGTGATGAATCTCTTACCTTGAGCATGTCAGCAGCCTCGCTGCGCCTCTGAGCCATGTCCTCAGACTCTGTCAGCAGGTCGTCCAGTAGAGACGTCTTGTATAACTGACCCACCAGCTCGCTCTGCAGGCAGTCCTTCACATGATTCACCAGGAAGTGCATCACCGCCTTTGGTACACTGAGGTCGACCAACAGTAATAGAGGAGATAGATGAGGAAAAGGCAAGAGATAGGAGCGAAGCACACGAAAATCATGTCAACATGTTAAAATAATGATTAGATGACAGATGAAAGAATATTAAGAGTATGTATACCTGTCCTGTATGTTCTTCCTAACAATGAGGAAGTACGACTTGATTAGTCTCTCAATAACCTCGCAGTCCCTCTGCTCCCGAGCAGACAGCTTCCTGGATACTGGAACCGGCTGGCGAAGAAGGAGGAACCAAATGTGTTTTGTTATGAACATGTGATTGAACTAAGAACCAAAATGGATAACAAGTAACAACAAAGGCACGAATGAATATCTCTTATACCACATCAACATATTTACTGATGGGAAGACCCACCACATCAAGCAGGTTGATAGCATGACCCTTATGTGGGCTTGAGGGGACATGATTATGGGTCCTGTCAACAGCATTGCCGTCCTCTCCTCTCCTTAACATGCCCCTCCAGCTCCCCGTCCCGCTTTCTGTTTGTTCTCCGGAGGAGCTCTGAGAGCCACTGGATGCTGCCTAAAGGGGAGGGAGAAAGGACTGAGCAGGGGTCCAGGGTTCTACTCAAGGCTTAATGCTTAATCACCACAAGGGTGGAAATATTTGATGTGCAGACAAAGTTAGGAATGTAGATAAATCAACCAAAAACCAAAATGCACTCAGACATCATGCGAAAGGTACATCTGACACAAGGATGTTGTCCAATGGAAAATACTGACAGGCAGATTTAGCATTAGAGGATATTACAGAAATTTCTATGGTAGAGACTGTGCTATACTTCAGTACAATACAGATTAGCCGTCGCTACCAAGGCTAGGAACGGTTGTCTATTTTTAAAATAGGATCGCATATGCCAACTAGTCTGGGGTTGTGCTTCTTCTGTCAGAGAAACCAGCATGCAGCAAACAAACAGAGAAAGGGTTATTATCAGTGGACGTCAATGGCCAGATCATCTATAAAGGGTAAAAACTACCCTTTCAACACATTGCTTTGTGGGACCCTGAACACAAACACCTGCTGCAACTGAGGTTTTAGAAATACACAGAAATGGGCAGAGGTCAGATGTGGCAGGCAGTGACAGAACAACACAAACCTTGGTGACCTCGCCCTCAAAGGCAGGAGGCTCAGAAGGGGGCAGAGACGGCCCACCTGGGCCTTTAATAGACTAGAGGAAGACAATGTAAGGAATGTATAGACTTATTATTTAGTGACGCTGGACCGGCTTCTTAGATGTAGCAGAAAATGTGAGCAGACTACCTTGTCTCTGGGAACAGCAGCAGGGAGGTCTCTCATTCTGTTCCGTCTCTGCTCCTAATCAACAAGAAGTTTGATGACAACTTCTGTCAAACTCAATGTTTCTCAAGATTCCAATAATACTGTTTTATTAGATGTTTTTAATAGCACAGTAATATGAACAGTGCTCATAGAGTATGCATTTGAACAGTTAAAGGATGTCGGCCTCTAACTGCAAAAGGCTCATCTCTTACTTCCATGTTATTGTTCATGAGGCCACAGGCATCAGCGAAGTCTGGGTGTTTGGTGTTGATGTATGCCAGTTCAATAGCGACCAAGTTGTGAACCTGAAGACAAAATCAGACAAGTTATTAATCAGTAAATAAAGATCACGGTGGCTTCTAGCCAGAGCTGGTTCTGACCATGTCATTGGTGACGGGGAGCCTTTTCCTTAGTAACGAGGTGACCACTTCCACTATGGCGTCATGGAGTTTTGGAAACCTCAGCAACTCCTGCAATGATGAACAATAATCAATATTATTTTCATAATATTTACTGCACACTTTTCTGTATGCTTTCATTTTTGATGTTATGCATATGTGAGTGGCTTGTCACCTGTGTGCTGTAGTTACTGCAGTGCTGGATGATCCTCTGCATTTCCTCATGAACCAGCTCCACACAGCGCAGACTGGGCTCCTCCAGACGTTTGACTTGCCGCTTCACCAGCAATTCAAAGGAAACCTCTGGAACAAATAAAGCTGGTCTCGGGCCCTGTGGAATATATTTAAAGTTTTTGAAAAAGATTTATTTAAGGCAGATTTTCTAACATGAATAAGCAGCAACAAACCGTTGCATTTCTGATTGCCGTGAGCACATCGATGGTTGTCAGTCCCCCAAGAGGATCGACTGACTCCAGTGTTCGACCAAACGTTTCATGGAATATGTAACAGATTCTTGCTCCTCCACATCTAGAAAGAGAAACACAAACTTTGTTTCATATGAAGGCAGATTTAGGCTAAAGTTGTTTGCAAAGACAGGTTTTGACACAAGCACCCTCTAGTGGTGTACAAAGCCAGTTCAGAGACGTGTGACTCACAGTTCAGCTGTCTCAATATACTTGGCCGTGCCCTCAATGGTGCGACAGTACTCCGCAGCAAACTTGGTGATGAGTTGCAGCAGTGTGGCGCTTTTGTCATCGACGGGTTCACCATAACTGTTGAGTAAAGACTGGTACTGGGCTGCCAGCACGTTGATCCTCGTCTTCAGCTCAGGGAGACAGTCTCTGATGTGGTGCATGAGTAACCTGTGAGAATTTGATTAGAAAACAAAGATAATGATATAAGGTCAGGTTCAAAAAACCCCGCCTACATTAATGTTTAAAGGTTAAATTGATAGAGAAATTTAAAACTAATACCTGTTCAATGTTCTGGCCAGATATTTGTTTCCATTTCTGTTCGCAAGCGAGGGGTACTTCTTTTGCAAGAACGAATGTTCATCACGGAGAGCATCTGTCACTAACTTCTTTTTGTTGATATCCAACTGACTTCTAAAAAATACATACAAAAAAAAATTATGTAGTTGATCTTATTTACTTATTTTTTTACAAACACTCCCCAGTTCAAGCCGTGGCTACATCATCTTTTCCTTCCTTCCTAATTAGCTAATTAAAGTGACACAGAAGTGGTGAATTACCTGTTAACCACTCCAATGATGCCCAGTTTGACTGGAATGACCCTGCCCATTAGCACATCCATGGCATCTGTCCCTGCATCCATTAGATCCAGCTTGGTCACCACAGCTAGTGTCCTCCGGCCTGAACACAGAGGCATACACACTGGGCTACAGAAAAACAATCTTCGGCTCCGGAAATGGTTTTAAAATGTGAAAAATGAATGCATATGTTGATGACAACACGGAAAAACTTAAACAATAAAGATGGTCTCTTACCATCCATGTCGACCTCCCGCGCCACTTTAAGAGCTTCTGAGGTTGCCATGTCTGTATTGGCAGCAGTAACAGCCAGGATGATGGAGTTGGGGTTAGAGATGTACTTGAAGATCAATTCTCTGATCTGGATCTCTATATCTTTGGGCTGATCTCCCACAGGAACCTGTTTAAACAAACAGACACATCGCCAACACAAGTTGAGATTTATCTGAATGGTAGTTTACAAGTCATTATAGAGCATTGATATGTATGTCTGACAGAGTAGATAAAGGAAACCTATCTCACCTTTGTAATGCCTGGGAGGTCCACCAATGTGAGGTTCACAACGTGTGGTGAGAAGATTTTTAAGTGAATTGGTTCATCACTAATACCCTAGAAAAATAGAGAATGAACAGCTTATCACATACACTTTAAGGTGACACAAGATATCAGCTAGACACCTTATTCCAGTTTCCTGGAATCATAAACTGGTGACAATCCCTTTTAATGACCTGAATTATCATACCTACCTTGTTATTCCCAGTAATTCTTTCTGTTTCCGTTTCAATTTCTTGCATGATCTCATTAAAGTCTGTGTAGATCTGAAAGAGCAATTTAAACATGAAAGGATGAGGCTCCAATATATTATCAACAAACAAGCAGAAATAACAAATTTGTCCATATCCATAAACTTAGTGACTGAGTTTGTGTTGGACTGTAATACTTAAAAGATGGATTAAATGAATAAATTAATTATGGATGCACTACTATGTTAGTATCAAAGACAGTGAGGGAGACAGTTTAGATATGAAATGACATCACATTCACAGACATAAGACAGATGAACTGCGAACCGCATGAGGCATAAAAATAAAGCATAATCTGGATCAATTTCAAAGAAACAGTTCCTGAAAAAGCAAGTTCACAGTCATAAGGCTATCAGTACCTAATAAGGGATTCTTTGTTCAGATATAGGGATGTTTGTGGAGCTCAAAAGGCACAAAGCAACATTTGAGGACTTTTACCCCATAGTCAGATAAATAGGTTTCACAACCGAGAGGATTGGTACATGGTTGCATTACAAATAACAATCGCTGATGTTGTAAATATAACCAATGTTTAATCTGTAAATGTCAGTGACTCAAGAGGGAACACATTTTATGATCAGAGATATTTTATCAAAATGTTATGTGCAGTTTAGCAGTACTTTTTCTGGCAAATAGTATGAAGACAGGGATAACTGCACCTTGTTTTTGGTGTGTAGGAATTTGCCCCATTCCTCCCCATCGATGCCTGCAGATACAAAGTAGAAAACAGATGTTTTTGTTACCACAAGAAAAGATGTGGCCTTTAGGTCCCTGCTATTATAAGTATTATCATTATGTCTCATGGGAGGATTTCTCTTTTGGAAATGATGGGATGGAAAAACTCCTCTGGGAAATGAGTCGCAGCCGAAAATAAATGGAACCCAATAAAAGCTCATGAAACATGCATTTTGGGAAACTTAGATTTCTTTCAGAAACAAAGCAAATATTTTAGCTGCAATATCCAACATTGCAACAAAAAGGAAACAAAATCACAAATAAACAGAAGCTGGTATTGGGGGAGCTTGAGGAAGTACTGAAATAAAAATAAAGATCTGGTAACTTTTAATATATATAACTAATGAAAATATAATTTTCAACAAAAATATACAAATGTTCTGTCTACCTTCAAATTAAAAGCCCAAAGAGGGGGGCAGGATTTGAACTGAATGAAGAGAAGCCACATGGTATTGGGGAGGTTATTTAATATATAAACATAGAAAAGGAGACCTTTGTAAAGTTGCCCATTTTTCTTGATTTCTGTGGTTGGGGAGAGAAGACAGGAGACAAAGGTGTTAGCCTAGCTATCTGCAGCTCTCTGTAGCAATGCAGAGTCACTCTGAGGCCAGCAACAGAGGACAGCACTGAATGAATGCAGGATGTTGGCAAACCTGTCCGTAACACTATCAAATCTCTCGAGGTAAGACATTTTGCATGTGGCCCACAAGATTTGGAATATTACATTGATCAAGAACAAACTTGGATGTGGGGCAGATTTTACGTGGATATCATTGTGTAACTTATGTCTAGGCTAGGCATTATAAGATTTGTTAAATTAGTTAATCAAAAATCATGTAGTTGACCCTAACCAACAAAAATAACCTGGTTCCAGATACTGACCCATATCTCAATGTGTGTGTGTGTGTGTATCCATCCACTTCTAGACAGGACGATCACAATCACAGGGAGAACATATGAACTCCAAAAAGGAACTGAACCCAAAACGTTGCTGTGAGGCAGTAATGCACTGCACCACTGTGCTGCCTGTATGTGCATCATACATTAACCATATCGGATCTCCTAAATAACAATCTACCACTGGTTAATGTCAACACAGAATAATCAATCAAAATAATCAAGACTAAATAGTTTACTTTCAGGAAAAAATTGATATGGAACAATAATGTCACAGATAAATATTAGGGGTGACTATAATTTTACCATTCTCTTCACTGGTTCTCCTCCGGTCCTCTGGGTCGATGTGTACCAGCTGTAGGATAAGAGGCCGACGTGTGACGATGCCAGTGCCGCGTGGTAGGATATCCTTTCCAACCAGGCTCTCTAAAACAGAACTCTTCCCACTACTCTGGAACAAGAAATTCATAAACAACTTAATAAATGGGGAGACTGGAGTGTGAGTGACTCATAGACAAGAATGGTTGGTCCTTCCGTTGGACCACTACAGACAAGACACATTAATTTGCTGTTGACTGTATTTGACGCCACTTCTTTGTGTACTACTTCACAGCTATAAGCTCTTAATTTCAGAAGGGAGTGGTCAGAATCCATTTCAGAAAATCATAATGGGCCTACATAGTTTTTGGCTTGAAGTTTAGTATTTTCAAATGATACAGGAGCTAGCACCATGCGGATGCAGCCAGGAACACACATTTAGCTTTCTGATTAACTGACTGTGATAGACTGCCACCTAATGAGATCTGGTAAATTAAAATACATCAACTATCTTACATGACTAGAAGATTTGTCTTTGATTTTCTAATGCTATTTTCCTAAGTAAGAGATAAGGGCTAAACATGTAATCAATTCTTTTCTCGGTACCAGTAAGCCTACTGTTGTTTTGACTGACACAGCTATGTCTATTTATAGACCTGACAGGAACCGGTAATTGGTTTCTGGAATCAGGTCTCTGTTACAGTTGTCCTCAACCTTGGGTGTGAGCATATCTGGATCAAACCTGCCATTTAAAACCACTTAGTCTCTACTAAACAAACAGTCAGTGGACAAGGCCAAACTGTATGAGACAAGAAAGGAGTTAATTCCACTTTATGAGAACAGAAAGTTCGTGATATTCTTGACTTCACATTGTAATACTGACAGATATTTGAAGTTTATAATTCCCTCAATTTCAGGATCAAAAAGAAAACACAAATAAAAATTTAAGACCAATGTAAAACAGATACGTCGTAATGGACAGGACTGGCAGTGCTAAGAATACAAAACAAACTAAATCGCCAAATAATTTTCTCAGTGTGAATGGAAAAGTTTCTTCATTTTAAGAATCAAACGTTTTACGTTGCGTTACATTATTCTACTGGTGTTTGTGTTTAAATGTATGTGCCCTGGTAAACCAAAACATTGAGAGGTTTAGGTTAACTTATGCTTCATGTGGCTAATGTTACCCTTAGCTCCTAAGTTCATAAAATTACGTAGAGACAAAATTTGAGTAAAATCACCACATGTATTTTTATAACCATGCAAAAGTCACAGAAAAACTAATGCAGTTGTGGGAAGACGCAAAAATAAGAAGTTTTCGCTGGCTAACTAGCCTTAAAGCTAGCCTTGAAGCTATAGAAAGTGACGTTTCTCACCTGAGTTCCAACAACAACTATCTGCGGAAGTTGAATTATATCAGCGCCGACCGTGTTAAAGACATCTTGCAGCTTGTTTATGACAGGTATGAGGGCCTCCATGAGCTCCGATACAAATACGGACCCGTCAACTAATAAAATCTCTTTACACCGCCACACACAGCCACAAAGTCATTCAATGTCCCACAGCTAAAAGCTACCTCCGTCTTTGATCCGACAGGAAACTGCTCCAGTTGTTGAGTCAGGTTGAATCATGGGAGATTGAGTCCTTTGTAAGTCTGAGCGTTTAGATCGAATATTAACGAACTACATGAAATCGAACTGATGTTTTATCAATAAAAAGAAAGAGTAGCAGGAAGAGAAGTAACATTTATGTATAAAAGTAAACAAAAGATGCAAATAAGTACTGGAGGGAACAACATGACTTGCTTTACTGAGTAAAGTTAGATGATTTGCCTAGAAAGACTGATTAGGATATTTATTGGAAATTTAAAACATGAATACAAACCAAATATACTTAAATGCTATAAAGTACTGTAATCACAATAAGTTTGTTTTCTATGCAAAATGTGTACGAACACATTTCACATGCAGGCATAAGCGTCCTGTTGGGTTTGTCTGTCTGTTAAAGCGCTTTTAAATGCCTGCTGATGTGATCAAGCGCTTTATAAATAAAGTTTGATTAATTGATTGATTGATGAGTATAAAGGGTAACACCTCAATTTAGTCTTTACTAGTTGTGCACTTTGTTTTTCAAACGAAGTGCACAACTTCGTTTGAAAAACAAAGCCAGAAAGTGAAAAAAACTATACTTATTGAACATAATTAGTCGACACTAAACAGGAGTCAATTTGCTACTGTGACCTGGATGAATGAGAATGTATACCAATGCGTCTCTACTTCTCTACTGAATTTGTAGACATATTTTATTATTCAAATCTGGAAGTGAAATTAAAAGATTTTTATATTCTCTTACATATTAAAACATATCATGTTGCACATAGCAGTGTAAACCTGTGTCTATGTATGTGTAACTGGTTTAAAGCTGTCGGTAACAAATATAACAGGAAATCCATCCCAGGTCAAGGAAGGCTGAGACAATAAGCTAAGCGTTGATATTTTCATATACTTATACCTACAGTATTCTTCAGTATTGCAGTACTACCATAATCTTTCCGAAATGTTATAAACAAAGTGCACAACATACTATTCTGTTACTTTTTAAAATGCCTTTAAATCACTACATTTAGTCAGAAAATGCTTGATACAAACTATGATCAGGGTACACGTCAGTTAATCCTCTGGAAGCCACTTTACACATACAGTACAGCAATCATTATGACATTTCAGTCACATATTCTCAAGCCCCTTTATTTGACAATTTTTTATCCAAAATGAAGGATTTGAATTACAAACTTGGGCTGGATGTACCTCAAAATATGACTGAACATTTGATTCAGAATTAAAAATGGAGGTGACATTTTTGTTTTAAACATCTCTGAAACTACGAGGTAGACAAAATACCACAAACAGGGAAATAAAAGCAGATTGCAGACTTAAAATAGAATCTTATTAATTGAAAGGCTATTGTGACATTCACTAAAACTTATTTCACAATCCTATACCACAATCCTATATTTTCCACTTCACAGATTTTTGCAGTCAATTTACAATTGAGTTGATGAAAATAACAATCCATATAAGAATATATCATGATAGTGAGGTAGACAAACGAAAGTTAATAAGGAAGATGTGGAGATTCGTTTTACGGGTTTATTTTTTCTTTTTACATTTCCCTCCATTTGACAGACATCCAGTGACCTATCTTCAGTTTTGTTTTGAACTGAAGCTAAAAATGAAAAATTGTGCAAAACATTTGCAATTAACCAACATTTAGGAGGATTTTTAAAACATTTTCACTGACAAATTAGAACTTTTCACTGACAAAGAAATTGTCTAAAAATACTAGCAAAATACTCTTAGATTAATTCAGTAGTAAGTGGAAAAACTATTACAGTCTGTACAAGAACAGGCACAGAAAACAGTTTAGACATTACCGTATTTTCCAAGTTAGAGCTAAGGAAATAAAATACAGCCAACGCTTGTAATTCTGTGCCTGGGCGACCTCTATGTCACAGGTTCAAATTTCACAGCATTTAAACAAATAATAAATAGAATAGTACTCCATCACCTTAAGGCAAGTTTGACACAGAGGTCATTTTAGGTTGTATCTTAAGGTACAGTGCAATCAGTGTATGTGGTTACCATGTTCCCTCTGCGCTGAGTCACTGTTTTACAGTGTTGTTTTGATGAACCATGAAAGTTGTTTTCTGTCTGTTTTGAGTGTCCATCAAAGGTGAATATCTTCTCTATGTCATCAAACATATCATCAAAGATACCCGCTCCAAAACCTCCTTGAATGGGTCTCTTATGTTTGCCACTGGAATCCTTGTTAGACCTGGAGTATTCGTCAAAGTGTTTACGGTGACGTCCGTGTCTGTTCTGGCTGTAGATATCAAGGTCCTTAAAAATGTCATCCAAGTTAAAGGGAGATGGTTGGTGGCCACCTTGTCTACGTCTGTCCTTGGTCTCCCCAGTGAAGTAAGCAGTGGTGTCACCAAACTGGTTATATTCTCTTCTTCTGGTTTCATCTGATAAAGTTTCATAAGCTGCAAAAAGAAAGATCAGAGTCATTTAAGGTCGGGTAGGTAAAGTTCTGTAATTCAAAAAGCCTTTGAATTCAGAAGTACAGCAACAGTGCTTATAAATAAGACCTGCTAATACAGTAAGTCACAAGTGAAATTACGTATTACCACCTAATTCCTTGACTATGGAACCCTACTTCTAGAATTGTGATACAGATATATCTTTGGTCTAGATATAATTTCTTATTTTCCACAGATGGATGAAATTAATTCAGTCTGAATCGACATCTTTGGCCGCACAGCTAAAAAAAAAACTGTGGTACTGCCCTGTCTTTATCCCTCTCCACTACCATACCGTTACCCAGTAGATATTGCCCTCTGACCTGGACAAGAATCCACTTTCATATACTGGTGGAACATTATCAGTCCATGACTGAGTGCTGTTAATTGACAAAGCATTTCAAATTCTTGGATTGTGAAAGAAGGTGAAAACAATATCCAGAATTTGCATTCATACCTACGCCACTCTGGAAACTGAATTAACCTTTCGTTGGCTGAAAAGCATCCGTTTCACAAAATTTCATAAAAATCGACTGATAACCTTTTAGATTTTTTGTACAAATACACAAATGCAAAAACCAAAAAGAGTACGGTATAAATTTCTCCGAATCACAATAACAGAGGGAAAGATAAGTAGTCCAACAAAGAATGACTTTCACACAACAAACACATCCCAGAAGGAAAAAGACAATTGTACCTTCAGCAATTTCCCTGAACCTCACTTCAGCATCCGGGCTCTTGTTCTTATCTGGATGATATTTCATTGCAAGCCTGTGGAAAGCCTTTTTTATCTGTCGTTCAGTTGCGTCTTTAGGCACCCCCAGCATGTCGTAGTAGTCCTTCCTGGCAAGTAACAGCTTTATCATGAGGACGCACACGGCGAACGTCACCACACACTGTGCACTGGCCATTGCTCTGATGCCCCCCTGCGTTCAAAAGACACAACGATCAAAGGTGTTTATTAGCTTTACATCCGATGGGACACACCTTAAACATCTACCAGTTAGCTAGGGTTTGCTTAGCCAAATCAACTGCTAGCAAATGACTAAAAACATTCTTGAATAGCTGCTAACCTATATATGTGGTCACCTGAGGTGAGATAAGATTTAAGAAATAACATTTAAAAATATTAAATTTTAAAAGTACGTATTCCTTACATTAAACACTGAGTGATGCTAACTTATACCTAATGTAAGGTGTTTCTAGCGATAAACGTGACTGATGCATCGGATCTCACTCTAACGTTAGCTGATGCTTCCTAACAGGTACTTTTGTTTATCACCTGCACTTACCTATTTAAGACACAAGTACTCCTTTAGTCGCGTACTAAGAATGCGTCTTTTAACTATTGACCCAAAGCTAAACATTTCATTGTGGGTGGTTTAGGGCTGTCTGGTAACTAAACTAGATGCTACCGCGTCATTTCGACTTCTTCGATCATTTTGCTGCATAAGAGGAATTAAATGGCCTGAGTTGGTGCAGTCTGCCCCCTGTCGGTGAATGCAGTTCCAGCTTCGACTATGCTTGTGTCACAGCATTTATGTACAGTACAAAGAAATTGTGCGAATAAGTAGTGCTTTAACTAACTTTGAATATATTAATATAATTATTAATAACTATGTATTTTAAATGAATTGAATATATTTTAAATTTATTTAGTTTAAATATGAACGGCGATATATGTTATGAAGGCCGTATCTTTGGTAAATAAATCGTCATACTTGCAAGTGTCAGTATAGTTCTTCATTTCTGCAGTGGAATTTCGCTTGTAGTTTGCAGTGGGCCTTACGGAATCATACTACGGCATTCTATATCTCCTCTGTGTCCCCAGTTGTTGTCTTAAAAATGTGCTCCTCTGTTATGGTGGGGATAGTTTCTTAAGCCAATCACCAGAAACCATTATATGGGCAAATGCTAAACAGCCAATTGCAAAGCCCGTAGTCGTCACGTGATTGTTGTTGTTGTTCTTTGATTGACGTCATCGTCCTGTCATTCTTAGAAACTGTCAGGTCGTGTGTGTTTCCATACGTCCTCACACGTCTGTGTCATTGTTGACGAAAATAATTTAAGGATTACCGACGTTTGTGATACAACGACATAAAGAGACCGGTATGGTTCGTTTTGTTTTATGTGGCCACTATTCGTGCGGAAGTGTTAGCTATCTACGAAGCTAGTAGCTACTTGCTGGTGGTGCCATACATTATTCTCAGGTGTTGTTACATAAGTTATTTTCCTTCCACTTGTATGATTTACCATAAAGGTTTTACCCAAGAAAACGGAAGCTCAATAGATTTAGTCTTTTTCACGTGTCATTTTCAACATTTTAATGTTTCTTTCGCTCATGTTTACGTTCTGTATTTGTTTTTCATCACCAGGTTAACGGAATGCCAGAGCATAGAACCAATTATTGCTTTGGATAACACGAACTGTGTCGTCAGTAAGAATGGGTCGTAGAATGTCTTCGGTTATTTGGATGAATACAAGCAGAGCATTTCATTTGTGGCAAACACGTGTTCCCAACTCAGTCGCTTCACTTCCCTTGTTTGGTACCTCTGACTACAGGGTTCAGTTACAACATCCTTTCTGCTCCAAGGCCGGGGGTCTCCACTGGAGACACAACCCACAGCTGAGGATCACTGGGCATAAACGCTGGAAAACTCATCCGTTTCGACATAGGCTAGGTCTCCACACCAGCACCTTGCACTTATACACTCCAGTCTCACGGTGGTCTGCTGGTCTGAGCCAACACATGTCACGGGTCAGGAGTACATTGGACACCATGACTAAAGCTATGAGTGGGACACATGAAGAACTTTTCACAAAAATTGCCAGATTCAAGCCTAAGGCTTCAAAGGTTGGGAAAAAGGCGGATGCCAGTGTTGAATCAATGAACAAAACTGAAGAGAGTGTATGCACGCCTACGTCTGGTCCCATGAATGCTGCTGCACACGCAACACCTATCGTACCCAAAACCATACGTGACTCATCTTCCTCACCTGCCACTCCTATTCCTACTTCTGCTGCTATTTTTAATGCAAGTGACACTACCTCCAATCACCCTCACAAATCTTCTCAAGCGGCCGTCTCTGCCACAGCTCCGGCTGCACAGAACCTCAAGGAGAAGAGGCGTAATCGTCTCATTGTCAAAGCCAATGGTGCCAGGAAGCAAGAAGAGGTCAAACCCCCACCAACTGATAAGGACGACACAGTCACAACTTCTAAGCCAACAGAACTTTTTCATGTCAGCACATTTTCAGTCAACCTGGATGAGACTTACAACTACTTGTCCAATCACATCAACTCATACTTTGGTGCCAGCTCCAAGACTCAGAGCAAGAAAGAAGAGAATGGCAACCATTCCTCTCAAAGACAAAAGCCAATTGACCTTGTGCCAGTGTCTGAAAGAACAGACTCTGATGCTCCAGATGCAGTTACCCCGCCATCCTCTAAGAAGGGTTTAGGACACTACTTTTCTTACTCAGCTCCAAATGTGCACGCCTTTGTGGGCACTTACATCGCTCCCCTTGTCCCCAAGTTCAAGACAGCAGAGTCCAAAAGTGCTGCATTGGAGGAGAAAACGGCTGTGAATGCACCAGTCAGACATGCTGAGGTCACAGTTAATACAGAACAAAAGGCTGCAGAGGAAAAAGCCAAGAAACTTTTTCTTCAAAGGGAGAAGGTATGAAAAACTGAACATCAGTGTTTCATTGTCATTTACATGATATAGAATGATACAAACTAAAAGTGAACAAATAAAGTAAACAAATCATGAACTGCATACTTTATCTGTCTTTAGTATGTTCTATTTTTGAATGCAGAAGGCCTCATATCAGTGTTAGTGTTGATCATAATTGATTGTGTCTGGACATTATTATTGGTGGTTATTTATTTTGGTGTAATTTGAACAATGTGGGATTTGATGTCTAATAGTTCGGTAATATCATAGTGTGCTATTATGCTGCCTGAGTACTGAGAATATATTGTGAGCTTTCAAATATGTCTTCTTCCACTGTTAAGTGTCAAAAGATTTAAAGACAAATTTTACAAATTAATATTACAAAGACAGAAACCCAACTGCCTTTTGCTTTATGTTGTTGGAGTTATTAAAAATAGATTAGCAAGTATGTCCCATGTCCTTGAGGTAAATGTACTGAAATGGTATTCATTTTGTCTGTTGAGTATATTTTTTACAAGGGACGCCGAGTGGCAGCTTTGTTTCTAATTTGTACAGGATCTAACTATTCTTCACAGAATACATTTAAAGGGTGGTCCATATTTAGATTCAAATTCCAGAAAGTTATTATTATATTATTGTAATTCATTGCAATTTTAGCTGTTGTAAATATGGACTGTATAAATGTTTGTCTAGGTCGTCTGTCCCAGCTCCAACCCTCCACAAATTTCCATTGCGAAAATTTTGTGAAATGTTCAATCTTGTGATGTAAAATGATTCTGAAATCAGTTTTCCTTTTGTGGAGGTTCTTCCCACCTCAACCCAAATGTATGTGGAAATATTTCCAGTATTATATGATATATAATATACAGTATATCTATATATACCTGTATAGTATAAGTCTTGTTTAATAAGACAAAAAAAAAAATCTTGGTCCTACATAAGATTGAATATTTTCTTTCCTGGCTCATCCACCAAGGGTTGTGTAATCCCCCCAGTTGTTGTTGTGGATCCTGCTGTCAAACCAAACAACAAACCCATAGCTGAAAGCAGAATGCACTTGGTGGGGTAAATATTTACTTGGACCGTTCCATTTCTGAGTGTTTCTTAAACATTAATTTTTGCCTTTGAAACTAGAGCAAGCTTGTCATTGAATCGAGGCCCATACAGCTGGTAGCTACATGTTGAGTTTCTCCCTTACTGCTTCTTAGAGAGGTGTAATTTTTTATCAAGCAGGTAATGAATGTTCAACAGTTGACTGGTTGCACATCCATTTTTATATAGATCATTGCCAGGGTCAGCGTGGACAACCGAACCAGAGCTTTGGTTCAGGGTCTTCACAGGGCATCAGATGTACGGGTCTACATCAACCGAGTGGAGGACCTCAGCTACCATCTCCTGGAGTTTCCAGAGACTTGTGGTGTTGCAGTCAAGGTGAAAACCCTGAACAAACCAGCAATTTTCCCTCTTTTTTTTTTTGCAGTGTACTATTAAGCTTTGTCAGTCAAATGTCTGACTCTACTTAGCGTATCTCATGTTTGGCGCTAGCTCATAGTGTCAGGACTGTGTTTATGACATCATGTTTTTAATTCATACGTAAATGTGTTGTATATGGCATGTAAATAATACAGATAATGGCCTTCTGTTTGTATTTGTGAATTTTCCCATACCAGGCAAAAAGTGAAAAGCCGAGCAAATACATGCTGACTCTATAATACAGCATTTATTATGTCTCAGTTCAATCTGTGTTTGTGTCAGGAACAGAGTCAGTGCTAATCTAATTCAAACCAAGGCCTTTTTTAAGGAGCTTGAAAACGATATCAGCGATAAGGTTGACATATCTTTGAAATAATGTTTCACAGCATTGCAACGGACAGAACGGAGACCAATGTGGTCATTTTGGCCTAAATGTGGTCAGTCTGTGAGATAAAAACTTACTCTGAACTTTCATATTACACATTTCTCCTGAGTCTCATCCTTGTTTGCATTTCTGCAGTAACCCAACATTTTAACTTTGACTTGCAAAATGGAAAAACCTGTCGATTTGCAGCCAACTCTAGGGAAATGATCAGATCGACTGCTTGTTCTGAACGCATTGATTGTTTTGCCCGTGCTTGAGTTAGTGCATGCTCAAAGAACATAAGCAACAGAATACAAGCAATGCATTAGGACAAGAGGAGAACAGATAGTTGTTCCTGCCTTCATCCCTGTATCCAGATTGTTTTTTCTGACTGCTGCAGCATGGTTTTTTTTGTGTGTTTTACAGGAAAAGGTTATCCCTTGCCTCCTGCGCCTGAAACAGGCAAATGATCCAGGCTTGAGAGCAGCAGTCAGGGAGGCGCTGGCTCTGGTGGGCTATCATGCACCTGTTAAAGGCAGAGGAATAAGGATCCTGTCTATAGATGGAGGAGGATTGAGGTAGTTTAGTTCTTCTTCTCTTATGTTTTTTTTGGTAACTAAATCACTAAGTATCATGTTTTTAAAAGCAAGTCACTGCTGATAGTATCAGTGTCAGTCTGTCAAGTAAATGTAGTCAGGGATTTATATCCCATTTGTCTTTGTCATTCCAGTTTAAACATCATCCAACTGTCACTCTTGATGGCCGGTTTGTGTGCTGTGGTTTGTCATTTGTTTGTTTAATGCCTCACTGTTTGTCTATTTTTGACGTTCTGTTTTCAGGGGACTTCTTGCACTACAGACGTTGCACAAATTGGAGGCCCTGACCGGCAAACCCATCCATAAACTGTTTGACTATATTTGTGGTGTCAGCACAGGTGTGTAGCTGCCATATTTTAACATGTCTGTCAATGTGTCTGGATGATGAGAGCAATGTAGAACTGATCACACGCTAATCCATTTGTCACTTTGCATATTTGTGGTAGGTTTCACCAACACCATGCTAATGTCAATCCTGTTTTTTTCATAATCAAATTAGTCAGTGAAACTGATATCAGAAATTATCTTTGGATGAGTTCCTACTTTTTTGGCTCTTTAAAATCCACACTAGGGGGCGCTATGGACCATCCTCTGACTATTCTGTCCATCTGCCTCCTGGTTGATTTCATTTTCTTAGCATATTGCAAAACCTGCATGTTATCTGCAGAGCAGATTAGGTTTTAATTACCAGACGTTTCTGGGTGTCCCCAAATCAGTTAGCTCAGTCTTAATAACAGTAGTTGGAGGTATTTCATCTTCACACGTAATGAGTATGAAAGTGTAATGTAATTTCCTTCCTATATCAGATAATCTCCACACATATAAAACCCATCTGGGTCACATCTGGCTGGTCTGATCCACCAGGTACATCCTCTCGCTGCCTTGTTGTCACTTGGAAAGACCTGTAATCGCAAGGAGAAAGTAGATGAAAAGTGGTGTAATGGCCATGTTAATCCCATGTAATTCCTGTGAATGAGTCATCTGAATAATGTTGCTCTGAACGGATAATCCATGTGGATGTTAACTTTGCTCCACATAACACCTTGAGAGTGACAAAACAAGAACATGTGTATGCCTGTTTTCTCATTAATTGTCAAGATTAGTTGATGATACATTCCCACAGGAGTAACCGATGCTTTTACACTTCCCGTTAATATGAAAATGGGTTTGTACAGTTTGCTTTCGGGTACCTATAAGTGCCTTTTAATCTTTGGACACTTGTTTGTCTTTTTTCTTTCAGGTGCTATTCTAGGCTTTATGCTTGGTGTCTTCCAGATCCCACTGAACGAGTGTGCTGATCTTTACCGGAAGTTGGGTTCGGATGTCTTCAAGCAAAATGTCATTGTTGGCACCGTGAAGATGGGCTGGAGCCACGCTTTTTATAACAGTGAATCATGGGAAAACATCCTCAAGTTAGTTTGTTTGTCATTGATTTCCCAGTGGTTACAGTGATATATCAGTGTTTGAAAGTCAATGGTTTCCAACCAGTTTCTAACCATCAAACCTCCCCTTGTTTATGTCAGAGTTAAGTGAAGTGTGTGATAATGCTTCTAAAACTGTGGCTTTATATCCATAGTCAGATAATGTGCAGAATGTTTTAAATGGCTTGAACGCTATTTTTGAAAAAGTCATTTATTTCAACTATGCTAATCACAAAATGATTTCAAGTTCCATTAACTGATACGCGGGAGGATTTTGTAAAGCTTGCAGAAGGAAATCAGCAGCATGACACACTGCCTTTTCAGAATTCACTCATTCTCTGTCTACCCTTCCACAGAGAGAAAATGGGCTCCCAGCTCTTGGTGGAGACTTCAAGAAACCCTGAATGTCCCAAGGTGAGGTTTAGAAGATGATTTTACTAATGCTTCCGTCTTATTCTGTCCCAGTAATGATTCTCCTGAGGCCCACAGAGCCATGATGATAGTAAACTGACCTCTGCAAATATAATGCCTACATTGAGGATTTGTTGACTTAGAAAATTCTACCTCTTACTGTAAGGGAAATATCATCTATCTTTGCTGTCACCTGCAGGTGGCAGCGGTGAGCACCATTGTGAACAGGGGTACTCCTCTGAAGGCCTACGTGTTCAGGAACTACAACCTTCTGCCAGGGGTGCGCTCCCACTATCTGGGGGGAAGTCAGCACCAGCTCTGGCAGGCCATCCGTGCTACGTCAGCTGCCCCCGGGTATTTCCAGGAGTTCACCTTGGGGAATGATCTCCACCAGGTCAGACCCAAACACACACGGGTAACTGAGCAGTTCAAATATTGACTGCTGCCCTTATTTGTCCATCCTTAGAGGTGACTGATGTCTCACCTGTCACATTATGAGAGGTGTCTGTGTGATGCTCTTCCTATGTTTAACCCTGAAACCCAAAGTCGCGTCACTTTCTGATAAAGGTCTATTTTGTGCTAATACGTACTCTCTTTTGCACGCTGTTTTCCGGGTGACAGTTTAATGGCAGTCCTCCACTAAACCAATACAGGATTGGCTGTTGGCGTGCTGGATTTTAATACCAAGTATAGTCAGTGTTGCCGGTGGAGAGTTTGAAGGATTTCATTAAGCCTAATGGGTAAAATCCTCTGCACAGCAGCAGAGAGGGAGGAACTGCATTTCCATTCCGTCAGTGTTTATTTTGCCTCAGTTACATTCTGACAGGAGATTGAGGGGTAGAGTCACCGTGAGACACACTTAAATCCATCTCCGCTAAACAGGTATGCATTAGCCTTCAGTGAAGAAAACCACTGGTCCACTCTGCTGTTTTACTGATCAATACACACTTCTCCATTTGCCTTTACCTTCAGAGTATGGAATTAGTCAGCAAAGGCCACAGAGGAAACAAGATACTACATGTATAGGGACGTGCAAAACAAGTGTTAATCTTATTTTGTTCAGAACAACAAAACATCAAGGCAAGTCGTTAAACGCCACTTCTGTTTTGAGCTTTATTACCTCATTGAATTGAAACTCAGATGAAGGATGGGCGTAAAGACAAACTCAACTTAGACACAGCATACAGACTGAAGCAGCAGTTTGCATCAAAGGCAGCATCCCATGTCCATCCGCTGCTGTTGTCTTAATTGGATGGCGTGTTAGTTGTGTAGGTGAATTCAGGAGTTCAGGGAGAGAGAATGAAAGAGACTTATTGATGCAGCTCCACCTTTGCGGGGAGATTTCCCCAGCTTGCCATCAAGGAGGTCTCACCCCACTCTGAGATGCATAAATTAGCCCAATGCAGCGCTTTCTTCATCACACACAGTTTGACTGCTGCATCTGGCTCGTTAGAATGAAAAGACAGACAATCTAATTATGGAATTGCTTTTCCAAACTATGCCATTCTCGCCAGCAGGAAAGCTTGTAGGTAAGACGCAATACACACAGTAGTTAAATATATTCAACACATTCCAGGAGAAACCAGTAAAATTCACAATTTATCTCTGTTTAATTTCTGCTTACAGAAACCTTCAAACAAGAAACTAAATGAAATGAGCTTCAATCTTGGTTTGATGGTGTTATTTTTTGTCTTCTCATGTTTTTCTCAGACTGAAAACTCTTTTGAGGGTTTTTTTTAAAGAGGTTTTTGTCTTGATTGACAGCTACTGTGGGATTTGATCTTATCATATTTGCTTCACTTTTTTGGGGGGGCAGTTTTCACCTGTCTTCACCATGACATGTCATTTCAAATAACATACAGGTTTTATGCAGATGTTCAAAGTAACACATGGGATAAAGGAAGACATAAATCTCAGTGCCCAAGAGCCGTTACAAATTCTTTAACTTCTCTTTGCTTAGAAAAAATACTGATCATCAAGTTTGGCGAATAAAGATGAAGCCTTCAAGCAACAGAAGCTTCTGTTGTAGCTTTATGATCAAATTCAAAATCCCATTCATGAAAAATAGCTATAATAACATGGAATAACATGAAATAAAGTGTGACATGTTTTCAGTAATAACACAAATACTAACTGAAGCCAATTGAAGCATTTTCTGTCAATTTCCCAGCCAGTTTCTAAATGCCACCCAGGCCATAGGCTTCATTTGTGGCTTCTTTAGCCTCTGGAACCAGTCGTGAGCAAAACATGCCGTCTGTGTGACGTCGGGATTCCCGGGAGAGAGAGTCATCTCTTTCTTTTCCACTAACGCCCACAGAGGTTTCCACTTAATTCAGGCCCCGAACAATCATCCTTTCACACTGCAAATGCAGGAGAGGTGCCATGTGCCGAACGAATACAGAAATTCTCAAGCAGAATTTTAAAAAAAGGTTGTGATTGTTTGCTGATGATTGTGCACAGCTGTAATGAAAAGCTGGCAAAGGCAGATTCTGACTGGTAGGCAGGGGAAAATTAAACTCTGAGGAAGACCTTTGAAGCACAGCAGCCATTGTTTTATCAAAGCCTTGCACTTGCTGCCGTAGCCATGGAGAGGATGCCTCAGTGAGGGGAGGCAAGGGGGGAAAGAGTGAAAAAAATAGAGGAGATGAAGAAGGGGAGGTTCCACATTAAAGTACTCTCAGTTATCTCGACACTGAAGAACACAGAAGTGGGAGACAGACGTTTCACAGTGGATTCCAAGGCATGTGCGAAATGGAGGGCTTGATACCCCCTCACCCCCACCCCCAACGTAGTTGCTATGGCTTCTCCTGAAGGGATGGGGAGGAATGGGAACATGTTTTCTGCACACCTCTACCATGATGGACTATATGGGATCATTGGATCACCATCCACAGAGCTCAACATGGAACATCAAAAGTTGTCACACAATCTGAAAAGGAAGTCACATCAGCAGCAACATAAAATCGTCCGCTGATGAGCAACAGAGGGAACAACTCATAAGTGAATGTGGAATCATTACACGAATCAGCTTTGGGTTTAAGAACTATTACTGAACAAACTAACATGGAGGGAGAGGCTTATGATCTTGCATATTCTCACCGCAAAGAGATGAAGTGATTGGTCATGAATTTTCAGAGAGGAAGAGAAGACAGGTGACAGATAGTCTAAATCTCTTCCTCTTCCCTGCCTTCTCCTCCTGTGTGAAGCCAGGGGACATCAGGCCGGAGGCTGTTGGACATCAGGTTGTGAGCCCTGTTGCAGACAGCTTCTTTTTTAGTGTGTTTCTCCCTTAAGTACGAGCAGGCACATATGAATTCTCTCGTTGTCACTTTACCTTTTTTTTTTCCACTGCTCGCTGCACTTTTTGTTCTGTTCTACACAAATGCTCTGGCACACATCCGTATCCCCTTCGCCTCTAACCCCTTTACCACCTCACTGCACTGCACCAAGCCCTGCAAGCCTCTCACTGCAACTGGCTGCAGATCAGGCTTCTGGGAGTGTTAAAAAAATTGCGGCTTTAAACTTTGCCTTACAATGTCTTGATGTGCAAGTCTATATGTAGAGTTGTCTCTAACGCACGCAGCAGGGAAAATAGCTTATTACTTCTTGTGGAGAGTTTTGATGATTGACAGAGAAAATATGTTCTCTGAAATGAAATTGTGGAATGTATAAGTAAAGCCCAGAGAAATATAGACAGAGTAAATAAAGAGAAGAAAAGGGATTCAGCACCCCTTTGATATTGGAAGGACTACAGGTGGCAGGGATGATTCATTGTTCCAGTAGTGAGTGGTGTGTGATTGTCCATCCGTCATCCATCCACGATCGAGAATTGCCTCGTCTTGAGCTGCATTAGAGACGTGCGATACACCCCGGAGGAGACGCTAGCTCATCGCAGGGAGGTGTGTGGTCGTGTTGTCACTAAATCTTTGGGAAAAGACTTTCATAGGATTGCCCTGGGGCAAACTCAGCCCTCAAAGATGGATCAGTCTTCTGTAGTCAGCTTGGGTAGATGACTTGACTCTCAGTGCGACCTTTGGGACATGTCAAGAGACCAAGCCAAAGAGGAGGACTGGTCGTCATAAACACATAATACGGCATGCAGACCCCTCACTTGACCTGGATGCCAGTTAAGGGTTACGCTCACCACAATAACACTGCTGTCATTCTCATCTCCCTGCCCTGACAGTGGTGGCCTTTATATGGGCTGGATGCCATTTAGGCAGTTAATTGTAACTCAATGAGAAGATTTATTTTCTAGATTTTGGAAAGTGACTTGAAGTGCTTTCTGTTATCTGCAAACCAGACTTAAGATTCGGAAGTTTAGAGTACACATGACGTTTTTTAAATAGCAGCCTAATTATCTACTTTATTGATTGAATTGCCATCTCTGGAAAACAGTCTTGTTATTGTGACAGGCACAATCGGACCTCCGTGGCTTATATAATGCTTTACTAATTAATCATTTGAAAGAGAAGGGAGCCTCAGTGGCAGAGCTTCCACAATAAATCATGACAGAGCTCAGTGGCCCCATGTCCAGGCCTGGTAAAGATGCCAAAGAAGAAATTATAATGACTGTGGCAACTCATTGGGGCTGTGATGTGAATGCTACATGTGTGTTAAAGGTTCACCTCATTTAGATTTAAGCAAGCACCCTGCTCTTTTCTTTGGTGTGACTTCTCTTAGCAATCCATCCTCACGAAATGGCATTGAAGCTCGTGGTTTAGAGGAATATGGAGATAGGGGAGTTGAATGAAGAAGATGAAGTTTGCTGTCCCAGCTAATGGGAGCTGACATACACTGGGGCGTGAAATGACTTCTACTGATCCTGATGATAGCAGCTCTTTCCCATTCAGTTCAACTCCTCCCATCAAAGCGGCCTAAACACACCGAATAGAGATAAGCTCTGAAAAGTTAATAATAACAAACATTTCAAACAGCAAACTGTACCTCTAAATTGTGCATGTGTACATTTGGTTTATTTATCATCTTATGTCATGCAGAGTAACATGTCAACCTGTGTAATCGCAACAGTTTTATTTCACAATATACTGGAAGAATGGGTTTGTTTCTAACCTTAAATCACCATAATTGGCACTCTGAAGAAGTGAAACGTCTTCCCAGAGGTGCAGAAGACCTAATTAGTCGAGAGCATGCTTTATTTTGGCTGCAGGGAAATGCAGAGCTGATTGGTGGATCAGCCATTAGACCCTGAAGGGCAAAGTCGAGGCTTGGGGAGCCGTGATCCTCCAGAGTATCAACACACCTGCTCTACCGGAATCAAGGAACTCTGCCAAAGAAAGGCATTAAGCTTTTCAGGAAGGTAGAATTCAAACTCGCTGATTCAAAACTTGGTTTTTGTTTACTCTCAGGTTAAATTTCCATTGGCCGACTGGGTTGTGCCCTATGAGGACATTTATCTGTTGACACATTGTTATCGCTGTAGGGGGTAGTCGCTCTGTCTGAGCAGCATTACAACTCTACGTCCTCATGAATTGAGGTTTTGCCTTCTGCCCAAGTTTTTTTTTTGAAAAAGAAGCTTTTTTGCCAAATTGTATGCAAAGCTGATTTGCAGATTGTCCTAAGTAGATCATTGTTTCTAACTCAACTCCTTAACCAAATATGCCATGGCCTCAAGAAACCTTCAAGTGAGAGTGTGTCAGTCGGCCAAGTATGGAGATTATTCCATGGAAATGTGCCTTTACAGAGACCCAGCTCTAGTACAGCATCTGCCAAAATGCTCTCGTTGTGATTTTAGTGCAGTGCCGTATTCCTCAAGGAGGAAGAGGTTTGTTGATGAAAGAAGATAACAGATATGATTTATCTTTTGGATTATTGAGTCCTCTGAAACTTGGAGTGTTTCACACAAATTGAACCCACCAATCATCCGGTGGCGCCACTTGCACTTGTCACTGCCAAAAAGCCAGACTTTGCTTTAATTATGTTCAGCATCTCTGAATCGCCAAGGCAGGTTACAGCGATCAATCCCCAGTTCATAAGTGAATTGTGTAGCTGGGTTGTACTAATACACGCCTCGGTTCTGCGAGGCAGGTCACCGTTCTTAAGAAACATGCCCCCCAGGCTATGAGTACAAAGACTTTCAGGGTGGACCCAAACTGTTGCTATAATTGCCACTGAGTTTGGAAAATGGAGCGAGTGATGAGAAAACTGCTTGGTTGTTTTGTTTCCTGCTGGGTTCGCCTAGTGCTCACTACTGTGAGCCCTTGTGTCTCTGTTAGGAGCAGCTCTGATTGAGGCACATCCTCCTTCTCTGTGAGTGGTTTTCTAGCTTGCCAGACACCCCTACTGATGCAAAATGATGTGCTACGGACAAACGTGCGCCTCAGAAGTTCTTCTGTGCTTTGTGGCTGAACGACTACTTCTTTGGGTGATGTCTGTCAGTCGGTGAAATGGATGCCAACCACAGATGAACTGATACAATATATTATCACAACAGATGACTTACTTAGGATCACTGAACATTCCTCTGTATGGCAGTGTTAAAAAAAGAGGCTGCTGACTTTTCTTCAATTTAAGCCATACTAGCACCAAGTCTCAACGGATGGCAGCATCAGTGCGTTCAACACTTGGATCCAGACTAATGCATCAGTTGTTATGTGTGGACATTCATCCAGAGGATGAAGAGAAAGCATTTTGCTGATCTCCTGATGATGTAGCCTCTGCTGTCTCTCCTGATCAGCAATTTGAAACTTCGAGGTATTTATGAGACTAGAGAACATGTATATTTAAGAAGCTGGACCCACTGAATTGAGGAATTCCTTTTTTGAAAAATAAATGTATAAAATAACTACTCACTGATTAGCAAAAGTTAATTTGTTGTCAATCGGATAATCACTACAGCCCTACACTACCTATTTCATATGCTTGTTTGCATTATCATTGTGAGCACTTTTGCTTACTTATTGCAACATTGTCTCTTATGGGCTGAAATTATTGATCATTTATCAGGGTCATTTACTGTTATATTAAAAACAAGTCACTTGTACATCATCTACTGGTTTCTGTATTGATAGCACCCCTCATTTTTAACACTGTGCATCAACAGATTTGTGCAGTAGTTGTGGGATCTTACCCTGTAAACCCCCCCCCTGCACCCCAAGGCTCAATATGTGTGACATATGCTGTCAGAAACACCCACATTATCACACGCATTGACTCTAAACATGCATGAGGTTGCGATCAAACGTGCACATACGGAAGGCACATAAACATCTTTCCCCTAGTGTGTTCTTAGACACTTGGGCCCCCTTGTCCCCCCCTCCCAGGCCCCCCAGCCTGGCCTCTTTAATGAGGAGTGGCCCCTGTGCGTTTGATCCTGCTGCCAGCCTACGGCTCATGGCTCCTCAGCCTCATGCCTATTCAACAGTCCTCATAGTTACTCCAGTTACTCCCCGATTGCTCCGGGTAGACTGGTTCCAAAGCAAATGCACTCCTGGGCAGTTGTTCAATATCAAAGCCAATCTGACTGAAAATGGGAGGAGAGAAGTAGACAATGAGAAAAAAACAAAAACTTGTGTTTCTTCAATCAGCTCTGTAACTGCACATTGATTAGTCCTTTTTGTTCCGTCAGATGTTCTTCAAAAACTGAAGCTATTGAGTTTTGAAATCTATGAAAGGTTTTGAAGTTTTCAAAGACAGTCAACTGGTTTCACTCATTGTGGTCTCGGTGATTAAAAAAAAAAATCATTGCCTGTAAATGGAGTTTCTAACCGAGCACTTCTTTTGTTTGTGTACAGGATGGAGGTCTGCTGATTAACAACCCCACAGCGTTGGCTGTCCATGAGTGTAAGTGTTTGTGGCCTAATACGCCACTGGAGTGTGTGGTCTCGCTTGGTACGGGTTGCATTGAAACATTCGGCAAGAACGGCACCACTTACACAAGCCTCAAAACCAAACTCACCAACGTCATCAGCAGCGCCACAGACACTGAGGGTAAGTGCAGTTGCTATTAAAGGTGCAATTTTAAAATTTGTGTTTATGGCATGTTTTAGACATACATTTACTGTATCTAGTATATCCACAATGGGTGGAACAGCTCCTGATTGGAGAATCCACTTTTTAAAAAATGAAATTACCCCAAAAACATCCTCAAGGTGAGCTCAGACTGGGGTTGAAGATAAACTTTATGAATTGGTTTATGTATTGGTTACATCATCCATCATGTTTTGAAAGTTGAACTTTAAAACCTCTTGGATTCTTCAATTTAAAACTCTGGTCCACTGACCAACACCTGATCATTTTTGTCCAGTCGATGCTTAACAAGTTACATCCCACGCTAAAGGCTGACAACCTGCGTCAACTAGGAGGAACGGTGGTCAAGCCATAGAGTACATAAATACATGGATTCGATTGAACTAGATGCTGTATTGAAATTGTTTGCGGCGTAGATTTATTTGTCCACATGTTTTTTTTTTCTACAAATGAAGATGAAATCATCCAATAAGGTTCTGATGCCCCCAGCCAATGAAATCCTTCGCTGCAGGTTGTCTTTGTTCTGGATGCGTCCCATTGTGGCCCTCTGCTGTGGCAACCTCATCTGTTTCCTTATCACCTCTGGCCATGGGCACCTCTGCTGTGCCAAAATTTGTCTTGGTCCCCCCTTCCTGTTGCTGCTGCTGTTGTGCAAGAGTGTGACCCAGAAGCTCTTCTGCACTTGTTCCCCCTGTATTCACAATTAAACTCTCTGCAGCTCACCAACAGGCATTGTTTTCTTTTTGTTTTTTTTGTTTTGGACTAGTTTACCAGGTGTTCACACGCCTCCTAGGTCATCTCAGTCCTATCGAAAGAGTCCCAGTTTGCTGTCGGTTGTAGATGAGCATGATCTGATGGGGTTTTATAAGTGAACAGAGAACCTGATGGAGCTGGCTTGTACTGACTAACAAACTCAGTGCAGATGTACATATTTTAATGTCAAAAGAAATAACAGCTGATGCGTGTTTACCTGTCATGTTTACTGTCGTTGTTTGACAATCAATTAAAAACAAGTTTTGAGTTCTATACAGTTGTGCAGCAGCCAGTCAAATCCTTTAAATTTGCCATCACCTGGTGCACCATAATTTTCACATTTGATTCACTTCACTTGCAGTTTGAATGCCCACACCAATGGGGGGGGGGGGGGGAATCTTGCTGGACCCGAAGGTGGTTAGTTCTGATCAAATCTGCATCTGGTGTGGGAACACAGAACACATACTTTTCGGGTACGTCACGCATATTTACCCTGTTGTTGCTGCTCATTGTATGTTTGTATGTTGGCTTTGACCTTCTCATGCATCAAATTCAAAAACCGTGACAGGTAGATATTTTCAGTCTGTATGACATCATGCTCCATTCCCTAAGCGCTGTCATAGAGCTGACAGATAAGTTTTGACTTTTCATTCCCTTACCACACATGTTGGTGCTAATAAGAAATTTAATGTGTTTACAATGCTGGTCTCTGTTGTACTCAAAATACTATGTTTGTTTTATTATATAGCCTCTCATTAGCCTCTCTTCATTCATCCAGAGGTTCACGCCATGCTGGACGCCTTCCTTCCTCCTGACACTTATTTCCGCTTCAACCCCCACTTGAGCGAAGAAATTTCCATGGACGAGAACCGCCAAGAGAAGCTCAACATGCTGCAGGCTGAGGGCATCCAGTATTTGGAGAGGAACGAGGAGAAGCTGAAGAAGGTCGCTCGCATCCTTACTCGAGAAAAAAGTTCCACCCAAAGGTTATCAGAGTGGGTCAGGCTCAGGGCGGACATGTACAATGGTTTGTCCTTCCGCTCGTCCAAGTTCTAGATGCAGCACATCCTCCTTTATCTCACACAAGAACACTTTCCGTATGAACTTGTAACTTTAGCATGACTACTGGGTTGCAATTGTTGATCTCTCAACCTGTTGCTCATAAGAATGTTGTCTGAACAAACAGCTTCTCATTGAACCAACAGACCTAGCACTACCTTCCTCCTCATTCATATACTTTTTGTTGGGATATCATTGGGATCAATGGCTATTCATCTTGTATGCCTAAGTTACCAGTAAATCATTTTTTAAATTACTGTATTTTAATTTGTTAGAAGTTACATAGATAAAAAGTACATACTGTATGAAGCAACCCATAGGAACCAGTTGGCAGTAGCTTAGCATAAAGGTGGAAAAACAAACAGGAAGTGAGGTTTTATCCAAATGCAACAAAAACGTCCGTCCAAAAAGTAGGTGCTACGTGTTTCCTGGTTCAAGACTTATTGCTAAGCTAAGCTAAGCTAACCAGCTTTTGACTCTTGTGGCATTATGACTGTAGAGATGTGAGATTAATCGTTTCATCTAGCATTATGTAAAAAAATAATAACTATGTATAAAATGTTCATTCTAGTTCTATTGAAGAGATGACTGCTGTTAACTTCTACCCTATCCAGAAAGTGTTTTCCAAACTGATAAAATGAGCACTTAGATCCATCTGCTTTCACTTGAAAAGAAAAATCACACATGCTTGCTAAAATGCTAGTATGGTCAGAAAAAGTGAAACATGTAGAAAGGTTATTTGTTATTTCATTTTGTGAAGAAAATCAATCTCCCTGAAACTCACAGAATGATGATGTATGGAAATGTCAAAAAAAAATCCTTATTTTTTTATTCTAGTCGGCTCGACCAGCTGGTAAAAGCAGCATTTCTCAGTTCTAGTGACTACATTTTGCACTTTTAGCCATGCAGCTACTGGTCAATTGTGTAATTGTGCACTGATTGTAGAGTCTATGCTACACAAGGACCCGCTTCAAGTATCTCAGTATCGCAGATTTTGTTGGTAAATGTATATTATGTTAACATTTCACAGGAAAAGATCATTTGCAATATAAACATCAAATATATGTATACATCTGAAAAGAAGTGTAAATTTCAAAGATATGTCATCATGTATCAACCTGCTATGGTAAATGTAAGTAGAAGACATAAAAGTAACCAAGCTGAGTTTCTTTGTTGTTAGGATGTAACTTTCATGCTTTCTTTTAGCCTCAATGTGTTTTAAGTTCACTTGTTTCAAGTGCTTTTATCATTATGTGCTTGATTGTTTGGTTTTATGGTTTCCCCACAGGCTACAAACATTTTCTGTTCTGTCTTCAGGGCGTTTCCTTTCCTTTTGATGCCATTTTCCAAAAGCCTCTTTACCCTCTCTTCCTTGAAGTACTGCATTTTTGTCTCAGCTCTGTAAAGTTTATAACAACCATGCAGCTTTGAGCTGAGGGATTGGTTTTTAAACAAAATGCTGCCAATTGTCATGGCTGAAAATTGTCATTTTTGTGATGTCTAACCTGTATAACTGATGCTGCAGTTATACAGGTCTGAGGTACAATGGACACAGATGTTACCCGGATGGATATGATTCCACTGTTCTCCTGTTGGTCCTGTGTAAAAACTTTCAGAGTGTATCTAATTAAAACCCATCACTGCAGCTTATTGCCTCGTAATTAAAGAGAGATTAGGTGATTGTTATCACTAGAAATGTTCTGTGAATCATCTCAGAAAGTGTGTATGTAGATATTAAATCATCAACTTGTAAACACAACTTCTCATTATTCCAGCATAGAACTGGACTGATGCCTTTCCTGGTCTAATTTCCAATGTGCTTGGCTGGAATAGCACCAAATTCTAATTTATCAACTTCTGCCTGGTGGCACATCCACAGCTGCCTGTGGACATGTTCCTTCTTTTAACATTTTTGAAGGGAGGGCATATTTCAGAGGAAGATAATTTGAAGGCCCTACCCTGAGCTGCATGTCACTGGAGAGAAGGTGGGATGAGACGACTGTTCTCAGGATGTGCTCAGGTGTCTGGGCAATGGCCCTGTCCAATGATGGATTGTATTCCCCTCCAGCATAAACACCATGCACTGACACAGCTCTCCACTGACTGCTTGCTTACACGCATGGAAACACTGAGATAGTTGCAAAAGGCAGAAGACACAACAAAAAAAATGTGTGCATGCAACACAGGTTGTGGACCATGTAGTTATTTCTTATTTGGAAATTTAACTTTTTTTTATAGCAATTCTAGAAATAAAATTGTACACTTATACCTCGGTTTATGTTGATAATTGGTTCCAAGAGACGCGCTGCAAGTCAAAAAACAAAGTAAGTCGAATTAAATTGCTAAACTGTAAATGACCATTCTCAGTTCTGTACTGTATGAATGAATTTTTAATAATATTTGGTTAATATGAATCTTTTTGACACTTACAAACAATAACACAAGCATCGGCAGATTACACAATGTGATTCCCTCACGGACCATTGGCTTGTCATCTTAACCAAATACGATTCAGCAAACCTCTTCAGTGATGTGACATGAGAGGTTTGATGGGGAGGGAAAGGTTAAAAATGACTATTAATGTAAAAAATAAACAAATTCAGCTGTAATTTTAAAAAATTACTTTGTTACTTTTGCTGAAAATAGAAAATTGTTGTAAGAAATGCTGAAAACATCAACTGAAAAGAAAATAAATGTCCCACGGGGTTGGACATTGATAATATGATACAACTTATCTGCTGAGAGTCAGGTGCTCCATATCTGTATTACATTTAGTGGATTCAAGCCAGGAAGGCTGCTCCCTCTCAATATAGAATAGTCATAATAAAATTACCCAGCAGACAGTGAGAGGAAATACATCCTCTCCTGATGTAAACACATCTGACTCATGAACTTGTCCTCCAACAGTAATCACATCAGTAATTTGATTTCTTTTGCACTTCTGGTCAAAATCTCCAGACTCTGAATATAAATAAATGTCAGGAATGGATCAGGAGTTTTTGACAACTAGCGTTATCTCCCATCTTCACTGTAACAACTGTTTATCCTTGAGGTGGAGACTACTCCATTACACCTCACATTCAGCTGCAGCAAATATGCCCGACTCATTAGCATCTAATTAGTTTTGGAGCGAGGGAAAGATAATGAGATATGAAGAATTTAATTTCAATATATGATTGGAATTTTTGAAAAAAAAAAGATGAAAGGGAAATAAATGATATGAAAAAAATCCTGAATGACTGAATCAGTTTTAAATAATATTAAGTTGTGAGCTTTTACGCAAATACAGAATTATTTTTTCTCCAAAATTAATACATAGCTTTCAGATTTCCTGCCTCACATGTGGTCATGTCTTAAATAGCAGTATTTTCTGATATGTTCTGGTGATAAAAAGCAGTGTCTGTATGGAATCTGTTGGTTAATCATCGTCTCTGCTGGGAGCCAAGTCATTTCATGCTTGGCTTACCGGTGTTGCTTCTGTTTTGAAGTTTGTTCAGAAAGAAAAACTGAGCAGAATAACACAGAAGGAGTGAAAAAAAATTGAAAAAAGAAGAAGAAAGAAGGCCGAATAAGAATCCTGCCTCTCTAGCACAATAGCCATTCCACGTGTGACGTTTTGCATCTCAGAGGACTTCCAGAATTCAGAACAGTAATAGGCACAGTAATTGGAGTGAGGCAGAGATGATGTCTACTCTGGTGGGTTTTTGCATTTCAACACAAAGACCTGACAAGATTCACTTTGCAACTTTACAACTGCTGTACTTGGTCTCCACGGTGTTCTATCCTCTGAACTAATGAACATCCCTACGAATATTTTATAAACTGTATGCATGGGGGACGTTAAGAGAATATATTAATCAGACTGAAGATCTATGCAGACATACCTGGAGGCAGTCTGAAATGAGAGGCAGGGACATTTATAATATCTAGTAATGTGACAATAGAAGAATCACACTTGTCCCTTCAGTTGGTGATGAGGGCAGCTGGTACTCTACGCCTGAGGATTACCAGAAAATGACCTTGACGTCATGGCAACCCCTCTTCACGCTTTCATCCATGTTTTGTGATATTAAATTTTTTTAATCATGAATATTTTTTGGACATACTTCACAAATAAAGCAGATGAATAACTGCTGGAGTGGAAATCAGGCATTCATTTCTTTCTTCCATTCAGAATCCTTGTTTTACTGTCCAACCAGACTTATTCTGGCCAAAAGTGCATCATTTGTTCTCTGTGTTTGACTCTATGCTTGCAGATGTCTGCTGTTGCTAAGCCCGAGATAATGCATGTGTGTAACATCATGCAGTGTGAGGGGGGAGCGCGCTGCTGGCAGGCAGCAGATTGAACAGAGAGGAAATGTCGCTTGTAAAGTCGCATGACCTCATTCACCAGCTTCTTGGTTGATCCCAAAGGCTACTGTGTGATTATTAGTGCAATCCTGCTCTCCGGAAAAGAAAAAAAAGGTACATGCATCAGGATGCGCAAATGCTCTAAGCAATTAAGGTCTGCAACAGCTGGAGTCCACTATCTGAAAGTTGCATCATCTAGATTTTATACCTTATTTCAGCTTTTTTCTAATTTCTTTTTTAAAAAATTTTTTTTTTTATTCATTTTGCAGCACGATTAATGGAAATATACGGGATTATCAAGCCTTTAAGACCTGGAATTATTCCAGTGCTAAACATGACTTCTGTTTGTAGCGTTTGCATCTTACTTACATTTTAGAAACTAAATTAAAAAGCACCTCCCTGCTGTTAAATTACAAGCAATGGCATCGCTGGGCATTAAAAGACAACTTTTGGCTCGTTTCATCCTAAGACTCATCCAGCTGTTGCCCATCTGTGGTTTTGAGTGCTATTTGGATAACAGTCCGCTGGGTTCAGTGCCTGGAGGCCACCATACATCGGCAGCGGCGCTGTAGTGCGCGCAGTGGGCGTACGCACGCCCCGGAGTGATGCTGCGCGCCCCCGTCTGTGTGTGTGTGTGTGTGTATGTGTGTGTGTGTGTCGTTAAACTGGTGGTACAGGAGAGGACCAGTGACTAAAGCAGAGCAGACAAGCACAAGAGCCTCTGAACGGGACTCAACGTATATAAACACAGCAGACGGGCATCGCTCTGTCGCCGGGGAGGTGGACGGAACGCACAGGAGAGTCGCGCTGCGCACCGCGGACGGAGGACATAAGGTGAGGGAAATAACACAATTCACAATAAACACGTGTCGCTTAGCTTCCAGTTTCCTGTCAGGAGTTGGCTGTGAGGGAAAACGAATAGTGAGTTGAATTAGAGCACCGCTGTCCTCCCTTTCAGAGACTGATTCCCCAAAGCCGCATCTCAAAGAATGTGCATTGAGCTTTTGGTCAGGAGGGAGAGAGAGCGGGGAGAGAAAGGGTACTAGTAGGGGTAGGTGATGATACTCTCGGACTGTCAGATGAAGACTTGACTCCTAGAAAAGATGCTGGCGGTCCGTGTGACTTCCATCCTGATTTACCCTGTACTTCATGACACTGGTGTGACGCGCTCCAATTAAAGATAGATGGATGGGTCGAGTTGTTTTTGTCTGGTGTGGATGAAATAGTCAGTCTTTTCACAAAATCTTTCATTTTCTAAGCAGATTTTCTCCTCGCATATTTCGGTTTCCTCAGTATTCATATCGCAAGTGTGTTCTTTTGACCTATCAATCAGTTTGTTTGTTCTGATTTGTGATCTGATTGAGATCGCTCCCCTCACCAGAGTATGGATTTCATCCCATGTCATGTCATATAGAAGTCAAACAATTCCTTTACTGAAGGAAAGGGGAAAAAATCCCCATTCCCACCCAAATCCTCTGCTTACTCCCCCATCCACCCCCAACTCCCTGTCTCTTCTTGGTCAAAGCTTCGATGGAGTGGGGGGCGGTGGGGTGGTGGGGGTTCTCCATCATGCAACAACACCCCCTCCCTCTCTTCCTCGCTCATCCCCACACTCTCACTGATGCACACACACCCAAACACACAGCAGTGAAAGCGGCTGCACACTTTCGCTGCCTGCTCACATAGCCCAACTAATACAATGCTAATGACCTCTGCTTTATTGTCTGGATCTGTTGTTGTTCCCGCTCTCTGACAGGGCTGACACACTTTCTAGTGATGTTTATTCTTTCCAGGCAGACTGTTGTTAAGCCTTTTAAGAAGATAACAACACAACCTCATCCCTGCCTTATGTCTTTTTTGCCTTAATTCTGAAACAGGCGGCAAAATGTGCAACATCCTCTGTGCTTTGTCGGTTACCTCCCCAGCCGGAGCTTCACTTCATTGAGTCAGGATGTTGCTTCGGCCAAAAGAAGCACTACTCCGCCGCTGCCGGGGCTCTACTGACAAGACATTTCAGGCTCATTTGACAAATGTGGAGAAATCAGGACAAGATTGTGACCTACATTGTGCTACCATCTTTACTTTCACCCTTAGCACAAATGGCGAAGGGCAGGGAGATTTGCATAACTCAGGGATTATATTGGCACACGTTGGCTGGAGTTATTGTCGGAGCGTCAGCTAGTCACACCGTTGACCTAAAACCAGTGGCGGGCAGCTCTGCCATGGGGGCTATGGGAAAAGCTTGGGTGTCTGAGAGAAAATGCCACTAATTTCACTCTGTGGGCTGCAAAAACATGCAGACTATGCTGTGAGGAGTCATCAACGCTCCTTCTGTCAGCGGCTGTCTGTGACATTGTGAACTGCAAGATGGGACAAAGTGTCTCATAGAGAGAAAGGCTTCTTCTGTGTCACTGATGACATCATTTCATAGAGGGATAGCTGAGGGGCTTAACATCAGTCATTATAAGATGTGCTTCATTTAGTTATAACAAATGTTATTCCATGAATATATTATCAAGATTGTTGAAGTGAGAATATGAGACGTGGATCAGTTATTAATCTCAAAGTATTCTTTGAAAAACCTAACATTTCAAAGGTTACCCCTGGTTAATTACAACTTTGTCTCACTCTGTCTCATTTATGGACTTGCTTGAACAGTACAGCAAAAGAACGACTACTGTACAATAATTTGTTAATTAAATGATTCTACTGAATGGAAAATGAAGCAGTAAATATTTTGGCAGTCAAGCAATTGTTCTCATTTTTCAAGCTAATATGTTGACAACAGGCCTTGGCAGACATGATCTTGAATTGAAAGTGACGCTTTCAAAAGCCACAATAGTCAAACGGTTAAAATGATTACAGGGATGATACTTTTCCTTTGCATTATGATCAAGACAACTTTAAACAAACACAATATCTGGTTTGAAACCAGACCGTCCGACTCCTCGTTACTGATGTTACCACATCCTCACATCCAAACCCAGTAGTCGTAACAATTACCACCCAGATTACCAACATGTGAGGACAGTGTGATTCCCCTTTAATGAGGTGCTGCAATAGACTCCTTTCATTTGGCACAGTCACAACTGCACCATCATGGTGCCCCCAGCTGATTGATTGAGTGATTGAGTGTGTGTCACTGCAGACGTGTGTGGTTGCCCTGAGTGGTGACAATCCAGCAGCCATTGTGAAAAGCAGTCCTGTGGTGCTCAGCTGTGATGAGGCTGTGTCTCTGGGGTATGATGGAGTCCCATGCCTATCCATTAGTGTCACTGCAAACTGGGTGTTTCTTCCCAGTGGGCCAGTCACACACACTGCAGCACAGCGCACTGACATCATTTGGACCTCCTTGTCACAAGCATGTTCATCCCATTTTAGCACTGATGAGCACCTCATTAGTAGACCATGGAGCGTTGTCCTCCCCACCCGCTTCACGGCTGCCTGAACACTTGCCTTGTCATATTTTGGTCAAATGTATGCAGAAGCCATTCAGCAAATGCAAAGAAGCACATACATGTATGTGCATAACCTACACGTGATTCGTCTCCCCCCTCCCTCTTCATGTGCGGTTGCAAGCTGGTGGGTGCAATTACAGTTTCACACTCAGTTAGACAGCTGCTGTGAGGAGGATTGACACATTCCTGTGAATCATCTTCACACAGATGAAACTGATAATGTTTACATGTTAAACGTGCTATTTTTACATAAATGTCTGGAGGAAGATGATGAAGATGAACAGATATGAAATGTATGTGTTGTTCATAGGTGGTCTCAGAAAATGGGATGAAAAGATTGGTGTTTGAATTGATCAATGCCAAATAAGTTTCAAGTTCCAGAATAATCCTATATACAGTATATATATATATATATATATATATATATATATATATATATATATATATATATATATATATATATATATATATATATACACACACACATACATACAGTATATATATATACAGTTTATATATATATGTATAAGTTCATGTCAAAAAATTGTTAGCATAAGCTACAGTATGTTAAATCCTAAGAGATGCTAAAGATTTTTTTTATTGCTAATCAGTATCTTAAATTTGTCATTTGTCATTTTGTTGCGAAGTTTTTATTTTATTTTTTTACATTTTATGTTCCGTGTCTGCGTTGGTTCTCTCCAGTTTCTCTGACTTCCTCCTACCTCCAAAAATGTGCAATTTGGGTGAATTGATCACTAAATTGACTGCAGGTGTGAGTGTGTGTGAGTGGTTGTTTGTCTTTCATGTGGTCCCGTGATGTGCTGGCAGTGTGTCCGGGGTGTACCTCGCCTCTCCCCCGAAGCCAGCGGGGACAGGCTGTACCAAAGCGGAAAAGTGGCTGAAGGTGAGATGATTACTGTTGTCTCATCTTCAAGAAAATGGGTGTTTGGATGATGGTGACCTAAATATCTTTGGAGTTTGAATGACTGTGTGGATGATCCATGGCATTGCGGAGAGCTAAAAGACAGATAATGTAAATAATTTAATATTTGAAGCCCTAATATCAAGCTTTGTTAATTGCAGCTACAGTATTGCATGAATAAACATTAAACTAGATTGGGCAGGTGACAGTGTGGCTGGATGGCTGATGAGTCCTGATCAGTACAGATGTCCCTGAACAGGTCATTGTGACTGACACGAGAGCTCTACACCATGACATTCACCGAGTTCAATCACTCAAGATTGCCCAGCGAAAATGGTTACAGCCCATGTCAGGTTATTACACCCCATGTGAGAACAAAGCTTTTGTCCAAAACATCCACCCGGGAATGGCAGTAATGGAGCCCCCACTTGAAGTGAGAGGTTTGGGTAATAGATCCTACCATTATAAGTTTTATGTTCCCGCTCCATAGAACAAAGCGTGACAGGTTAACCAGTTCCATGTACCATTTCATGAGACTCCCAGTTAACCTTGAGTTTATGTGCATCATGTGTGCAAATAAGGAACCTTTGGATATGAATTCTCAACTTGAACTCTTTAGATGATGTGCTGTCTTACCATACGATAAAACCAATGGAGGGATGAGAAAGTGGGAGTGATTTAAAGCTTTCATTGTTGTGGAGAGGAGGAGGGGTGCGGATCATGTACTTCAGTCAAGGCTGAAAAGGAGCAACGGGAACAAAGGGGGTCTGTTTTCACTGTCTGTATTGACGGGACGGCTGTTCCCAGCTCTTTCTTGTGGTATAGGGGGGCGATGCAGGGTTATTCCTGAGGAGATCCACAATAGAAACTCTAGTGTTGGAGTCTCTACATGAAAACTCAAGTTGTTCTTGCTGAAGAGGACTGGAGGGTCAGTTCTCGCTGTCTACAGTCCTGTTGAAGCTCTGGCCAACTTTAGATGGGTAGCAGATGTTGGGGAGGTTGTTGGTGGTCCAGTGGAAGCACATAACAAGGACCATCGCTTCCCTTTTCTGTCCTGAAAACAACAGGAGGTGGGCATTGCTCCACAATTTGGGTGTCAGCTTGCCAGAATTGCACAGAATTCAGGCAGAGTGTGCACTTGAGTGCTTTTTAGCCATTTCTCTAGCCTCCATCTTCCTCTTATTTGCATAGAGCTCCAGAGAAACTCAGCCCACTCTCTGTTGGCACAGCAATGCAACTCACTTGAATTCTCTAAAAGCTCAGCAAATACATCTCTGCTGTTCTTCTTCTACTTAAAACACTGGAGATTAAGACTGGTTATTGCCAATAAATCTAACAGAAGCTTCCACACTCTTACTAGCCTTCTGTTAAATGTTATGTCCAGTAAACTTTCAGAATTAGGTCTGTGGGGATGAGACATATATTGTGTTCATTGCTGCGTCACATGACTCAACAATGATTGAATCAACAGGAAAGAAGAGGACACTTAGCTGTCAGGCCATGAATAATGTTGATGTGGAAACACAAAGTGGCTTTGCTATGGTTCAGGAGGCTCTGACCTCGAGGTCTTATTTTGGCCAAGTCTGCTAATGCCCACCACCCTTTTACCCCCCCCCCCCCAACCAATGGTAAGACATCATGTTAGCAGCTCAGCAGCCACCACTGAAGGGCCCTTAATCCAAGTAGGATGACAGCTTGGCTCTAGATGCTGTTTCTTTGGTGGTGAGACCAATGGGCTTTTCTTTCCCCTTTTTTCACCCTTTAAACCCCCAAAACCATCCACAGGAATCCGGGGGAAAAAAAAAAAATCCAATCCAACAAAGGAATGGGTTGGTAAACAAATCCAAGTGTAGCTCTGAGATACCTCCATTCAGCAGAAGATAAATATCCATGTCTTTTGAGATATCAGAAGCACAAATTCATTCAGCTTTGGCTGCTTTGTTTTTCTGTGTAATTTTTTTTGTCCTAGTGCCACGTGTTGTGCTAAAAACATAATCTACAGCAGATAATCTTTGTCCTGGCTTCTGATGAGTGATTAGGGAAGATTAAGGTCAGAAAACCATTAGAATCATAAAATTTGGTGCCTCTCTCAAACAAAATCCCCTTTCCTTCCTTTACATGAATCAGCTAAGCCATCTAGGGATCACATGGGGAAAGCATTTCAAGTGGGCCAATAGTTACCAACGATACAACAACGATCATCATGAACACACCCTTAGACTGAGTGACTGCCAGGCAGCAAATTCATTTTTATCATCCTCATGCTGTCATGTTAATATGTACTGCACTGTGCAGAGTTTCTGTTTTGATCTCATTCAGATTAAGCGTTATGTTCTAAATCATGTCTCATACAAAATGAAAAGTTAGGAAAGTATAAAGCACCTTGCTTTAGAAATGACGACCCAGATGGTAATGTTAGCTTATTGTTGATGTGACTAATGTGTGAGTAAACTTCATTTGGCATCTTTATCCTGTTATTGCCCAACACAGATCACCACATTTTCAAGATTCCCTTTACATCACTGGCATCATTTTTAAACCATGAGGACAAGAAAAGTGCCTGTAAATTAGATTTATTAGCAGAAACTGAAGGGCATTCACCACTGAGTTGAGTGCCCAGGCCTCGTGCCAGGACAATTTAGGATCAAATGCAAGAAATGGAATAGCAGTCAGCATAATCTCCCTGTGGTCAGTCCTTTGGTTTTTTTTTTTCTTCAGCTCTGGGCATCTCTGGGAGCTGGAAGAATGTAATTGTTACCAAGATAATTCCTTGCTGTGAGCTAGCTTGGTCTGGCTGTGAGGATGGACAAATGGTAACTTCATTTGTCAGGATCTCCTTTGAGGATGGCCATCCTGATAACCCACTCAAATGTCTAGTGTGGCTGAGAGCTGTCTGAGACAACAGTGGGCTTTTTCACTCTGTGCTAGTTTCTCTGCCTATAGGGAAATATCAATCAAGCTTTGTCAGTGGTTGAAGCCTATGGTGTAAGGAATTTGTCGACATCATTTTATATCACAGAATTATACCTTTATACATTTGGATTTTGGCAAAGACTGGCATTACTTGTGTTGGTTTTTGTTGGCATCCTTCTAAAAGAAGTTGAAAAGAGGGTTTTGAAGCAGACCTAATGCTCGGGTCTTCAAGGTTGGCTGGTTTTGGGCCTCTTAGGAGTCAAGGCACAATGACCACATCTTTGTATGAGGGGGGCCATGGTGGACATGTTACTCAAAGGGTTTAATGCATGACAGAGAGCACGCCTCCACAGATCCTGGGAGAGAAAAATAGGACACTTTCTCTCTCTGTTCATTTGTGATGTGTCACTGAGGTGGAATTCATGTACTGTATTTTCTGGTTCTGAAGTAAGTATTTTGAATTTGCTCGGCATTTTGGAGTATGTAAAAGGCTCCACTCAGAGTCAAGGGTTGCTCTTTAGATTTTCACGACTACTTTCATGGAATGTGATTGAAGGGGAATAAAGACGAAGTTGTTAAAGTACTGAGGCGACTAGTAAGCCGCTGCACTCAGTCCTTTGTACAATGAGAGCAAACCTTAAATGTATTAGAGAGGTTTTTAAATTATTTTTAAATTATTTCTCTACCTCTTGAAACCTCTCAGTTCTTTTATAATGACAATAATTAAAACTGCACTTTCACTTTCACTTGCACTTTCTAAGCCACAGTTTGAGATCAGGACATGCACAGTGCTTACAGAATATAAAAGCCTGTTTTATAATCTCAGTTTGTAGCCATGTTGTTTCAATAAAGGAGAAGCCGCTGTCCTGAAAACATTATATGCTGATCTCTACTGCTGACTTTCTCTTCATTGCTCTTATGTCCTGTTCAAACCCTATTCCTTATCTATCTATCCATCCATCCATCCATCCATCCATCCATCCATCCATCCATCCATCCATCCATCCATCCATCCATCCATCCATCCATCTATCTAGACACGGGGAGAAAATGCAAACTCCGCACAGAGCGGGACTCAAACCCAGAACTGCCTTGCTCTGCGGCGACAGCGCTACCCACTTGCGCCACGGTACCGCCCACATTAAAGTTAATGTCCAATAAAAATAGCCTGTGCATGCAACCATAAAGAAAGCGTGAGGCAAACTGTTAGCATTCATTATGTTCATGTGCATATTTTATGAATTTATAAATTCCTTTTTATCTAACATTGCCTTTGAATGTAGTCATTGTTCACTGGCGTAGTGCCTGATCAGACCAGAACTGGGGAAATACATGGAGGTCGAACCAATTGGATTTTCCACGGCCATCGGCAGTGAAAAAAAATCTAATTAAGCTTGAGACATCTAATGTTAAACTCCTCAGGATTACCCTCGCCATGCACCCGAAACCCAACCCTGGGAGAAAGTGATAACTAGAATCCCATAATCTGAATCATGGGCTGACTGGAGGGGGTTAAGATAGTTTGTCAGGTTCACGTTCAGTACTATGTCAGTCACGTCATCTTGGAAGCGCTGAAACCTATCAGCTAAATCATGTCCAAATCAAACGATGCAGGTTGAGACTCACCTGCAATGTGGACTACTGTCATGTTCATCACTCAACCAGGAAGTTGTACATTCACAGATATCTATCATTATGTCCTGAAAACACAGTAATGTAGCTGTTTTGGGGAGATAATGATAGATTTCATGCAGGGTTTTATCCATATTTATCCCAGCTCCCAAGACTTTGAAGTCAAATTAGAAGTGTGGCTGTATGGCTGGAAATGACAGAGAGCAGAAAGCATAGACTGAACAAGCATTTAACCTCCCCTTGCCTCCCAATTCTCAAATACACCATTTGAGACAAAACACAACCCTGCAATCTTTCCTTTTGTCCCCAACTTTAGGATGTGGGTTGAATGTAAGCTCTGAATTTTAGTGTTCGCTTTTCATTCACGCTTTTGTTTGAGTATAAACTGAGAGAAAGTCCACGTTTACAATGGTAATTACTATTTTATCAACCCTTGAGAGGGTCCATTTGTGGAGAGAAAAACTCACAACAGGAGACCACTATTGATCAGGTGTTTGCCCAAAGGAAGTAGACATGAACGGACTAAGAGGTGTGTGGAGAGGGTGAGGGGTCAGGTTGGGGTGAGAGACAGGGAAGAGACAGTTACCAGGACATGCTCTCTCTCTCACCAGGATGTAGTAAATGCCGAAATATGGCTCTTTTGTTTTGTTTCTGCAAACAATGTACCTGCTGGAGGCCTAAGGATATGTCTTCTCCCCATGTGTCGTTTCCCTTCACCGACCTGCACCGTATGAATGCGGATTCTAATGCTGACATTATGCGAGTATCTTTACTTGTACAATAGTTTATTTTGTGTTGCACCTCAAACGTTAAAAAGTCTCTTGTCTGTTCGTCTTTCCTTCTCAAGGGATTTGATTGCTGGTCGTTTTTCCAAGTCTAGCATCAAAATGAAGCCAGAGAGAGAGAGCTGAATATACTCGCTGGGGCTCAAAACGAAAGCCCCCAAATTTGTTCCACCAGCTCTGTTTATCTAAGCTGTGATTCAGCTGAAATGGGATTTTGGATCGGAATTTTTAGTGGAAGCGGTGTTGGCAGGAGTGGTAGTGCGACGTCCTTAACAGCCCTGTTGCATTTATTTCTTCCAAATCGCTGGTTTGAAGTTTAAAGAATGAAAAGAGGGGTCTTGAATGAAACATTGCATTCTTCCAATGCACCACTATGACAGAGGTCCATATTTACCCACAATGTGTTGTGAAACCATCAGTTTCTTATCCCTGTGACTAGTATTGTGTTAAATTGAAGCATAATGGAGTAGGTGGCCAAAGAGAAACCGCCCGTGACAGCTCGTCATAGCACTCCAGTTTGATTGACAGAGCACTCCTTTTTTTCACATCAGACATGGTGAAATGGTATAAAAGTGTCTCTTTTACATAACATTGGACAATGGCACGCCTAACCTCCTTCATTCATCACTGAGCCTCTGTGATTTAAAACTGGTGCAACCTTGAAAATATCTGTGCTTTGTAATGCTAAAATGATCAGAATCTGAGGCATGTGCTTGATATGTTAATAGAGCAAGAAAGACGATGGAGTCTCATTTCAAATATAGTGTTAGGGAGTGTTTGCCAGAAGTGTTTGCCTCTTGAAATAGACTCAGTTATTGTGGGCAAGACTTTATTCCACTATAGTCTTGTCTCTCATGATATCACTGAACAGAGTTCATTAAAGGTCACCATACATGGGTAGATATTTGCTCAGCTCCAGGCATGGATCCCCATGATTAGCCTATCAATTTTCTCCATAGATAAGGAACTGTGAGGATGGATAACATCTAATTAAACCCTATGCCCTAATTTAAATTGCTTTTGTAACGCAGTTATCCTCTGCTTCCTTCACCTCATGTCATACTCAGAAATAAACTTTTTTAGAGAGATAAATGGAGGGAAATATCCCACAGAGTAGCACCCTGTGCCAAATGATTTATTATAGTGTTGGTAGATGTGCCATAAATGAACAGTTTTGTGACATTGACCTGTTTTCCTACATGGACTCACACGGTTTCAGCTCTCAGCTGTGCAGAGTACGGCTTTAAATGTTTAATGGAGAGTAGGGTTGAGGGGTTCCGTCTGCAGTATCTCGTTCCCACCTGGCCAAGCTCCAGTGTTCACTGCAGCATTCTGAACCCCTATGCTGTTGCAGTAGACCCTGATAAAAAGCCTAACCTGAGACTTTTTTTGTACACTGAAGTTATGCACTGCATTAACTGGCTTATACAGCACAAGTTTCTGTTCTCAATCTTGGCTAGACTGTAATGTTTCTTTGCCACTTGACTTTTATGCATCTGTGTGTCAATTTCTGGTCTGGCCGTCTTCTTCACAACCTTAATGTCAGTGGAGTGTGCAGGTCATTTGACCACCACCCACCAGCTTGTGTCACGGTCAAAACCTCAGCGGCAAAGAAGCCCTGGCAGTCGTTCAATGGGTCTTTCATTGCCACTTGGTGACAATGCATTTTTTCCATGCCATAAAGCAGATGCTGTATTATAGCTGCACAATACTGGTCCCATCTGAGACTGTTTACCATGAGAAAAGCACACTGGGATCAGGATGCCTACCACTGTGTAGGGCTTTTTGACTTGCCACTCTATAATGAGCACATACTGGAAGGAAAAGGCGCAAGCAGCATTAAATAGCAGTGATCATGCATAGAAAGCGGAAATGCAGTTCGATGTGCTGATCCAAACTATTCTTCTAAGGCCAGGACTTTTTATATTTAGAAAGTAGAGATTAATGTGACAACAAATGAGTTTGTCAGCATTTACACCTCAACAGATTAATAGGCAGAGAACTTGTGTTTTGAGTGCTCGTTCAGTTAAAAAAACATTATATAAGAAATATCTAATGTATAATATATACTAATATATACATATATGTATATATGTACATAATATTTTTATAAACTAAATTATTTTTTGTGAATTTCTTATACTGGCAATGTTTCTGCTGCAACTTGTTATGGCTTTGGCGGGTGTCCTCTGTGTGACGAAATGGATCTTTTCAGATCTCATCATCTGATAGTCAACAAATCAGGAACTCAGAAGCGAAAACAGTTTGACAATAAAGCCTAGCCAGTAGGGATGAAAAGCCAAGCCACAAAATAATCATCTCCTTTTGTGTGTCTAGAACCTGTCTCTTCTTGTCTCGGTGTTTGTTGTTGCTGAGGTGAAGAGGCTTCCCTTGTTCCAAGTTGTTTGCTCTCAGGGCCGGTTGTATTATGATGCTGCCCTTAAAAAACAGCTTACACAGTGTTGAACCAGCACAGCTGTTGAACTTCCGGCTTGTCTGTCAGCAACGTTCTTAGTCACTAATTGAGCACTCAAGCTAAGATAGACCTTGAAAGGCCAGAGGTATCCGGCCAGACAGGCTGGTCGGTCCATCACCCTTCAGCCTGACTCCCCACCTCGCATGTTATTTCAGGCCTTGCAAGGACAGAGTGGAGACAGGCAGCACTCAGACCTTCTCCTAGAAACTAAGGTCCCCTTGCCACCCCCTCCTGCAGCACTCAGACAGCTTATCCTTCCTGTCAAGAGCTTTCTTTGGTCTCCAGTCCTCAACTGGTCATCAATCAAGTCAAGGGCACACATCTGTCATGTCAAGATCCTGGAGAAATAAGAGCATCACCACCCATACAGAAGCCCAAATGGGGACATATTTAACTACATTAAGCCAACTCTAGTCCTTTGTCATAAGAAGGATGTTACTTTGGGAAATAAGGAAGTAACAGTGTGTGTATAAGCAAGTTGCAGCGATAATGTAATTTGATTTCTACTTGTGTGGCAGATTGATAACTCAGCATTGGGCGACTGTGTAGCTTTTTAGAAAATGAACTCTACCATGGTGACTCAATGTATGGAGCAGAGAGATAGCTGCTGGACAGAAAATTCTGCCTATGATTTGGTTGGTCCACCACTTTAGTCCAGGATCTCAGCAGTTGTTGGATGAATTATGCAAACATGTAGTCCCCAATTAATGAACACTTTTGACTTTGATGATTCTTCTACTGTTGCGAAATTGGAATGTGTGCTTTATTATCAGTATAATTTTTCCACTACGGTGTTTATTACCTGCAAAAAATAAAGAATAATTAATTCTCTGTTATCTAACTCTGCCTGTTTAACACATCAATTTCCTTCCTGAAGGAGGTTATATTTTCTTTGGCATCTGTTTACGTGTTTGTCTGGTTTTAGAAGGATTACACAAAAACTACACCAGATTTTCATGAACCTTGGTGGGAGGGTTGGGGATATTGACAGGGAAACAGGCATTAAATGGAGCAGATCTGTATTTTTTTATTTTTATTGATACCTGATGGATTTTGATGAACCTTTGTGGTCGGGATGGGAATGTAGCTTGGAAGAACCCATTAAACTGAGTGAGTCAGATTCGGGACTTTGTTGACATTTTTTTTGTCAGTTAAACTTAAAGTATTTGACATATTAGGGAGGCTGTTGGAAATGTGGTTGAAAGCCATCATACTTTGCATTGGATACAGATCCATGCATTTAAAAAAATCTGGCTTAGGGTTTAATTTAATTGAAAGGGACTGTTGAGCCTTGTAGGTGGTCTGAACTCTACGGGGTCTCCTTCTAATTTATTATTAAATCCTGTAAAATTCATGACATTTTCTTCACCATCAGCTGTACTTTGTGTTGCTGCTAATTAGAAGATATCGAACATAGTAAGCACATTAGCATGCTGACGTTAGCATTTAGCTTAAAACACTACTGTGTACAACCTTACATGGCCTTTTATACTTATTTATACTTAAAATATGCAAAACAGCAAAAATATATTAGAAAGTGACTGAGTGATTCCTTACCTGCGTTCAACATTTTAGTTAATTTTTTTTTAGCATAAAAATCATTCTATTCTACACATACCATCTTGCATATAAATTTGCTATTCACCTCACCAATGTGTCGATAACATTTATCTGGTGAGGATGAGTAAAGTGGACATCTTGCAAACAGGCTATCAATTTATTCAGCTCAGGATAGATCCCCTCCAGCCAGTTTTTGAATTACCAAATGTGATCTACTCATCAAAATGAACACGCTGTCACTGTTGGTGTTGTGCCCTTGTCTATGTTGTCATCTAAGTTATTTCAGCAGTGAGCATCAGTGCCATTTTTTGTATCCCTTCTACGAAGAATGCAAGGATTTCTTGTCACAACTGCAGATAGTTTAGTTTCCCTTAACAGAAATAACACAGTGACACAGAGGGAATGCAGAACACATAGACTAACAAAGGCAAGTTACATGAAATCCCTCTAGGTTTTGAATAACCGAACGCATAGAACAGATTCCAGAGACATATCACTGAGAAAAACCCAGACCAAATGGTAGTAAATGAGGCTGTTGTCTCCAGAAAATCAAGTGGGGTTTTTTTTGTACAGCTTCTTCTTATTGTTGGAGCCAGTTTCTCTGACATCGTGCATTCAGGCAGAGCTTGTCTGTCAGCTTCGTTTTGTCGCTAATTTATTCATTCAAGCAGTGGCAGCCACATTCAAAGACAATGGCACAGAAGCTCTGAGCTGAATTAACCTCAATAATTATGCATATTTGGGGAAAGAAAAGCTCAATTGTTAGACACTCCTCAAATTCCTACCCCCCTCCTGTGCTTGACATCCAAGTGAATAAATTACTTGAAAAGATTTAAACTTGGACCCACTTAGAATAACTTAAGACTTAGGTTGTACAAGACACTACTATTACAATAACTTTTTCATCTGTGATTTGAAAAAGTACAGGAAATTTCACCAGATACATTTAGTATTTTATTAATACTAAATATTATTTACAGATTTGAAGTTGATTCTAACTTTAGTGCTTCAAAAATCTGCCCTCTTCTAATGAAATGCATCGCCCACCTTTCCCAGGAAGTAGTCTGTAAATCACCAAATGAAAAACACCAATATGTTTTATAATATCTGTAGTGTTGTACTAATCCAGACTGTAATCTGAATAAACAATATTTGTAGGGGGATAAAATGGATTTCAAATACACAAATATCACCCGAGATAATGGGATCCAGAGTCATCTTCCATGGTTTTAGAAATACATCTAGATGTCTGGGGTTAAAATTTATCTGGTGAGGATGAGTAGGATGGACAGCTTGCCAGCAGGCTATCAATTCATTCAGCTCATGATAGGTCCCCTCCAGCCAGTTTTTGAATTAAAAAATGTGATTTACTGATTATTTTAGGATAATTGGTGGGAATTTATATCTGGTGATTCTAAGATGTGGAGGAATAATTGGGCTGTGGTCGATGTGCGGACTCTATTGGGTGCCATCGTAGTTTATCAAACAGCAAAAGGGTGGTTGAAGATTGCATTTGAGTTAATTTGCCTTACTGGGCATTACCTGGGCTGCAGTATGTCTATTGCACAGACACATAGCATGGGCTTAAACAGTATACTGTACAGCTCTTCTTAACACAACGCTATTTGTGTAAGAATGCTTAAATTGTCGGCCAACCACTCCTATGTATGTTTGCATTGCTGGTCATTTTTGTGTAGCCCTCATTCTAATGGTATCCCCTGTAAGTGCATTACCCTATGCAAGTAATATAGAGGATCAATTTTCTTAAAACATTTTAAAGGAATTCACTTTAAGCATTTCCAATAAGGACCTGGTTCAAAAGTGCTAATGGTTCATATGATCAATACCTGAGCTTTTCCACTGTAAAAGTTCTTTGAACACATTTAAAGGGGAGGATTAGAATCCATTAAGTGTTCACTTGAATTCAGGAGCCAGTTTAGCTCTAACAGAAAGTTAATGGATGTTATGTCTTGAAGTTGTATGACTCATGAAATGACCTTTAGCCTTTAGTCTTTACAGTACTGAACAATGCTATGTTTCCACCAATGAAATTATGGCGCTATATTTTTCAGTAACAGATATTTAAAATAGCTTCAGAGAGCAAATGCCTTCACATTTACTGTAATAAAAGTATATATTTGCAGCTTTAATTCATTGTTCCCTGTTTATATTTTACATCCTGAATATATGTGTTTTCTCTTCATTCTATTTATCATGTGTCTCACTGTTGTTTACTCTTAGCAAATGCAGGTTCTCTTTGCATACAAATGTTGACCTTTTCAATATTAAAAATGCCAAATCAATTTATGGTAATGAAAGTTCTTCTATCAATCATTACCACTGATTTGTTTGTCCTGAATAACTATCCTGATAGTCAGTGACACATCTTTAGTGAGCCTCACAATGTTTCCATGCCTTATACAACAAATGTAAAGTACCTCTGGATGTGGGAACTGAAAACGTGATCCCTAAGAAATTCAGTCTATAGTCTGAACAATTACTAGTATTCTAGTAATAAAAAATGTTATTCTAAATGCGGGAAAAATGCTTCAGTAATTAAACCTGATTCATTCAGTCATTAGTTTGGCATCATTTAAATTCAAATGATTCTGCTGTAGTTCTTGACAATTCTCAATTCAAAATAGGCCACAAAAAACAGAATTATTTGCTTGAGCGGCACCATCAAAACTGAAACTTAACTTGAACGTGACTGAATTATATTCAGAGACCAATGAGCATAAACTACATTTAAATTTATGAATGATTCTAATGGAAATAAATTGTTTGATGTGTTGATGCCTGACCTTATCAGTCACACAGTTTAAATAAACGTGGAAACCCAAGTAAAACCACAATTATAGGGGTCTATTTGCTGCTACAGTGCAGCAGTAGTTCTTGCTGTACAACTCTGAGGAGGTGGTGAAAACCTCTCTCCATTTGTGTACCTGGTACTCAGCTTGTGCCGGATGAAGTGTGGTGATTCATGTCAAGAATAGGAAGGCCAGACATGTTAATTTTAATGTGGTATATCCCAGAACAGGACATGTTAATTAAGTCTCTCATGTTGGTTTTGTTTGCTCGTAATCATTTTAATTGCCGCTGTAATGTGAGCGGCTTTCATGGTTTTGCAGTTTCTGACCACCGGCTCCTTCAAAAGATTCAAAATCTGTCACTCAAAGACTAATCTGTTTGTTTGTTGTGTGTATGCTGTGGGTTTGGGGATATACTGTATGTGTGGCTGAATTATTGATGCTGTGTAAATCCAATCTGCCTCGTATGTGTGTGTGTGTGTGTGTGTGTATGTGTGTGTGTGTATGTGTATGTGTGTGTGTGTGTGTGTGTGTGTGTTTCTATGTATGTGTGTAAGACATTGTCAGAGAGGAAGAAGGGCCAGAGCTGTAATTAACAGGCAGGACAGTCTGCAGGCAGTCCTTCCCACACATATTCAGCTGTAGGCATACAGTCTGAGGTCTAGTGTTATTTACACACACACACACACACACACACACACACACACACATACACACACACACACACACACACACACACACACACACACACACACACACACACACACACACACACACACACACACACACCTACACACACACACACACACACACACACACACACACTATTCTGCAGGGAAACTTTCCTCCTCAGTCCTTCCTCCTCGTTTCTTTAGATTCAGTCGAGCAGCACAGTTCCTTTTTCTGTCCCTCTGTCTCCTCTCTTCACTCCCCCCTCTCTCTCTTTTCTCTCTCTCTCTCTCTCTCTGTAGTCTTTTCTCTCACACAAATTTTCAAACGTGCTACACTTGAGCCATAGCGCTGTGTGACTGTGCAGCATGCAGACAAGCTGCTAAAAGGCGACCACTGATATCATCCTATTGTCACTGTGCTGTCACCTGCACCATGGAGCATTGAGTCTAGGAAGGGAAGATGGGGGTGGGATGGAGGGGCAGAAGGAAAATGGTGATAGAGGGAGACAAGTTTTTTAGGGGATGCACAGCTATGTATTCTCCCTCCAGTGAGGGGGTTGCAAATACCAACGTCTGCAAAGTCTTTCAGGAGAACCATCATTTAGGATGTTTGAAATCATTTATACTAGTAATACAAAAATCGCTGATGCTTTGATATTTTTTAGTCACTGTTATAGTGTACACAAAACAAAACTGTGAACATTAGAAACATAGGTACACTCTTTCCTGTGAGACATTTAATATCGTACATCCACAGCTGAACTGACACTGGCTTAAAGAAATGTATCAGTCTATTAGAAAATAAATGAAATTGGTGATTATATGAAGACCGAGAACAGGGGGAAATAACTCACCTGAATCAGTCGAAAGGTTTCAAAGTGTGCATTCCATTATCTACAACTGTAACACATTGGAAGTGGATTATCTTGACCAGGAAATAGTCTGGTATCTAAATCACATACATTTAAATTGACACACCTCTACAGGGAGCTGTAGAGGTGTGGTACTTTTGGACACCACCAGGTTTGTTAGTTGTTTCTAGACTCTATGCTAAGCTACATTAACTTGTTGCTTGCATATAACTACTCCCAGCTCAAGAAGATAATTATTTACCTGTCTGCCTAGAGAATCAACGAACAATGAGTCACATTTCCCACTAAAACATAGGAGGAAGACAAGTTAGGTATTAGCTCCTGCTTCCATCTTCATGACAAGCTAGGGTAATTAGCTCCAGACTCCAGCACAAACTAGAGATACATGCATGACAGTGTTATTGATTATCTCATCTAACTGTCAGAAAGAAGACAGCATTTACCAAAATGTGGAATAATGTCTTCAGGAGACAAGAACATCAAAAGGATGACAAGAATTTGTGTGAGAAAACGATAATATTTGTAAGAAAAAAGAATGGTGATTGAAGTTCACTGTCATAGTGATTATAAAGGTGTAGAAATAAAAGTATACAATATATAAAGTACATTTTTTACTTGTTCAAGCATTTTTTATTTTTAAATACAGTGTAAATAAGTGTAAATATATATATTATATATATATATACATACGTATATATATATATAATATATATTTATATATACACACACACACATAAAATAATATAGATATTATTTTTTATAGATATATATTTTATATTATTTATATATTCGTTCAGTTTTGTCTCCTTATCGTCTTACTCAACATAATACCGCTGACACCCTCACCTTGTCTGTTTCTCTTGGTCATTTTACATCTATCAAGATTATTTCATCTGTCAACAGTGTTTGTGTTGATGGAATGAGCTGAAATTGTTTTTCTTTGTCCAGGCTTTATGTGTTGCTTACTCATCAAGTATAATATGGACTCCTCATAACACGGATTTTAAAAGTTCATAGTTTATCTCTGTGCTTATGAAGCCAACCAATGACCATCAAGCATTCTTTCAGGTGTCTAATGGTATTTCTACCGGGGTTTGCTTCTCCATTTGTTTTATCTTATGATAGGCGGTAAAGTGTTTGAGCAGAGGCTTTTATTCTGCCTGTAGAAGTAGAGTTTGTATCATGATTCTGTGTTCATTCATCCACATGCAGGTTTGTGTACGGCTGTTGTCCCGAAGTAAATGGATGCACATGCTTTATATGCATGATTTTCTCTTACTTCTTTTTTCTTAGATCCCTAGTTGTCATAATTCTTTTACAGTCATATTTCCCACAGATTTAACCTGGATTTGTGGCTTTTAATAAAATGCATTGAAGAACATTGGATTATGTTTCCATGAAAACTCTTAACACACATTTATGTTTCGCTCAGGATGGATCAAGATCACATTGGTGATCTGTTAACTTTTCAATTGTCTAGAGTGATCATCTGGTCTTAATTCTGCTTGTCTGACACATTTTTATATTCTATAATCATTCGCTCCATTTCCATCAACCTCAGCTGTACTTTGAGTTTAAATAAGAGTTAAAAAATGTTCGCAAACTCATTGTAGTAATTATTTGTTTTTTTTCATTTTAGTTTTACACGCCTACAGAGCTGTTGGCATGGCTGTTGACTGCCAGTCTTGTTTCACTGTGAATACCTAATAATGTGTGTTTGCATGGTGTTGGGAGGCTGAGGAGACAGGTGGTGTTCGAGCTGGACACACAGCATGACTGAGGATGAAGAAGAGGAGAAGAAAGGGGGCAGAGTAGGATTCTCATTCCCCTCCTGCTGTCTTAAATAAGCATCAAATATGGCTTTAGGTGACAGTAGGCTTCCTCAGCTGTTGTGGTTGTTTTTCGCAAAGGAATGTAATGTAAACCATCGGTGATAGAGGGAATCAATGGGTTAACGTTTTGGCAGAGTGTAAAATGAACCTGACATCCATTCATCTGACCAGGGCTAGTGTGTAATGCATCATGGGTAGGTTGTTCGTGCTTTTGGTTGCTTTGTTGCCAACAATAATGAACGGCTTGGATGATTCGCCCTGTGCAGCATCGATCGCACACTCTCACACAGACGGAGGATGGAAATTGGTCCAGGTGGGGAAGCAGAGGAGGAGCACAACATGCCTGCACCTTCTGCGCAACACATGGATGCAGGGATCAGCACTTATGTACATACTGAGAGGGCATCAGAGAGAGAGAGTGTGTGTTTGTGTGTGTGTGTGTGTGTGTGTGTGTGTGTGTGTGTGTGTGTGTGTGTGTGTGTGTGTGTGTGTGTGTGTGTGTGTGTGTGTGTGTGTGTGTGTGTGTGTCAGCGTGTGTGCGCACTTACTGACACATACACATGTGCTTACTGGTAAGTGGACCAAAGATGATCTTCTTACTGGTGACAGTAGGGAGCATAAAGAGGAGGAGAACCTGCTGTGTGGGTCTTCATCTTATTGGAGAAATCGCTTGGATCTCTTCCACCTCCCCTCATGTTCCCAGCTGTTGCTCTCTGTAGTTTGAGGCATGCCATACAGGCTCACACACACACACACACACGCGCACACACACACACACACACACACACACACACACGCTGCATCCCACTATGCTCTAGCGCTTCCTCCCTGGTTCTGATATTGGCAAATACTGTATGCCTGTCATTGGCAAGTAACTCAGCATTAATGGGTAATAAATGTTCCATCTAGAAAAGTATAGAGAGATCCTTGTTTTTATTGATACCAAGCAATAATGTTCCAAAGCTGTGAGGACAAATTACAACTGAATACATCTTGCATTTTTACCATTATTTTTATGGAGTTTGCTAACAGGTGAATGCTTCAAATCTTGAGACATTCATTATTATTCATTATTGCAACACCGTCTGTTGGCAAGATGAGACAGGTTGCAACCATGTCATAAAAGTCAACATACTATAAAGGTAATTTATAATCTTTCAGGGAAGCCATACAACACAGCAAACAACAACAGGCAATAAGCAAACCTAAATAGCTCCTGTGGGGAATGTACAGTCACACAACAATATCAGAGATTTTTAAAGCATTAAGCACGACATGACGGCGTTTTGGAACTTATTTTTGCTAGCTGCTTTAGAAAAAGAGTCGGGAACACAGCCAAACAAAATGCTCCATGATGACAAATTTAGGATAAAGTAACTCAACACAAACTGCGCAGGATTTGTGGGTAACAGCTGATAAACACACTGGTTAATGATTCCTGAGAAAGATTCTTGATTTCTTCTTTCTCACGTCACCAAAGGGCTGTCAAACAAAATCCTTGCTACTTGACAACCAGGGGATAACACAACAATGAAATTGGATTGTAAGTGATCCTTCTGTATAAATGTATATGTTGTATAGATTTGTGTTACTTATTATGGTTTGAGAGATTGAGTAAAAATTTTGCGATCATCTGAATCCTCATTCTGTCGTGTTGTGTTCCCAGATTAGAGCGTTTTTTTTTTCATGAGAGGAATACCACACAAAAACTCAATTATTGCTGATGCTGCAAATAGTTAAGGGAAAGACAAAAAGACACAAGTGTTGCTCTGGCCCCTGTTAAGTTGGACTATTGTGTGTTTCGATTTGTGTCAGCAATGATCTTTCAGTGAGAAAGAAATACGATGCGCGTACACCCCAGGTCCTTAACCTCGTGGACGGTCCCGCTGCCTGGCTGTGTGTGGTAGATCTTTCGCTCTTTGTTTTTTTTTTTTTTACTGCACTCTCTCTGCCTCTATCTCTTCCTCTGTCTTTTTCCTTTCTTCCCTTCATCATCCTCTCTGTTGTCTGTGAGCATGTTAACACTTCAGCCCTGTCAGTGAGCCTCATGGCACCATGGAAACCAGTCACGCCATTCTTCACCAGTGTGTGTCTTTGTGCGTGTGTGTTTGTGTAGCGGAGATTGCCTGTGTGTGTGTTTGTGTTAATGGGTGGGATTGGGCTCTTGTTTAGTTTCATAAAAGCTTAGCAGAGGTCGCGGCCATCCCTCTGGGCCTCTTTCCGTAATTCATGTAAATTCCCTTAAGACCCTGAAAGCTTTGTTTTCCTCTTTGTCCGCCGAGCTGAGTCAGATGCCTGAATCATCACTGGAGACCACGAAAAATATTATTTTGCTTGCTGTCCAATGAGAAACCCCTCTTCACAGCATCTTTGATAACTAACAGGATATCTCGAGTTAACATAATAGTCTTGCTACATGATACCGCCGTCACTAGAAACAAATTGTGTGGTAGTGAGTTCAGCCAGAGTTAAGACGGCTAAAACTAATACAGACATGGCCGAGTAGAAAGGTGGGGGGGGCAATACCCAGATGAGACTTCTGGTTTGTTTTTATCAGTTACCAGTTTATCAACCAAAATATTCCTTGTCAGTGTGCCATTCTTTCTAAGCTCTTTGGCTTACTTCTTATTTTTTAGCTCAGTGTTTATCATCCTTGTCGCTTTGCAGCAACCTTCATGTCGCCGATAAACATTAGTGGGAATGAACGTAGGCAAGTGACTGAACATGCTGTAATAAAGAAATCATCCATGTAACTGAAACGATTACCTTGAGACTTTCTACGTACGAGTTTTGATGCTTTTCAGGTCGGTTGCTCATAATGAACGTTTCAGCAACTCAGATTTAATTAGGTGAATGATAATAACATAACTAAACTGGGTGCATGAACCGAGTCCTGAAATATACAAGGTTTTATCAGTCAGGACCTGATTCAATCAACAGTTATTTCAAATAAATAGAAATAAAATCATACAGCATCATTCCCTTTGCAGTAAATGTTATCAATCTATGGACACCGTTCTTCATTCTTCATTCATCCGTGTGTTATACACGACAAGACTAAAAAAAAATCACGTGGTGTCAAACTTCATTTATTAATCAGTTGTGTAATGGAATGTTAGCTGTAGTGTCTTTGTGCTACTGTTAACTCAATACTTTAATTGGATGAATCAAAAAGTCAGAGTATGGTATTGGTGGCGGTAGGAGATTAAATTCATGAACATAAAGACCAGCAGAATTATCTGGTTAGGTATTAGCCAACTAGGCTAATGTTGTCTATATTCATTCCTGATGAAAGTTGCAGATTGAATCTAGGTTGATTCATTGGTGAGTATCCTCCATCACCAAATTGGCCTATAGCTCTGTTGGCTAATGTGTTAGCATTTGCAGTTCAAAAGTGAGCATGCCTGGTAGAGAGGCATCATCTTTCAGGCCAGTTCATCTGACAAGCCCTTTCAGCCAAACGTGGATCAAACAGCATCCATCTGGGTGATAAAGATATTTTTTGACAGTTTCAACTCTTTAGATTTTGCAGAGTGGTCCAAAACCCATCAATCTGTGACCTGAGCGACTCAAAAACCCCAATTTATTCGTTTTTCACCACATCTTGAGGCAAACTAAATCATCTACTCTTGTGTTGTTTTTTTTTTTATCATTACTTGAACAGCAGTGATTTTTCCCAGTGTCTCCCTCGCTCTGCCTCGATAGCCTTGTGACCCCAACCTCTTATTGTTTCCCTGAGCCAATCAGATTTCACACCCATTCATCTTTCTGAATAGGAAACTCGAAAAGGAGTCCTCACCACGAACACCTACTGATTGACAAATGCATGCACACACAGGCACACACACATGCAGATAGCGTGCAGCTCAAGGTAGGAGGGATTGGTCTAGACCGCAGCATGAACTTTGTTCTGTTAAAACTTGCCATTGAAATATGCAGTTGCTATTGAAATATTGTTTTTCTATTGGTGATGTGACAAAGAGCAGGGAGGGTGTCAGTCCTGGCTCAGTGTGAGTCTGAAGGACCAATGGGTCGGCGGGAATACCCCAGTGTCTCCACTCAACAGAGTCAGTGTGCAGAAATAATACCCATTAGACTTGGTCAATCACGGCCCTCGCTCAGTGAAATATGGCCCTTTGAGTCATTTCATACCATAATCTATACACCTCTCTGCTATCCATCATCTCCCTGAAAGATGTCTGCCACTAAGAATGCTTTTATTTACGATGCATTTTTTAAATTCATGGCTTTTTGCTCGGTGACGTGAGACGCTGAGAAAGCTTAACATGCTGACTTATGTTTATATAGAAACCGATTGAAAGTGTCCACTAGCATTAGGTAGAATTGCATTGCAGAGGTTTCAGGTCTCTGGACCACCAGTGAAGCCCCAACAGGTCAGCAGTTTCATCAGACTAAGTGGGCAGACATCATGTTTGTAGTAACAGGTAGCAAAGCTCATGTTGCAAAACCCTGGAGCATATCACACCACTGCAGACAGAATTCCTACGACCTTGCCGTAAGTACTTTTCCCAAACCCGTAAGCAACAGGAGAAGAAACAGTATTTGAGCAGTATTTGAAGACGTATCCACATCTTCTCCTTAAAAGGGCCCTGGGGAGTTTTCTCATGTGAATACATTTATTTCCTCATAAAACACTGGCAAATTTTTGTAAACCACTTTTTTTCCCCCCAAAAAACGTTGTTTTCATCTGTATTTAATTGCAGTTGTCCCCATGGGTGATTCTGGTGTGCAGTCACAGTTAGATCATCAAACAAATAAAATAGATTTTATGAGACAGCTTTTAAGGGCTCCAAGAGGTCGAAAACTATACAAGAAACCTCTGAGTTGCAACTCAAACTTTCTCCTGCGAGAAAAGGACCTGTGTTAAAAAAATCCTACGTCTTGGTTTCAACAACGTTCTCATTACAGTAATACTGGTCCTTCAGTAGTGAGCACAGCCGTATCTCAAAATTGTACTGATGTAAAGCACATGAATAAAATTTTATACAGCACAACTGTTAAAAATCCATTGCATAATAGAGTCTAAATCATTGTTAACATTGACAGACAAAGCTCTTTGAGGTCGGTCATGTTACATACTTTTGTAGCAGGAGTACCATTATTTAGGGTCGGACCCAGAGAATAGTGACTCTTTCAAAGGGATGGCTCCTACCATTGTTGTCCTCTGCAACCATAGCTTACAGACGTCAAAGGACCTTTTTCCACATCTATTCTTTTAAAACAGGTTCCAATAATGCCGGTGAGGAGTCAGCAATAAATAAGCTTCCCTTCATGAAGTCGACTAGATTAGATTGCAAAGGGACATCTGTTCAGTGTAGGTGAGAGCATTCTCTTGCACCTCATTGTAAGGGAAAGGAAGTCTTTAGGATGCGCCTTCAGGCTTTTTCCTTTTATCCAAATGGTTTTGCTGCTTTTTTTCCACCTCCACCCTCTATTGAACATCTCAAAGCTGCATCCGCTCATGCACAATCAGTTTAATGAAAACTGTGCCATTTCATTTAACATATAATTATGCTGTCGGTTTTGCTTTCATGCACTCTTAATTTCATATCACAGGATGTCACGCTGTTTCATCGCTTCATCCTGCCACCACAGAGCAAGTAACTTTATCATTGATGTATGTTTATTCCCCCAAAGTTACACTCGCTTTGGAACTTGTGTGGATTCTGTTAGTAGTTCATGCGATCGCAGGAAATGTTTAACCCCTATTGTAGAGAGACAAAAGATTGTTTTAATCCCGCTGTGAGAGGGGAGGGAGGGTCATGGGAGGTGGGGCTGTGGGTGTGCTGGAGGGTGGGGGGTGATTTTCTGAGGCGCTCCTTTCTGTACTGTCATTCAGTCACAGCAGACACATCGAGGAATACACAACCGCTGGGATTATGACGACTGATTTGTGCTTTCCATCTGCAGATACACCCACTAAGAGGACTTTCTGACGCGTACAGAGATTAAAGGTGATGTTTTTCTCTTTGCTCTTAGCTGTTGCTTTATGGTATGTTGGGTAGGAATCTGCAGGCGAGCATCTTGCATGATTCCATTCCTGAAACACTTAAATTGATTTGATTATTTCTGAATTGTGATTGTTTAAATGTTGCATTCTTCAAGGAAGAATGCAACATTTAAACATACAACACTTTGCCCGTCTTTTTCTAAGCTGTTGTAAGTCATATATTTTTGTTGCCCTCGTGAAGGAAGACATTTTTACAGCAGCTGCTTTCATTCCTTGTGAATGTTTTTCTCTCTTCATCATATAATGGATAAAATCCTGGTTTCAGTTGAGCTAACTGCTGAAAATAATAATGAGACATCTGAAAGTGTTTACTTGGGCCCCACAACAACTTTTGTCATTCAATGCATAAAATGACGATTCAATTAAACAAGATGCTGTAGTGTAATAAATAAGCAATGCAGTCCACATTTGTAGCTTTAGATGATTTCAAACAAGCTGTATCTATTAAAACTATGTCTTGTTAGTTTTGTCTGCTGGAGTCTGCAACCTTTTTTTGAAAAGTGACGTTGTTCTCTGCAACTTGGTAAACCATTAGTGCTTTTTTTGTGTGAAGAGAGACGGCCATATACGTTTTGTCCTTTTTGTCAGCTTCACTATCAGCATGTTATATATAATCACCACATTGCGTTTAATCTGCTGTTTATGCTGCTGAGTCTCAGTTTGACTTGGGTCTAATTGCATGAGGGGACGTCTGGCTATGTGAGCAGTAATGATGCTTCATCAGGAGAGCGGGATCCTCTCTAGCCATGCTGATTCTCATTAAGCGAGACTTAATGAGAAATTTAAACCTATCGGCTTCTATGCTGATGCTGAGTGTGGTTCCTCAGTCTGAGGACACACACACACACACACGCAGGCATGCAAACACACACACACACACACACACACACACACACACACACACACACACACACACACACACACACACACACACACACACACACACACACACACACACACATCAAAACAACAAAGCTAGGATAAGAGAATCAGCATCTCATCAGACAAACGTGTGACAATTCATTACCAACCATTACCTGCAGGGGCTTGTTCATCCTGTGGGCATTTATTTGACAAATGGAAACTTCTATTATTGCTTTTGATAAATTTTTTCCTCTTGAGACTCAGGTCTGTGCTTTGTTGATTATGACATCTCTTTTGTCTCCCCTTTAAACAAATATTGTTCTGATTGATATTACTCACACTCTTATTATAACCGTCATGAGTACGCCTTTTACTGTACCCACCTGCTAATTTAGTCTCTCTGATATTGCATGGTGTGCAGTTAGACTGGAGTGGATTTATTGGAGCTTTTCAGCTGAAAACTGCCGCCTGCAGCTGGAACAACCGTTATGTGAGCTGGGAGAGCTGGAATAGGAAAGTTATTTGAAATGAAAGTGAAATACAAAGTGAGCTTAAACACAAAGACAGTAAAAACACAGCAGGGCTGGAAGGAACTTCAGAGAAGGAAGATCCTACACACAGACATTTGATCCATTGTGAATGTGAGAATATTGCTTTGAGCAGCTTTAAATTTCAGGGTGATTAAAACACTTGTTTTCCCTTCTGTTTTTGCTGTCACTTTTCCTTGGCATAAAATGTTTTGCTATCTATATTCATCTCTCTTTCCTCTCTAACTCCCGTTCACTGCCCACTGTTAGCATCCGATCTGCTCGCTATTTTCAGTCTCTGCTCCCCATCTTTCTTCTCATCGCCATGGTAGCTGAGCTGGACCAAGCTCAGCTTGGCTGTGGGGTGTCTGGGGGCAGAGGTTGACGGTATCGCTGTCTTGGCGTCATGGGGTGTGGGGTTGCTTTTGATGGGATCAGCTCATTCAAACAGGATGCAGAAAGGTCATTTTGTTGTGTTTTGTTCAGCTGTAATCGGCTGTTTCACAGCTAATGCAGAGCGAGGTGGAGACTGAGAGATCGGGCCCGTAAGGTCGCACTAGAGCTGAACAAGATAATCAATGAGCGGTATGGCATAATGTCAGCGCAGGTGTAGGCAATAATATGGTGTTAGAGGAATACATCTATGCCTGAGGTTATTAAATAGAGGTCGACAACCCTTTTAGTTCCAGGGGTCAGAAAAAGGTAGATTTATATGGAGAAATGTTCTGTATTTTCTGTTCTGCTGTTGTTGTAACACTTTCTGGTTGTAATATTTAAAATAATACTAAGCAGCATAAAAACCCATGGAGAAAGCAGAATGTCCACTGAGCCAGTAATCCAGTATGTCACTCTTTGCTGTTGTTTTTACGATTAAATGTCAGAGAAAGTCCATTTATCCCCCCTGGACCCCCCTGGAGTCACTAACATGGTATGAGTTAGGAGCAGTCCAGATTCCATCATCTGACAGAAAGAAGCTTTTTAGAACCCAGAGAAACTGAAATCTCTGGAGGTATAAGTGATGTTAAAACTCACCTCCCCCCAGCAAACACAATTTACACTTATCTTTACCTGTTTAGTTCATTTTGACTGCATTAAAATGATTTTGGCACCACAGGTAATGCAAAGTAATAGAGAGAATAAAGGGACAAGTAAGGGTGGGACATCTCAACCCTTTCTGTCCATCTAAAGGCATGTTAACACTGTCTTCATGTATCACACATCACTGTCAGGTTCATTCTGTGTTTTTCCACATACGACTCAGGAAATATCTTACAAATATTTTATACACAAACCATTGAGAAGTGTCGCTTTGACAGCCCCTGTGACTGTCTGCATGGCTGCTTCTGACCCTAATGCTAAAAAAAAAAACACAAGAAGGGAGACGATGAAGAAGATCAGAGAATAAAAACGTGACAGTCTAGGGGGACAAAGGGAAGTCATGTCTAACATAGACTTTTGCTTTTCCTAGAAATATGGGATGCAAATGCTATCAAAAATGTGTTGAGTCTTTCCTATACCAACGCTATCTTTTGATACTGTGAAAATATGAAACGATGTGACAGCAGCAGAGGAGAGCAGTGAAATAAAAAATGGAGGGTGGATCATTTGGATGGATGGAATTATTTGAACCTTTTTTTCCCACGAGTCCATGTTTAGGTTCCTATGTAACAGCAGCAGTCAGCGGTTGACTTCTGTTCTCAGTGAGGAACAAGGAGGACGTGTCAGAGGAGAGAGGAAATGTGAGGTGACGATTAGAGAAGGAGGTAAAAGACAAGGACGGGAGGGGGTGAAATGAGGAATCTGTTCCACAGCCCTTGACTTGATATTTAAATCCCAAATGCTTAGTTGTCATGTTGCTTTTTTAATTTTAATTGAGATGAAGAAAATGTCATTTATTTCTGTTATTATATTATTATATTATTTCTAACAAATTTATGGATCATAAACATAAGAAAAGAAGAACACCCACGCTACTCTTCTACAACCTTAAGGTGAAAAAAATGACTGAAATGTCAAAGAAGTTGGTCAATTTTAGAAATGTGAAGCCATGACATGGGAGAAGTGATGAGAGGAGAGGAAATGAAGGCAGTATTATTCAGAGGAGTCTGGAGAGGGGAAAAGCCTAGAGGATAAAAGCAGAGGACAAGAATGAGGAGGATAGTAGGTATAAGGAAAGGAGGACAGGATGGAAAGGATCGACTTTAGAGAATGAGAGATCAGAAAGACGAGGGCAGAGACAAGGGGAGGATCCGTCTCCCGACCTGCTCTCATCCTCACTCCTTTCTGTCTGTTTGGATTACACACTCCTGTCTCTGAAAATCCATGTTCACACTTCCGCTTACACAGCGTGAATGTTTGCTTTCTTTTTACAACTGAGGCTTGTCACAGTTAGGAGTGTTTTAAATGCACTTCCAAACAGTCAACACACTCAGAGATGATTATCCATGAAAAAACAAATCCCTCCCTTCACAAGTGTTCCATGGGAAGGAGAGATTTCCTGTCGAGATACCCCGGTGTGTTAGCTGTGGCGTGATGGTGACAGAGCAAGAGGTGTCCGATAGGAAAAGGGTTTCAGCAGATAATAATAAAACCACACATGGACTTCTCGCCATGAATGGATGCACTGCGTTGGATAACATACATTGTGTAGCTGTGCGAACATTCCTCCCTAGAAATCTGATTAAGAAAGATTTTTTTTTTCATTATCTGGTCGCTTTAACTTTGTTTTCCACATAGGGAGAGGAATCTAAACGATACTGACATTTGTTATTCTCTCCCATTTCTCTGTAACCAGGTTGAAAAACCACAGAAGAAGAAGTGGAAGAAGCTGACAGCTAGCCAGGAAGGAGGGGGATAAAGAGAGACAGAGACAGAGAGAGAGGTGCTCTGGTGAGTTGGAACCATTTCTGTCAGACTTTGAACCCAATTTCCCAATTTCCTTCTCATCTCCGCTAAGACAATGTGAATTCTAGCCTTTCAGAATCAAAGGTTCTTGTTCTTCCTCTCCTGTGGGATGCGACGCTTGAAAGGCATGGCGTTCTGTTTGCCATGCCTGGCAAGTGTAACCCGTCCAAATATATTCATCTGTGATGCTGTCAAAGCTTGAACATATTAATATTGACTCACTCTGAGTTCCTCAATGGGTATGAACCTTTCCACCATAATGACTCTCTTCTTTGTTGTGATGCTTTATCTTTTTATTCCCATTGTAAGGAAAAGGTTGTACCTGGTTGACCGGCGTTGTCCACCAGTAAAATATTTTTTGTGTCAGCATCCATTTGTCAGGAAATACGAAACACAACACTGTGTGCCTGGTGTCCAGCTGTCTCTTTGATGCATATGGTTGTCAAGGTAACACACCCTCTTATCCTCGCCCACTGCTGGGACAGTGGGTGTCAAGACTTGGAAATCACAAAATAGCCTCCATTATGACAAATTGTGTGTCATAATAGCGGCGCATGTAGAGGTAGAAACGTCCGCTAATGGCAGCGGCACAATGGAGCGCTAAAGAACCGCGGCTCCTCTGAAACACAAGGTCTTGGTGTCCATTAGAGGCCTGAGCTTTGACTCACACAGGGATTTTTGGGACCTAGTTGTAACCTGCTGCTCTTCCTTTCACTCTGCAGAGGTGGACATGTGTCAGTAATTCAGTGGGGAGACGAGTGGAGATGACACGGGGTGATGCGTGTCCGCCGTCCTGTGGAGTATGAACGATGCTGAGCTGGGAGGGGAGGCAGCACCCCTTTTGAATCTACTTCAGTCGCTCTTTTTTCCTGTGCAGGTTTCTCAGTGTGTCTGCATCCATTCCTCTTGTGCCGTCCCACTGCGGCGGTTGTTGTTGAGATGATGTCCTGCAGACCAGAGAGGCTGAGTTTACAGTTTTCAATGGCTGAGTCACACAGGGCCACGCTCAGGCGCTGCACACTGAATCTGCAGTTTGGAACTCAGTGAAGCATGAAGCGTCCATTGTGATCGGCAGCATTCATGTTCCAGGCCCTTCAATGGAAGGCGGTTTCTGTTTACGTCCGGCGTGCTGTATTTCACCTATTTTTCTCATGTGGCCAACGGGGAACGTGGAGTCATTGTTTGCGTTTGTTTTAAGGCCAAACAGAGGAGGGTGGGAAAAAAGATTCCAGGGCTTTGCCTTCATAGCTATTAGATTGTGGCCTTGACAGTAAATCTTACATTCAGAATTACATTAGTCCAGTCTTGACATATATGCTGCGGTCAGGCAGCATTTGGGAATTGATCTTGTTGAACTTACGGCATATAAATTGTGTCAGTAATATAAAGCAAATAGTTTTCATGACTGCAGCGTCTCCACATTATGATGTGAAAATGTGACTTTTTGGATAAAGTAGAGGTTTGGGATTTTAGGCTCATTTAGTAATGTTTTCACTGATATTTGGCACATATAAGATGAGCATTAGAAAGTTTATTGGATGTGGTATGAAAACGTTTATTTCAGTGACCTTCAGGCCAAATCAACATGTGTTTCACTGACAGTAAGGAGACTGAAGGCAGAAATGGGCATCAAGTGCAGATGGTTCCAGCATGGATCTGGCAGACCATCCAGTACATCTAGTTTTAGATTCCAGACAATCATTTTCAAAAAGGGTTTTTCAAGGAAATCTAAAAAAAAATATTTAAAAAGATATTTACTAAAAGAGGAACAAACAGCCACCAACTGAAGATAGATAAATGCTCCAAAAAACACTACAAAACTGAAGGAAATCCCTGTAATTTATGCCATAGATTATATTTTTGTGTTATTTTAATCAGTAACGACACTTTGCTCATTAAAACAATAGCAGAATTTATGTATCATAAATTTAATTTCAGGCATTTTCAAATCTCCATGATGATCTAAATTCTCATTTTTCTTACTCTGATGTTTTTAATGTCACCATTTAAATGCGTCTCAAATAACTTGCTAACACAGTGTTGCAATTTACCAAACCCAAATCTCCCATTTGTCCAGTTACATTTAAATTTTAAAGATAACCTATTTTTAGACAAAATAAATTTAGACTCTAATACTGTATTGTTTATATAACTGGAGTGTGATCCACTGGCTTTCTTCTCCTGATATAGGAGCATGAGTTGAATAATCTGGTTAGAAAGCAGTGATACGATGCAGCAGCGCTCCTGAGATCAGAGTCCCCGCTGATGAGTCGAGGGATCCATAAACTCAGAGAGGGCCCCTGGGCTGCTCCCAGCACATTTCTATACATGAATGTGTCGGAATTTTTCTGAGTTGTCTTTCTGGCACTAGCCTGACAATTCTCTGTGTCAACACTCAGAATGTAGATGTGATTCCACGGATTGTGTGTACGTCCATGTGTCTGAGAAACAAAGACAGGGAGACGCAGGGAGACAGTCAGAAATGACATGAATAAACCAAATAGATGAATACTTGGATACAAAGAGAGTGAGAGAGAGAAAGAGGTCGGCGAGGCCCCTCCTGGGGGTCTCCTACTCTCTTCGAGGGTTGTGGAGAAAAGTCGGCTTCATGCACAACTGACTCACAATCTTCTTGGCAGACAGGCCTGAGGAGTGTGAAGTCTGAGGAGACAACGATCTATATCTGGCTCCGCATCTCCATCCATTTCTCTTTTCTCAGCTCCTTTCAACCTGTTTCACCCATCCAGCCTTCCTCCAGGCCATGTTCTACCTTCACTGCTCCTCCTTTCAGAGCAATTTTATCATTCAGCCTCAGAGGTGTTCCTTACTGACATCGCTGCTTATTCATTCTTCTACCTGTGTTTGTTTGCAACAAGTCAGTTTATATGAAGTTAAAAATGATGTCTACGTCTTTTTTTATTTACAGTATTTATTTTATGACAATTTCCTTTTGGACATTTGAGGAAATAAATTTGTTTCCATGCTGACAGTTAGATGACAAGATTGATTTCTATCTCACGTCTGCTTGCTAAACTTAAATTTAAAGGTTAACTTTAAAGGTTTTATGCTTAGCTTAGCATAAAAACTGGAAGAAGGAGGAAACATCTACAGTACATTATCTCCTCCCAGGGTGTGATACCAGAACTAATCTCCTCCTGAATGTTTTTGTTTTGTTCTTTGTATAGATTTAAGGCATAGGTCTTAGACAACAAAAGAGACCGTATGAGAATATATATTTTTTTTATTTTCTGGGACAAATCTGGGCTAAAAGCATCCAATCTCCATGCTATGCTTATTGTTTTCTGGTTCTATAGCTTCACAGTGAGCATTTAAACATGCCCCATCAATATCATCACCTGCCTCGCTTCTGGTTCTTAGATATTATTAAAGTCTAAAAATTGTCTGGATTTCTGAATGGAGCTGAAGAAAACATGTTCATAATTTTAAATATAGTTTTAATTTATTTTAAAAGAAAATTAGAAAAGAGCTTTACAATGCATATTATTCCAAGTAATTGTAAATTACATCTCCATTGTAATATCTACATCTAAATTCAACTGTTTGAAGTCAGTTGTGTATCGTGGCTTTGAGTCAATGTGCCTCTGAGTCCTTCTTCACGCCGTGCATGAAAGTCAGAGGTTTGTTTAGTTGGATTCCAAATATCGATGTAGCTCCAGGACAGAGGAGATTGCCCTCACACTATAATAAGCTGCTGGGATCCATCTGTGTGGATGAGGCCTCCAAGAAACCAAATGATTTATGTGGCTGTAATGCATAGGTCCTGGTCAAGGCCAAGTCTATCTGCTCATCAATATAAACAGCCTGCTTCGTGGGTGATGTAGTGGAATAAAAATGGGTGGATTTAGATGTAACCCCTTGCTCACCTGCATCTAAACCAATTCTAATGAGAAATCTCTCTCTCCACCTGCTGAGAAAGAGAGAGACGGTAAAGAATGAATGTGAAACAGGAGAGCGCGCCGCGACGGTGAGCTACGCACACAGATGTACGGCTGTGGATTTCTATTGCTTTGTAAATTATGACATGCCCCCGTCTACCATTAGTGTAATCCCTTAAATTCTTTGATTTAATTTCATGTCATTAAAACCACTGCTTGAGTCACAAATCTTTTTCTAATTTACTAATGCCGCATATTAGCATTAGTAATTCAGCAAATTTCAGCTTTGTTAATGACCGACTGCGAACCTGTGTTTAAAACACGCTTTGTACTGGCTGCAATGATGTGCATTTATTTAGGTCTCAGTGGTTGAGAGTGGAGGGTGGATTGTTCCAGCAAAGATACCATTATCGGTTATGCTACTAATTCATTCATGTGTCATGTTTGACCCTGGGGCACACTGACACACACTGACACGTGGCTAGTGTCCTTCCCTGGTGGCAAGTATCTCACATACACATACACACACACATACACGCATACACACACCTTGTCCAGCCATGAGGCTCCAATCTGCTCCGAGCCATAGACACAATTATAAAAACCTCGCCCACCCATTATCCAACACTCAGCAGACTCTCCTGCATCAGCAGCTGGTCTCGTAGCGTCAAACCCAGACACAGGACAGATGCAGTTAGCGGAACCCGGGCGGACTGTGAGTGTTAAATGGGAGCAGCGTTTCCTCCGGAATCACCATTTGACAAATGAGGGCTGATGGAGCAGCTCTTGTTGGGGCCATTATTTCTGATGGGGCCACATGATTTATAAGGATGGAGCCTGGCGTGTCTGAGCTGCGAAGTTCATTGGGTAAAACACCAAACCCACTCAGAAAACACTCAAACTCTTCATATGTTGGACGTTAAAGGGAAAATGTGTGAACTATAACAGCAGGAAACTTTTGAGTTTTCACATCACGTTTATACAAAAAGTAAAGAGCGAGCTACACAGTACTTCCTTTACGAGAAAGCCCAGGACTTCATTAGTATCATTAATACTCATTAACCCACATTTCAGTCATCCACACCCACGAGACACATAAAGACATGTTCACTATGAGTCTTGGTAACGTGCCAACAGCCAGTATCAGTCGGTCGCCACCAACGACATTCAGGCACATTCTTCAGTCTTTCTTTAATTTAAACAAAAAACAATGCTTGACATGAATGGGGTCAAAAAAAATCTTACATTTAAAAGAGATGTTATCTCTTCCGTTGCCATGTCCCTTTTTTTTCCCTTTGGTAAAGTATCCCACGTTTCTCCGCCTGCGAGCTTAATTCTATCAGATTCCATTAAAAGTCTTTGAACTGGGGAAATTTCAAATGAAATCAGACTGTGCCTTCTTCGGTTCGCATACAGTCAAGCAGAGTCGACTCGGGGGGCTATATTTGATGTACTGCCTGCTGACTCTGGCTTGTTTTATCAGTTTAGCGAAGGAAGATGCAACTTGTTAAACAGAGTGGTTGTAACTCAAGCCGGCATAATCAGAGCTCCTTCGGAATTGGCTGAAAGAGACCGTTTGGATCGGAGGAACCCGGCTCTCATATTGAGGTCCTTGTCTGATTCACACATTACAGAAAGAGCGTTTGTCTACGATCTCCTCTCAAATTCAACTTCTCAAATGTAAAGCTTTATGGCTGTTTTTATATTTATCAGTAAACATAAAAACCTTTAATTTCATCAACAAATACAAACTAAACAATGTCATAAAGCATTAATTATTGGGATACAGTCTGCTAGAACTTCCCATCTGACATCTGGTCTTCAGTTTCTCTCCTTGACCTCATTCACATCATCTAACAGTATAACTCAGAGATCCTTGGATAACACTTGACAAGAAAGAAATATCTATTTGTCAGAGCATGTTGAACATTTTGAAGGGGTTAACTCCGAATTGTCTTGCATTAAAAAAAAAAGAAGCCTGTGATTTGATTTTCTCACACTTTGAAAGGACTATTGTTTGTGCGTTCTATGACTGAAATTGGATGGTGAGTCCTTTTGGAAAGCGGCGAAGGGGAAATGATTTGTATTCACCTGCCGTATCTGAATGGAGCTAAGGAGGGGCTGTGAGAGAGATTCAGAGAGAAGGGGCAACTACATAGAGCTTCCTTTATGTGATAATGGATTGCTCTGACATTCACACACACATGGTGGTGTAGTGTGTCTATCGGCCAATACTTTAACCTCTGGGATGAATGGCAGATTTTAAACTGATGCCTTTTAAAGAGCTGCCTTGCAGTGACACCAGAGGGGACACATTTATGTATTAATATTTCTCTTGTGCACCAAAGCATCAGGATGAATATCTGATTTGTGTCTTATCATCCGACTATTGCAAATTCATTCTGTTACTCTTTGTCTTTTCTTTCTTTATTGTGTTTCTGCACTTTTATTGGCCCGGCTGGGCTACTGGATTCTTCAGTCAGCCTCACAAAAGAGACAAAATGGAACTAGGGGACGGGCGGTAATGAGCAACTCCTCTTACAGTGTTACGTATAGACCGATTGTGGTGTGGGGAAGCCTTCCAGAGACAATTCGGGGGTGAGGGGGGTTGGTTTGAGAGGTCTGGAGCCTTCTAAAGCCCTTCTTTTGATTGAGTTTCCTGGCAATGGGTTCTAGCTGATTGTGCTGTGGGAGCTATTGGTTCAGGGAGGGGGTAAGGACCCTCCTCTGCGCTGACCTTTCACAGACACAGGTGGAGTGGAAGGGGCCGATGGATGAGGAGGTGGAGGAGGGGAGCAGCAGGAGAGGACTACTGTGGCGCTCTGTGAAAGTGGCGGCGGCCCTCAATAACACTAGACCTCTCCGCCTCTGTCCACCTGTCGGGGATTTTCTCACCGCTGTTTGTCTTTGTTGTGCCATTGATTTGTATCAGTGCTATAAAAAGTCTTATCTTCTGTTTATTTTATCACAAGATCTAAGTTAAAGTGTAACCAGAATTGAAATAAACAAAGAAGAGACATTTATTATGTCTCTTCTTTATTATTTATTAGGTGATAGAAATGTCGCTCCGATGATGGATCCAGATTCATCACAGTAGATCATTAGGTCAGAATAGATAATCATCTGCATTTCAGGATTGTGATTGTGAACACGTAAGAATACGAGCATCCCTGTCAATTCATCCATTCTTATAGATGTTTTTTAAAGACACGACACAATTAAAGCACAATTAAAGAAGAAGAAGACAATTAAAGCCTCTTTTTCTTTCGCCTCTTCAAATTGAATTGCCTCTGAATCCCTTTTCACACCGTGGGTAAATTCCATCATGCTGTTCGCTCTGATTACGACCATCAATAAGGCCTCAGGACAGAGAAGATTGTCCTCAATAAGACCAGATCTCTCTCTTTCTGTCCACCTGCCACTTTCTCCCTGGAAAATCACATGTTCTGGTAACACACAGCAGTAACAGATTGTTCCAGCGCACAGTCAGCATTCACGCTTTGTTATCTGATGTTGTCGGCAGATTTTCGCCGGACTGAATGGTACCACACAAAGCACAGTCACATCTAAATGCCCCATCGCTGCTTGCCTGCCTGCCTCTACCAATCAGCACATTTCTACCAGAAAGACGTTTATCATACAGCTCTGCTTTTCCAGAAAGGTCTGGATGCATTAACTGTTGACTACGAGCAATCAGATGTGGATGTGGTTTCTTTTTGTTGACCTGGCTGACACGGCAGGACTTCACATCCAACACAACATCACAGCGGACGGTTTTCCTGTTTTTCAGGTGGACCTTTCCTCCATTTCCTCCCACAATCTTTTTATTGCACCCTTAAGCTTAAAGTAAACTCCTCATATTGGCCCCCTTCTTGAGAGACCATTCACATGTGGAGAAAGCCATCCAGTGTGGATACTGTGGCAAACTGAGATTCTAATCATGCCTCTTTTGTTCGACTAAGAAGAGCTTGAGATGTTTTTTTTTTTTTTTTGGAGCCGAGCAGATGTCAAGCGTACAGTTTCTCTCCAAGGTTACTTATGAGATGACAAATGGGTTTGGGTGTCTTTGTTCCTTTTTCTTCACATCTGTGTTTGAGGAGACAGCTGACATCTTTTTGTCAACATGGAGACCTGAGGTCATGAAAGGATCGCCGTGGAATGCCCTGCTGGAGTGCACTTTTAGAAGCTCTCTTCTGTTAAAATTTATGAAGTGTCTTTATATTTAAAAATAAAACATTCTCCCCAGACAATGGAATATACTCTATAACCACAAGTATATTTTCTAATTCCATGTTTATGTTGTGGTGTCTGTTGTCCGCCTCAAAAGATTTGCTTGTCGCCACGGAGCAGATTGGTTTTTATGTCGATTACTTTCTCAAAGATGTTGTGTTTCTGTATCTAAAGTGTGTCTCGACATTGTGTGCAGAGGATTTGGAGAGTGCCTTTAGCTATTCAGGAAGTCAGTGGGAATGCATTCCTCCCACTCTCCTGCACATGCTGATGATAATGAACCTCTACTCAGCATATGAATAAACTCACCCATAACACACTCATAAGGAAGGCGTGGCTTCATCTTTAGTGCTTGACATCCTGCCCTGACCCGCAGACTATTTGAACAAACATATAGCAGGGAGGTTGGATATGCAAATTGTTGACTGAAGATGAGGTGAGTGTGAATGCAACACACACACACAGATGCAGGAGTATTTCTGCTTGGCAATATGAAAACATTATCTAATGAGTAATTACCGTGTGTGGATTAGCCATCAAATAGAGGTCAAGTTCAAATCCACAGTTACTCATTCAGCACGCAGCTGCTTCCCCTCCTGATCTTGTTTTAATGAATGCTTTTTAAAAAGCGATTCTACTCTCTTAATTCTCTCGTAATTAGCTACCTTGGAAGTCAGGTGTCAGACAAGAGTACAAACACACTGTGGGGGTTTCACTTTCGCCACCTTTCCATTGCTGCTTTATTAATGATTTATTGCTTTCGCTGCGAAAACATTGAAGGACCTCCAATTTTGCGCCAGGCTTTCACAGCCCATCCAATCGTGAGAAACCTCTCAGTGAAAGTGCCGGTATAATGTGAGGATGTGACGAATCTGCTCCAAGTCATATTTAGCCGGTCTGCAATGATGGGATGAAAGCAAAATGTGTTCAGGTTGCATTCAAGCTGGATAGGCAGGGATTTCCTCCTTAACACGGCCGTCCCATCTAGGGGTGCTGCCCCCATCTGCATGCTAAAGAGGAGCTTCCTCTCACAAGTACCGGCGCCAGCCTTCATTAACATTTGGGCAGAGGTGACAGGGAGCGAATCACATAGTGGTTTTTGGCGTGTACAGGGAGGAAGCTTGGTGAATGGCAATGTGTGGCGCTCTGTGAAAGAAGGAGGACCAAACAAATCGACGGATACATCGCATTAGTAGCACATGTCCATTAGCTTTAAGAGTTGTGGTCGATTGATAGCAGGAGGCAGAAGTATTGAAAACGGAACATGTCCTTGAAGGACTACTTTAGAGATTAAAGTGGCATGTCTATCTAAATTAGACACTCTGCTTTGGATTGTCAAAAGGCATGCTGCAAAAAACTAGACTTCCAACTTTTATTCCCAGCTTTAAAAGCTTCATAAATGTCAGAAGCAACTCTTCCCATATTTTCTGCACAAGTTGAACCCAATTTTCAAAAAGTAGAAATGTGTCATATTTCAAGGCTAGTCCCAAGGTTTAAATTTAAGATGTAACTCACTTTTAGTTTCAACTTGCAGCGTTCCCCCAACAACATATTTACAGCAGGGCGGACAAATTAAAGGTCCACACTCTATTGTCTGTCATTGTGCAGGCCAGATGAAAGGGCTGCAGCGTGTTTTTGAGCCACGGGGTCTCCCTGAATAACAGGACCTCAATTCATATGTTAACTGCACCAATTATTTGCATACGGCCCTAATTATAAAAGCTAATGAGAAGATTATGGGAAACGCATGCTGAAGCAGGGACGCAAACTCTCCTTTGTCATCTTGTAGCTGCAGATAAAAAGTCTATGAAAGGTATTAGTCAGCGCTACTGATCATTCTGCCTCGTACATCAGGACTGTAATTCATATCACTGATAAAGCCCCTCCATGACATCAGCTGTGAATCAACAGATTTAGTGCTCCTTGCAGCTTTTGCTCAAAAGGACATACAGGAGACCATTCAGCAGGAATATAACGTCATATTCAACTCCCACACGTTTCTGACTTTCCAAACTTCGGTAAGTGAGCTCAAAGAAATGCAGTGCTATTTCAACAGCAAGGCCTTTCAAGTTACTTCCCACTTTCCCATAGATGTGTAATGTCAGAAAAATTGGCCCCCGGTCTTGGGCTTGAATGTCATGCAGTGACATTCTGAACTTCAGTGGGAGCACCTCCGAAAAATAAACTCTTTCAGCTATATCCGTTTTCTCATCACCGCCTTCCAAGTGCGACGCCATTCTCATCATTATACCCTCACATTGAACCATCTGGAGGGGATCCCTGCTGCTCCATTAAGGCCATACCAAGGCTCACAAACGTCCGATTGCATGAACCATCAATAGCGCTGATTACGGGAGTTAATGAAGCAGCTTCGCCTCGGAATAAAGGCTTGTCTTTCTTCATAGCATAGAAAAACTCAACCTTACTGATGCAACAGCAGTGATGAAGTTGGTGTTGTGGAAATTGCATCACTTTCGTTTGGCGCAGACAATGGCGCTATCTTCACCAGTGCTTAGCATAATGCATAAGGAGTAGTATTATGTGTTGCTGTAAGGGATTCATTTGAGTTTTTTTTTTTAAATTTCCCTCCAGACTGCTTTTCATTTACACCATGGTGCGCTTCAATTCTCGGCGCTCGTGCCCCTGTCAGCTTCATCTGCGTGCCCAGACATCTCCCGACCCTCACGTTGTGCTACCAGTGTTGCGTGATTGTGTCTATTTGCATGGCAGTATGTGCGTCGTCTCTGGCGCGCACAAAAGCAATTAGTTTTGGGATGGTGAAGTAACCGGCCACGGGGAAATGACAATGGAGTAATTGAAGAGGCTGGCTGAATGAGAGGCCAGACAGCTCAATGCAGCTGTTGCACAAGTGCAAAGTGTTTTCAAAAATGAACACAGTGAAAGGCAAGTCCTGATTGAGGGTGGTCGTATGTAGCTGTAGCCGGTAATTAACATTGTCTTTCATTTTGTCATAACAGTGGGTATATACACAAAATGCAAACCTTTAGTTGGCTCAGTAAATCTGCTTGTGTTTAGTTAATAGCAGAGAAAATTGATAATCACCCTTGTGATTCTCTGTGGAGTTGTGGGTTTTTGAAGAGCCGACCAATGCAAAGACAGTTTGGCTCTGTCAAGATTTGTTTAAGTATATTATACTCCTCAGGCCTGAAAAAATAAGTAGATTTACATTCATCGGATGGCCAGACATGTGAAAACAAATGAATCCTAATCTTAATCTGTATCGGATGTGTTAATAAATGTCTGTCTGCAAACATGAAAGGGTGATAATGTATTATTGTGCTTACAGCCTGTTTCCAGTGTCTAAGAAAAAGAGTTAATGCAGGTTTGAGGAGCTGAAATGTTCCAAAACACCACTCTGGTCCTTTAATGGTCTGGCACTAGTCCACAGAATCACAGTTTATTATCATCTGAGTGTCGTCTGTTTAAAAAAAAAAAAAAAAGCTAAAATTCTGCAGTGGAAGTGTCTTTACCATCCTGTCGTGTTTCTCTCTAACAGACCATTTCCTGTTAGATTTTATCATCCGTCTGACAACTTCTGGCAGTTCTCCCAACAGTTCTGTGTTTCTTTTCTTTTTTTTAATCTTTTTCTCAGCAGTCTCCAGTGATGTGAGCTTTATTTTCTTTGGCTTTTCCAGTTCTGTTAGCACGAGAAGCATTGGGCAGTTCGACAATTAGGATATATGGTTTGTGATTGCTTGTCCCCTGGAGGAATTGTACATTCAAATGAGAAATGGTTTTGAACTAAAGTTTCCTCTCAGATGCAGAGCTACTTCAGCTTGAGTTCAAAACGTAGTCATTATGCATGTTTTTTCTCCCGTACATTGGGAAAGGGGAGGTTTAGAACAGTGACATTAATTCTGCATGACTTAATTTGAAGTATAAAAATGAAATATTTCCATTATTTTTATTCTCACTATTCATGAGGTGGACGTCAGTATTTTGAGCGCTTGTGGGTTTTTTTTTCACATGATAAGAGCCCCATCTGAATTTTTACCACCTTCCAAGGATGTAAGGGGTCAGTCCGTATCACCATAGCCCACAGGGATAATTAAAGCACACATTCACACAGGCGCATACAGTTTTACATACACAGTATGCACACAAATGCTGACCGGCTTGAGCTGAGCTGCTACACCTCATTAAATCGGGAAATGAATCCTGAATGAAGTCCTGGCGTCTTTCCAGATGAAAATCGCCCGGATTTCGAGGATTCACCGTAAAATTTATAATTAACATATTTATTTTCTTGCTGTCGCTGACTGTCTTTTCGTTTTTCACCTATGACTGAGCACTGCCAACTTCACTGATGCCAAATTCTCCCAGAGATCACAATGAACTTGTTAGTTTTGTACATTAGGAAAAATTCAACCAGCGCTGAAGACACATGATAATGCAATATTTTACAAACTGCCATGAATGGATCTCAAGTGACTTATGTTGCAAACCCTGAACCAAATGAGCGTAGATGAGGTCCATTACAGGTTTTCTGTTTCATTTGAGTTCAGCACCCCTGTCTGCAGCCTACAAACGAGCTCGATGAAATTGCCCCCCACCCCTTGGAGCTCTTTATGGTAAATCTCAAGCCAAGGCTGCCTGGTCCACCGCAGTGTGATTGGCTGCCCTAGGCGAGCAACATAGATCCTCCCTCGAGAGGTGTGAAGAGTGGAAGCCGAGGGCAGCAGATGTTAGCTTTGGTCTCTTCCCATGTTAGCAGACACATCGGCTGGGGGGCCGTTACTGAATCATGACTGTAGGGCAGCGTTAACAAATACATCAGTTCCCCAAGGAGGAGGGGTGGGGTATGATTGCCTGCCTGTCTAGCCTCTGTTCCCAGACATGGCTTCCATCCCGACTGGACACACACACACACACACACACACACACACACACACACACACACGCCTAATGGCCACACACACCTAATGCGTTCATATGATTCCATTTGTAAAGGAACAAGAATTAATGTCCCAAAGTTGCTTTCTGAGCACAGATTAAGCTGTGACATTTTAATACTGTTCCAATGGACGCTTTGGGTGAGACGGTCAGCAGAGGGAGATGAAGGCCGGTCAGGTAACCTTTGTTGAAATTGAAAAAAAAAACCCAACTCATCAAATGTCGTATTTGTCACTTTTTCCTATTGATTTGAAAGCTCGCAAAATGAACTGACCGTTTTTACATAACGGGAATGAACAATTTAGATAAATGCCAATAAAAGTTAACATTGGACTCATTATTATTCTGTGATGGTTGGCCACGCTGGTTTGATCCTGACAGTGATTATTATCATTCCTTGGTTTTTCCCAGCGTTCATTTTTAGCTGTGTCAATATTCAGGTACTGGTGTTTGAGAATTTGTGTGATTTGGCTCAAACAACAGATAATTATCATTTCACCTTTCTTTTGCAAACAAATGAGCCACCTTGTGTGGACCTAAACGCCCAGTTGACCTGGGAATAGCTGTCCTTTGCTAAACCCCCCCACCACATCCCCCTCTCCTCCTTTGGCGTGTCATCTGCCAGCTCATGTGATCGATATGACAGAGAAGTCTAACGACATCTTGATTAGCCCAGCAAATTAAGTTCATGTTGGTCGTGTCGACCGGTGTTGGGAACGCATTAGATCATAAAAGATTTGCCTCCAGCAAATGGCACTGCATGAGAACAGACATTGATCTCTGTCCAGAGGTACACTATGTGCATCCCCCCCTCTTTTTCCTTCCACCAGCTTATGAACAAACACAATGTTATGATTAACGACCACAGCAACTGGAGGCTCGTTTCGACCCAATCATCTCTGTTCCATCCTCTTACCTCCCCCTTTTCTGTCTTTGTCTCCCTGCAGTTGTGAATGCGCTCGCGTCCTCAGACATTGTGACTGAGCAGAGAGGCGGGGCGTCGCTGTAATTCGGGAGACCTTTGCGTCACAGTCTGATGATGGAGAGGAGAAGGATGGACGTAGCGCTGCTGATGCTGGTCCTGGGCCACCTGGCTGCAGCGCTGGAGGTCCCTCTAGACCGTAAGGGGAAACATCCTGCACCGCACAAAACATTCATATTCTAGAGACAGAAAATAGATTCATGCCTGGGGTCCGTTTCATTGGAAGCCAAAGCAATTTGTTAATTCATTAATTGGTGAACAATAAAAAGTTTCTGTTATTATGTAAATGAATAAAATTTTCAGTGCAACTTGTTTTTTTATCTAAAAATGTGCTGAGTATCTTCGATATTTAAAGTTCATACTTTTAATAGTATTTTATAGAAAAATATTAATAATAAATTAACAGAAAGAATAATGAGAGTAATTGTTAATTGAAATGATTACTAATGTTGAGAGTATTATTTGTTTGATAGTAGTGGAAGTTGTCTCAATCTACGTTGTTTAACAGCATCACGTTTATTGCTTTCATCTTTTCTCTAAATGGCTAATTATTCCTCACATCTGATAAGTCTTCTGTTCACCAGGAGAAAATGAAGAAAAGCCCCGATTATTCCTCATCTCCTGTGAGGATATCTTGTAACTGAACCAATTAAAAACCCAAAGATATTCACTTTACTATATAATCGTATGGCAAATGAATAAATCCTCATTTAAAAAGCAGAACCTGGAGACTGAATTTGCTAAAAACGATTCTTTCATTAGAATTGTAGCAGATTAGATTTCTGTCCATCAAATTGAGCTCTTATTATAATTAGTCTATGCATATTTCTACATATTACTTTTTCCAGATTTCTCTTTTCTGACTTAATTCCAGACCAAACTCTAGATCTGTATGTTGTTTGCTACTTTTGTGTGAAATCTCTTAAGACCTATTTCCACCAATACCACAACCTGACATCTCAATATTTGTTGATCCTCTACATATTGTTGAAGGCAAACATTTCTTAAATGAAAAAAGCAATGTCTGAATGAGGAATAATACAGGAAGATGAGCTCACCACTGACGCCTGACCCTCTTTACTGTCATTATTTCCCTTTGTTGTTTGCTGATTCTTGGGAAAAACACTAAAGTTCTGGAAGGATGTAAGTCTCATATTAGTGTGAACTCACTGCAGAGTATTTGTTTGCAGTTTTTTTTTTTGTGTATTAAAGATCACATATTTTCAGATATGTTTTTGCTTTATGTGTGGATTCATATATTGCATGCATTGATCTATTTCTTTCTGTTGTTGTGCATGTGTTATTGCAGTGGTTGAGCATTTTTCAAAACAGCAATATTAAAAAAAGCACGAGTTCTTATATCATCTGTTTTGTCTTAGTCCATTAGTTAGTACTAATGGACTAGTACTCACAGGAATATATGTAACATCAGATCATTAAAAAAAGTGAAATGTACTGCATGTATTTTTTACTGTTGGACATGCTGTGAGCTTTTTTCTGTTTGTCAGCAAACGGCTGTCTGGTTGGATTCAGTGCAGCAAACCTGCATGTGTTTGGAAAAGACTTAGCCATGCAGCAAATGTAACCATCGAATAACGCCTGGTTTCTGATCGCCTTTAGTGCCGCAGCCGCCGACGATCACTCATCAGTCACCTCAGGATTACATCATCGACCCACGAGAGAATATTATAATCCATTGCGAGGCGAAGGGGAATCCTCACCCCAGGTAAGAATGTGTGTGAAGAAGTGTAACTTTGAATTCATGGCACTATGATTATTTCTGTTAAAAACCTCAACAGACAGGAAGGTGCAGGAAGTACATTTGAAAAGCTCTGGTTTATTCAGACTATATGTTATCTTCTCTCCATTTAATGTACCTATCCCAGTGGTGCCGGTACTGTAAACCCACAAACATTTGTTCTGCTGTACTTGCAAGGAATGTAGTTTTCAAAATACCTTTTTTCAGGCCTCGACCTTTACTTTACCAAAGCATAACCCTGATCCCAAAGCCTGAGTCTTAGACAACCCCTGAATATCCTTTTGAAGAGGTGCAGGTCCTTTTTTTTTTTTTACACACAGACGTCCTGGAATTCACTTTAAAGACCATGAAAATGGGAATACATATAACTTAAGATAAGGTTAAGTTAAAAAAATAAAAAGATCTTAATTGCTATGGCAACTAGTACTCAGAGACTGGTCTGGTTTGGTTGAGGCTCATTTATTTCTGTAACTAAGACCAGCAGACAGGATAGTGCTTACATGTGTTAACCTCCATCCAGCACGCTGACGCCGGTTTGATTTTTGTTCCTCAGTTTCTCCTGGACAAGAAATGGAACCCACTTCGATGTTGACGAGGACCCCAATGTCACCATGAAGCCCAACTCCGGGACCCTCGTGGTGGACATCAACAGGGTGAAGGCTGAACAGTACGAGTGTGTGTACCAGTGTACAGCGAGGAACAGTCACGGCACCGCTGTTTCCAACAACATCGTTGTGCGACAGTCCAGTGAGCGCCCTGTTGTTTAAAACTTTATTCTCATTCCTGCATATCTCCCATGTTTCTCATGTCACAGTTTTTTCATTCTTTTGTGAAATAGAATTTACCTTCTTTGGAAAGATAAAGGTTGCATGTAGGAAGAATGTAAAATCTTGCATCTTCTCTGTTTAGACCATTCAGATCAATATCTTTCCTGTTCATTTTCCCTTGTGTCATCGGGAAAAGCTCTATATTTATGTATTTCATGTCAAATTCTAAAACTGCTTTTCCCCTAATGGATGGATCCTTGTCCCAACATTCCAGGGTCCCCCTTGTGGTCAAAGCAGAAAATCAAGCCAATCGTCATTCAGGAGGGCGTGTCATTGGTGCTGCCGTGCCGACCCCCTGCCGGCCTGCCTCCACCTATCATATTCTGGATGGACAATTGTGAGCATTTCAATTATGGGATATGATGTCTCGACTGCATGCGCGTGCACAAATGAGCTCAGGTTTCCTCGCAGTTGAGATGTGTCTGATGTAAAATAATCCTTGTCAGTGCTCTTTAAAGTTTAATAGTCTGTGTTTGGCATTTTAATAATAACATCTCATATTCTTTTAGATGTTAACATAACACAATAACTCTTCATCCATGAAATTAAAGGAACTGACTCTTCAGAAAAGGCTGCACATAGAGGAGCATATTTAACCACGTGGATGGAATCTACTGTGCTTCTCAGATTTCCAGAAGCTGCCTCAGAGCAGCAGGGTGTCCCAGTCCCTGAACGGAGACCTTTACTTCTCTAATGTGCTCCGAGAGGATTCACGGAATGACTACATCTGTTACGCCCGTTTCCCATACACACAAACCATCCAGCAGAAACAACCCATCAGCGTCAAGGTCCTCAACAGTAAGTGTAACTGTGTGTGTGTGTGTGTGTGTGTGTGTGTGAGTGTGTGTGTGTGTGAGTGTGTGTGTGTGTGTGTGTGTGTGTGTGTGTGTGTGTGTGTGTGTGTGTGTGTGTGTGTGTGTGTGTGTAAAGATAAAGGAAGTGAGATGGGCTGGAGGTGAAATGACCCAGCATGGCTCAAATGACTGGAGTGTGAGATCTGCAGAGGCAGTAGCTTATTTGAATTATTATTATTATCTGCTGGAATGACTTCAGGAGAGGTAAAGCATTTCCTGTGACTGATTTCGTCCAAGTGCTCCTCGTTCCTTTAAAAACACATACAGTACTGTCTGAGCTCTGGTGGCGTCTCTTAACATCGGTTAAGCAGGCGTTTCCGCCGTCGCTCCTCCACACCAGGGCAGACCGTGAGGTTACAGTCGTTGAGTTTTGAGTCACTTCAGGGTTTTTTTTTTTTTTTTTTTAATGTTTTCAACACATTGTATTTTCATGTGGCTGATGATTTCAGTTTGTGTTTGATTTTTCTGTTGTGTTACAGTGGATGCAATCAATGACACAATGGCCGCTTTTTACAATGACACTGATTTATTTAGGGGTGAGTTGTCGTATCCTCCCCTCCCCCCACTGCTTACCCTAAAACCTGGAGCTCCAAAACTTTTTACCCACTAACACTGTTCCTTCACCCTGGCACCCTGAGGACTTTTGCAAGCGCCTGTTGTATTTAGGGGTGACCTCTAGCACCCTCTAGTGTCTAACCCTAACATAGAGGATCAGCCCGGAGCCACCGCTCACCCCAACCCTCAAATCAGAGTTAGTGCTCTGTCCCTCTGTCATTCCTGCTCTGTCCAATCAAAACCTTTTTGACAACTTCCTCCTATATACTCCTTTAAAGTATAAATGTAATGTTGTTTACTTCTTCTTTGTCTCCGTTGGCTGCAACCTTAATGTTGAAAATTACTCTTTTCCTGCCGTCACAATCCCTCATTGCTCCCTTTTTGTCCCTTTGTCTGCACAACACAACACATTACCTGACATGAATGAAGCAGCTTGATTATCATAACCATCATCACCATTAAGATTTGTTCAGATTTTTTTTTATTTGCTAGTTTAGCCCATGACCAGTTTAGATGCAGATCCTCATATCTGATCTTCAGTTCTATAGAAGCTTCACATTGTTTATTATAACCCCAGAGGACAGAAGGCTGTGTAATTAAACACAACATGACCATAATTTTTACACCTAACCATAAAATCTGAGCACTGTGGTCTGTACTGAAATAGTTTAGTGCCTGAATATGCACACATTTTAGAGGAGAGGTTTCATTACTGTGAAGGGCCTGGATCTTTGTTGGTAATAATTTTCATCATTAATCTGTGTGTTACTACAGAAGACCCAGCAGATGAGAGGAAGCCAACATTCCTCATCCCATCTGGCCCCTTCAGTTCCAAGACGGTGTTGAGAGGGCAGGTGCTGGAGATGGAGTGCATTGCTGAAGGGCTGTAAGTGAAAAAAAAAAAAAAAAAAAAGCATCCTGAAAGGCTCAAGTGCCCCCCTGCTCAAGGTTTACCTCCTTGCTCTATCTTTTTTTTCTTTCTTTCATTCCAGTCCCACCCCTGAAATCTCCTGGACCAAAGTGAGCGGTGATCTCCCAACCAAGCGCACATCTTTTCTGCATCACCAGCGGGCCCTTCGTATTGTGAACGTATCAGAGTCAGATGCGGGAGATTACCGCTGCGTGGCCAGGAATCAGATGGGCATGGTGCACCACACCATTCACATCACGGTCAAAGGTGCGTCCATGATCATGCTGTTTGCTCAATGTGTGTTTGTGCGATCACTCTTTATCCGTCTCTTCATCCGCCCTGCACTTTGTAGTTGATTTATGCAGATTCCAACAGTGAGTTCAGTAATTAATTCTTCAGCGTCCTCATATACTCCTATTTTCAGCTGCCCCATATTGGATCACTGGCCCCCCCAGGAACCTTGTTCTAGCTCCAGGAGAGAATGGTGTGCTGACCTGCAGGGCCAGTGGCACGCCCAAGCCCTCCATCACCTGGGCCATGAATGGCATCCCCATAGAGAGTGAGTGCAAGCTGTTCATTTCACATTTGAGACACGGTTTGCTGCAACGTATTTGTTTTGCAACCTTAGCAAGACCCAGCCAAAGTTCCATCCATAAGCCTCATTATCCATGAACAGATTCTCCACAAGATCCCAGCAGAAAGGTGGAGGACGACACCATCATCTTCGCTGACGTGCAGATCGGATCCAGTGCCGTCTACCAGTGTAATGTCTCCAACAACTACGGCTACCTCATGTCCAACGCCTTCATCAATGTGCTCTGTAAGCATCATGAGACCCATTTGCATTACGACGCTGTTTTCCCACACACACTGATTTCCGGGGAGTAATAACTTGGCAACGATTGCTGCCGTGTCACTGCAGCGGAGCCGCCCAGGGTGCTGACGGCAAGCAACAAAGTCTACCAGGTCATCAAAAATCACCGAGCTCTGATAGACTGCTCTTCCTTTGGGTCACCCATCCCTGAAATTACATGGTGAGTTAATAAAGCTTGAGCAGAAGGGCGTGTGTTGTGTTGTTCCTCTCTAAAAGCTCATCGCAGATGCCTTTCTGTCTTAGGTTCAAAGAAACCCGGACCAGCACTCTTGATGGCTATCCTTACATCATTCATGACAACGGTACTTTAGTGATAGATGGAGCTCAAGCAAATAACAGTGGCAAATACACCTGCGTGGCCACGAACATCTTCGGTATCTATGAGAATCACGTCTACCTGGAGGTCAAAGGTGAGAGAGGAGCTTAATATTAGAATATTATTGAAATTATAAGACATAGAATGGATACAGCTTCCTAAAGACACACAAAAAAAATGTTGTTCTGTTCATAAGAAATGCCTAAACAAGATTTAAGTTCATAAACAACACAACAAAAATGACATCTTGGTAAATCCTCTGGGTGAAATCTATTCACTAATATTATGTTGACTGCTGATGGAGATTAGATGATTTCTCCTCTTTTGTAAGAACATTTTTGTCAAATATTTGGTCTTACTTTTATTTTTAAAAAATAAGGCTGGTTCTATAATTATTTTATCAACCACATCCACACTTTCCTCCCATCAGAGTCGACCCGGATCGTGAAGCAGCCAGAGTACAAAGAGGTCCGGAGGGGCAGGTCCGCTGTGTTTGAGTGTAAGGTGATTCACGACCCCTCGCTCATCCCCACAATGACCTGGCTCAAAGACGGCGGAGAGCTGCCAGACGATGAGAGGTGAGGCGTGGATGAAGGGTCAGAGCTCTCAGGCTGGCGTTTGTCTCTCTATGACAACATCCAGTCGATATCTAATAGACAGTGTTGACGAAATTGCACCTTTGGGTATTTCGTTGTATATTTATGCTTTTAAATGACTCTCTGAAATACCTGCATGGATGCCTTTTTTTTTTTTTTTTTTTTTTACAGATTGATTGTAGACTCTGACAGCCTCACTATCACTGATGTGACGGAGAGCGATGCAGGAGTTTACACCTGCATCATGAACACCACCCTGGACCAGGATTCTGCTAGCGCTGAGCTCACTGTTGTCGGTAAGTCCGGTTCTACAGGATCTCAATGTCTTCTGACTCATAAAATAACCTCACAAACGATTGAAGTGTCCACTAACTCGCACAACAGATCACCTTTCAGCCAATTCAAAGTTAACGGCTGGAGTGTCCACTTAGAGGTGCCGTGCAGCCAGCTGTGTTTCATCTTGACAGCCGCGTGATGATTTGATTGTTACCTTCTCAACAAGCCAGATAATCTTTGTTTTATTATGGATGGCTAACCGCTAAACTCAGTGTTTTACTCCCGCCCTCCTTCCTGCCAGAGGCCACGCCGACACCAGCTGTTGTCTACGGTAAACCTGCGGCGCCCAGATGCGCTCCGCTGACATGGGCTTGTGCTGTTTGTTTGGCTGTTCCTGTCAAGCATGTTGTGGCCTGACGATTTGGTTTTTGACAATCATGATGCTTTTTTTTTTTTTTTTTGTCTGTTTGCTTTACCTCTTTTGTATCTTCAAGGTGTTTTCTTTCCATGTGTTTCTTTTTAAATGAATTGCATTTGTTACGTCTTTTGCAAACAAAATGAATCCATTAAGCCACTGATGCAGACATTACTCATTTAGTCAAAGTGAAGCGATTTCCATTCAAACTTGATTGCAAAGTTAATACATGAAGCAGATGTTTGCTCATTTGTACGTGTTGGGATCTTTTTAACAATCTCCTCATCACTTATTTATTCCAAGCATGTGTTCCACTTTACCATCCCAATTTCTAAACACTAGCTTCAATTTAGCCTCTCTAGTGAGCCTTAGACTATTTCATGCAGACTGATTATGAAGAATGCTCGCTTGAGGATCTGTCATTTCATATGCATGATACAGTGTCTGCATGTGTATCATAAGACAAATGGCATTTAGTATAAACTGAGAAGAAATAGAATAATTCAAAGATGTGTTTAGTTAAACCTTCTTATCATGGATCATGATTGCAGGAGCTACATGTTCTCTTTTGCCTCATGTTCTCATGACATGAGACTTTCATAATTGTTAATTGTGCGTTGATGTGCTGTTTCTCCGTCAGAGCGACCCGACCCCCCGACTGACCTAGAGCTGACAGACCAGAAAAAGAAGAGCGTTCAGCTCACATGGACCCCTGGGGATGAGCATAACAGCCCTATTCAGAGTAGGTCTGAAGTATTAAGTGCGCGTCTGTGTGCATGCATGAGTTGACCGAACTTAAATTCCGTCTTGAAGAAAAGAGTGTCTCTACTGAGCATCACTGGATATCTGCTTTAATCAGTTATGTCTTCAGTATTTGTTTGAACCCGTCATGAGCAAATGAGGTTATGTGAAGAAAATTAGAATAAACTCTGATACCAGAGTCACCGTAATTACAATCTTGTCAGTATATATATATATTATATATATATATATATAAGATGTGTCATATCAGATTTGCCAGATCAAACAGATCAGATAGAGTTTCCAGTGACATTTAACAGCAGCTGAAGAAATATGAGGACAAATTTTAGCTGCGTCAAAAATAACGAACCGTCCAGAGAAATCTCTCAAACCACTGCTGCATCATAATTTGCTTCTCCCGTCTGTTAGTCGATGCAGTTCGGTGCACCAATCATTTTTTGACAACATGGATAATTCCATCATTTCCCTGAGGGCTGAAATCATTACCTGAGGTAGCACATGTGGACATATTTTGGATATTGAGTTACAGTATCCTTTAAAAAATGTCAGCACGTTCACTGCAGTTCTACAAATAAAGTCTGATGGTGCATAAAGTGTTCAGTTTTATGGAATGTGTCTACTCTCTGTTTTACGTAGAATTTCTGATCCAGTATGAGGATTCTCTGCACCACCGCAACCAATGGCATAATCTCACTGAGGTCTCCGGAACCAAGACAACAGCTCACCTCAAGCTGTCGCCCTACGTCCACTACACCTTCAGAGTTGTAGCCATCAACGCCTTTGGTTTCAGCAACCCCAGTTCACCCTCCAGACTGTTCAAGACTGAGGCCGCAGGTACGAACTCTTCTACCTCAGCCCTTTGATTGTTCTTGATTTGCAAATTAATTCAGTGTATTAAATCAGAAATGTTTCAGAAATTAGCGGATTTTTTTATTGAAGTACTTAAATGTTTGGATATTATGATTTCTTAAATGATTTTAAGTGAGCTAATCGTTTGCATCACCTTCAGTTCTGAAGGACAATTTGGAGCCTGAGTCAAAGGATTTCCTTGAGATGATGCTTGATTTGGTTTGAAATTTTATGTTTGTTTGTTGTTGGGTTTTTTTGTTTTTTTATAGCTCCAGATGAAAATCCAACAGGTGTACATGGTTTTGGAACAGAACATGATAATCTTGTTATCTCATGGAAGGTAAGAAAGGTTTATGCATTATTTTTATTTATTTTTTATTTTTTCATTTTGATTAAATTTTTCTAGATATTCTTATATATTTTTTCTTAATTGTATGTAATTTTATTTTATTTCATTTCATTTTATTTTATGTAAAAATCACCCTTTGCCTAAAAAATATTGAGAGCTAAACCAGGTTACATTTCTGCAGCCCCTGTCAGCCCTCCAGTCTAATGGGCCAGGGCTTCACTATAAAGTGATGTGGAGACAGAAGTCGGTGGACAGCGATTGGACCACAGTGACTGTGGCTAATAAGTCGAAGTTTGTTGTGTCTGGAACGCCCACGTTTGTTCCGTACGAGCTAAAAGTTCAGGCGGTGAACGACCACGGAGCTGGACCTGAGCCGGCGATCGCCCATGGCTACTCAGGAGAGGACTGTGAGTTCCACCAGCATTTTAAGACCCTCAAAAGATACTTTATGTACAAAGATCTATTAACCTGCCGTCGTGTTGTGCACCTCGTCTGTTGTGACAGTACCACTTGCCGCTCCGGAACACGTGCAGGCCATTGTGCTGAACAGCACCGTGACAGAGGTCCACTGGGATCCTTTGCCCTCCAAGTTCATACGAGGACACCTGAAAGGATATAAGGTACAGAACATGAGGCCACATTTTTGTACCATGTGCATCAAGCATAATCACCCTAACACTGTCCCTACACTGTCCAGGTATACTACTGGAGAGAGCGCAGCCTCCACAAACACAACCCCCACCATGCGGAGAAGCAGATCCTCACCTTCAGTGGGAACCACAGCCGTGGCATTCTGCCCGGTTTGCACCCCTTCAGCGCCTACCTGTTCAATGTCAGGGTCTTTAATGGCAAGGGAGAGGGGCCCCCCAGCCCCACTCGGCAGTTTGAGACACCTGAAGGAGGTAGGAGAAGGAATTACTAGTTTACTAAATTGAGCTTATATTCACAACATTTCACTTTATAGTCTGGTGTTAGCAACAAGCATCGTCTTTTATGTCCTCTCCTCCCGACGTCACAGTTGGAAAGTTTGTGGATATTTGCACAAATAAAATTCACAGTTATTAAAATGAGAAGTGGTAAATTAAATTTTACATTGGTTTAGATATGCAGTAAAATTGTTTGTTGTTGTTGCTGTTCAAGTACATTAACCTTCAAACTCCCCACTAAAACTGTTCTTTTATTAATTTATGAATCCAGAGAGAATCTATGAATATGTTAACATTTTTAATTTAAAAACTTTAAATGTTGCTACATGACTTTGTGATTACTGCATGAGGAACATGATTCATCACAATTCAGATCCAAGCAACTTAATTATTAATGAGTAAACAACATTTTTAAATTGAGGGAATTTAGCTTCACTTTGGTAATTTTTTATATGGGTTTATAATCCATGCGTTGTGTGCAGTTCCAGGGGCTCCTACTTCCCTGATTGTCACTGAACTCAACCTGGACTCTCTGACCCTTGAATGGAATCCTCCTCATGCCCATAATGGACGCATCACCGGTTACACCCTCAGGTATCAGCCAGGTGAGTCTGTCCTTTCTGAAGTTTGCTGGGTTTTTTTTGTCCTTTTTGTCATGTGTTGTATCGTCATCCCATTATAATACAAAATAAAAATAAACGTAGGTTTAATGTAGTTTAAACACATTTTTATTGCATAAATTATGACCTAAATTAACAAATCCCCTTTTGTCACCTTCCATTTCTGAACCCTCCGCCTCTTAATTCTTCCATTTCCACCTGTTCCATTGTTGGCATTCCAACTTTAAAAACTCTATTCCACTTGCCTCACCACTTTCCAATCACCATCCCATCCCACTGCTCTTGTCACCCACCCTCCACCCCTGTAGTCAATAACTCCAATGAGCTGGGCCCAGTGGAGGAGGTGGAACTGCCCGCCAATGAGACCTCATTCATTCTGTCCAACCTCAAGTACAGCACGCGCTACAAGTTTTATTTGAATGCGAAAACAATCAGGGGAGCGGGCCCGGCCATTTCTCAGGAGGCCGTCACCATCGTGGATGAAGGTAAGTCGGCAAATGCAGACGAGTGAAAGTAGATAACACTGGAAACAAGTAAATGAATTCCTTTATCCTGTTTACAGATTAAGGAAGTAAATCGTTAAAAAAAAAAAAAAATCGATCAATTAAAGAAATTTGTCAGCTGCAGCTCTGCTGTCGAGTCAGAAAAACAGCATGCGTTTTGTGTTTGTGAAACAGTCCTCCATGTGCTATTTGCAATCTGTTCCATTGCATTATCTTTTACATAGCATGATGTGCAATACCTGTCAAACGGTCAGACGGCAGGACAGTGTGTGTGTGTGTGTGTGCGTGTGTGTGTGTGTGTGTGTGTTTGTGTGTGTGTGAACATTTGACCGATACTGCGCCTGAGCTCTTCATCCATGTCCTTGTTTAGTGGAACACGAGTGCGATCCAGGGTCACTGTTACACAAGGTGACCTCCGCTGTTATGAAACCTCAGACCGATCATCTCTTGCATTACACGGCATGAAGAAACACGTGTTTCTCTTAATGTAATGTACTTGTGACGCAGATTGTGTGTGTCTTTTCTTTTGTTTTTCTACATCTTCTTTCCTTCTACAAGCTCTAATACCACCGTTTGATGTAGATGTGGGCGCAGGTACCAGTTGTATCTAGTCATGTTTTACAGATGCAGCCCCTAGCTTTAAAACACACTGCGAGCATGCGCTCCTCATCTTTGAGTCATTTCTTCCTATCAGATTCCGTATCCCGGTTCAAAGCCACATAGATAAAGATGCTACGTGACGTGTGCCTTTTTAATGTCACAGCTGTGGCTGCTGATAATGCATCCCGCCGCATGCGTGCAAGAGTTTGCTTGGCATGCCAATGAATTGTGCGCACTGTGAATAATCACTGTGGTGTCGTCTCTGCCTGCGTCGCTGTGTGTGTCTTGTGTCTTGTGTGTGTTGCGGTCTTTACCCCTCTCCCTGTTGTTTACAGGAACCACCCAAATCTCTCATCCCATTGCACGGCCCCCTCCACGCCGTCCGCCCCACCAGGGTACAGACGCTGCTGTCATCTCAGCACATTACCTGTCTGATTTGTTGAATGAGCTTATGTTTGTTGGTTTAGTCTCCTGATTTTGAAATTGCTTGAAATCTTCTGAGGCCATTAGAGTTTAAATTCAGTGACGCTAAGACTAGTTAATGAGAATATAATTCTATCAAAGTGGTTCTTTAGCAGTTATTAGATTGTCTTTTTGACCAGCAGGCTTCTCTCTTAACGGTTGTCTTTTCTCCTGTGTGCTCAGCGCCGCCCCCGAGTCCTTTTGGAAATGTTAGCTCCTCGATTGAAGAGGACGGGGCCCTGATCAGTTGGGAGTACTGGGGGCCGGAGAAAAATGTTTATGTAGAATACAAAAACCAAAACAGTAAGAAATCACTCCTATATATTTTTTTTTTGTGTGTTAGTTCCACACATAGGCAGGCAGGATATCCCTACTTCATGATCGGTTTGTGCAGGTGAATAGAAATTTTGGCACGCCCCGCCGATGGCAGCTTCTGCCAGTATGGACCCAGATGTATTAAACAAGACTGTCTGCGATTGGATTGATAATAAACCAGTCCTGGTATTTACTGGAGTCACATGCATCTCCCATGACAGTCTTGCTGGATCATATGTAGACAAACATCATAAAAGCAACACAAATATTATATTATGCCAGAATGAATTCCACTGAAGTGTTCTCCATGATTTTACCCACCTGCAGTGAGGATGAACAACAGTGTGACTCTTTCACGCCTAGCCTTCTACACAGTCAATTAGGGATTATCATAATCATAGATCCCAGTAATTAAGAGAGCGTTATCATCAAAAACACCATCTTGTGATTATCACTCAAAGACATTTGGTATCTGGTTCATCACCACATGTATAATTTATGGTGGCCCGGAGGGATAAATATGCTGCAACCTAAGAGACCACATGCAAATGGAAATAAAAGCAAATGATGAAAATAACTCAATCAGTGTTTTGGTTTGCACTGGGCTGAATATTAAAGTCAGCATGTTCACGGTGACGGAGCCAATGTTCTAATTTTTTAACAAAGCATGGTATTTACCACTCTCATTAGCATTATTGTCACACGTGCAAACAAAATACTAGAAAAAAACACTTAAAACAGGTGGAGCTGAAAAATCAGGACATCACCGAGCTAAGACTGGTTCGTCCTCTTAGTGCCATGACTGTAAATAAAAAGGACTGACTGATGATTCGTAGTGTCAATGGAGATGTTTCAGTTTGGATTTGACCCAATAGTAGAACCAACTTAAGAATAATGACGGCAGTAAAAACAGGAAGTATCTCTTGTCATTTTCTTCCTGTCCCGTCAAGCTCACAGCTTTCTGTATTCATATTTCCTCATGTCGCAGCCTGTCTTTGAAATGCTGCTTGTATTACCGAGTTAGCATCTTCTTGAGTTGCAGTGCATCAAACTTCCAGGGCCACTGTAATAATTCATCCAGACATCACTCTATGTACAATTAGAGACTATAAATCTAACGTAGACACCATTTCCTGCAGTCTCAGCTCATGTCATTAGTAACAATGATGTCATGACCTCCATGACCCATTTGCAGTCTTCTCCCTCAAACGTCCCTCTCTTCATGAACAGGTGAAGAGGAGTGGCAGAAAGAGCTGGTGAACGGCTCTCAGAACGTAATGCTGAAGGGCTTAAAGGGGGGCCTCTCCTATAGGGTGCGTTTGGTGGCCAGAGGTCACCACGACCAGCCGCTCCACCTCTCTGAGGAGCTAGTGGTCACTGTCCCAGGTGAGGCAGTTCCTGGGCGGGCGTTCGCCGCTGCCCTGGTCCGGCTTGGCCTTGCGCTGTGTAGTGTGTAGAATGTGTAGTACTCTGTGCAGAAGTGTGATGATGACCCGGTCTGGCATGGGGTCAACAGACGTGGCAGTGACTCCGTGTGCCAGGCATGTGCTGTAGTTGTATAGAATCAGTGTGTAGCGGCGTGAAGAAGTGGTATCACCCTCATTTGAGTGTAATATGTGTAATGTATGTCCCGCACAGTCAACATGTGTGTACAGTGTGTGTTTTGTGTGTAGTCTGTGTGTACCGTTTATCTGTTTGTATGTGTGTATTCTCCCTACATTGTGCACTAACGTGGTTTCAATAATGCGCTCAAGGTGCCTTTAGCTTAAGCTAGCAAATTTCTAACTCGCATTAACATGACACGTTTTTTGCATTACAATAATCATTCATGATCCACTCATGAAGTGAAACCTCTAACAAGAACATGCTAAAGAGCATGGCTTCTTACTGTGATTACGTGTTTGTCTTAACACATTTAATACCAACGGATGATGTTTGCAGCTTTTCCTGCCCAGTGGGGTAAGTTAATTTATTTAAATGATCAATTCTAAGTGTTCTTCCTCTCCTCTGGACAGCGGTGGCGAGCAGACAGGTCGACATCGCCACCCAGGGATGGTTCATTGGCCTCATGTGTGCCATCGCTCTGCTCATCCTGATCCTCCTCATTATCTGCTTCATCCAGAGGAATAAGGGAGGGAAATACCCCGGTGAGTGGAGGTTAAAAGCCACAGTCTTCTATTACATAAAAATATGTGATATATCAGAATAAAGTTGAGCTGTTTTTAGTAAGTTAGGGTTTATTCCATGAACACAGTCTCACTCAGTCACAGACTTACTAATCCTGACCTGGGTGAGTCACGATTCAGCATCTCTGTGATCCGTTTGTGGTAACACCGCGCCTGAAGAGCAAAGATGTTATCAATATATTCCAAAATGTCTTCAAAAACACCTAAATATCAGGAACGTTTTGAAGTCAAAGTCACTGTGAAGGATGCACCGATGCTCCCAAACCTCCGATCAGTCCAGAATGCCTCACTACCACCACCACCACCACACTCGGGGGGGGGGGGTGTTGTTTTCTGTAGTGATGTAAAACCATAGATGTTGCATCCGAGTCCGAGGAAGTTCTGCTGTGGAAATAAAAGGCAGTTGAGCAGCGTTCCCCATTATTCTGGCGCGGTCCAGCGTGTGTCACATCATTTGAAGCAGTCGGAGGTGAATGGAGCGGCTGTATTGCACTATACTGAAGCCATCCCATAATGAATGAGTAGAATAATACACACATGCCTTTTGTCTATGTTTTTGTCTAAAACTGTGTATTTGTGTCTCACCAGTCAAAGAGAAGGAGGATGCTCACACTGACCCAGAGTTTCAGCCTATGAAAGATGATGACTGTACTTTTGGGGAATACAGGTGAGAGAAAGTGCCCCAGAGCCCATTTTTACCCATCAACCCCTGCCCCCTGCCCCGTCCCCTGCTTTCTACCCAGATCTTTTCTTTCACACGGGGTCTGGAGCTCCGCATTCCCACTCTGTTCTCCACCTATACGTCTGACCGACAACTGACCCAAGATCACCACCGACAGAAACAAGAAGAAATTAAAATGTCCCGCGTCTGAACTTCTACCACCATGAAGCACAACCTTTTTGTTCAGGATTCTTGGATAAGATTCTTGTTGGACTCTATTGTGTGTCTGTGTTTTCGTGAATCATTTGAGAAACTGGTTTCTTCAGGTACAAATCTTTACGTAAGACTTTCAGGAGAAGAACACATAACTTTGACCCATTTTCAACACCCTAAACTGACCCTAAGTGTTGCAAATAATAAGCTAAATATATACATCCTGTGTACAGTATACATAGTACCTTGCTTAGTGTATTGCTACATGGAAAATCTCTGAAATGATTCTCAGTCTTTTGCAGCATTTAGCCAGCTCTGCTTGTCGGCATCCTCTGTCTAGGCTGCTTTTCCAATTGCACGCAAAAGGAAGAAAAATGAAGCACTTTACTTCTGTATAGCTAATGTTTTAAATAAGGATTTTTTTATAGGTCACTTTATAAGATGGTCTTTGTTCTATATTTTATATTCCTTTTTGTATTATGTACTGTATACATAAATCTGTTTACGCTGTGACACACAATCACACACACAAACATACACACACACACACACACACACACACACACTGTCACACACATGCGTACAGTCATACATACAGCATACATAGTTGGTGATATGCATGGTGTGAATATCTGATGGGATATATGATTCTATCTTTAAGCAATGATGTGTTCAACGGAATTATTGTTCATATACAGTATATTCATATTTAGATATATACAGAATTGAGATGCATATGGATCTTATATGAAATCATCAGCATGTTTCAGAGAAACAATCAGTGTAAAAGTGCCGGTCAATGCTGCTTAGAACAGTTAGCCATTCGTTAACAGTGAGGCTGGTGATAGTCTAATCGCTCCTTTCTGCAGCTTGTTTTTGTCCCTCTGCTTAAAACTTTTATTCTCTCTGGAGTAAAACCACATGACTTGACAATGGGCAGCCCAAAAGGTTGTTGAATAGGTCCATATATTGTTTCGATGTGGTCATTCATTTAGAGAAGGACCAGGTGAAAAAATTCTTCTTACTTGGATATCCATTTATAATGGGACCTTATGGAGCAGTTTGTTGGTGTTCCTGGTTTCTCAGGACTCCTGACTTCTGAACTATGGGTCTTTTTTGCATTCAACAAAAGAAATTTTTCTGTGGGAAAAAAAAAGGCATGAATGTGAAATGACAATTTAAAAAGACTTACAGGATTCTTTTAATGTCATCATTTCTCTACAATGATGACATTGCCCACTCTAGAATCTGAAATTGGAGTCTCTAGGCAGAATATTGGATATTGAATGAATGGTGAATAATAAGTGAATAAATGTAGGGCATTTCTACCCTGTTTGACTTTATGTTTAAGGGTGAAATTATTTGATTAAGTGCAGAATTTCTGAACTGATGAAATTAAAAAATAGAAAATGCCTGACTGAACAAATTTTGGGTTGTTCCCATACATAAAGAACATTTTCAGCTGGATGGACCAGCAGATATGTGGGCAGAGCAGTGGCTTTAAGTACTGCTGCGCCGTATGCTGAAGAAGGATGTGTAGAATATCAATGTCCTTTCAGACGTCTCCAGTGGACTTTTATTTCAAATAAACAAAAGTGAACAAATCACAGGGCAAAAGTAAATAAATATTATAGAGCCTATGTGCGCGTACACATGGTACACATTCAGATCACACATGGTGCTTGGTTGTCCGTGAAAGGGTTGTTGTGTTGTGTGGGTCTCAGCTGGATCGCCTCATCAAGTTTTAGGTGTGAGGACAGGTAAGGGTGATCATTTCACTTTAATGTCCATGTACGTGGAATGTTTTTGAGTATCTGATATCCAAAGAAACGTTTCTTTGCAGATGTGTCATGCTTTGTTACCAACTTGTGAATTTTTTTTATCATGCTTGCTTCAGGGGATGTTTGGCTGAAGTCTTGCTTTAGAAGTTTTAACCACATCATTGCCTTGGTTTTTCATCACTTCTGTCTCCGGATGGGGATGGTATCCCTTTTGTTGTCCAAACAACACATTCACCACTTCATATTTGGTTTCAGGGGGAATTTTAGCAGGTTGCGATTGCTTGAGCTCTGTTCCCCTGTTGCCTGATGGAAACCAACTAATCATTCATTGCTGCCATTTTTTAGACATGGAGCAAATTTGAACATGCTTCCCGTACAGTTGGCAGAAATGTTCACGGTCGCTCCTTATGGAAAGGTGCTGACTGAAAAACCAAGACCTAAAGAAGCAACCCATTTTTAATTTGGTCAAAAGAATATCAGTTTAATGCTCCATCTAAAAAAAGTGATCACTATTCTCCTTGTTGCATTTGTCACGTCATCTCACCTGTAACACCTTGCATGTTATTTTCTCCTTCAGTGACAATGAAGACCATAAACCGTTAAAAGGGAGCCGCACGCCGTCTAGCGGGACAGTTAAGAGGGACGACAGTGACGACAGTTTAGTTGACTACGGGGAAGGAGGAGATGGACAGTTCAACGAGGATGGCTCGTTTATCGGCCAGTATAGTGGAAAGAGTGCCAGCAGGGACACTGCCGAGGGCCACGAGAGCTCGGAGGCCCCGTCCCCTACAAATGCCATGAACTCCTTGAACTCATTTGTGTAGCCTAGCAGGACGACATGAGGTGGCGCACTGACTGCTCGACCCCCACAGCTCTCTCCAGAGCCCCGTTCCAACACTGCATGGCTTCATCTTCATCCCCAGCACCGCACAGAACACACAAAATTAAGTTACATATCCGAGCCTTGGAAGTGTTTGTGGAGAGACTTTGTGCTCATGATGTCATATCTCTTGTAGAATTTAAGAACGAAACAGGAAGTAGCTCAACCTGACATTTTGATTTGGATGGTGCACAGAATACCTGATATGACATAAATCCATATAATAATTAACACTTTGATATTAACAAGTGTTGCATTCTTACCACAAACCTTGTATGGACTATGCAGTGCTCATCTGAACTATACTTGTTTGTTGTTGTTTTTTTATTGGGTATTTTATTATCTACTATGTTCAAATAGTAATCTCTGTCTACAGTAAATGTTTTGTACCTTCATGTATTTTCTCCAACACAGAAGCCTGTAAGAATCTGTATAAATTCAACTATCTGAATTTATACATCCCCATCTGTTACTGCTTCATTGTGAATGATCACTGCAAATGTGCTGAAAGGGAACCAAAATGCTGCATGGCATGTCATGTGACCTCACGACCTCTGTCCCGCATGTGACCTCGTCTCATTCAGTTTTGATCTGAAGACCAGCGGGAAGCGCTGAGGGTGTAACAGCTTGTTCTCACTTCTTGCCATGCTCCTTCTAAAGCAGTGCCTTTTGCTCAAAACAACGCTTCACGTGTGAAGCCTCTCCCTGCGGTTCAGGGTCGAGAGCAGAGAGGGTAGCACGGCTGCAGGGGTCGCATCCCCAGGATGGATAACGCAAGCTTGAGAGGAGGAATCTGTGGCGGGAGGAATCATTTGTAAACCTGGCATCATTTTTTTCTTAAAAACACCTCCCATTGCCTTAATACACAGGACTGACTTTTGCCCAAGAAGCTAAATACACAAAACACAATCAAACCCGTAGCTGTTAGCATTTTAAAAGTTAAAATGTACAAAACCCGATTGTATGGCAATGTATGAATGTATGTATCTCTCTGAGTGTAAGCATGTATGTGTGTGTGTGTGTGTGTGTGTGTGTGTGTGTGTGTGTGTGCTGATACCGTACATTCAATTACCATTAGGCTGAAATTATTCATGTATACTAACTGAACTTGAGGGCTTTTGGATGGAATCAAGATTTTTTTTCTCTTAACTTGCATCAAGTTTTTTTTTAAGACATGTAGAATATTTGTTGAATTTGTAAATATCTTATTTGATTGTACAGGAACAAAGCAGCGTGTAAGGCAGCCAAAGAGGCTGTGCATGATATGATTTAACTTGTTGATAGGACTGTATTAAATATAGAGAACTTGTTGAAAATATATATATATATATATATACACAGTATATATATATGATTTTCTTTCTTGCTGTGCACAGTGTACTTTGTACTGTAACTAACTGAACTAACTGAGATGCATATAAAATTATAAAATTCTGATTGTTTTCTGATGTCCTTATCAGTGTGTTACTTTGGTATTGTCCAGGAATATGCAGTATACAAAGACAATAATAACCGCTGACAATTCTATTGTCCTCATTTATATTGTTTCTAAACAGTTCCATTAAACTGCTAAAAATGTCACTTTTTACAGCTATTATTGCAAACATTAACAGATTCTTTTCGTCATCTCCTTTTAAAATATGAAGTTCACCCTATTGGAAAAACAATGAATGAATAAATAATTACTTTAATGTAGACTCTTAACTCAGAATGGCATTGTGCTGTTTGGAAATGACTGAGGTGCTGAATGATTCAGTGAGTCATGAAACCCCTGTTTTTCAGTCGGTGCATGCTTATTGGTAAATAATGTAACCGTAAAGGATTCATTACATGAGGAAAATTATATCACATAATAACAGACAGCTCTACAGCTTTACAAATGAGGGAAGAATAAAAATGTGTACCTTTACTGTATGTGCTCATGTGTTGTGTCTAGTCAGCTTCTTTGCTCCAGCAATAGTATCAATGCAAGAATTTAAATAGTAAAAGCTCTGTAAAAAACATCTGGCTTAAATAAATACTCAGAAATTAAAATATCTATGATTGACATAATGGCATACATGTAATATGAGCTGTTAATGGAGACGCAGGATTTTTAGGGTCATAGCTTGGAGTTTGTTTGTTTTTACTTTTTATATACATATAGTGTATGACTAATCATTAGGTGGTCTTATCCCCCACCCCACCCCCACCCATTATGGGAGTTGAGCAGGGAACCTGGATCAAAGTATCACAGGGTTGTGAGATACTGAATGCAGTTGGAGAGAAGAGGAAAAAAAACATTTCTGGTGCGCAAAATTGTTTTCATATTAAGGGATTTTCTCTAATCTGTTTTTTATTTTGGAGTGTTTCACAGCTTTGAACCCCAAGGAGGTATTGAAATGAGACCATCTGAGTAATTTTAAAGTGGAAATCTTTTCCTTAGTTTTTTGATGAAATATAAAACAAAGTAACTCAATAAATTACTTAACATATTTTTATAAAACACAAACCAAAAAGGTGAAACTACTAAAAACAGTTGTGTCTTTTAGTTCTATTGCTTTGTTCACGTAAACATTTAAATATATCAAGTGGTCTACAGAAGAAGAAGTCAAGTAGTTGTGTATGACTTCTTCTCTGTCTCTCTCTGTGTGTGTGTGTGTGTGTGTGTGTGTGTGTGTGTGTGTGTGTGTGTGTGTGTGTGTGCGTGCGTGCGTGCATGTGTGTGTGTATTATGGCAATGGACCAATTCCACGTCCTGCTGCCCATACCCGTGATAAATATAGCTCTGCACACATCTGAGAGAACTGATGCCAAACAAACATTTACAGCCTCTGAATGTTCATTCCAAGGTAAGACTGATGTACTTTACAATCAACACACACCATGCACAAACTCACACACCTCTCCACAAACACACACTAAAGAACAGCACCAGAGCTGCACGGTGAGAAGGAGCTAAGTGTGTGTGGACGCCTACACATCCCTTCGTCCCTCACGCAGTGTGATGCTGCTATGGAAAGGCCTTATGGAACAAGACAGTTGGACTCCATCTTTTTTGGATCTCACTTGTGGCGCTTCCACTTCCATTACAGTCATATTGTCAGGGTACTAGAGAGAGAGCCGGCCGCCATCTGGTGCATTACCACACAGCAATGGTGTCAGAAAGCTGGGAAATCTGGTATCTAGTTTCTTGGAAAGAGTTTTCCTCCCTCTGGCATGCTCTTTGTGCCTTCTGTTCATTCAGGTACGCTGATTTATTGCTGTGGGTAAAGTTTCTTGAGAGTGTATCACAGGATTGTTTGCATTTATCTTCAGTTAAAAATGGATCACTACTTAAAATATCTATCAATGAGGTGTGTTTTATTCTTTCTTTTCAAATAAGGTAATGGATATTTCTTCACGAGGGTTGAGTACATCTGTGAAACCTACAACAGTTGGGAAAGATGTTTGCGCTATATCAGCCAAAACATATATGACTCACTCAACATCAGCATTCTCTGAGACCTTCAGGATAGTGATTCATCAGTTTTTTTCTTTGGTCAATATTTCCTCTTGACTTTACTGCCACCTAGTGATTCAAGGCAATTAAACAAGACTCCAAGCAACAGGCTTTTTAAAAACACTGATTATAAATAACTTTTTCAAAGATATATCAGTGAAAATATCCTTAAGGCCACAATAATCAGATCTAAAATGTGCTGAATTACCTTAGATTTTAAATGAATCACACAAACCTTCGCTTTCTGTTGACATCCCCAGTCCTCAATTACAAAGGCTTAAAGGCTCAGCTATTTATTCATCATGACATCACAATCCTATTATTTGTCCACCGATTGATGATCATTGCCAACCATCAAGCAGCTGCCCTATTACCCTTGTGAACTGTAACCAGCTCTACCCCCCCCACCCCACCCCACCCCCCGCTGTGGCTCAAAGCCCTCCTACTCTACCCTCATTCCTCATCCAATCCTCAGTGGATTCATTCTGTGTCGTCTGCTCGTCTGCCGCAGCATCCATTACCCATCCCCACCTCCTGTGTGTCCAACGCCTTGATTTACTGATGGGCGGAAAGCCTGGCTTGAATGGCTCCATACATGTTTTTTTTTGTCTACCTCCAGTCTGCTTCCAACATGGGAAAAAGGATAATTACACCTTGCAGTCTTGTTTCCCAACCAACTAGAACATTCAAACGGCGTCATTTGAACCTTCACAGATGCTCAAGTTAAGGATGTGATCTTTTAGCATCGACAAGCTTCCTGATATGAAGTTACATATGGAGAAAAATAAATGAATCAAAGGCAGCTATTAGAAACATTTATATTCTGATATAGTTAAGGTGTGTGATGCCCGGAGCTTCAGGGCATCTGTTCCGTTACATGTAAATGTGTGCCTTTATGTAAATTTTTTCCCTTTTTATTCTCTCAGAGCTGAGGAGGATAAGTGTTTATGATTACTCTGACATTACCATATGGCTTGTGGACAGTTTGCCAACACACACACACACACACACACACACACACACACACACACACACACACACACACACACACACACACACACACACACACAGGTGGAAATCCACCCTCCCAGTTATCGCTGCGCTCCTGTTGGATGGTTGGATGGATGTTACACAAAATAATTGTGCTTTGTTCCATCAATTTGACACTGTCTTCCTTCACCACCCCCCTTCCTCTCATCATGATAGCACCAGGATTATAATCCTCTCCAGACCATCATTTCTATTCCCCATGCAGCCCCCCCAGCATGTCCCATGTGTGCTTTTGGGTGGTGGGGTCACTTTTGCATGAGCCCCTGTGGAGATCATTGGGGCTAAATCATGTTTACCCTGACCCCCCTCCATCCTCCATGTCCCTCCTCCGCCTCCACCACCTCCTCCTCCACCTCCTCCTCCTCCTCCTCCTCCTCCTCCTCCTCCTCATCTGCCAGACTTGAGAGATGACAGCGAGCTATTCTTTCCTCCCAACAGCAGGGTGTTTGCTGCTCCTCTTATCCGCCCCAGAGACCAACCTTGTAACAGCGTTAGCCATCAGCAGGATCTGTCTTTATTTGCACTGCCATGTTGTAAGAGTGTGTTTGTGTTTTAAAAGTGTTTGTGTGCGGATTGAATGCACCCAGATCTTGGATAACCTCTGCACAAAAATAATATCCTTCTGGGCCCTGTGTTACGCTGCTCCTCTGGCTTTCCCACTGTATGTGGAGGGGTAACATATTTTCTCACACATCCTTCACAGCTGAAGAAATTAGAGTGATTTTTTTTTCTTATCTATTATCAGCACTTCCCATCACAAAGAAAACAGTATTTTTTTTTTTTTAATGAAAAATCTGAACAACAAGAGCCTTATGGAAGAAAACCAACACGTTGAAGAGCTGTAACCTTTAAGTGAAATCAGTTTCTGTTCACAGTAAAAATAACTTATTTGATATGTTCTCAAAAATTCATTCAAGGGGGCTGAGACCTTCAATTAATTCTACCCTGCTCTGTCTCAAAGATTCTTGCATTATTTATGGGCTCCCGCCACAGCAGATTATTATTTGCTGTGTGGTGTTTACATCCAAGATTTAAATCTAATCCCAGGGGAATAGATGGTTTCATGTTTGCACTGACACGGGGGCAAGGCATTGTAATTAGTCGAGGTGCCCTTTTGATATCTGCCTGCTGAAAAACAGGCTGACTGTTAACACTCAGGCTCGAGTCACACTCACTTCTCATCTCTGGACTATTCATCTGTTCATTTTTGCGCCTGTTTAAACACAACGGACCAAAATATCACCGAAAAAAAATTTTTTAATTCACAAAACTCATTGACAGCTTCTTTTTTCTTAGTGCTGTTGAATGTAAAAGAAAAAGTGAATGGTCTAAACCAGCTTTTAGTGACTCTTACTGAGCTATACTTGGACATGATTGAGGACTTTAAAAAAAAAAAACAACTCTGTCATCCTTTAAATTAATTTTTGTCAGAGGCGGTGTTGACCATGTTGAATTAAGTGTACACTTCTGGCTGAAGTTGTAGAGCAAAACAGAATTTCCAAGGCCAAATCGTTAAAAAAAAACAAAAAAACATCCTAGAGTCAGGATGCAGTCAAAGAGACTTTTAAAAGTAAAGTGAGTAAATGAAACAGAGTGTGTAAAAACAGACGTCACAGGCTAGTAAGCACCCACAAAGGTGAAAGCTGTAATACCAAGGCTGCTGACTGATTCTAAACCGGAGCTGGTCAAGTCATTGCAGTTTTATGGTATAACAGATGTTCTGTCCTTTCATTCATGTGCATCAGGTATTCATTTACGTTTGAAACAGCCGTTATAATCACTTCCTATTACCGGGAAACAAAGCTGATGAAGTCAAGCCCCCTCGCAGACCGATGTACAGGCATGAAGAACAAATGGCTTTGGGAACCCTCTAGAATACAACCTCATACGTTTTCAGGAGTTGATGGAGACAAAACTAAGGAGGTATAAGGAGGATTTATGAGGAGGCCAACAGAGATATTGTCGTCCATATGTTGTTTTGAAGCAAAAGGTGATACTTTAGAGAGTAGGCCTTTATTTTTGGCGTACTGCAGCAGCTGTGTAGCTTGTTTAATTGCTTTTTCTTAAGTTTGGCAAAAAATAAACGCAGTTTTTAGTTAAAATGTTAATTATGATCTTACTTTAGTGGGAAAATTTGTGTTCTGACCCTGGCATAACATCACTTATTTACTTTGCTATCTAGGCACTACTTCCAGCGCGCTATCCATCATGGTATGATGCAAGCACAAAAGAAATGGCTCCTTGGTTAAATTCCATTATGGGTCAAACATGTTTGCAAATTGACAAAATCTCTTGTTATCTATTCGTAGATCATTCATGGGATTTTGAAATTTGAAAATCATTTTGATCCAGTGGATATGAGCTGATACTAAATCTCACCGTTGACGGTTTGTAGCATCTCAAAGCTGTGAGAGTTACACAAGGAGCTGGACATTAACTGACTTTTAACATTTAATCATGATCCTTATCTCTATCACTAATCCTAAAAACTGCTCTTAATAGTAGCAAAACTGAATAAAAATTACTTCTTTTTTTTTGGTTTGACGACAATTTCTGGAGTCAGTCTTGTTAAAAATTGCAAATTGAGCTCTTACCGCTGTGATATTTCAACCTAATTTAATTAAACCACCTTGAAGTGATAAATACAGTACAGTATTAATCTGCATTAACAATCCAGGCTTTTAAAAACTAATACCCTAAAGTTTCTATGATATACTTAATCTCTTGCATTCAGGCAAGAGTTGGGACACCTGATTATTCTGTAATAGCTTGAGTCAAGCAAAGGTTTTATGAGCATTAACTTAATAAATTCCACTCAGGTCATCTTCATTATGCTGCGTAACCTGCTGATGGAGCTCACGGGTACCCGTACAACGATGCGTAAGCGTCGTGGTCCTTTGGAACCGGCAGGTCTAGCGCCCCCCCCCCCCGCCCCCCCCCCCCCCTTCCCCACTCTCCTTCCTCCTCCCCCCTCAAGCTTGCAGTCATAAAGCCTCATCCAATCCACGGGTCCAGGACCGATGCTCCGTCAGCTCCTTTCCCAGCTCTTGAGCGCCCGGAGAAGCGGTGCTGAGCAGGTGTGAGCATCGTGAAGGACGCACCGACGGACGCGTTCGCCCGCCGCGGGAGGTAAGAACACACCGGAAGGAGGCTGCTCATTCGAACCGAAAGCTGACTGAGGTTATTTCCAGAGAAGACGTCCTGTTAACAGCTGGGAAATCAGGGTTGTTTACAACAGACTGACTGAGTGGGATGCGCGGATGGGATGGCGCGTATGCACCCCCCCCCCCACCTACACCCACACCCCCACCCTATCCCTCACTCGGTCCCTCTTGATGCATAATTTGTACCGATTTCAGTACTGCATTTTTATGTGCTTGTGACAGATTCTGAGATAACGTGTGCGCAATATTTGGCATGTAGTGTAGCACGGTGGAGGTGATGTTACATGATCTGCTGCAAATCCTGTCATGCGCATCTTTTACCAAATGTAGCCCGTTGCACTGAGCAGTAATACTGTTTTGATGTATTTTGGTATCATCTGGCACATCTATACTTACAGTATTAAGTCAGAGTATTAAATTCGGTATTAATTAAACCAAGCTGGAGGCCATAACCCAATAGCGCAGCACATACCGATGATTCAAAGTGCCGCCTGCTTGACAGCCAAGAGATTAAGGAAGCACCAGACGACTGTAAACACTTTCATCTAGGGCGGAACTAAAACCCATGTCCTGGCATTAGTGCAGCGCCTGATGGAAGCATATAGTTCGGCTCTGTCATCTTTACCGGTAGATTGCTTAATAATGGCCCATTGCAGCGCAATTCTGTCAGGATGTCAGCTGCAGGAGAGGATGACATGGGCGCGTCATGATTCGCCAGGCTGCTTCAATGGAGACAAACTATCGATGCTACATGTTGTCAAAGTAAGGCCACACGCACTTGAAGGATGCTCAAACCGGTGTACATCATTTCTACTGCAAGATGAAGCAACAAGGTTTTAGAATAAAGTGTAATACTGCAGGCAACGATGGCCCATATCTGACTCCAGCATGAAGATGACTAATCTGAATGCAACTTTGTGTTTTTTCTTTCTTTTTTTTTTTTTTTTTTTTGATTCATGGTCACCCTGATTGTTGTTCTTAACAGCAAGTACAGAATGGAGGAAAATGGAGCAACCAGTGAACAGAAATGACAGCAACAAGGCTAAGGTTTAACATGAAATGTTTGCTTTCCTCCAGAGCAGCATGTCATGCCAACAGTTGCTTTCAGCGCATCCATTTAAGTTTGAACAGTGAGTCGTGTCACAGATATGACACTTCCTGTCGGTGACTCATGGAAACATGTCTTTTTTAATATTTTTTTTTTGCTTTTTTTTGGCAGGACAGTTGTCATTAGCGCTGGATAAGAGATAACCACATCTGCTCAGAATAAATGGCAGGCGTTGTGAACTCAATCCTTCATGTGTTTCTGGATCAGATGCGTATCTGATTCCCGCTGATGTGATAGTAGGATGAAGAGTCGGATCAGAATCAATGTGGTTTTTCTCCCACTATGCAATATTTTGTAAGTCAGAGTTGACAAAGTCAAATATGCAGGACTGCAAATTTAATAGATATCTATTGGGACTGTTATCATAGATTGTTACCATTCATTTTTTCAAGGTGAGAAAGTCAAGGATGTTATATTTGGATATTTAGAACATTACATGGTTGTTTTGCATCTATATTGAGTGGGACATCGTTACAGTCTTTCTGCTTGCTAGTCTAATTTTGCCTGCCTGATCTCTCCATCACATCGAGTAATTAGATAGAGCACTGCCAAAGTTTTCATAACAGATTGAGTGCATGGATTGGTGGACAGATACAGTAGGAGCAGCAGAGTACCCTTTAAAGCAACATGGCTTACATTATGTGATCGATAACATCAAACTACGGCACTTTTTATTGTTTTGCCATAGCTATGGCTGCAGCTAATCGAATCCAAACCTGGATGTGTTGTCTCGGTGGGGTGGTATTAGTGCATGTCTATGAATATTTGTCTTCTAATACATAAATGTGCTTAACTTCAGACCAGCTGATGGATGTCTTCTTTCTGCTCCAGATTCCTGCATTAATAGGTTTTAACTTTAAATTTTTACACTTCCATTTACTCTTGATGCAGTGTGTTTGATTCTTCAATGTGTGTTCATCCTGACTTCTGAATGAATCAGTTGCACAACATGTCAGGAGAGATTCTGAAACCGCCAGTCAAGTGGAGCACTTTATGAATCTTGTAAGCTTGTTGCTAATGCATTCAGTGCCATCCTGCATGCACCCTGAGGACGCTCCTTCATACTATAGGTGAATGATTTTACTTTGCTCAGAATTAGGCTAACCTACTGCATGCAAGGCCTTAGCTTACCCCTCTTGTTCGACAAGGATAAATGTGCAATGAAGAATTCAGAATTTTAATAGCAGGCTGAGTTCCAATGGCTTGCAGTGTGTGCATGATGAAGTTCGATATAACACTGTACACTAAGATGTTCTGTGAAGCTTTTAAAAGCTCATTTGTAATATCATTCAGCTTCCCGCTTTCCCTTCAGTCAGCTTCATTTCTGAACATGAGAATGATAGTAAGTGAGTCTTTTCGCTCATCTGATTCTTGATTTGAATATTTTTTTTAAAAAAAATGCAAATATATTTAGTGCACTTTTGTGCTTTTGTGTGTGTGTGTGTGTTTTTTAAGGGGGGGAAGGATTGGAGAACCTTTGAAACATTCTTCTGTTTTCCACGTCTGGGTAGCTTTGTAGTGGTCAAAGGTGCATGAGTTCAGCGCTCGAAGCAGATCTCTGGAATTTTGCCATCAGAGATTTCGTTTTCAAGATGTCCTTCCAATCGATGGGCATCAAACTAATGGGCAAAGAGTCTAGGAATGACCTGAAGGGAAAAGGGTAGATTTGTCAGATGATTTTGAAAGGCAGTTAACTGATAAGCACCACTGCATTTGGCAGCCACAGGGGTAGTTATCTAGCTGTTGTTCTGCGATGCTGAATGTCGCGTCAGCCACTCTGGAGGAGACACGTCTTGTAAATTTGTTTCATTGTTAAAGTGAATGAGCGAGACGAGACGGACACACATGAACATATTTGTAAAGAAACACCAGCCTCTATTGTCGAGGCTGTCTTCATTGTGAATGTAAGTGCTTCTCGCCGTCCTGCTGACAAAACATCGTCTTGATGCTTCCTTTACATTGCTCAGCAATTTACATGCCAGCGATCAATAGTGAGACCCACTAATGGTACGGCGTTGAGGCAGAGACATGATGCGTCCTGTGTCTGCCTGGAGACAGACCTCTCCTCTGTTCATGCCTGAGGAGGAGAAAGGGCCTCAGTCTCAATCTGCCATCTTTGACTGCTGGAGTTGCGTTAGACGTGGTGTTGATTTTCCCACCGTGGACGGCTCCCTGACCTCCGCCTGCATGTGACCCATTTGAGCTAAGATTGAGTTAAATGGAAAGATCTCATAAGCACAGTGAATATTTTTGGTATCACTTGTCTGTCATTCTGGTGATTTGAATGATATCAAACCAAGCTTCCGATATATGTAAGAATTTGCATTATATGCATTTCTTTTCTGACGTGTAGAAAACTGGCTTTTTTTTTTTGATATTCCATAACAATAATCCCAGAAATTAACAATATGATGAAAAAGCAAAATCCTTTTGTTGAAACCTTAATTCACCCATTAACATTAGGAGCTAGCTGTATCTTTTAAGCGCTTTACATTGTCTTATATGTGTAGGATGTTCCCTTCAAATCACCCACCGTGTTTAACTGGATAAGGTTTTCTTTCCTCTATTCTCCATGTCTGAGGCCTTTTCCTTGTTTCATCGCTTATTCTTGTGCTTTTGTTACTTTTCATAACAAACTTATAAGAGTAATTACTCAATCATAATAGTTTTAAGATGTTTAATTGTGCGTAATTGTGTGATTTGTCTGTTTTGTCTGCTCGTTCTTTATTAGCATCTTACAAATCTAGTATAAAGTGCAACTTTTAAAAATGGGTTTTTGCTGATTTAAACAAATACAGTTCATTGCTAAATATAGAAACACACTTGTTTGATATCAACTGTTTGTATTTTTGTCTATTTATAGCACTAGAGATCATGTTATTCATGATAAGGTAAAAAAAAGGCTTTCAAAGCAATGGCTCAATTGTAAAAACATCAAAATACAACCCTCCTGTCAATTTATAACTTTAAGTGTCTTTTATCACAGAACATTTAATCTTTTCCCTTCATCTAATTGTGATTTTGTCTGTTGATAGAGTATCTTGTTGACTCACTCTGAAGTGATACCTAATTCAAAATCAGATTACTCCATTTCCATTAAGACAATGCGTGTCTGAGATGCAGGTGATATTCAGAAAAGGTCCGGTATCTCCACTTGCTGCTCACGGAGGAAGCAGGTCAACTGATCAGCGTCATCATCGGGGTTCATTTTCAACAACAGGGCTTTTTTTGTCTATTGGGGAGAGTTAAACTCATCAAAATTATAATTATTCTGTAGATTGGCTTATTGAACAAGTCACTGATAGGATGGAAGTGATAGATTCAGGTCTGATTTTGTTGTTTTACACCTGCTGGCATTGTCTAACAATTTTTAACACTGACTTTATTCGAATGAGTTTGAGACATTATTATAGTCGCATTAAGAATGATTCAAATCTGTATTTAGGTTATATGTGACAGATTTTTTTCTCTCTTTCTATTAAGATATTTTTAGATTTTACAATCAAAAGCAAGTCTTTTGGGATTCATGAACTCAATTTGAAAGAAATTACAAATGTGTCTCCTTTGGCTGCACATTTCTGTTAACAGCATTTTGAAGTGTTTCAGATAATATTTGACTTCATTACAATGCATGCATGGAAAATAGTTTATTTGCCTATTAGCCTGGCAAACCTTATCTTACTTCACTAGGATGCCTTTAATTTCCACGGTAATGTCATGTTTCATTTGCCCATTGGATAGTTAATTACTGTTTGCTTGTTCTTAGTCATTACTAAAGTGATCAGTTTTAATGTTGATAAGAAATAAAAGTAACAAGATTGTGAGGTCAACAAGTTCAGAGCACAACTATCCCAAATTAAGGAGTCAGTTTTAAGAATCTCGATGTGAACGGTTCTTAATTAAACTATTCCTCAAAGTGTCACATTACCACGAGGGAATCGGTTTACTCATTTTATTGATCACAAATATTGTGTTACAGTGGACTGGCTTTTCATACAGGAGGCTTCAGCCATTTATTTTTGTACATCTGTGGGTGGATACTGTGGAAATCTACATTGCGTTTTGGTTTTGTAAGAAATGACATAAATGAACATAATAAATAAGACTTCATTTAACTTTTGCTGGGATATTTGCCAGATTTAAATATTCAAATGTAAATAACATTTATTGTTGTCAACAAAGAATTCCTCCTCTGTCGAGAATTGAAAAAAAAACAACAAAAAACAAAACACATCACTATTTACAGAAAACTGTAAAGGTAAGGGAACAGTTTTGAATCATTTGTTCCATTGTCTTAATATTAAATATAGTATTCAGTGTCATTCTAAAGATTGGATCACTTCTGAAGCCCTCATCATTGATGCTCTCAGTAATGGACAGCATTGTTTAGGACTTAATCCCATTTAATCTGTGTTTATCCTGGGATTGTGAAAGCTTAATGCCGTTTCAATGGCTTGCACTGTTATCTTACAGTACTGGGGATACAGACACAGCCTGATTGTACAGAGGACTGTCCAATTAGGTATGAAAGCGTCTTCCTCTTTGGGGCCGAGCCACTCTTGAGGCCTCGCAGCGAGGCCTGTTGCTAGGTGCTGGGAGTATGTGCACGAGGCAGGAACCTTCATCTACATGCTAGTTCAGCATGTAAGACTCACAAGCAAAGCCTCTGTCCAGTGCTTATATACCGTCTTTCACCTATGCTCATGTTTATCATGCTAATTCAGTGCATAATGGATGCATATAAATGGGAAATACAGACACTAACGCCATCCTGTTTGACTAAACTTGAGTCAAGAAGACTAGCTCTTTCACTGGCTCACTGCTAGACTTATATGGCAGGGACTGTGTTGGTAGGAAGTGCTTGGATAGGAGGATAATCGAAGAGAGAACCCAAAGGCGAAGGCCTCCTGGCACGTGGAGCGAATACTGAAGGGGTCAGGCTCTTGGGAAGTTTCATAATACGTTTAGGGGCGTTCTGTTTTCCCTTTCTCTGGACAGCTGGACAGCTAAATTGTTTGTGGATCAATAGTTTAGCTTCCTACTGGCTTTACGGAGTGAGCAAAGTGCATTTAAACCCAAGAAATCCCATTATGTTTGGCAAAGATGGGAAGCATAGTGCTAGGAGCCTCAGCAAGAGCTATTGCTAGGCCCATTATTCAATCTCTCCCTGCTTGTTTACCTGCAATGCTTCTACTGAGACTATTCACAATCAATTCATACTCATCCATCTATTTCTGTTGGAGTCCTACTTTCTTTGACACACAGATTATTTCATAAATATGCACCATTTTCATAGTTTTGAACATAATGCTGCATGCAATATATTCTAAACTGCAAGATGCATTAATTTCCAGGATATTGTAGATTACGTAGAGATCCTCACTCACATAATCAATTAAATATCAGAAGGATATGCTGTTCTCCCTTATAAACCGACTGATTGATGATTAATGCTAACTTATGAGTGAAGCCTTTCTGTCTATATTGATTCAATGCTCATTTGGAATGCTTGTTGTTCACTTCAGCTGGCTGGCGACGGAAAAGGCACAGGGAGAAAGGAAACAGGAGAGAGAGGGAAGCAAGTGGGTTTCCTGGATATAGAGAAACAGAAAAGAACAAAACATGCGACCTCTCCTTTCATGCTGTCTGTCATTGTAACCAGAAATAAAAGCTGTGGCTGGTAACAGGCTCTGGGCTACTCCTGTTCTCTTGCTTTGCTAGCGGTGTTTTGGTGTTCCGTTGGTCAGTCCACCGAGATCTTGGCCCCTTTGCTGCATCTCTACATGAAGATTCCATTGATCAAGGCGACATTAGCATTCGGTATAGGATAAACAGGTTGCTTTCCCATGTCTCACTGACAGACGTTCTCCCCCTGGATTATCTCAGAGGATCTCAAATCGACCGTCGTGTTGCAAAGCTATTGAGTAAAGAGAAAAGGGGTCAAACAACACGCATGTTGCCATTGCCATCCAGCAGTTTACTCTTTGCAAAAAATCGATTTGATCGGTCAACTGACATGTCGAAGCAATGCGTTGTACCTTTATGGATACTGCCATGTCAAACTCACAACCTACTCGTGTCTTATAGTCTGTTAGACCAGCAGCAATACCTTTTGAGCTGACAGGCGACCACAAATTGTCTCATGACAAAAGACTGGGTTTTTTTATACCATATATCATTAGTCAGATCTGAACAGTCTGTCTGACTCGTTCATGACTTACACATTTACAGTTCTTGGGTAAAATTTATGTTGCAGATTTTTCCTTGGCATAGTTTGTGGTTACAACAGCGTCTGCTGCAATCTGATGATTCATGTTGGCGACATTATTCATGCAATTTTTATGTTGCGCCAGTAAATTGAAGCGGATGATACAACCAAATGAAAAATAACACGTTCATTTCAGAGAAAGAGGCAGACAGAGCTGGATAGAGTCGTGGAAGATAGCTTCCTCATTTCAAATCTCCTCATCTTCCATGGGATATTTCAGCCTGGCCGTGGACACATTTGTATGAACATGAAACAGGGATATAATGAAGATATGGGTGAAGATAACAAGCTTTCAGTTCTCATTACTGGCTGCATAAACCGAGTATCAATTTCCTGCCTGACTCAAAATATCTGAAAAATATTCCATGCGAAAAAATATTCCGTGCTTTAATATCAATATAGCATTTGTTCGGTAGGGCTTGGCAGGTGTGTGTGTGTGTGTGTGTGTGTGTGTGTGAGTCCTGTGGTGACATGTGTCAGCAGTAAAGTGGCCGGTGTCATTGGTTGGATTATTCATGAAGAAGGTGTAATGCAGTGAGTAAAGGAAAGGGCACCCAGAGGTGAATCTGACTGGGAGAAAGAGCATCAAATCTTTTTTTTTTTTTTTTCAAATACCCTTATCTTCAACACACAGCTCCAGTCATACAGCACACAGAGAGCCACAGTGTGTGGGGGACAGACAGTGTGAAGGACACAGCGTCACACACATACACTCAAAACACACTCACGAACACACATGCACAATGGATGGAAGGAGGCGGGATTGTACTTTCCTTAATTCCCCTGACGACTAGGCAAAAGCAAAACACTACTCCTTCATGTGACTAAAGAGGGGGATGGAAACCAATACATGATGAGAGACTGCTGGAGGACTTAATGTTATTCACGTTGACCCATAACCAACCCGAGTATGATTTGGTTCCCCTACAATGAAATGAAAAGGTTGCATAAAATGAATGCCTGAAATGGCATTAGGCGCCAATCTGAACAATTTAATGAATCACATTTCCCTCATAAAAAGAGTAACAGTGACATTGTGTTGTTTACAGTGTTTGTCTCAGGCTGATCCAGCGACTTCCTGTTGACATCCCGGTGATAGTCCCATGATGTTAGATTACCTTCAGTTAGAGTCAGACTAGCCATTTATTTGTGCTTCTAGTCTTTATGCTAAGCTAAACCGAATGTCTCCCTGTTCCAGATGGTAGAGTTTTGTTGATCTTGTTTGCAGAGCAGCTTGTAGTTTCTTAAAATGTCAAATGAATCATTTCAAATCAAAGTTGAAATTACAGAGAATTTAAATATGAATTGAATGTAAAATAATCTTCACTGTCTATCACTAAATCCTTCATGAAATATTATAATGAATACTATAGGATACAATGATATTGAGTAAATTCTACTTTTATATCGTCAGAATTGGCTTCAGTAAAACCCAAATGTAAGGCAGAGGCTCCTGTTTGGACTGATGACAGTCAATCAGAAGCATCTGTTTCAAGCATAATAAATGAAGAATTGTTTTTTGGGCTTGATGGAAAACAAGCTTTATTGGAAATGCTGTAAACCATGTGGTTGCACGAGGCAGTATGTGAGCTGCATCTCTCCATAAGGCTGTTCACTGACTGTATTATGACCTTGAAGAGATGATTTCCAAAAATAAAATCATCTGAGTGAAAGAAAACTTTTTCTGGACCTCGTGGTGACACTTGTAAAATAAGCAGTTTTTTTAAAAAAAAAAAGAAAAGATTTTTGTTTGGTGAAGCAATCCCATCAAACTAGCTGAATCATCAACACGGTTGATCCTGGACCAGCATCGTGATCTGAGCGCTTTTGAAATGCACCTGTTGTGTGTCATGGGCCAAGATCACATAGTGTGACTCTGCCAAAAATGCACCGGATGACTCAGGTCTTTTCCCAGGCCCTGCTCATTGTCAGTCGGCACACATCCCTTTCCTCCAGGCCGTCTGACTGTGGCCGTGTGCTCCGCTTAAACACGAATGACTGCAGTCTGGAGACATGGACATGAATGAATGGAAGGTGGTGGTGGTGGTGGTGGTGGAGGGTTCTGGTCCAGATGAAACAGTATTCTTCTCCTTTTTCTGCATGCTGTTATGGGTGGGATTAGGACCCACAGGCAGAACACCAGAGGAGAAGCTCACATTCATAGTTTTAATTGAATAACAATGAAAATCCGACAACAAGTTTCTGAGGAGAGCAATGAGCAGACCAACAGGCAAAATCCAAGAGACAAACAAAAACCCAGGAAACACACAACATCTCAAAAACTCCAAGAAACTTGAAGACTGAGAATGGTTGCTAACAATCTGGCAGTGAACTCAGGTCTGAGCCGAGCTTAAGAAGGTGGATTAGAGAGGGAATCAGGTGGCTGTAGCAACACAGGTGACCGGAATGAGTGGATTGAGTGGGAGCAAAGCCACGATAGAGAGGACAGGAGGGAAAACCGGAACTGGGACCATACTACATGCACCTGGGGAGCATAAACCTCTTCACCATTCTTGTTAATACTTAGGCAATTAAGAAACAGTTTACAAAGTTTATGTACAGAATACATGAATATGCATGGTGCTGGTGTCAAGCACTGGGGAAGACTAATACAGTACGGCAATCATCGCATTCACAGAGGAGGCTTTGTCTTGTGTAGTTTCTACTCTGGAGGAGGTATCTGAGCCTCTTGTTTGAACTGTTCAGCCCTGAAGTAAGATCATAAAGAAAGATTTGTAGTCCCATTCAATAGAATCTCATAATGTTGTTGGTCTAATATTTTATTTTGAAAAACTTTTTTGTGTCCCCTGCTCTACTTGATTACTACTTACTCGTTGATTGAGATGTATTTAAATTCTCCTATTTAACTTGGAATTACAATATTTCATTTAGAATTAAAATGGTGGTGCTGAGTGATAATTTACTAAAGTAAATAGCTCAGCGTGTCTCTGGTGCCCCACAGATCTTTTGAGGCCTCTGTGTGGCCTAGATGTATTCTAGATAGGCAACAACTTTGCTCAGAGACTTGGTGGCAGGGGAATTGTGTCTCTTCTCATTTCCTAGTGTTTTCTGATATCTCTCCACATCTGCCTCACAGAGAAATTCATACAAACAGAAAGAATAGAAGTAAACAAATAGCTGCAGAGCTCGCTGTCGAGGTCTTAAAGCTGCAGACTGTGCATTACTGCCCTCAGCGATTGGGTTGCTTTTTGCAGCAAAGCTATGGTGGAATTGGAAGTTAATGATATCATTAAATTAACTTATCATTCTTAAAGCTTCAACACATCCAGTGCATGAATCAAACTGATGGCCTGGCCTGTTTTTACTAAGCGTCTGTTTTTTTCTAACAGTGTGTCAAGAGCTTTGACTGCAGGTTTCCCTGCAGGGCAGACTGTGTTAAAAAAAAAGAAAAAAAAAAGAAAACTCAAAAGAAAACTGATCGCTGAATAAAACCAGACACTGTTTGACGCACTGCTGATTGTGAAAGGAGGGGGAAGAATATACTGGTCTAGAATCAAGAAGTCAAAATATGGCTACTTTCCTTAAAGCAGTAATTTAGGGTCATTACTTTAAACAAACAAGACCAGCGGTTGCTCTGTAAGATTGTCTCATGGCAAGAAAGACTCTTTCTTTGCAGGAAATTCATAACAGAATAGTGTTTTTTTTCTTATTGAGCAAAAACCATATCAATTTTGGTAAAGGCTTCTTTACCACGGTTGTAAAAAGAACCAGATCAACTGTGGGAAACTCCTCCTGTATTTATCCTAATTATGGGGTGTCATTGATTGCTGCAGCAATATCAAGGTATCAGTCCCGTATTAATAAATCAATACTATGTGATTGATCCAGTTCCCCTACTCAAATTTAACCGAGAAAATACATTGATTCATCCACATCCACAAAGCTGTCGCTGTGACACTCACAGTGAAAAGCAACTTGTCTACCCTGTGACTGTCACTGACTTACATTGTGTCTTAATAGTCATTATATTCTCACAGTCTTCGATGGTACAGTTTTTTTTTTTGACATTTTACAATCAGTATTGATGGAGAAATAGTCCACTGAAGCATGGAGGCGAGGAAACACTGCACCCTTCAGCTGACTTGAAACATACTACTCATTTATACCCACTCCCACCCACCAGCGTACAATGACGAAGCTAAAGGAAAGCAAAAAACAGAAGCAGTGTGTAGAGGAGAGGATTTTTTTTTCCTTCTGTAATTGTGTGTCAAACTTCTGAGGAGGAAGGTAAAAATTACAGCCGTTACACACATGCAAAAGCTCTGTCTGCTAATAATCCCCGCTTCAAAACTCAACCGCTGAAACCTTCTCACCTGCAGTTTGCTCAAACAGTCTGAGCAGACGTGGATAATGAAGACAGAACAGTCCCAGCGGTAAGATGATGCTTATGAGGAGGAGAAGGAGTGAGTGGGCATTTAGTTGAATGCTTTCCATGATTGGGTTTAATGCTTTGATGTACCGTAATAATTAACAGACCCCCAGATATTCAGAGTGCGGTTACCCCTCTATTGGCATAGGGAAAGACATCCTATTTGTTTGTATCCGAGTGCAACGCAGAGAGAAAAACAGGGGGAGCGTGTCAAATCTCCAGGACAGTGGGGGACACAAATATGGGTCCTGGCTTCTCTGCTGTGTGACCTTATTTGCTAATTAAGTGTCAGACCTATTTTTTTCCACTAGAGGAAAAAAAAAAGCTCATATCTCAGACTCAGAGATTGCCAGAAGGCGATGGGAATTTTGCCCCCATTGGCCGACTTCTCTGGGTTTCTGCCTGTGTGTGTGTGTGTGTGTGTGTGTGTGTGTGTGTGTATGCAAATAAACGTCAGGAGTAATATTAGCGATGCTGCTGTAGTCCATTCTCATGAATACTGTATAAAGCTCTGGTGTAAAAACACAATGTTTCTGAAAGTATGCCCCTCTATTCCAGTCAAAAGCAGGTTTACTCCACACAGGCTCATTGGAGACAACACTTTGACAAGTAGTCAATATTTTGATGGGAAGTCCAGGGTTGTAGTTTTTTTAATATTGAGTTCTACGAGTTTTAAATTTCCAATTTGAGTTATAAGTGTTCTAAATTTAGCACTTATTCCACATGATTTGTAAGATATTTACTGTTAGGCGTTGAAGTGTTCTATAACCTGGAATATGTCCACTTCCAGGAAAAATCTTTCCATTAACAGCAGTTACATTCCAGATTCATCATGTAGACTCCAAAAGTTGTTTTCTTGACATATTTCCGCTTGTCTCTTTACATCCAGACACCCACGTTATATTGTGTGGGTTTTGTTCAGCGAGCATGAAAATTGCCCTATTTAGTGACACCCTCCCCGTGTTCCTCAAGATGCAGCGCCCCTAGAAGCACCGAGGAGAGCGCAGCGACTCTTCATGTGAAAGCTCCTAACTGCATAGAAAGCGCTTCTTGAAGTGAACAACGGATTTCACCACAGTTGTATTTTTGTTAATCCTTATTGTGCTGGATATTGTTATGTCTGAACGCTGCAAGGCATGAGTGATTGTTTGTCCGGTCCTAAAAAGAGCAGCATTGTATGCATGACTCACATCAGTCACTTGAATGCCCACGTTGACCTATAAATGAAGGCCTGGGTCAAAGGAGGGGCAGTGTACCCTCATCATAGGGAGGAGATCTCGCCTAATGAGCCCTGATGTTGATGACACGCATCGGGTTGTGTCAAATATAGATAGCCAAGAGGAGAAAGTATTTATATCATACTTGTATATGTTACTTTCTACAAAACTAAGTTCTTCAAGCTGAAACTGCAGTATTGTCTTATTTTTGTTGTTTGCAGTTGTTTAATGCAGCACACGTGGAAACCGTCATACTTACTTACACATCCATATTAAAAACATTCCCAATTCAAAACCAATGTTTCCATTTTCTAATTGGATTGTCAATAAAGGACAGGAAAAGATGAACTGTTTTCCCATGGGGGAGGGAAGAATGAGAGAAAACTCTCCAAACCTTATTATCTTATCCTTGATGACTCTTCTGTTGCAGGAATCAATACATCCTGACTGGCTCCAGGGACACTGGGCCCAATACAGGAAGTAGATACCTAAAAAATATCTGTTCTGGATGAGAGGAGGAGTGTAAGGACAGAATATAAGGGGGGGTGGGCATACCGGAAGAGTCAAATACAGGGCTGGTAGACCTGGATTAATAGGATGAAAATACAGGAAGGATGAATGTCAGGACAGGGGAAGTAAAGATGGGTGGAGCAGTCCCACTTGATGAGGGGTGGTGAGTTTTGGGGATGAGTTTTGGGGATGAAGAGATGCAAATGGAGTCAAAGGACTTCTCACTCCTCTTCTGCTGTGATTGGCCGGAGCCATCACGGCTATCTTCCCTCCCTCCTCCAGTTTCTGTCACCCCTGTGACCTTCGGGCAAGTATATCTTTTTCTGCAGTCTCTTCTGATGAGATATTCTTGCATATTCTTCCTTACTGTAGTAATTCCATCCTCCACACTGTGGCTAAAATACTTTCTTGCCATAACCTGTGATCACTCTCCTTCCTGCGCCTCGGCCCTCCCTCTCCCGCTTCACTCTCATGCTCCCGTTCCTCCTCCTCCAGTGTGATGCGAGGTCACAGCTGGGCAGCTCTGTGAGCTAAATGTTTATGCGAGGGTGTATATGAGTGTGTGCGTGTGTGTGTGTGTTTATATGAGACTGATGGAAGGTACTTCTGTGCCACTGAGCGTCTGTGATACAACAGGGCAGGATGCCATGAAGGCGGTTGCTAACCAGCTGACTAGCAGTTTATCCTGAGGCGCACTGTGGCAGAGAGATATGCAGCCGACTCCACCGCTGCCAGCGCTAAAGGGATTGTAACTGCAGGCGTGTTGGGGTGGCTCTGAATGCACCTCAGGGCTGTGTGTTCACCAGCAGAGGTGGGTGGCGGAGTGGGCTCTCTGTTTGGTTTTATGTACAGTATATGCTATGTGGAGGAGCCAAAGCAGAATGGAGAGTCAAGAAGTTTGTCAGCTTCTTGTGGGTTATTTTTGAATGTGTGTGTGTGTGCGTGTGTGTGCACAGCTCAGCTCTGCTGGTTCTGTCTTCTGCAGAGGGAACAGCTCATTATCAGCTTTTCAGAATGAAACATCCTACCTCAACACTGCAGTGCTGCACACTGAAAGGAAGAACTCACTGAAGCATCATGGCTGTGTGTGTGTGTATATGTGTGTGTGTGTGTGTGTGTGTGTGTGTGTGTGTGTGTGTGTGTGATAACTGTACATGCGCCTGTTATTCTGTAGCATGTTTTAAGTAGAAGGGTAGTGAGTTTCTGTGTCTGTGTCGTCGTATTTTCTCTTGTGTGCATGAATGTCTCCATGTGTGCATCACGCAAGTGTGTTGTCATGTTAACCTTTTTCTTACCTGAAACAGTATTTTCATGTTTGATCGAACAGGCCATTTATTAAATATTCATTGCTTACAGTCTTCCCTTTTTGTATGACACGTCACATGTCCACTGTGATTTATTCATCAAGCCTCAACCGAGCCATTTGTCCTGTATGCACAGTGTCGCTTATTGGGTTGTCCAGTGGTCTCATTTCATCACTATGCATGCTGTGATAATGTTGTGCCCTATATATGCTTTGTTCATCCATGTATGTTGGGATTATTAACCATAAGTATTCAAACAGTGTTGGAACTATCTCTCGTGGTGAGTGCTTTTCCATTTCAGCAGCTGCTTCACAACTGTACCACCGTATAATGCGAGTCTTTGACCTTTACATAATTACTTTCTATGAATGATTTTATGTCACTGGGCTTTTACAATCAACAGCAGTATGACACATTTCTCCTCACTTTCACATGGCATCCAGCTGTGCATATGCAAATGGTTTTATGATCAGTGAGTAATGATGATGGATGAATCATTTTCAGCCATGTGTGTAAAATAATATTCGATAAATGACATTGGAATATGCACCTAAGAAAACGATTACTATATGATGACTTACAGATTCAAAATTTCCAAATGTGTTCATTAGGGGCCCTGAAAATGAATTTAATTAATCATCGACTTAGTATGAGTGATTTTAATTATTATTTTACTAATAACCAATAATCACTTACAACTCAGGATGGATGCGTGTTAGATTTCTAATAATTTCCCAACTTTGTATTTTTTCATCGCATTTTATAACTGTATTTTATGCAAATATGGGGCAATTTAATATTCTAGTGTTCTAATCTTTGTGAATAAAATTTTTTGAACTTTCACTACCTCTATGAACACTTTAATTGAACATTGCATTGCAAATTGCAAAGATGTTGTCTTCCGATTGAAATAGCTGAGAGCGTCGCTTCTTCCTGATGCAGCTATGGGACTTTATCAGTGATATTTTTCTCATTCTTCTTCTCTTTATTTAATGGTGAACAATCTTTTTAGGTCAAGTGGAGTTTGTGCAGTAGCTGATAATTTAAGTCAATCAATCCACAAGTTATGATACGATTCGATAAAATACGAATATCCACCCGTGCTCCTTGGCTTTTCCTCATAACCCAGATGACACAGAGCAAAAAGGTGGAATGCTATTTAAGGTACCTTCTTTCACCCAAATCTCTTGGCACTACTCATATTAACACGCACACAAAAGCTGTTCTGACCCGGTTGGGCTGTTCTCCTCAGTCACAGGTTGTGCAGTTCTGCTTCTATCCTCTCTTCCCTGACTCAGTGAGCAACAAGACATGAAAAAAGGCTTTGAGGAACGGATGGGATCAGGAAGGTCAGGGATGATTTACTTTAGCTTAAACTCAAGCCTCCAAAAGACTATAGTTTTGTCTGTTTTATTATCAGCAGCAGGAAAGCCCTCTTAGACAAGTTAATTCATTCATGTGCAGTGCATTTAATTCACTGACCTGTTTCTAAACATGTAGCACGCGTTCATAACACATTGAACACGACAGAGTTAATGGCAAACACACACACACACACACATAGCTACACATATAAATGCACCACATTAGAAGTAAAGACACACAAAAGGATTCTTGTGGGAATTAAACCAGTGAAACATGGATAACAATTACGAGACAAAGGGACAAAACATTTATTGTATGACAGCAGATGAACAGATTGTAAATCCCCAATCTCTGTAGAAAGCCTTTTTGTTCACGTGCTTTAGAAGAGCTACGAAAAGTGTAACTGATCATGTATTCTGATCAATTCTTCTGGCCATAGTCTCACAGCTGTAAGGTCTATTTGGGTCATGAGCTGATGACCACCGGTTATTGATGTTTCTCTCCTATAACCCCCGGTACATTTCCCCTGCCACACCTGCCTAATGGTTGCTGCTTTCTCCTCAGTGAAGACAGAGGCTATTCCTTTCTGTCTTCCCAGCCTGCTCTGTGACAGGTTTTCCATTTTCTCCTCCTCTGACCCCAAAAATGTCACAATGCAGTCGAACGTTTGAAAATGCTAAACAAAGCCCTGCAATACCACCTACGCTGGACATGTGATCCCCCTCCAGCCAACTTCCTTACATTCAGCTGCCAAGATGAAATTCTTTAATTGATCCCACTGATGGGTCACCTCCGGTCCTTCCTCTCATGGGACTTTGAGCTTGATCTTCCATGTAACTGCAGATGCCTCCCAAAGTCTTGGTCTACTTCCTGCTGGCTGAGAAACAACTTGCTGTTTGTTTCCCACCTGGATGTTTCTTACACCAGCTTCTTCAGCACTTGACATTGAATACTTCCTTTTCCAGCCACCTTGCTGGACTTGCAAAAACACAATTTCAGTTTTGTAGCAGTCCTCATCAGCTCCTTTCACCTGCTGCTGTACACTATGGCTTTTACCTCGTCTTTGGTGGCCTTTAATTAGAAGAGGGTTGGGCCTTATACCTTCTAAGACCTGTTTGTCTTTTTATTAAATCAAGTTGCAAAAAAGCCAAACTGAAATTAGGTTATAAAACAAAGAAATGTCTGTCCTTGTGTCATCTGATAAATATCAGGCCTTTCCAGTATTGCAGTCACTATAAAACCCTGCCCATCTGGTTTTTGTAACCACACATGTATCCAGGAACTACAAACAGCTGACACAAATGGCACCGACTTCCTTTACATTCTACTGTTGACATGTATGTCCATTATGATTGGTGTGATACTGTGAAATAGCACAATTGCCGCTATACTATGGAGGCAGTGCAGGTCGGCAACATACAGAGTGATTGTGCTGAGTCAGAAGTATTGGGTAAAATCAAATTGTAAAAAAGAAGTCAGAGGAATGAAGCCAGCCAGACACAAGTCTTATGCCCCGCTATGACAGCCTGTGCCCTGCTCCACATACTTTATGCTTCTGAGAGATTTTCCTTACCTTTGATTAGTCAGAGAGCTCATGGTTTATGAATGGCAGTGGAGTGCTTGTTAAAATGAAGAAATGGTACTTCTTGCTTCTTTGCACAATGCCCATGACTTTTTAGTGTCCTGAATTGCTTTTCTAAAACAAGCCATTACATCCATTTTGGTCCCAAGCATCATCCGCAGCTCTCTTGACTTGATCCTTTAGTTTTAATGACTTGAAGGTTAAGTATGGACATTTGTAGGTATTGGATTTCATTGGTATTTTTTTGTCAAAAGCCTCATCAACTTTCAGGGTCATTTTCTCTCTATGATCTTTTTCATGCTCGGAAAATGACCCAAAAAGCTACAGTAATGTTACCTACAGCCTTAAATCATTCAGAATGACTATTTTTGAATTCTTCAGTTTCTTTCATTGACATAATTTAATGTGTTAGAAGCTAGTTTAGATGATTTTATTTCCTTAGAGCATTAGCTAAAGTTAAACTGCCCGGTACATCACGAGTAATAGGGCATCTGGGTGTCTCCTGGAGATTTAAAGCCCCTTTAAATCCAATCTTTTTAAGATTTTAAATTGCTGTTTGTCATCTTAATTTCTTTTTCCATCATGTTGTTAGATCTGGCTGCAAGCAATACAAAATCATTCAAAGCACAACTGCTGCTGTAACTCAGACCCAAAGCCTCATGGAATCATTTTCTGTGGGCCATATGAGGCTCCATCTCTGATAATTCTGCTCCCGTCCTCTGTTGTCTGCAACACTCAGCAATTTTTTCATTTAATTTTTTTCACTTAATACAACCCAGAGGCACAATGTGAGAACTGTAGAACTGTGGCGACCTCCTGTTTCTAGAGCTGCCCATACACCACTACAGTATAAAATCACAACTGAAAGCCACTGAGTGAAATGTCTTCAGTTTATTGTTGGACTGAGAGTAGCTCCACTCAATTTTCTTTTGCCTCCGGAAAAAGGTCAAATTCTGACTTTTCAGTCAGAAAGTTATCTTGAAACTTTTCAGAACTTACTGTTTATATAAGGAGAAGATCTTTTATTTATTATTTAGTATTGTAATTGTCTGATGACAATACTCAATCCTTTATTACGTGAGTAACTTTATAGAAGGATGCTTTAATGCAGATGCGTTATCTAGTGTTGTGTTCACATTTCAAGTTCATTCGTCCAATATAATGAAGAAAGATTTCTTTGTCATACCTTTAATACCTTTTATTCTTCGACATTAGTTAGTTGCTATTTTTTAGTTGGTTGCTTTTTTTTTTTTTAATAAAATGGGGTAATGTTGGTTAACATTTAGCTGTAGTCCTTATTCTTCATCACTAAGCCGCAGAAGTTTGCACAAATGTAAAAGATAATATTCATCGAGTTACTGATTGAAAACAAAGAAATATTTGTACATTTTAATTTTATTTGGATGTTTTGTTTTAATGTAGTTTGAACTGTGAAATTGCACATAAGTGATATAAGTTTTGAATTACAAGGCGTTCTCATTGCTTCATAAAAGTTAGTGGGAATAAAAGGGGAGTGATTTTTAGTTCTATTGAAGCAGAGGAGATGAATGGCTTTCCAAGAAAAGCTTAAGAGTCGTTGGCTCTCTTCAGTTAAATAAATAGAACAGGAGAATGCGCTGCTCATGGATTTTTTCGTCCTTTTTTCTGGAAGAAAAAAAATATCTTTTTCTGCGACAGCAGTGATTATGACAGCACTGATGATACATCTGGGCCTCTGCTCGTCTAATCACGAGATGAAGTCGGGATGGAGGGTGGGGTTATGGTGGGGCTGCTGAGAGAAGGGTTGTTAAGTGTGTGTGAGTGCATGTGTGTGTGTGTGTGTGTGTGTGTGTGTGTGTGTGTGTGTGTGTGTGTGTGTGTGTGAGTTCAAAAAGATTAAGACTCCAGCCTGGCCACAGTGAGGAGAGAAGACCCCTCTGTGGAACCCACTCACTGCAGGGAGGCTTTATCGGTTGTATCCCATTTGCATGGCTCCCTGTCCTGCTCGGGGAATTAAGCCTTTTCTTTTCCCGTTTCCCTCCCTCCCTCCTTTTTTTTTTTTTTTTTTTTCGCACCTTGGAAAGAGTGCCTCCATCCAGCCACAAACCTCGTCTCTGAGACAGACAATGAGGCAGAGTATTTAGGACACTTGGCAGGGTAGGCATATTTGGAGGGGATGGGGGCACGGACTGCTAAGTAGCTCATCTTTGCCACACAGCCACCGGCATGATAGCTCTCCACAGAAAGGTAAGCTCTCAGCAGTCACTGCACACACTCCATTCACTGATTGTTTTACTGCATTGGTGGTGTTGTGTGGTGACTTAATAGGTCACCTTAAAATCCACCTAAAGGATGTGACTTGTACTGTAATTACATTTGAACGGAGTTCAGAGTTAAAACCCATCCAGCCTTTGAACGTTGACTTTGTTGAGCTGATAGATTCTTATTCTCTTATCCAATAACAGGAAACAGAGGACATTGATGGGAAGGCATGTATGACTTAATCTTTTTATTGACCATTTATCATAGTTACCCGACGCATTTCCCTTGGAGGCTTTTGTCTTTGCAATCTGATGCTGTTCGTCTGTCGTGTCAGCTGACTTGAAGACATTCATATTGCAATATCAGAACTGTTGTTTAGCATACGACTTTGCCATTAGGAGTAAGTAGAACTGTGCCACTCAGTAATAACAGTTATTTACAGCCGAGCATGTGGCCATGAATGCTCGTCTCTGCTCTTCTATACAAACCACTCAGCCTTTCTGCATAGCACAGATGTGTCATGAAGTAATTTATCTGAGCACTCTTCCCTCTGACCTTTGCCTATGTGGCACTTATGGCACACATGATGCAGCATATGAAGCACATACCGCTTTTGTTATTTGGAGTCTTTCTTTTTAGTATTATTCTTCCATTTTGTAAATCTTTTAAATAAGTTTTTTTTTTTTCTACACTGTTAGAATGAGGTTCTAGCAAAAGTCGATATTTTACGCATTAAGCTGTAGTTTATTTGTCATTATATCCCATCATTGACACCTCTCGTGTTCAGATGTAATTTCCTGATGCCGCTGTCTGTTCTCTTCAGCTGGTCCCATTTATCCCATAGCAGAGCAAAACGCCATCAAGTGCTCTATTTTAAAAGCACTTCAACGTGTTTAAATTCTCAACAACAGCTGGTAAAATAAATGGCACATTTATGTAGTGTGGTTTCAAGTAATATTACAGGTGTTAATCCTCAGCTTTGGAAGTCTAAATCCTCTGGTGATCATTTTATATTTTTATATTTGAGTTAAGTTTTCACTCGTGGTTCAGAAATGGCATCACCTGACAGCTTGGCCTATCACTTGACAGTGAACCGACTCATTCTGTGACATAAAATTCAAAAGCTGTCGCCGCTGCTCTTTATAATTCATGTCTCATGTTCGCCGTCACTTCCCTGCGTTTGTTTGCGAACACAAGTTGCTTTTAAGTGAAGGTAAAGTTTACAGATTACGTGATATCATTGATATTCAGGTCAGCTGAGGTGGCTGATTCTGTGTGGCCCCGAGGGCCATTGTGTTGACTGCAAGGGTCGTGATAAATAGCTTACATTAGCATGGCTACTTCCATTGGGTGGGGGAGCGAGAGGGAGGGGTAAAGTGACAGACAGAATGGCACAGTGAACGAACCATGACTGGATTATCTGCAGCTGGATTACATCATGAATAGTCATGTCGTCATCGTCTGTTTGACCGCTCCGTCTGTTAAGGTGTTTAAACAGGAAATGGACTCAAGTAAATACAGATACAGATTTGATGTCGTTTGATAGATTATGCCACATTGTAGCGTTATGATGACATGCATCTGTGCATCCCTTAGCATCCATATTACATTGCAACATGTCATGGCAGCATCTGCGGAGTCCGAACAACACAACTGAACACCACAACGGTGTGCTTATCAAGTAAAAAGAATCAGGCAGGGTGTTCCGCTGACTTGTGTCCTTTTGAAAGAGAATGCTGACAACCCAAATACAGTGATTTGGTGAGGTACAAACGGGAGCAAGGAAAATCAGGTGGACTTTAGTTCATGTCTTGCAAACAAGAATCTTATAGTGTCAAAATGTTTCAGAGTCCTTATGAAACAAGAAGCAGGTTTGATGCTTGTCACTCTCATAATGTTGGGTTTAAAAGCTGCCTCTGTAGCAGGAAGTGTGCAGAGAGCATCCTTCTCTGAGTTACTGTATTATCTGCTGTGTAATAGTCTCATATAGCCCATGTCTGTAGATTTTATTTAATTATATCAATTTCTTGGTCCTCAGGGAGATAAAAAACCTGTTTGTCTGCAGCCGAGTCTGGTCTTGCTTTCTGTGCAACGACGGAGCGCAACATTCAGAACTTAGGTTGAAGAGGCACACACAAGCTGTTTACGGCTCATTTTAGCATCCAAATCGATAAATTTGTCCTAAAAAAATTCATGTTAGACGAAATGCATCACCAGTGATTTGTGGTAAAAGAACAGTGATTCAGCAAAGAAAAAAAAATATCAAAGGGATCACAGTGTGTGTTTCATTCTAGGGTTTCTCTTTCAACACAGTATGTAGTTTATCATCAAAGTGTCGCGATTCATCGGATGCCTAACGCCATTTTCTTGTACCGTGTCAGCGTGTCAGATTACATTTCTAAAGTTAGAATTTTAATAAGACAAGTTAACAAAACAATTTGGCTTTACCAGTCAAGAATAAGTGAATTGTAGACTACAGTAGCGTATAGTAGATATAGATAAACTGGTCGGCCAATAAGCTGCTGTGACCAAATGAACTTTAAAAAAAAAAAAGCAGATGCACTTCTCTGCAGCCTCAGGATAAATAAAGCTGAAACCAGATTGAATAGTAATTCCACTGGAACCAGACTAAACACATCTCTAAATCTGCCTCTCACAGATGTTCCCAGATCCAACATCTCTCTGTCTCATCTTCATCTAAGGTGGATCGATATTTTTCTCCCTGTCTTATTTTTCTGGTAGTGACGCTGGATCATATCTGCTGTATCAAAAACTGATTTCTCAACACATGCCCCCAGAATTAATGACTCACTTTCCACTAGTGGTGGGAGTGATAGGATAGGCTCAGGCTCCATCAACCAACACACCCTCCTCCAATAATCAAGGGATAACAAGACAGTTAAGGAAATATGCTTATTTGCTTTCTTGCTGTGAGTTAAATTAGAAGATCAATATTAATTCATGCCTAAATATGAAGCTGTAACCACCAGTCTCGTTTTGCCTCATCACTTAGATTAGAGCCAGCCAGTCTGCATCCGTCCAATCAGCATCTGCTGCAGCACCGATCAACAAACTGAGATCTCAAGCTTCATATTTACTGTGCAGACATGAAAGGGAATTCCATAAAGCCATTTAAATCCACTTTCAGCTCAAGAACAAATAAGTGGATTTACCAAGATGTCAAAAGATCCCATTAATGCACATTATATGCAATGATGTTTATATGGTGAGTTTAGTTTGGATTTGACAGTTTCCTCTTTGCTGCCTGATTAAAACCAATCCAGAATTAATTCCATCCCACAGGATTACTGCAAGTCTGTTGTTAATGACTGACTCTGACATCAGGGACAGTGTTTGTATATGTAAGGAGCAATGGTGGTGTTGGTGGTGGTAGTAGGGGGGTGGGGATGGAGAAGCATGTTGTTTATGAAGTATGGTACACCGACCTTTCCTTCTCCTTATCCTCTTTCGTCTTTCCTCCGGATCTGTCCCAGCCGATGAAGGGAGACGTTTCCATAAAGTTACTCACTTGATTATGCAGCACGCATCAGGCTGAGCATACAAGAGGAGGGATTTCAGTCACGTTCGCTGAGCCTGTAGCAGCCTTAGGGGGTTTATTGGGTCATGATAAAAAGCACAAATGACAGTATTGGTCATTGATCATCCCGGGGCAGCCGTAAAAAATCGAGATTCCCAGAAGGCGTTTGAGAATTCTTAGGGAATAGAAAGGCAGTCAGGGTGAAAAGAAAATTGTAAAAGGAGGGGTGTGATGCTTGATCAGAAAGCCTCCACAATCAAACCATCAACAGTAATAGCGTTAGCAACATCCAGGGTGGGTGTGATTTATGGGGGAGAAGAAATGGCCCGTTTGAGCGCTGTCACATTTCAGCCTTGTGATTTATAGCGAGGACTGAAACACTCTGATCGCATGCATTCAGGCTGCAGAGACAGGAGAGGAGAGGTGGGAGGGCCCATTAATACTGATTATGGGAGGATGCTGGCGTTCTGTTTGGAGCTGGTCCGATGGTTTGTTTTTACAGTATATCAATTCCATGGCAGCGCTTAATGGCATAGACGCAATGGGTTCTTCCACACCATCACCAGGCTCCTCGTTGTCTTCCTAATCTCTTAAGTGCATCTATTAAGATCATTTATGATTAATGAGTTACAGACATTATACATGAAGTAGCGATAAAGCTGCAGAGTGCAGTAGAAAAGATGGAAAGCATGAGAGAGCTTTAATAAACTTTTTTTTTTTTCCGGTGCTTTGTCTAACTTGGAGAGGTGAATGCCTCTAATAGATGTGCAGAGCTCTCCAGGTCTTTGCTCCATAAAAGTGTTGGTCCAGCTTAAAATGAGTGTTTGCATAGTTTCATTGTCGTCACAAAAGACCCCCCACTGCACACAAACTGCTCCTTTTTGAAAGGTGTTGCTAGGATACAGGCCAGCGTGAAGATGAAATCCCCTCTGCGGCTGTACAGCTCGGACATCATGTCAGACTTTTTCTGCATACAGATGTACAGCGTGTCTGTCAGTTTGTCTTCATTTGTATGTGTGTGTCCGTGTGTGTAATATAAATGCTTGTAATAGCAACGTCAGTCAAAATTTTCTTTATTTTGAATCCATTTGTCTGGTTTGGCACTGAGATCTCAATCCTGTTGCACCTCTGAGTCTCTGCCAACCTGACACCTCAGGCTGTGCGTAAAAAAAAAATAAAATAAAATCAATCAATAGCGTCTGACTCGTGTTCAATTCCATTCTAATCAACACAACTAATCCAGCGCAAGGAATGAATGGAAATGTCTGTGGATAATGAAGTCATTTACCATTTCAATTCTCAGTTCACAGACAGATGTAATTACATAAAAGTAGAACTTTGTTCAGAGTTTTTCTAAATAACGTGCAGGATGTCAACCACTAACATGGCAGTCAACATAGAAAGACTGACACTAGCTGTGCTGCAGGATTTCATCCAAACGTTGATCAAATTTCTGCAGACGTTTTAGGAAGTCCAATTATTGAGACAAACACAGCTGGTGGTGCTAATTCACCAGTTGGATGCCGTTAAGTGATTGCAGAAGAAAAGAAGGAAGATGACAAGATGGCAGGATAAACTGACACCAGAACAATACAGAAAATGCAACGTTTGTTTGTCTCGGAAGCTTCAGTGGATTTTTACTGTTGTGGTTTATTGATGTGCAGGATTTAGACTTCTCCGGTTCTTCCCAGAAATATGAACAAAACAAAGTTTGGAAATTGATTATTGCTGTTACTAATTTGGTTAGTTAGAATACTTTTAATTATAATGAAATTTATGAATTGATTTTTGTTGGTTTATTCTTGAAAATCCAACACCAGGGTTTACTCACTATATATTTTAATCCCGTCTTTCCCTTTTCTGAAAAAAAACCCCCACCCCATTATGACATATTAACAGTAATGCCTTTGCATACATCTTCAGTCTTTGCAGCTTGACTTCCTAGCTTGCCCCCCCTCCTGCTGTGTTTAATGACAGACAATGAAAACGACACATTAACAAGATCAATTTCAAATCAGATATCCTCAGCCGTTATGTAAAAATAAGGACTCTCGTTGGGCACGAGGCCGAGAGCTGGCTCGCCCCCGGTGGTTTCTGGTCGGCTGTCTGGGACACTGAGTGAGTTGCATTACTTCACGCTTTTCCTCTGGAACCTGTCCAGATGTCAGTCATCACCTACCGAGGAGTTTGTGCCTCGGAGGCTGACAGGAAGCAGATGTTGTAAAGATGATGCGACACTGTTTGTAGTCCATGAGAAGTCAACTTGTCATGTATGTTGTGTGATCGTATCCATTAGAGTAGACATTCACCCCACCTCCCCCCAGAAAACGTAGCCAAGTAACAAATTGGATGTCAACCAAGCAAATCCTGAGCATTTAACGTCTCACACAATCAATTTTTTTTAGCTGTTATTGAGCCTTTTTCAGTGACATTTTTTTGGTCAATTGTATATTCAGTGTTTTCAGATTTTTAACAATCTGTCTTGATTTCTGTCCCATTTCATCATTTCAAGGAAAACGAGGCAATCCTGCTAATGTTTCATCAGCTGAGCTTCCAGCCGTAACCCCACCAGGTGGTCTTCATTTAAACATCATGCTGCACCTCATCCTGCTCCTTCATCTCCTGGTCGTCTCACTCGGCTCTGCAGGTCAGTAAAGATGGAATGTCATTGATCCAAGCATCCCAGAAATAAGTTACACTCTCTATTTTATAGCATAGTTATTGAATGATGACCCCCTAGTGTAAGTTTATTTCACATCTTACATGTACAGCTGAAATAAAATAGGTAAATCTGAATATTTGGATCAATTTTTTCATCACTTTTACATAAAATACTCTGTTTAACTCAGCGGCAGAGGAAGTTTACTCTCATAGAATTTACCTCTGTGGGCCTTTGATATCCAGGCATCATTTGGACTTAGCTCACTTAGCCTGCATCTCATTTCTCGGGTCTCACCATCCAAAAATGTAGTCGTCAAAGATGAATTTCTACAAGCTGAAAGTGTTTTACGAACTCGTAGAACGACTCCAGTAACAGCTTTGATTTCTCACTCCTATCAAAAATAAAATAAAGGAACCTGAGCCCAGAATCCCACATCAAAACTTGTAGACTGGGGCAAGAGTTGAGACAAAATGTTAAATAAGCTGCAAACTCTGATGATGAAGGAACAGTTTAATGTTACAAAATCTAAAAATCAAATTTTAAGATCTAACAGACCTCCTGCAAAAAATCCCACATTGTAGAAACACATTTATCAGCTATGCAGGATGAGCACCGAGCCTCGGAGGGCCCGCAGTTTGCAGGTTTCTACTCCGTTTTGGTAATAATGATGTTCACTCAGGTGTTTAAAAAAATCCAAAGTGCTCTGAGAACAGCAGGTGTGAAAATGACCTGTGTTCAGAAGCTACAACTTCCTCTTTATTCCCATACCTTAGGCTATTCTCAGTGGTTCTACACTTGATTTCACATGAATCGTAAACCAGATGAATTGGGAATTCTCCAAAGCACATCTTCCTCAAACAGGCTCTTAGATCTGTGAGATTTATCTTTCTGAATCTCAAGGTAACTCTCCGTGTTAGGATTGCAGACTTCAGTACAGCTACAGCTTACAATATACTTTCGGAAATGCTTTCACAGACATCTACGGAACAGGGACGAGTAGATACTGTAAACGCTCCGAAAACACTCACGTGTGTGTTTGCAGGGCTCATGTTTAGACTTTAGGTGTAACTGTGAGGCTGTCCTATCTGAACAGACAGCATCCAGCCAGCAGACCTGGGTTGATATTGTGGGGAAAGAACATTGGCTCGACAAGAATAAAGTTTGATGGTTCATGTGACGTTATTGCTATGACAGGGGAACAAAAGTCAAGCACCCACTCCTGTACAACCAAGAGCGCTTGTGTGTCCTCCATGGTTCAGCTCTCCCCCAGTGAGACATGTCCTTCTATATACAGTATAAGGATACAAAAACGTGAGAATTTTTTAATTAAAATTAGTTCATTTTTATTACCTTGTAATTCCTTGACTCATGAGTTTCTGTAATTCCTTAAATGTACACGTCTAGTCATTTGAGTGCATAATCGCAGCATAATTAAAATCCTCATTCACCAGAAAGCACACACACAAGATTTCTGAGTTTTTGTGTTTAGAGGATGGAGTGGATTCGACAGACGTGACCTTCAGCCTTCAGCCAAATGTAGTCTTTCAAAGCAAAGTGGGTTTCCCAGCCATTCATTGCATTCATCGCACTCTCAGTAGTAAACAGGGGTTTTGCACTTCTCTGTTGAATCTAATGTGACTCATTTGTGATTTATATCTATTTTTCTCATTGCATCCTGTGACTTCTGATAATATAGGAAGTAAAAAAAATAGCCGTTATACAGTAAATTGTTCATTGTTTTAACTGAACATCCTTGAATTATTACAGATACATCAGTTCATCAGGACGTGTCTGACATTCACGGAGGTAAGACCGATTCTCATATATAATTTTCCTATTTGTGGTATCATTAATACATTTTACTGTCATAAAGCAACAGAAAAACACAAATCTATTAGAATTGCAGTTTCATTTACCAAAGTCTTCACATGTGTCTGATTTCCCTTGGTGGGGGCCATCATTCAGCTGTAAAGTATTCCTACAAAAACATTCCTGGCTGCTCACTCAGGAAAATTACCACAAACCTAAATACTGCAAATATGAAAAAAAAAGGACCTGATAGGACCTGAATGGACTTGATGTATGGACTGCATCACAGAAACAACCCAGCAGCGCCTATTTGCAGTTAGGTTGATGAGGCTGTGGCCTTCGAGTTCAGACGACTGAGGCTGTTATTCCAAGTCAAGGCAACGCAAGTCAACCTGTTCTGTCAGAGTGAAACCAAAACCATCTTATTTTTGAAATGCATTATTTCTGGTTTCATTCTTTTCAGCCTCTGATAGCTCACTAATGCTGCTTGAACTATACTGAATGCCTGATTATGTGAAATTAAAACCCTCTTGGCAGGTTTAACACAGGCAACGCGTTAATTTTATCACAAAAATAATTAATTTAAAGACTCAGCATATGATACAGTGAAGACCAAAGACAAGAGGTATATCAGCTTCAAATCAGCTTCAGTAATGGCTGTGCCCATCTTCTGCCCCCTAGAGGCTCGGAGGTGGAAAAATAAATTCCTCTACTTATTCAGACGTCTTTCCAGGACTAAATAAAGTAAAGCAAAGACACACCAGTTTCATGTCTTCTCCTGTCTTGTCATGTATGCTTAATATGAAGCTAGCTTTGTGGAAGAGCTTTTTAAAGTTAAGCTTTAGAGACTTTACACTAGTTCTGAGTCCAAAGAGAACAAAATCAACAGGCAACAGTCCTGTATCTTGTTTGTTTCAACTGTACAAAAGGCAAAATGTATAAGCAATGCTGGTTATGGGCCAGATAATTTTTTTTGGAGAACGATGCGGTTGCCATGAGGTTGCCAAGCAACCACAGATGATCCAAAGAAGTCTCTGTGCCAAAAAGTAGTCCGCAAATAGCCTTTTTGGAGGTTTATAGCTAACTCCCTGTAGCGTTAGCTGAAAGTTAACACAATTTTCCCAAATGTTGCAATTTTCTCAAGTCAAGTATGTTTACAAAAGAAACAGCAATTTGTCCAAGCGGCGTTTGTAAGATGTGTACACAGCTTATGCTCTGGGAGGAAAATGAAGTACAGAACTGTCAGCAAGAGGTAAATTTGAAAGAGGAGGTCTTGCTGATTTGTCGCCAGGAAACAAGTTGTGATGCAGCCTGCAGGATGAATTGCTGATGGATCCAGTGTGGAGGGAATTTTTTTTTTCCAGTGGTCTCTCTTTTGTTTGTTAACCCATTCCTTTTCTTGTCAGGTTACTGTCTGTCTCTCTGGCAGACTGTCAAAGGCACACATTCTGATATATTGGCTCTTATCTGCAGAAATAATAGCATGGTACAGAAAAAAGGGATGTTTTTGGTGCATCAAACATCAGTCCAGCTGCTCAGGCGTGTGTTTATTTTTTAAAAATGTGTTCCCTATAGGTTCTCTGGCTGTCTCCCACCACTAAAGACATGCAATATAGATGAATTGATGACTTTAAATGGACCATCAGTGTGAACTTGAGGATAGTTTGTCTCTATATATGGTCCTGTGATGAACTGGACACCTGTCCACAGTAAATCTTGTCTCCTGCCCAAAGGTAGCTGGGAGAGGTTCCAGCCCTCATATTACTTGGACTAGAAGCAGAAAAAATATTTAACATGTAAAATAATTTAAAAAAAACCCAAACATTTACCTGCAAGACAATTTGTTCTGCTACATTCTTCATTATGTTGCTGATGGCCTTGTAGGTAATTATTGCAACACTGTGCTTTTGGCATTTCCAGGAAACAGTGTGTTACTTGTCCTACTTATAAACTCTCTTTGTTGCGCAGATGTGGTCCGAATCGTGCAGCTTTGGGCCAGTCAAACTCCTCACAGGATTGAAATCCTCTGGTATAAAAGCAAAACAATGAGACTGTTGATAAAAGATTGAACACAGAAGACTAGAAACTGCATCCTCTGAACCAGATGTTGAGCTTAACAAAAGACACCAACCAATAAAACTAAACTAAAACCTCAATGAATAACTGATGTGGCTTTTCAAAGAGAAACTGAATTCAGGCATCTGTTTGCAATACAATATAGTAAATACACATACAATACATGTAGGTACACGGATTCCAACTCTGTAGACTTTGTACTGTATATACATTATGAGGGATATGAGAGCATGTAGCTCTCAATGTGTGGTTGAGAGCTACATGCTTACGTCAGCATACTAACATGCTCCTATTAAAACTTGTAACTTTTTTTTGGGATGGTACAATATTTACAGCCACGTTCTGTGTTTGCATGTTTACATCCTAATCTTGAAGTCAGCACAACGTGTAGCCAGAGCTGAATCAAAAAGAGAATTTCATGTGAATCCATCCCATAGTTTTTGAGATATCTCCATCTCAACACAGGTGGTTTGCTGACCCGACATTGCTTCCCTTGGATCCGTGCAGCGTGCGTGGCAAACTGTTGAGTTAAGGAACCTCTAGAATGGATGTATCTGTGGAAATAAATCCTGGAAATGTAAGAGAATGAGGAGCAGAACATGACAGGACAGAGAACCTAGAAAACCCCGAGTTAGAGACAGATAAAGAAAGTGAAACGAGGCAGAGAGAATGTAAGAGGCGTGTGTCTCCAGGCAGTGGGCCTTATGTGGCCTGCTTTAGCACTCCCCTTCACCATCTGTCACATTCCACATTACAAGGAAAGGATCGGAGCAGCACCAGCGTTCAGCTCTCCGAGTTACGCTCCAACTACACTGCACCAGAGCCTCAGCGACTCCCTCCCTCCAGCCTTCTCTGCATTTATATTTCATATTCACACGCATAGCATTCATCTGACACTCCTACAGAGCAATATAAGTGCAAGAGTAGAATAGGGTCACCGTCATCCCTCGTCCTATTTCTTTTTTTTTTTTTTTTTTCTTTCTCCCTCGTTCCCAGAACATAAATTCCCACTTCATTTCACACTCACATCCCCTTAATGCCTCATTTATAGATTGTTTAATTCTCTTACAGCCAGCAGAAAATTCAGATTCTTTGGGATTTGCATCAGTGTCAAGTACTCTCACACGTTTGCTGGGATGAGTAAATCTGTGTAAATCCTGTCTCCTAATATCTATGCTGACTGTCTGGATGTCCTGGTGGGAGACAGATGCAGTTAACTTTCTTACCTTTCAGGATTATTATTTGCTTCCTTATGGCAGACGCTAATGAAATATGGATCCGGTTCACCGATGTTTAACCGCACAGATATTTTTACTCTACAGCAATGTCAAGTTCTGACATGTGTTGGAATGATTTGATCTGGCTTTATTTTTCATTATTCTAAACAAACATCTTCCTTTTTTCTTCCTGATGCTAAATCTTAAAAAGGCAGCTTCAGATGGTAGAGCATTATGAGTAAAAGCATCTTTTATTCATGGTTCAAAAGGTTGCTCGCCGTCAGTCAGTATGACATTTTCAGAGTGAGTGAGTGAATTGGAAGTGTTGTTTCAGGCCTGGTTAGAAGCACTGAGTAGGAACAGGATATTACTATCTGAGAGAGTGTTTTTCCCCATTCAGGTGTCAGCTGAGCTCTCCTAGAACTCTTTGGAGCAGGGGAATAATGCATTTGTGCACAAACACACATCCGCACCAGCCTTGCATTTGTATTCCTGCAGTCACCTACACACACTCCTGATCTCAGAAAATAATCAGCTTGAGAACATTTTGCCTCAGTGCTCACTCACGGCCCCTTATTGTTTTTATGACTTATTCCTGTCTCTATATCTGTCTGCTTTAGTGAGAAACAGGGACTGAACGTATGTGCTCGTGATGTTGAGAACAGATTGAAGCGGAAAATGTATTTTCAACAAGGGGAAAACCGCTCCATGCTGAGGTTGACACATGCAGCACAAATTGGGTTTGGATTATGCAAAAACGGGCATTCTCAGCTTCAGGATTTGTTTTAGCTTGTAGCCATATCAAATCCACTGGCAGGAGATGAATGTCTATTTGTTTTTTTATGCACCTTAACGGGAACAACTCGGTAATAATTACTTCCACGTTACAATTTGAAATAAAAGCATGGCTCCGTTACCCTGCGTTGTGCCTGAAAGAAGAGTTCATCTGAGGTCAGGATTTCTCTGTGTGCATCTCAATACAAAAAATCAGGCTGAAATATTAAAATGGCATGTCCTGACAGAAGCAATCTCAGAGCATAGGCAGTGTTTTCATCTTACATCTGAACCCCGCTCTCTTGTTTTTCAAAGGAATTGCCAGACAGACGCTGAGTTCTAACACCTTGATATTTCCTGTTTGTAAGTCTCACCATCTTGTTGTTGTTTACCCGGTCTTGCTTGATTACTTTTGACAGATGAAGTCATAGGTTACGGACCAGTGTTTGAGGAGCAGCCGGTGGAGACCATCTACCCCGAGGAGTCAACCGAGGCAAAAATCATCATGAGCTGCCGGGCTCGGGCCAATCCACCTGCCACATACAAGTAACATATGTTCCTTGTGAACCTGGTCTCATTACTACCCACTGTGCATTCTGCATCTCCCACTGTTCTCAATCTCTCATGCTGTATTGCTTTAGAATCCACCACCTCAACCTTGATGCACTTCCAATGTTTACAACGCACGAGCAACATCCTGAACTACACGAGTGTATATTATATATTCTCCCACATAATTTTGTCATCAAACAACCCATGCAGTTCGTTCACTTCACATGAAATCTTGTTTTCTCCCTGTAGAAGGAATAATTTAAATACCAGAATCTGGGACAACAGAAATACCTAATAGCATACAAGACGTTGCTGCAGACGAACAGCACTGCCACCTCATTTTGAAGATCCCTACGTAAAGCATTTTGCATGATCCCTTTCAATTTAGATGTAAATGTATGTAAATGTTGTGACTTGACATCCTCCAAATCGGTTTCACCCGCAGAGAGGCCAGAATGTTGTCGGATGGGAGATATTTAGCTTCGACCGCGGCCGGTATGAAATGTTTGAGAGGGTTCATCCTCCACCATGGCCTTCAAATCATTAAATTCGTCATTGTTATGGATAAAAGATGTCCTATATGAAGACAGTTATTGCGATAAAAGGCAACTTTAATGCAGATTGGTCATAATTTGCCTTGAGGTGACAAAACAAAAAATATTTCATATACTGCATGAAACTATTTAATTTGGCGCTCCATTGAATCAAACGGGAATGACTGCTTACACAGCACATTAATGCATTGATCCCACTTGTTTTTCTGGTAGGTGGATGAAGGACTACACAGAGATCGACTTGAACGCAGAAGACAGTCATTTCAGTTTATCGGGTGGCAACCTGGTCATCAGCAACCCAGTTAAACCCCAGCACGTAGGAATGTACTCCTGTTTGGCAACCAACTTGTACGGCACAGTCATCAGCCGAGAGGCCCCGCTCCAGTTTGGGTGTAAGTGACCCCCCGCCTCACGATGTGAAGCCCTACTTACAGGTTGTGGTGATGCACCATGCAGAATTACCAGAGAACTCCTCTGAAACTGTGCTTCCATGCACATTAAACACAGTCAAATTGCATGAACAGCTGGAACAAATCATAAGTGTTATGAAATGTCCAATTTGCGAATGGTCTAACTTCATAATAACACCGTTACTAATGTCTTAATGTGGCTCAGTTCGGCTGCAGTCGCATAACTAAAAACATTTTATGGACATTATCCATAGTAGGTGCTCAAACATGAATGGATGACTAGATTAAAAGAAGATCTTGAATTTGTCTCTCAGTTGATTTTGTCTCTCTCTCTTTCTCCTTCTCTCTCTCTCTTAGACCTTGATCCTTTCTCGTCAGAGGAGAGAGAGTCAGTGTATGTCAAAGAAGGACAAGGAGCTGTGCTCCTCTGCGCTGCCCCACCACACTATCCAGGTACAGCATGCGATAGCCGAGTGAGCTCCTGCAAGGTTACGCTCTTCCTCCGTCATTATGTTGCATTAGCGTGTAATTGATCTGTGGCTAGACAGAATAGAATGAAAAGGTGGTTACCACTGCTTCCTGTTTTGATTTCTGATCCCTTCTATGTGGACTTATTGTTCTCTCCTTCTTTGTGCGGTCGTTCTGCTCGGAGCTGCAGTCAATCAAGTGGACGGATTACACGTTCCCGTTTTATGCAAATGGATCCATGACTCAGTTTTAAGTCATCAGATGTACAGCGATGAACGTTTCTTGATCCGTATGTTCTCGCTGGGGCTTTCATGAAACTAATGAACCAATTATATGAAATGAACCCATTTCTTGTCCTTGGGTGAATCGCTCTTGCTATTTTTCTCTGAGGTATAAAAACAATGATGTCAGTAACTGGCGCTGTCTCACCTTCAGATTAAAACTGTGTTTTGTGTGTTTACATTCATACCTATGATGTGTTTGGTTCTATTCTGCTGCGGATGTAAAGAGAGAGAGAATAAAATAATGTTGTACCTGACGTTATAAGTAGTTTGCATGATATTTGGGCTTGGGAGTGTTGCCTCTTTCTTTGTGGCGCCATTTTATTATTAGTTTTTTAAAAATTCATTTTCATGCTAATGCAAATCAGTCAACACGAGAATGTGGAAGCCTTCTAAATACTCGCTTCACTGCGTTAGAATTAGCTCAACAAGCTAATATGACGATCCTGCCTTTCAGCTAAAAGTATTTTAAGACTTTATCTGAAAGGTCAACGCTTGAATAATAAAGCTCTCTCAGCCTCAATAAATTTGACTATTTTTATTTAGCATATTTTCAGTTTATTCAAATAAAGCCGATTCCCTCAGGTCTTTCACAAGCTTTCACTCCTGACGCTTTTCTTGTGTCTCTTTCTGTGCAGCCGCGCTGTCATTCCGCTGGATCCTTAATGAATTCCCAACATTCATCCCACTGGACAAGAGGCGTTTTGTCTCCCAGATAACGGGTAACCTCTATATCTCCAAGGTGGACTCCTCAGACAGTGGAAACTACTCCTGCATCGCCACCAGCCCGTTTATTTCCAAGAGTGTTTTCTCCAACTACATCCCCCTCGTACCTCTGGCTGAACGTTAGTATCTTGCTTCCGACTTCCTGTTTCCCTTCCAATTTTTCTTCCGTAAACAATGATAGATCAGAAAATGTCGGATTTTTCTAGTGTCCAGATAGTAACATTAAAAGCCTAAGTCCTAATTTCAGTGTGTTTAAATGTCTAGTACCAGAACCATCATTGACCAATTTTGTCTTTTTACTGGGTGTTGGGAATCTTTTAAGGGAGATCAACAGTAGATTCAGCACAAGGGTTGAATTCTTTGACTAGAAGCAGGGAAACGGGGGAATAATTTGAAATGTAGCTTTGTAAGGTCAGTTTTTTATTTTTGTCACAAATCTACATTGTGGTTTTATTCGGCATCTATTTAAACTTTCAGAGTCAGAATGTCAAGATAGAAATACATCGTGTGTCTCATAAACTACTGCAGCAGCATTTTTGGTTGATATTCGCTACACAGATTTATTGCACTGTAAATTTATGATACATGTTTTTCTTTTTCCAAATATAAAAAATCTAGGAAAATGTGGGTATGTCTATAAAAGGAGAATTTATGACCAATAGAACTCTTTTTAATTCATGCTTACTCATCATGAGGTCTAGGGACTTGTTTTGGAGGGAAACAAATGTCTATGCCAGGTTTCACTTGCAAACCATTCAGCAATTTTTCGGGAAAAAAAAAATTTTTTTTGCACTGAGCCGGACAGTGCTGGCACCAGCAGATGCTTTAGGACGTCTAGGTGTGAGTTTAGAGCTTAAGTGTTTCTCAAAGAGATAAGTTTCAAAAATAGGCTGGATGTTAGGAAGTGATTCTTCCTGGTTGCAGCAAAATACTCTATTGATTTTCTTCTCCTCTCCTTGCTGAAGCTGGTGTTTAATCACACCGGCACTTGTTTTAAATGGCATAAGTTCACATCCCCACATTTGACTTTTTAAATTAGATTTACAGGAACAAATTAACTCACTTCTGGCCCAACAGAATAATTCTGTATAAAACACAGGCAGTATTTCATGAGGAATTAACTGGAACGGATATGGCCCCATGGACAGGGTGTTTCTGGAGAAGCAGCATTTTCTTTTGAGAGCTTTCCCGGAATCCATCACTTATTCCATTGTTTTATCTTGACTTTCATAGTTGCGTAACCTCAAATTTCACATGTGGCTTTTGCTTTTTGAACTTCAACGTTATTTACAAGAAGAACTAGAACGCCGTGTCCCCGATGAAGAGGTCAGGATTAGAACAGAACACAGTGATTTGTTTGGACTTGGCTCATGCACGTGTGTATTATGGGATGCCTTCTGGGAATGTTGTGGCCTGTATTAAACTCTAACTAGTTAAGTCACTTTACAAGTGACAGTATTTATAGCAGTGTTATGGCTGTGATCTCTGTTGTGGTCACCTGTGCAACACTGCTGTCATAAACAGGAATAAAGACAATGCTACATGTTGTCATGGTAACTTTGTACTAATGGTAGAAGTCCATCTACTTAAGGATATTGGTATATTCTTTTCTTTTATTAATTTGCAATGTTGAAACCATAAGAATTCCATCGCAATAACACATCCACTTAGTGGGATGCAAGTGATTAATGAAGTACTGATGATCAACGCTGAAATAAAAGTGAAAGTTTCTCATCAGAAAATATAAATAATGAAAGATTTTACTGCTCCCGTCTTCTGTTTTCTGGACCGCCGCTGATCAGATGAGGCAGATTCAAACAACCAGACCGCTAAATGTTCTGCTTGTACGTAAAGTAAACAGGTTCCAACCTCTGCTCAGGTAAATCAGTCAGGAGTGGCTGACATGACGAGAAATCACAGACACACTTTAGATCGGGACTACGTGCCGTAAATTATGATCCCTGTCACACCAGAGAGGAAGTGAAGTTTCTAACTTTCCCTCATAGACTGGTGTCTCCTCTGACTGAGGCTGAAAAAGAGAAACTCACTCAAACATAACTCAGACAATACAAATCCGATGACTCACAATTCACACAATGATGACAGTGAACACAGCACTGGTAACCGGGAATAGAAAACTATCTTCTCTGTCTCAGATGCTTCCAAAAAGGAAAAAAAAAAGTTATTTTATTTTGATCATTGTTTGTTTTGTTTTTTTAAGCTTGGTTGCTTAAAAGGAATTCTAGTGTGCTTTTATTCCTTTCAGGTCCCATCAGGAAATACCCCGCCGACCTCAAAGTTAAATTCCCAGACACCACTGCTCTGCTGGGGCAGAATATCACCTTGGAGTGCTTTGCATTGGGAAAGTAAGTCTGAGGGATCGCTGACCGTTGACTCTCATCTTCAAGGGTTCAGGTGTCGTCAGTGGTCTTATTTTTCTCTCTCTACACACTCTTCAGTCCGGTCCCTGAGATCCGCTGGAAGAAGTTAGATGGACAGATGCCACCCAATCTTGAGGTGCGGATGTCGGGGGCGCATCTCCACCTGTACAATGTGCAGCCCGAAGACGGCGGGACGTACGAGTGTGAGGCAGTGAACTCCAAAGGGAAGGACTATCATGCCGCACGTGTGTCTATAGAAGGTATGAGGTGCCTGTCAAGTATGAGTAGGGTAGGATTTTATACTTTTCAGCTAAGTAACTATCGTTCCTCTCATTTACAGCTTTTCCTGAGTGGGTGGAGCAGATCAGCAGCACAGAGAAAGACCTCGGAAGCGATTACACCATGTCCTGCACGGCCAGCGGCAAACCTAAACCCCGCATCCGCTGGCTGAAAAACGGAGTGCTGGTAATATTTACAATCGTTACTGTCCTACAACAGTGGGTTCAGTGGGTCAGGCTAGAGTTCCCACAGTAGCTCAGCAGTGACAGGAAACTGTCGCTACACATTGTGTCCAGAAGCGAGCGCCGTGATGGCGTGTCCGTCCGTAGACACAAAACTGTCATCAGGCCTGAAAACCACCAGAGAGAGAAGCAGGTACAGAGGAGACAGCAAAGTCAGAAACGAGTGTCTGGTTACGTCATTCGCATTAAACATTCCCGTCAAATAATCCAATTGTCCATTTTTTTTTTCTTCTTTTTGTCTCATGAAAAGAATTTAAACTACTTGAAAATCTAACTTCACATTGCTTTTTTCCCACAGCTTGACAGGAAAGAGATGAAGTTCAGCAGTTTGACGTTTAACGATTCAGGAATGTACCAGTGCATAGCAGAGAATCGTCATGGAGTCATATATGCCAATGCAGAACTGCGAGTTTTTGGTGAGTCACAACCGCAGCTAAAATAGTTGCATCAGAATTTTAAAGGTCACATTCCAGCCTGACTAATTGGAGCTTATTAGGGCAAAGGGAGCGCTGTGTCACTATTTCACACGAACAAACAAAATAAACTGATATTTTTTTTAGCTCATTATTAGGTCATTATGTATTTTTTACAAATTAAAAAAAAAAGTGTCTTCAATTTACGCATGGTGGAGGTTTATTAAGAATAATCCTCGCTGTCTCACCGCAGCTTGCGCCCCCACATTTGAACACAACCCAGTGAGGCACGTCATGGCGCCTAAAAACGGCCGTGTAGTGATTGAATGTCGGCCCAAAGCGGCTCCGAAGCCCACCTTCTCCTGGAGTAAAGACACGGAGCTGCTCTCCAACTCCACCAGGTGATTCTCTTCCTGTGATCAGATGCTTCCTTTTGTCATGTGACCTGTAAATGCCACACAGATATGCATTCATTCAGAAAGATTGATTTACCCCGGCCTAGTTTTACTTTGTAGTATTTAAGGAAAAATATTCATTAACTCCTGGCTGGGAAACATCTGGGTCATATTAACACAAGGACAAGAATGTGGATCAAGAGCAGTGAGACGTATAGAGTGCAGAGATTTGGGGATCAGAATATAGTATAAATGCCAAAAGCGCGTTTGGTGATGTTGTTTGTCACAAATTGCTGCGCAGCGTGTTTTTCTGTGTCTGTGGCTGACTTTAAACACGTTCTCAAATTCATCATTGTAGACAGACAGGAGGGGTAAATCCCAGCCTTGTGCTCCTCGCTGACAAAACAAGCCTAATCTGTGAGCTCTAGATCCCCAGCCTTCCTCCCCCCAAACACACACTACCCTCCCCTCCCTCTTGCACCACAGTGGGATTCACATAGAGGAGGAGCAGCGGCCAAATTACTATGCAGCATATGCCTCACTAATGCGCTCTATGGTGGCTGTCTGCACGAGAGAGGGTGTGGAGTAGTGATGAGGCGGCTGGCACAATATGATTTGTCATGCATGGATATTGAATATTCAGAGGAAAGTACATCAAATATTGTTGCTTTGTTTTTTTGTGTTGCATCTTGCTGATTTATCACCGGGCAGGCATTCAGCTTACCATAATCATTTTAATAGTCCACATCTTTTGACCTTCATGTTGTGTTAAATACTTTATATCAAACAGTACTTTTTTTTTTTTTTTTTTTACTTCCTCCAAAAAAAAACCAAAAAACAACTGATTGTGTTTCCTCCCCAGAGTTTTTGTCTGGGAGGATGGGAGTTTGGAGATCCTTAATGTAACGAGAGCAGATGAAGGCAGATACACCTGCTTTGCGGAGAATGACCGGGGCAAAGCCAACAGCACGGGGTCTCTGCTGGTCACGGGTCAGTTTCAGCTCATGAGCTTCATTAATAAGTCCATGTAGTCAGGATTTCAGAATGGCTGGACTTTCTTTGAGTGGTGTCAGCCTTTGCAGGCAATCATCCCTATCACTGTCAGTCCTGACCTCCAAATTTCTGCTGTCATTGAATTATGGGCCCTTGAATGGAGTGACAGTATAAAGACTACTGGTGGATATTCAGTCACTCCCCAAGGACGGAGCTGAGATGATACTGCTTTAGATCAGGTGTGATGAGATGGAGCTTCGTCCGCTGTTAAAGGACGAGAGGACATGAGTTACGAACTTGGTTGAATAGTTTGATTGAACAACTGTAATAATAATGGGATTTTTATTTTTTTTTTTGCTTGTCACCAGTTTATTCGGGATGTGTAATCTCAGCCGTAACATTTTTAGTTTTTTATTGTTGCTATTCAGAGGTGCTGGGTCTGCAGATCTTTACTGCCCCCTTCTGGACAAGATAATGAACATTTCTTTCTACTTCATATTCACATCCTGTACTTTAACCTTAGAAATATACATATCCACCTATTCCTTTTCTGACAGTTTCCGGAATTTCTATTATATTAGATTAAATAGCAAATAAACCAACCTAATTTTAAGATGCCCTCATCCTGTTATAATTTAAACAGAGTCTACGAAGATCACCTTGGCACCGTCCAATTCTGATGTCAAAGTAGGAGAGAACACCTGGATGCAGTGCGCAGCATCACATGACTCCTCTCTAGACATCACGTTCATCTGGTCCTTGGACGGCCGGGTCATTGACCTCCACAAGGACAGTCAGCACTATGAGCGTACCCTGGTGAGACATCATATCAGATATTAATAAAGAGAAATGGGCACTGAAATCTATGTTTCGCTTGATAGACCCAACCTTTTCCCTCGGCTCCAGCCTGGAGTTTATCCACGTACAATAATGTTTGAGGTCAGGTTGATGTCTATGATATTTTTATTGGACTACCTGAAATGGAAAAATACATCCAGCTTTCAATAAATACAATTTAAAAGCCATTTTACGTTCATTCCTTGAGTGGAATTGTGCATTTTATATCATTTTGATAGGGATTTCATTTCATGTTGACATGACCCACTCCGACTGTATGACTGTGGTCGGTATTTCCCATATCTCTCTCACCATGTTGTGATTGTGATTAATGAAGCCTCATTTTTGTACACAAGGAGGGTTTTTCCCCCTCGTAAAAATGTGGTTTGGTTCAGTTTCATGCTGTTTGCGTGTTTTACATTAGAATGCAATCTAGAATGAACGCTGCGTTCAGCATCAGAGGAACAGAGGTGATAGCTCTTTAATTTAAACTAACTTGAAGATACACAATGGTACAATTTTGCTTTGCGTGATTCATGATGTCTCGTGTTGTTTTGTTCAGAATGGAAGCTCTAACGGTGAGCTGCTGATCAAGAACACTCAGCTGAAGCATGCTGGACGCTATACCTGCACCGCTCAGACCCCCATAGACAACGTCACCGCCTCCGCCCACCTGGTAGTCAGGGGTGAGTCACGACTCGTGTAAATATATGCACAGAGCGGTGTGCGAAATCGCATAAAACATTTTGTTCTCCACTAACCTTGTTCCAGGTTTAGAAGAGGGATCCTATGTGAACATTGTTCTCTGGGAAACGACTCAGCAGAGATAGGATATAAATTCTGTATGTTCTCCAGCGTGTTTGTAGGGAAGAGTTCTTCTGCAGAGGACCCAGACTCCAGCCTTTGAAGGCAGAAATTTGGAGAGGGAGAGAGCGAGAAAAAGCTAAGGAAAGAGATATGTGGTGTCCTCACAGAGGAGACAGACACATGCACCACCCAGTCAGCCAAACCTTAGCTGTTTCATTTTTTTCTATAAGTAGAAAAACAGTGAAGAAAAAATCTCAAACTTATCTCCACTGTGTGACTGTACTGTAAGTTTTTTTTTGTTTCAGGCTGTTTTTTTTATCCAAGCGAGAGCCCTCCAGTAACCATTATGTTTGTAGGTATTAGTTGTCCAAAACCCATCTCACAACTATTTAACTGCAAAAACATGCAGAACATGATAGATTTCTGTCTTTCACCACATTATTTTGATAGTGAGTAGCTGTGGTTTTCCAGCATCTCCAGCGGACTGTCTGTCATTTACTGTATTTCCCATCCTCGGTGATTCATCAAGCTTTGTTTTCACCTTCCACTTCCTGATGAGTGAGAGCTTTGCCTTCCAGCCCACCCCACGGGTCTCCAAACGGGCCTAGTGTTGGCAGACAAAGGGTCTCTTCAGGTAGGAACCCAAGACGTGGAGCAGCGATCTAGTTGCCAGTGATCCCTGCTGTGCCCTGGGTGTGCTGCCGCTGCCGCTGCCTTTCACGCAGGTATTGACAGATGGCCAGATGCATGCACAGCGGCCGACTGTTAGCTTTTACAGAGTGGAGCCACAACACAAGCCCCCGAGCCGTGCCAAATGGACTAGCAAATGCCAGCAGTTTGAGGCGCGGCGATGAAGAGATGAAAGACGGCCATTTATCACAGCACATGAGGAAGCGGATCTGCTTCGGGAGATTGTCTGACCGACACACACCTGTACTTTGTTATTGGTGGGGATTTGAGCTCATCACATGATGGGTTTCTGTGTTATTGTAGCGTACTGTTGCAGTCTCGATAGTGTTGAAATACCAATGCCGTAATGCAACTTTGATATTAATTCCTTACGTTGAGTTGTTTAAAAAAACTAGTTTCTTCTGTCCTTTGCTTTCTCCTGCTGACTTTTAGAGGAGAGGGGAATCTTAAGGGCTCTCCAGCTTCGACTGTCTAATCCCCTTACTTGTCTCAACTCATATTCATGACTTGAAAATACTAAATCCTGGCAGATTTCTGTGGGGCTGTGGGTTGGAAGGCTCAACACCCACACAGTCTGGGTTTTCTATTAAGCCACTTTTAAGTTTGCTTGAAGAGAAGGACCGAGAAGAGCAAGAGAACCAAGAGAAACACTGGATTTAAAGGCTTTTGCAAATGCGTAAGACAATATGTGTCAGTGGGACCTAAGCCTTAATGTGATAGCCTGTCAATTTTGTGAGGTATGAGAGAACGTGAGGGTTTTGATGGGTCTGTTTCGTACCTTACCTTTTGGTGACTGGTGATCAGGGATGAAATCAGGTGAAGAATGAGGAAAATTCGCAAAAATAAAACAGTCATCAGTTCTCAAGGTGGGAATTTAAACAAGTGAATTTAATGTTATGGGATAATGTCACCAATCTCCAAACCAACTGCATTCATCGAACAAAACTTGTATTATTTTATTTGTGCACCAGGTCCTCCCGGTGCCCCGGGTGGGTTACGAGTGGTGAACAAAACTGACAAGAGCGCCACGTTGCAGTGGAGCCGTGGAGCCGACAACCACAGCCCCATCTCCAAGTACACCATCCAGTACAGAGACTCCTTCTCCAACGATGCCTGGAAAACCGCCACAACCAGTGAGTGACCCTCTAGTGCATTTGTTGGTCAAACAAACACTGAGTCCACTCTGGAGTTCTATTAATGTGGGGTCAAGCTTTGCACTGATACTCCAATCCCACAAAGGAATGAATATCTTTTAAAGGTGGCGTCTATGTAGTGGAGTTTAAGGTTCTGGCTTTTCATTATTGCATTGGAAAATCAAATCTGTGCATCTCTCTGCAGCTCCTGCTGACGTTGAGGGGAATGCAGAGATGGCTACGGTGGTGGATTTGTTTCCATGGACGGAATACGAGTTCAGGGTGATCGCCACCAACACCCTGGGGACAGGAGAACCAAGCAGCCCATCTCCTAAAGACAGAACGTTGGATTCAGGTAGGATTCTCGGCACAATGAATCAGAGTAAGTGGAAAAGGTGGTGAAAATGTTGTTTCTACAGTCAAGCTTTCCATTCTAATATTGATTCTTCATTATTCTATCATAACACTGTTTACTTATGTTAAGTGTCATTATATGGCTAAGTCAGCAGAAAGCCCATGGAGCTCTACCTCCTACAGCAGACGCACGGCTGCCAAAGTCACCACAAAAACCTCGACAAATGAGCACATTGCTGAGACCGTCTACTGAAATTCAATTATGAAATTGAAATCCCAGGCCTACAGTAACCTCTCTTAAAAAAACAATAATTATTTGAGAGTGACCCAGTAAGACTGGAGGCAAAGCGAGAGAACTTTTGCCCCTCCGTCTTCTTCGGTAGTAGAGATTCCCACTTGCACTGAGGTGTTGCGTTTGGCAAAGGAGAGGTCACCGATATTGTAATTACAGAGGAAGGATGGCTCGGTTCTGCTGCCCGGGTTGAGTTCTACATTCTGCGTGGGACGGCCTTGTTTGTTTGGGTTGCTGTCATGTGGGCTCAGAGTTCTGCCATTGCTGTCTCGTTGTAGTTCCTGTGGTGGCGCCCTCGGACGTCAACGGGGGTGGAGGGAGCAGCAGAGAATTGACCATCTCATGGAAGGTATGTCTGAACTTTCCATTGGACACAAAGGGAGTTGAAGGGGGTTGTGGGGGGTCATTAGTTCACTCGTAATTACTTGGTGTTTCTGCCCACAGCCGGTGCAGCCACAGTACTACTATGGGCCTAACTTCGGCTACATCGTGGCTTTTAAACCACATGACGGTAATGAGTGGAGGAAGGTGACGGTAGCCGACCCCCAAGCCAAGAAATACGTCCACAAAGACTCCAACTTACCTCCGTCGACGCAGTTCCACGTCAAAGTCAAAGCGTTCAACAGCAAAGGGGAGGGACCCTTCAGTCTAACGGCTTCCATTTATTCAGCGCAGGATGGTGAGCACCGGAACGCCTCATCGCTCTCAGCACCGAAGTAAAGAAAGGATAGTAGATCTCAAAACGATGTCACAGATCAACCTGGTCGTAATATCTCAGCATCACGGATGAGGAATTCTGCAATATGCCAACACTCTGCTATTCCAGTCTGTCAGTGTCAGCTACTTATCACTACCAGGGGTTTCGGAGTTGGACCATTTAGCTTGTGTATAGTCGGGAGGAATTTTAATACCCCTTGAAAGTGAACCCATCTTCCCCTCTCGCTCTCCTTCCTTGCCGGGGGGATTATCATGATCTATGTAGCATGAACCAGAAAGCTGATAATTCGCCCAAGGATGCAAAGCATTTAGCCTAGTTATTAACTTCCACTGACAGACACTTCAGATAATGGGTTACAGAGATGCCCCATTGCCATGGTTACCCACTTTGGGAACTGTTTGCTGTTTGAGGGCCTATCATTTTATAGCCAAGCCAGAGAAATATTCAGCTGTCGGGGATGTGTCGTTTTTATTTATGTGTGCGCTGGTTGATCGGTGTTGTTTCTGTGTGGGGTAAAATGACATCTTGTGATTGGTTGTCCGTCCCGTCGCCATGGTGGCAATTTAACATTCAAGGGCAGTTTCCTGGCCAGGACACTTTATACAAAGAGTGTAAGTGATCCATAATTCATTGAAATGTGCCAGAGAGTGGGATAAGAATGATCCTAAGAGTGATAAATTCACGTGACTTAAATGATGCTTGAGCACCGCCGGGAGGAGAATGGCGTTACTAAAGCTGCTAGAAACAATGATGTAATGGATCCTGTTAGCATGGGTATCAATGCTGACATCAAACCAGATGCATTCATGCATAGAAACCTTATCAAAAGCCATGTTGTGTTGCATGTGGAACACAAAAATAAAAATTGAAGGATTTACCTGATTTTTTATTTCCGCCTCAGCTCCGTCCGAAGCTCCTGTAACCGTCGACGGCAAAGCTCTGTCTTCCACGGAAGCCATTGTGTGGTGGCTGCCGCTCTCTCAGGGCAACATTGATGGATACGTGGTGAGTAGAAACCATCACTACTAATACTGTACTCACGAGCAATGGGTCAGGATTAGGTCCATGCCGGTTTTTGGGTTCCGACTGTCTCATCTGCGTCTGCTCATGCATCTCATCACAGGTGAAGTACTGGAAGAAGCAGGTTGGCGGTGAGAGGGACACACACAGGCTGGTGGTAACCAGCAGGGAAAACCACACCAGACTGGAGGGAATGGAGCCCAACTCCTTCTACCTCGTTGAGGTTCGAGGCTACAACACTGCAGGATACGGCCCGCCCAGTGACCACCTGGCCATCCAGACCAAGAGATCCCGTACGTTGCACTTTAAAGCTCAGTGTTGTCCAGCAGGGATCATAGTCACAATATGCAGTATGTATATGATAGATGTATTATTCAGTGCATTTTTCTGTGTGTGTGTGTGTGTGTGTGTGTGTGTGTGTGTGTGTGTGTGTGTGTGTGTGTGTGTGTGTGTGTGTGTGTGTGTATGTGTTTTCCATAGCGCCAAGTAAACCCCCCAAGATAATTGGTAAGAAGCTCAAAGGTCATTTAATGAATATCGCCTGGGAAAATGTGGAGCCACAGCCTGAGGAGGCGGCCATAGACGGATACAAAGTGGGTTCTTTTTTTTATTTTTATTAGAGTGACCTTAATACCCAGTTTAATCTCTTAAACTTACATTTTGTGTTTATAACAAGGTGCTATACAGGAAGCAGGGCGAGTCCACGAGCACTCTGTACACAACCAGCAGACTGCACATAGACGTCCCCTTGCGTGGGGGCGGGACTTACGTGGTGGAGGTCCGGGCTTACACGGAGGGGGGAGACGGGGCCGTGGCAGAAATCCAATTCACAGGTAACGGACTCCGACATCCACGTGTCTCGTTCAGTTACATTTCTCAATCATTTATGGCGTTCAAGATGTTTCTGCCTTTACCGTTTTCCAACAGTCCTCCATGCTGAGATAAAACAACACTGTGTGGAATAACTATCACACCTTTACAGATAAAATGTCATTTTCATGATTATTTTTTTGGAGTTCCATCAATACTGAAATTGACTTTAATAACTCAGTGCTCACACAGGTTTGGTCTCAGTTTGCTGTAGCAAAAATAAAGCCTACAGTTATCTGATCATATTGAAGCCCGCGGCGCTGCGGTGACGCTCTAGCTCGCCGTTTGCTGGCGAGATTAAACCAGGTTCAGAGTTGATGGTGGGTTATCATTTGTCACAGCTAGGAGGTTCCCATGGGTCGGCACAGAGCTGTCACTTCGGGTTTCATGCCTCACATTTGAGGGTTAAGATGGGGAAACTTTACGATCCATGACTAAAGCCTTGAGAGCCCACTGACTCAATTCCCCCCACTGGCTGATGGACTGACAGGCAGGCTGAGTGGATAGACGAGGCCTAAAGCCCCTGTAATTGATCTTGATGAGTAGAGGAAACCCCTCCTGCGGTTTCCTCTTATTCCTTATCGTCAGGTCCAGACCCACCTGACAGCTTGATTTCACAGACCCTGGGATTTAAGCCATGGGGGGATTTCAAATGCAGGGCATTGACGTATGGAGGGGCATTTAAAGTTGATCTCCACACAGATGGGGTTCAGTGTCGCACTTCATACACCCGAATACAGTCTTTAGTTTGATGGATGAAAGCTGGACGTATAATAGATGTGTATTTGTCCTTCAAATCAGGAGCAAATTTGACTGTCAGTCCAATTATTTGAAAACTGATGTTTTTTTGTGTCCATGTGTCCCTCAGGTGGAGGGGTCATGGTGGCCCCGTCTCTGAGTCTACTCTCCCTGGTCCTGCTGGCTCTTCTCTGCCTCAACTTCTGAATGTAGCGCCATCTCTGCCTTCACTTGTCGTGAAGGAGACTCTCAACGGTTGACGCCTATGAGGACTTGGGGGGGGGGGAATCTCTTCACAGAATGAACGGTTCCATCCCGTATCCTGGGATATTCCAACCCTTCACTTCTGGAACAGATGTTGGTGGAAATAGGCACAGATGTGGAAAAAAATTGGAAATGGACAAAGACATCCCTTATTTAACCACAGAAAGCCTGTATGGAGGAGTGTCAAAGGAGTTCTGTCAACTTTTTAAATATGCCTTATATAAATGACTGCACTTATCTTTCACAATAGCATATTTTAAAATGGATCATGACTGAACGTGTGAACGCTTTTCATTAAGTCTTCTTTACTGGATGAAGCCAACCTTTCTGAAAAGGATGAAGGCAGCGTGTCTTCAGAGACGTGGGCTTCATTTAATTTGTCATATGTCTGGAAATCTGTGCCACAGCGTACTCAGTGGAGAAAGTCAGGAGGTAGCTGTGAAGGATAAGTGTATACGTTTATCAAAATATTTTATATTTTCTCTTTCTTTACTTACATTCAGTGGCATTTTATTCTATTTCCTCTCACAGAGGTACGGTCGGAGCATAACACACCCTCTCACAAAATGTATGCTGAAAACCAGTAATCAACGTTTTTTGTTAATCCGATATTATGGATGGTATTTGAAGAAAAAGTAGATTTTTGTCTTGCAGTCAAATCCTTATTTCCATATCATAACAAAAACTCTATTAATACCACTTTCAAAATTGTGTGCATGTCAACTTTGTGACGTTGAGGAAATGCTTGAAAATGGTCCAAAGGTGTTTTGAGGGTGTCGAGGCACATGGATCCATATCTGCAAAGCTGAATGTATACCACAGGAACAGGAAGTGAACCAATCAACATATCAAACGTGCAAATTAAAATGCAGAACAACAAGCAAACGGCGTCCGACAGCGGTTATCGTGATTGCTTCCAGCCTCTGGTTGTGTTTGTTTGACCCTGCAGCGACCCGGGCTTTGTGCTATCATCTGGGTTCATAGCATCCTGAAAACTGCTCCGTGTTTGTGAATTAAACCCAAGCTAATAACAGAAGCTTCCGACTGTATCATCAGGACCTCAGTGGTGCCCACTGGTGCTTTGTAAAGAATGTTGGCTTTTTGTTTTTTTTTTTTCTTTTTTTACCGTGAACATTTTCATTTCTATCACTTGTGAATCTGTGTGAGAATCACTATTAGCTGTTACCAAGGGTGCTAGCAACACTAGCCCTTCCAATAATGTTCTGATTCATGTGTTGCTACTTTATATTTTCTAATGAGACAACTCACCTAGCTCCTAAATCCTAAAGCTCCAATAACATCTTTTCTCATTTCATTATCGGGTCAAAACAAAAAACATCCATGACTATTCTGAGCCAATGAAAAGCTCAGGATGTTGTTCCTCTTGAATTACTTTACTTTAAATTAACCTGATGATATATATACATATAAATATATATATATGAACATTATCAGCTGTTTGATAATATGATTTTTGTTAATTCGTTATTATTATACTTGTATGCCATGACCCATCTCTAGCTGGACAGGTCAAAGGTGTCCTTTCTCTAAGTGGAGGAACAAATGTTATGTTCTAAAGTGTATGACTGATGCTGGCTGTGCTTCATACATTGTGTTTATATCAACATCCACCACAAAGTGCTTTTCCCAGTTTCCCTTCATGCGACAAAATCATAAAATGTTGCCAAATGCATCGACCGTTGAACTTGACACGTTGGATGGAGTGATGGTGGTTCTTGCGTTCTAGCTTGTATGACACTGGGGGGAGAAAGCGGTTCGTTCATTTACGACGGATCAACGTCACAGCAGCTTGTGACCGTCTCACCTTTATGTGAAACTCATTTCACCTCTGAGTGACGTCCCTTTAAGTGTAAGATGGTGTAGACGTGAGCCAAACCTCATGAAGCCAGTCATTAGAAAATAGACCGACTAAAAGGAATGTCACTCTTTACGTTCAGACCCGGTCCTGCAGGACATACGTATGATTGGCGGTTGGGATTAGAAAGCACTGGTGGAAGTGGCGTCATGTTTGCTGAAGTATTGTGCTCTGCTGGACTTGAACGGCACCTCTGAGGGATGAAACTGGAACCTCTCTTTGCCTGGAAAAGGAACAATAAAAGTGTAGCTAACTATGAATGTGCTCTGGTGTTTTTTTTTTAAATGTTGTTTGCATTAATGTTTTGTGTGTGAGGCTCAGGAATTTATGACGGCTTCTGTTTCATACCTACAGATCTATTAAGTTCAAAATCAAAGTAAATGATAATAGTCCTGTAGAATATCATTCATCTGATAAAGTGTATTTAGGAGATGTTCTTATATCTCACAGGATGCTCATCAGCAGATGAGGGTCATGTGATTCCTTTTTGTGATGACCTCTGACAGCAGCAGCTGGTCTTCACATTGGAATCATATGACATGATCTTTATCATATTAATTTCAGTGATTGTATCTTTGAGCTTCATTTATTGTAGATTAAAAGATGGAAAACACTCAAGTGGAAACTGTTCTCAGTCAGTCAGCCTGAGTTTGCTGGTAAATACATCATGAGTTGAGTCGGGACAGATGACCGCCTTGGAATACTGATGCATGATGATGCGATGCATGAATGTGTAAAGCAATTGCAGGGAAAATATTCACAGCCCTCGTCGGCTAAAGTCACACCTTAAACACACACGTACAGGTGATGTCAGGTTTCAGGTGCTTTCTCATCTCACCAGATTATGTGTAGATTTTTACTGCTTTTCTTTTCACCACGTTTCCAGAAGAAGGCTACAAATAAACCAGGGAGTTTCAATCTGTCCTCTATTACAGATAAGGCTGACTATGTCAATATCTCCTTCTAAAGGCAGAAACAGCTGTTGGAGTTTTGTCTCCAATCGGGTATCCAGCAGATGAAACCTAGATAATATCGTTTCTCCCCACGGATTAGGTCAGAGCAAATGAATCCAGATTTTAAACTGTTGTTGACCTCCGGTTTTGTCTCTCCTGCTCTATCCAGGGGGCCTTACGGTCTTATATTCCTGCGGCTTAGCAGTCCGAGCTCATGACCTGCGTGATGGGTCTGACCCAAAGTGTGAGTCTTTTCCTGAAACACACCAAATTGTTCCCCAAACTGCAGCTCAGTTTGGTTTGACTGCTGTTCTAGAGCCCCCAGACTGAAAATACATTCAGTAAAGGAACTAAACGCATGTCTATTTGCTGACAACAGATTTAAAAAACCTTTAACTGTATATCAAATTCTAAAATAACACCAGGCCTGCTGTTTCATTTAGAGTGATTGACAGGAGTGAAATACATTCCTCTGACCTCCTCGTGCATGAGGTTTTTCCAAACAGGTGTGCCATCGCAGGACATGCTGTCCTTCTCCTCTTTGTAAATGGACACCTGTTCTTTGACAGCTCAGACAACACACAACACACTTGAAGGTTTGCGCAGCAGATTAGAACCAGACTGTTTTTGGAGGGAGACTTGAAACACAATGCTTTTTTTTCTGAAACCTCTGCAACATGTCATGCTGTGTCAGGAGTTATGACTGGCTTGGAATCACGTAGAGATGTTTTGTAAGCGAAGGGTTTCCGTGTCGATCTCGGGTTACGAGTCAGAGTTTGAGGGATGATCGTGTCCTTGAGAAGGCTTACGCTCTCATGTCATCACTGCCAGATAATAGTTGAGCTGAACTCAATTTAAGGACTGGTATAATAAGGTTAAAAGAGGACACAAAAGAACTCTAATGAAGGTGTGGCCTGTTTCCAGCTTCAATTGGGAGACCTGTTGGCAAATAAAGAGCATCTGAAGGCTTGTGAGAGAACGAGCGACCTCTCCTGGTGAGGATTTAGAACATCTCAAGTTCACAGCTACAAAATATAGAAATCAAACTGCGCAAAACTAAAGTCGCATCAACCGCACACGGCCCGACTTTGAATGCAGATCTCTGCATGCTGGATTTTCTTAAATGAATATTTCATTTATGTCAAATATTAGGAGACATACAACCCCCACCCCCGAGCAGACGGGGCAGAAGTGAGTCAGCAGAATGGGTTTTTCTGATTTCTCTCTGCTCAACATTTAACCTCATCCCAGGCGAGACGTGACGCGGCGTGCGCCTTTCCACGGATTGAGCTGCGCAAAGCGGTCAACCTCCCGCTGTCATGCGTCGACACTTGTAGTGGAACTTTGTCCCAACTCATATTGTGAGCAGGAAAAAAAAAAAGAAAAGTTTCCTGCACAAACTATGTGCGCTGTTTGTTCAACTTTTCTGGATAAAACGATCCATTTTGCCAGGTTTTGAGCCACGTTGTAGGATGGAGGCGCAAACACAACCGGAGCCCGGTCACCGTGGACAAAATGTTTGTCAGAAAGGATGTGGGCTTCTGCTGTCCGGAGGGGACGCCGGCACCGGGGGGCACTGCTGTGTGGACGCGCTCCGCTCGGCGCATGACGCGCTGCGGGGAAGGAGCGCAACCTTGGAGCGCGAATCCCGGATGGCGCGTCTCAGGTGGAACAGGAGGGAGCAGTCCCTGTTGGCCCAGGTGACCGGTCTGCAGAACGAGGCCCAGCTCGCTGCCCTCAGGTACCAGCGCAGACTGCACCAATACATGCTGCACATCAACAGCATCGCGGAGAAGGTCAATGGATACTGCAAGGTGAGAGAGATGATTTATGAATGTGTGCGCCAGCTGCAGTTAACGGGAAAGGGTCCAGACTACATTTCATAGCCTCAAGCAAAACCTGACTGATAAACTCATTAAAATTCCTTGTCTGTTGACTGAATTAGGGAAACTTGGGAACAACTGCTGACAGGCAGAGCCAGATATCAGATGGAGCAACATGTGCAGAGCTGCAGGGACACCTCGACGCACCTGAGGTAGGGAAGGCTCAAGCACTGCTCCATGTCCCCGAAAAACCTGAATAACGTTCACAGATCATTTACTCCACCGAGTAAAGAAGGAAAGAAGAGCTGAATCCATATCAAGGCAAATTTTTGGATCTTTAATTTATATTATTTAACATTTCAGACATGACCTTTTTTGATATCTTTCCAATATCAGGAAAAATTCTAATATCCCAGACAGAATGGAAACATCCAGATGTTGACACCTCACGATACCAAAACTTTGTGTATTTTCACCCTGATCTGGCAACATTATATATATATATATTTGAGGTGTCATTATATTTTGGGTCACACTAAGACAGTTTGGAGAGTGAGTTGTAGAAAAATGATACTGCACCCAAATATGTATTCTGAGAAAACCCCTAACCCACAGTCATACAACTGTTTGTCGAGCAAGTTGCTTGAAATGAAGACATGTTATTTTTTAATGAATCTTCACCAATATGCCTGGAGGTAACTGGGTTGGCTGAGACGTTTCTCTACGTGGTGCTGACATTATAATTGGTTGAGTGTTTCAAATCGGAACTACAGAACTACTGTACATTCTTGTGTAGCTGGATTTGTGCTTCTTTCTGCTGCCTGGGATCAGAATCATCCCGGCTATCAGACACATCTTTGTTTAAATGGTGACACTGGGATCAGGGCGAACGGAGTAATAGCAATGGCAGAATGTAGACACCTAATGGGAGGTGATCACTACCCGATCCCTGCTGTTTGTCCTTCTGTGTGCTCATTCCTCCTCACAGTCAGGGTATATCGACAAAGGAAAGTGTTTTACCAAAGCCAAGTACTATATACATATATGTATTAATGTATTTAATGTTGTAGTCTCCTGTCTCCACCCTGGGGCTTTAAGTAGAGCTTTATGACAGCTTCTTACTCCTGTGGTGGAATCTTTCTGAACTCCTTCCCTTCATGTGTGACTCTAGAAATCTGGTTGCCGTGCTCTTCTTTTGTCCGCCAGAAAATAAAATCTCCTACCTTTGGTTTCAGGAGCTTAAAATAAATGTTTACTCACTGTCCTTTTTGTTTGTCTTTGTCTGGGAATTATTTGGCCAAGGTGGCCTAGACTATATGGACACGTGTCTAAACGGTCCCAAGTCTTTGTTTTTACAGGGAACAATCTATTAAGCGCCCCATGTGGCTGCCAAATCTAATAATAGTTCTTGTTTTAGTAAGCTCACAGGGGAGCCTAGAAGTTAGCCGCGTGTTGTACTCAGGCTGCGATAGGGGGGTGCATAAGTTTAATAGTGGTAATGGTCAAATAAAGCATCTCTCTAATTGCCTGCAGCATGCTGCGAGTGCATAAACCTTGCTTTTGATTAATAGAGAGCTATTGACTCTCCTCTGCCTTTACTGGCCAGCAAAACAGCACATATTTTCATCCCTCCCCCTCTTGTCTGAAACTGCACTCTAATGCATCTTTAATAGTTTGGTGTGTTCTAGTTTCTTGCTTTCCAAATGGAATTTCCAATACTTTAAGAGAGTTGAGTTGCAGCTTTACAATTTAGTGGAAATCTGCCGAAATGGAAGCGGTGGCGTTTTGTTGCATAGATTATAGAGACGACTTGTAAACATCCTTGTTGCAGTAGTGGGTTGTCACATTTAAATTCCTTTTGTCTGGATGGAAATAGAACCTAAGTGAGCCAATTGTTAGCCAGCCTGGATTTGCTACCGCCCGTCAAGCTTTCCATTCAACACAATGCGTATGCAAGCGAGAATGAAAATGTGATGTTTGTTGTTACAGCAGCTTCCTGATTTAAAATGAGGATCATCGGTTCTGTCTGCTAAAATCAGGTTGTCACCTTCCTTCAGCTTGAACACTTGGGGTGGTACAAAAACAGAAAGTTAAAAGAAGAATGATGTAAAAGGTTTTCGATATCCACAAAATGATTTAGATTGATTTATAAAAGCCTAAGCTCAGAGTTTAGAGTCAGGCTTAATGGTTGCACTTAAAGAAGAGGGTCAGGTGGTGGAGACTATATAGCCAGCAGAAGAGTTTTTATTTCCTCACCTGAAACATTGCATTCTGTTTCCTTTTTTCTTTTTTTTTCATGAAAAGTCATGAAAATAAACATGGGTCAATCAAGATTAAAAAAAAAAAATTTCTTGGGTGTGGAGGTCATGGGTCACCACTGAGCCACTGTCTGGCAGAGCAGAACATATTGGATAAGAGAAGACAGGACAGCAATGGACGTGTCTGTCTCTCATGCTGAGCTACGAATGCAGACTCAGACTTACAAAAATGGTTTGTGAGACATGAGAACTCTGACAGAGGCTGGAATATCTGGAATATTTTTTGCCACAGTTGTAAATCCATCTTTATTTGAATATCTTCTGTATGCACAAGTAATTCAGTAATTCGCTTCTTGTTTTTGGAACCTACCTTTCTCCACCCTGTGATTTAAACTGGGCGTGCTTTAGTGTCGTAACTCATAATGTGAGTGTGGACACATCCTTTACATTCGGTTTCCCAACCCCTATGGTCTTATGGTATATTTGCTTTGGTGGAGCTTTAAACACGGCATCAGGATGAAGACAGATGCAAAGCTCAACACGCCTGCTGTTTATTTGTTTTGGGAGAGGAGTTTAGTGAAGCATCTGCTGACGTGTTGGTCAGCTCACACCTCGTTTGATAGAAACTAATCAGTGACGGTTTAGTTTCTTCACCCATTTGCAAATCTGTTGAAAGCAAATTTTACAGAACAGGAAAGATGTTTTTTTTTTTTTTTTTTTTTGAGCACCAAGGCCCGTCCACCCGCCTGAATGAGAGAACAGTAGTTCTTTCTAGTTTGTATTTTCACTCAAATTTAGAGAAAATGAAAGAGAGATGGAGTGGAGAGGAGTTGGTGGAGAGCTCACCACTCACGCATCAGCAGCCCATCGACATCCAATTTTGCGTGACTGGCAGGGATGAGAGGCGGCTGGTTTGTTTGCCTTCTTCAGAAGACACCAGATTTATGTGGATTTGATTTCTCTTTTTGGGATGGAGTTGACAAAATAAAATAAAAGACGAGAAAATCTTTTTTTTTTTTTTCTCCTCCTGTAATGTTGAGTGTTGGTAAAAAATAAAAATCAGCAATTCAACAAACAGAGAAATATGGAAAACAACATTTTTATATGTAGCTGCAAACAAACACAGATGTCTAATGGTGAAATGAGTTGCATCCAACAATTGTGCACATGTTTACTGCCTGTCTCGACAGTTTTATTGTCCATTTGTGTTCCACTTCCCCAAAGATGGAGGATGCTTGTCTTCAGAGTAAATGGCATGAAGTAATTGGTTTACAGCTCGCTTTCTGCTTCTCTCACAAATGACAGATTGAGGAAAAAGGATCGGTGCATATGGAAATTGAGTCAATAAAACTGCCTCTTTCAACTCGGGCTTATCAGGGTGTAAATATGGGGATTCTGTGTACTTTAGTCCTCTGGATATTTGTTCTGTGCATGCTTGGGATGTCATTTAGTTTACATACTTGCTATTTATCCTTCTGCTGTGAGGCGGAGATGCGCTTCTCGCTATTTACCATTTCTCCTTCAACTTCACAGATGGTCATTTATTCACATCTGCATAGAAGAGAACAGTTCTAGTGGAGAAAAACCAAATATCGATGGGGATGCAAAGTCGATCTCACGGTGCAAACCGTGCATCTGTTCTCAAGAAAACTGGAGCTTGCTAAAATGCATCATCACAATAAAGACAAAGTTGATTTGGATCAATGTGAAATCATTCGATAGTTCTTTAGCTGCACGGTTCTTAGCATCTTGCTCCTGCTTAAAGCAGCGTGTATTTATAGAAATGAAAGAATTTGCAATATTTTAGTAGGTGTTGGCTTTTACAAACCAGATGTTTTTCCAGAGGTCTTGGCAGGTGCCCCTGTTAGCTTAATAAGGCAGATATTGAGATTAGGGCGCTCAACGTTCCAAGGCTGTGGATTCGGACCGACCTGGAACTGCAGAGCAAATCACTTCACTTCAGGGAGATTTGTCCTTAGCTGTGTGTGTGTGTGTGTGTGTGTGTGTGTGTGTGTGTGTGTGTGTGTGTGTGTGTGTGTGTGTGTGTGTGTGTGTGTGTGTGTGTGTTTTGCAGGTATTTACTTAAGCAGTCCTGGTGTGTTGTTTTAGGCAAGGATGTATGAATAAGAAAGCTGTTCTCCTGAAGACCACCACGCTAGTAAAGAGGAGATTCTGGCTAAATTTGAACCACCCCCCACCCCCCTCTCCCATAAGGGCCCCCTTTGACTGCTGAAGGTATGTTGGTCGGTTCGGCGTGTGGGGCGTTGGTGATTAATTCACAGCGACTTGAACTCGGATGAACCGGTTTGATTTTCACGCCTTGCAGATATTTTCATGTCGGGCGTCTCGTGAACGACAGAACTTCTGCATAATGCACAAGTACATGATCCATCCAGTTTGATTGTGGTTCTGATCACTAATATAATCATGTGTGGGTATAAATGATGACATCATAACCTATACGGTGAAGTTAATTGATGGTTGCAGCTCCTAACCTTCAACAAAGCAGCAACTGTGTGTACTTCTAGGATATGTTGGCGTCTCACACACCTGGTGAGAGAACCCAGGGAAGTTTCTTCCTCTCCGCATCAACTTTTTTCCCCAGCGTGAGTCTTCTGTGCTTTTATCTGCAGATGGTTTCTTTGCAACATTAAAGGAGATATTCCTGAAGTGCAGCTCGGTCCTGTACCGTAACACTCTGCTCTTAGGTGTGCTGCAGGAAGCTCCTGGTGACTGGTGTGATTCATCATCTCCGCTAGCCGGGAGAAGAACGCTTTGCTTTATTCCCACTTCAGCGGCTGTAGCCTGCTGGTGTCTGCTGTTGTTTGTCTGTGACCTGAGGTGAGGCAGAACTTTAACATTCAGCAGCCGACATCTGGAAAAGAACACAGATTTTTTTAAAAAAGGACTGTAAAACAAATGGCTGAATAGAAATTGATGAACTTTCCAGGTCTTTTCTTTAGTTTAGTGTTTTAATATTATTATTTTTATTTCAGAACGTGATTATGTTCTGCATGGAATAACAAACCCTTGTTTCCATCTTTACCACCATATGACTTCACCCGCACACATCTGACCCCCCCAAAATATAGAGGATGGTTGGTCATGATTTATTTCAAGGGACAGGAAAGTCAAAATGAAACCGGGTATTATTTGAAGTACATAATTAAATGTTTTGTTGGCATTATTATTTTTTTATGATGAATTGGCACCTTGGCCAAAAAAAATATACCATAAGTTACGATGCGCTCCATGACAGCGGAAGTGACGCAATTATAGACATTGGGATGAATCCATATGACATTATATAAATATACGGCAAGCAATAACATCTGCAGCGTAGATTTTAAGGTTTCCTGACACCAGGGATGATGCCAGACATCAAGACCTTTTTTTATTTTTATTTTTTCATAATGATAAACAAAATATATACAGTATTACTTTACAATGTACAATCCCTTTAATGTTTATATTTTTGCTCCGTTAATCAGAAACTGAAAGGATTATGGGTGAAATAGGTACTAATGGAGCATATTTTGGTAATGGTTAGATAAGATTTACAGTAATTAAATAAATGTATTTTGCATTGTTCCACCATCAAACTGCTAATATTAACTGTGACAGATCTGCTTCAGTTTTGGCTCTTGTTGATTGACACCTCTGACAGCGAAGATTGTCAATTCACCTTTGACCTATTCATTGAGCTCCGTCTTTACAGCACCGTAGCTGCACACGGTATTTCCTGCACATCCATCTGCAAACTGAATTAAGGCCGTCTCTGCTCGTGTCGACAGGAGGATTAAGGCTTAATTACGTCTGAGCAGCGGTTGCCGCACAGTCGGAGAAACAACCGTACGGTGGGAGTACCGGAGCGGCACATTAGGGAGGTGTTGAGGAAAAGGATAAGCCTGTGTAATATGCCAGGTGTGTCCAAGGTATTAGCAAGAAAGGGCATGGCTCCGTGAGCCTGCCAAGTTAAGGGATGAGAACATTTCATCTTTAAGGCCAACGCTCACCTGTGCTCACCTGTGTTGGCAGGTGACAGAAGAAAATCTCACAAAAGTGGGGAACAGACGGAAGAGCCAGTCAGTCACTCTGCTTCCGCTGTTTTATGCATGTATGATTTATAAATGTCTAGATACGACTTTCCACGATGATCTTGCATGCTAACATTTGCTAATGAGTTCTAAAAGCAGTGCAGCTGAAGCCACTGGGGATGTGGATTTAAAATATTGTGCAAATTAAAAGTTTAACCCGATAGTGTTCGGTGTGAAGTTAAGGGATCATCACGGCGTTATTATGTCTCCCAGAGCAACGCCGCGCCTGCAGAAGCTGATGGCGAAACATTTAATGGGCGCTTCCGATCACACACGAGAGCCTCTGGGTGGTGCTCGACGAAAAGTCAGGGAATCACTAAAGTTGTTTGGTTTCATCCTCTGGGCACCGTAAATGTATAAAATATTTGTACCAGTGCATCCCAGCAATCCGTTAGATATTTCAGTAACCCTGATGGGGGTGGTGGTGTTTGTCTGCTGTAGTGTGACCTCTTAGGAGCTAGTTGATGGCAGGCCAAGATTATTATAGCTGCAGTCAGATAGAGCCGCCTAATTTAATTTCAATCACCCCCGCCCTTCATGCCGTGGCTGAAATGGAAAAGCTCTGATGGATATGTTTTTAATTAACTTAATGGGTTGGCAGTGAAATTGAGTATGAACATTCATTGTGATCGCTGTTGTCCTACAGATGGAGCAAAGTTTTAATCATAATAGTTCCAACATCTTCAGAGGAAAGCCATTATTTCAAGTGCACTTATTACATACAGTATTCTTCTTCCAGTTTTGCAGATGATTAAGATGTTAAGCACCATCCAGCTATTTCATAGCCAATTAACACATAATCTACAGTATTATGGTGTCACAGATCATTATGTAGAGTTATTGATAGCACTCTGCACTTTTAGCCATAAATGTTAGAGACGGTTAGAGATGCAAATGCAGGCCTTCATTCTGATTGACCACTTAGAGTTGGTAACTCTCAGTTCAAAACTTGTGTGATGTATTTCATATGGATCACTTTTACATGGTAATAACTCCTATGATTGAAAATAGGGCATTCAAATTCAGAAACGGTTGTGAAAACTCAGGCCCTTGATGAGGACTGTGACGCACTAGAATACTCCAAAGCAAGTGGATCTTGATTTGACATGATTTGGTGTTGCTTTTATTTTATGCATGAGCGATTTATTCTGTTATTTGCACTTCTTTCTGATGGCGGTTCACTTGTATGACTCAAAATCAAGTCCTGTCCTGTTCCGCATGGATGGTATATATTTATATTTTACCATTATTTTTCCCTTCGCCTATTGTCAGCTATGTCAGAGTTTTGTCAGGAAAAATCCAGACAGTGGGAGTGGCACAAATGTGCTTTTTTTTTTCATTGTTAAAAAGAGGAAAACTTTAAACTTTTGTGAATTTGTTTCTGCCTGCAGTAATCGTATAGCAATGCCTTAAGAAAAACTAATGTTAGTTTCCCCTCAATGCAAATATCACTGCAAAAAGTCACTTTCTTTGTGAGATAAGGCGCTCGTCAGAAAGCCACAGCTTGGATATGCTCGGACATTCGTGTTTCTCCACTTCATTTCCCTCTAATTGCTCTCTCCCATGTGAAGCAGGAGGCAGAAAGCAATCTGCATGTGTGTTTGTGTAACTGCCCCCCAGCAGTGAGCCAGATCTGTTGGACCATTAGTGCAGCCGGTAGTTTGAGTTAGCGTGTTGAGGTCACAACGCCGGTGTTGGTAACAGACCTCCATCTGGTTGCACTAACAGAGTGCAATGCCCATCTCTCACTGCATCTGACTCCTTCTCACTGTTGCAGATTGGATTTAGTTTTGTAGCCTTCCTGCATTCAGAGCGCAATTTTTTTTTTCAGGTCATGCATTTTCTCTTTTTTAATCATGTTTATTTGGTCAAGTGCGATGATGGGAATTATTGTCTGTGCTCTGGAACAAGAATCTAAATTGAATGGAAGGATGATGGGGAAAGTGTAATAACGCTATCTCACCACCAGATGGCGGGAAACACACACGCTCCCAGGCAGGGTTCACGCTGCAGATGGTGTCATTGGCTGTTATTAAGATAATTAGGATGATGGGGATGGATTGCTTCACAATAACTTGTTTGGATGTTCTGCTGCACATCTGACAGCTGTGTGTCAGATTTTTATAGATGTGTTTTTGCTACAGAGCTATTAATCTTCTGTTTTTAATAACCTAGAGAGTAATTAAGGAATTTATCTTTGTTCACTTGAGATTTTTTTTTTAAACATTCATGAAAGTCAGTATTAATTATACAGAAAAGTAAAAGTGAGATTTAGATGTTTTTTGGAAGAGTTCCTGACCAACGGAAGTTACATCCCAGTGATTTGAAAGGGATAAAAGTGTGAAGATGTAAATCCACCTGTGTTTGTTTGTCTTAAATGAACTGAATTGTGTTTTTCTCTGTATAGAAACCCTTTATTCTAGACATCTACATCTCTCCATCACTTGAAAGCTTTGCCATTGATGTGCCCCCCCCTTCCCTTTCTCATATTTTCTCAGAATGTGACTCATCTAAGTAAGGCTCAGTGCTTCTCTTCTGTACATTTGTATGTAGAGTCTTACAACACATATAACAGAGTGCATCAATTCTCATTTCATATGGAAGTCAGTGTGTAGTGGTTCCATTTGCCTCTGGATCAACACAAATAGTGTTGACTGACCCACTGGGACGACAAAGACAAAACCTTCTGTTTGTCTGCCCATCAGCCTGAAACAGTTGTTGATTAAGTTCCAATAGACTCTTGCTAGTTGGTTTCCTCCGCTTAGCCGCCTGATAAATGCCAGGACTGATTTGGGTGCCATTGTCTTCCCTCATCACTGCAAATGACCACTGAGTGCTGCTGCACGGCGGAATCAATATCCATAGACGATCAGAGGCTGGAGCAGCAGCAGATTACAGATGAGAGTGATTTGAGGTGTTAGACTGTGAATGTGTGTGTGTGTGTGTGTGTGTGTGTGTGTGTGTGGTGTGTTTTGACTGAGTAAAATAAAGAGTGACTATGATAATGATCATACGTGACAGGAAAAAGGAGTTTGGAACAAAAGAGACAAAATGAGGAGAAATGATTCAACGTGTTTGTCTGCATCATTTTTATTCCTCATGCATGATTGGTTGTTGCTTTGGCTTCTCAGTCCTTCATTACAAATGGCACAAGTGTCCCCCCCAGCAGAGTGGGGGCTAAAATCAATGTCAGCTAGCACTCTGTGGCTAATCAAAGTGAGGAGTCGGCCCCCTGTTGCAGAAGGCGGCCTTACTCTTTATTGTCAGCGTAGGTCTGTGTAATTGGCTTAAGCTGATTCAAGCTGCTAAGGATGGAGAAACATTTCTTCTTCCCTCAAGACGCTCTACCCGGCCAAAAGCAGATGAAGATGTCAGAGCAGAGACTTTCCATCTCTTGGTGCGTGATATTGAGCGATTTCATAATTTGCTAGTCTGTTTGTCTTGAGTCAGCTGCCTGTGGACGGAGAACCTGTCGTGCTTTTGCAAGGCAGAGGCAAGCGTGATTCATCATTTTGGTGGCATGATCCAAGGAATTTTTTTTTTTACCCCGGCCTCTCTCCCTTCATGTCCTGCGTTTACGTAGTAGCCGTCTTATATATCAGAAAACGCCTGCATCTCATCAATGTGTATGTTTGTGTACAACGAAAGGCCATACATCAGAGCGGTATTTGCACTCTCTGTAATGTATTTCATGTTCGCATGTGGAAACGTGGGTGATCGTATGAATAATACAAGCTGCTCAGCGTTTTGGATGCCAGTGCAGATAATAATAAAGTAGGCTTCTATCAACGTGGGCCAACCAGGAGAGCCAAAGACCCCGGTACATTAGCTGTGGATGCCTGGTGATAAATCAAACGCTTGCAGAGAGGATTGCTTGGCACGTGGCGCTCCCCGCGGAGGCCTCCACCGGAGCCGTGCCATACGGAGGGGCGAACCGCACCGAAACGCCCTCCTTACCTGGTACCTCCAAGGGTCTCCAGGGTGGCTTTTAATCGCCGCAAATGGGCGGCGATAACAACTGTCTGTATTTCATGTGCTGTCCAATAGTTATGGCCTCCTGCAGCTTTTACGACGAGGAGATGTCAGGTTTCCTGGCATAATTGGCTCTTCTATGGTGATTTTATGAGTCTGTTTACTCTTTGAGGAGTGTTTGTCTCTGGGATGCGGTGCTCTCCTAAGGGTCCGCTGGCTCGGCTGCTTGATATACTTTCAGCTCCGGTCTGTGTATGGGGATGGTGCCTAATGATCAGATACTGCATTGCCTACTGATTGATGGGCTTGGAGCCAAAGCCTGGGGGGCGATCGTAGTTGTCTGAGCTCAAATCTGACCATCTTCATTCACATGCTCAGAGTGGAGGACAATAGAGTGGGAGACTCGCCTCTGTCACCGCCTTGATGGATGGCTGCTGTCTGGGCCAATCTGGGGCTATTTTTCATACGTTTCCATAGAGCAGCGGTGAGTGGGGGGGTGGTTGGAGGTGGGTTTGTGGGGTGGGTTTCGCCTCGTAGCAACGGCGTGAAACGTTCTACTTGAGTGAATGAAGTGTAAGTAACCTCTTTTCTTGTCTTTACCGAGGCAAGCATGTCGTTTTATCCTCTCAGCATGTGTTTCTGTCACAATGCTAGAGCTTCTACAACCCACCGTCACACACACACGTACGTCTCTCTGCGTTGTTGTTATAATTTATGGCCACGTTGTTGACAGAGGAAGATCATCAGCAGATGTGAAAACATTACATGCTCTGTAATCTGCGTCTGAGGAAATTGTGACGCCTCAACCCAACGAGCCGTGACAGAATTAGCTCCATCTTTACGTTTGAAGTTAAAGTACGATGATGTGATAAGACCTCATCTTCAAATGTTGGAAAAGTGTGCCGTGCGCCCCCTGCACGTGAAGTCTCAGAAGAAAGCCAAACTATGATCTGATTTCCTTTAATCTCCTCACTCACAGCTGAGGCTGTCAGTGAGTGTTCCGCCTGTGGATGAGGTACCGGCGCCCACATCCGGTTACAAGCGACAACCAGAGGCAGATCACCGAAAGAGGTGAAGAGTGGAGGCCACCGATGGTGAGAGTGTTTGGACTTGATCAACTGTGTAAGCAGAAAATTAACAAAAACACAATTGATGTATTTAAGATTTTTCAATTAATGTCCCTGGAATGTCCCTGAATGTAATGTGTTTAATTTAAAAGTTAATGTTAAAGCTGTTGAACAAAAAAAAAAAAAAAAGATGGGAAACTCGCGACATCATTACCAACTTCAAATCTCATGTTGGTCTAATCAAAGTCATTTTCAACTAAAATTTATAATAATAATCTTATATATTATATATATATAAGATTATAGTCTTTTATCCTATTAAGATTAGAACAATATTCCATTTTAAAAACATCTGGTTATACGTTCCTGTGGTCTGTGGTGTGTTACCACTTGTCAACGCTAGGGGGCACTGAAGTCAGGAAATCAGATGTTCTGCACACAGTGGCTTTAATCCTCTCCTGCCAGTCTGTTGGGTGCATCCAGTGTTGGAAACAAGAATGATCTGACTGCTTATGCTAACAAGTTATTGCATACATTTGCATAATTAATAACATTTTTGTTTCCATGCCCATTCTCTCCTGTTTTTCAGTGAATCTTCACCAAAACAAGCTTCTACACTCGCGTCTAATCTCCAGCATTCTAGTGGTTTGTTAACTCCACTGTCCCAGCAGAACACATTCAGTATTCATGGTGACAGATATCCATGTTTCTGGAACTAAGACATGATTCTGACAGCCCCCCAAAAAACAACACATTGTCTTACAAGCAGACATTGAGTGCCTGTATTTGTGGATACACCATAATAACCAGTCAGCAGCCGTCACCCTATTGTCTTTTCATTGCTTCACATCCATTCCCTGCTTGACACCATCAAGCCGATATACTCCCTTGTGCTTTATGGCACACAGTTGTCTATCATCGACGCGCTGTCTGTGTGTTTACCCTTAGACACCCACACACCTGAGGGTGTGTGGGTGTCTGCCGCCGTGTGTGGTCACATGCTGTGCTCTGGTGTCGCTGCACCTGTTTCATGTGTCTTAACCTGCTCATCACTTCACAAAGCCTAAAAGGTCCCTTTGCCTCTGATATAAACACACACACAAACACACATACACACACAAACACACAAGTAAGCAGTACTGGATGAATAATTAAAAAGGTAGAGTACCTGAAGGAGTGGCTTCCCCTGCATGTCGAACACACTTGGATTAAACGTTCTTTGTTTCCTCAGCCTACAGTCGGTTTCACGTCTGTTTGTCATGTCAAGGTTCAAGACATGCACGCACACACACACACACACACACACGAACATAAACACTTAAATTTAAGGAGGAGGTATTTTGAGATGTAATAACTTTTTTTTTTATTAATCTCTTAGGGAATAGTCTACAGATCTGTTTGGAGCATATTTAAGGATTTGGTATCTTGGTGGAAATTGCTCAAGATACAAATAATAATCCAGCCTGGCTTTACCTGAGGTGTGTGTACCATTACAGCACATTGCAATTGAATTTTACATCTGAAACTGTGTGTAGGAAGATCTCTTCCTCGAGGCATTGTCTTGATCATTTAACTGACCTCACTAAATGTAACTAGAGCTCCTCTCTCCTGAAGAACAATGGAAAAAAGCTTGAATGATCAAATGAACACCCAAAAATCAAACAACTGAGAACAAAACTATTTGCATTGCAACTGAAGAAATATGTTTTTGTGGGCTGTTTGAAGTGAACCCACCCCTTAACTTTCCATATTCATAAAATAAATTACTGTTTCCCAAATTCCCATACCATAAAAAAGCATAATTAAAATAACTAATAAATGCAAACCTGCTGTGCTGAGACAGCAAACATTTCCGAGGAAAATATTGGTGTGTTTGCATATCTAGTTGTAGCATGTTGTCAGTGTGTAATTGAGGATGCTGTTATCGTGGCAGTCCGAGCTCTGAGAGCCATTAACTGGCCAGTCTTTTATGACATTCTGTATTATGGATGCCTTTTGCGTGCAGTTTCATCAGAGGCCATAAATATTGGCCCAGTCAGCAATCTCCACTCATTAAGAGACATTTAAATGTAATTATTTATTGATGCCTCCTTATGATCTATTGTCCTAGCTGCACAAGTGTGGGTTTTTATTTTTAATGTCACGAGGCCTGGTCGCTGAGATTGCCCAGGTTAACAGCTGTCTGGAGTGTGGCAGAGCTCATTTACATATTCTGCTGGTTATGTGTGTGAGGCTAAATGGAGAAATTTGTCAAAGAAACGAAAATGGAGAAAGATTATTCCTGTTCTTCTACTTTTTAAAAAAATAAGCTTCAAGTAATTCTAAGCAGCTGGGATGTTCCTCGCCCACGTTTTTGTGAGGTTTGTGCAGCTGCAGTAAAGAGACTAATCCAATGAAGGATGATCAGAGCTTGTTGAAGTTATTAAATGTGAGAGAGAGCTAATATTTAATTAACTTATACAAGCCAGCTATTGCCCGGTAATTCCTGAAAGGTTTAAGAAATCAACACATATTTGACTGGCGTTACTACAGTTGTAATAAATAGATAATTTCATGGAACATGTTAAGTTTTATTGTCCTTTTTATGACAGATTTGACAGAGTGCCCGTGAAACTCTCCCGTTTGACTTTTGCTGCAGCCAGGAAGATAAAGCTGTTGAACCGACACATTTTATGAAAGACATTTTTGCTCACTTAAGGTTTTATTAGACCACAAAAAGCCATAGACTGGCACGGAGCCATGATGGGTCGTGAACTGAGGGTAGGGAAAATTATTAAGAGTTCAAGAGCTATCAGGGGAATAAATTAGAGCGTTTTCCACAAAGAAGAGCTCGTATTTCCACAAGACCGTCAAATTCGCTGTCGTGCCGGACCAGACCCTTGACATTTCAGTTGGCGTTGGCATTATGTGTGAAACTAAGATGTTCTTACGGGAAGAAACATGTCAGCAGAAAGCTCAGTGAGGATTGTATAGGTATGCTGTAGCTAATGATGGCACTGTATTATTCCTTTTGTAGCCGCTAGAGTTTCACTCGGGCTTCTTCAGCCTTGCAGCTGGTTCTGTCAGGCTGTAGCATGTAGCCTATAATGCTCATTACAGTAATTTAGTGGGTTAGCATTTGCTAATCAGGACTAAACACAAAGTACACCGGAGGTTGTTAGAAATGCTATGTTTACATGGCATTTTTTTTCTGAAAAAGGAAATGTTATTTCTGCGTTTGTTTCTGAAACAATTTTTGGAAATGATCCTGGTGAACAGGGATCCACAGAGATGACTGAAAATGCTGTTGAAAGTATGCCAAGGTAAGGTAGTAGATGGTGGTGTATTTTTATATATAAAAAAGAAACACGACACCAGAGTAAGATGGTGATTCAGCAAATCTACATTGGATGAGTTTTAATAAGCTCACAAACAAACTCCTGCACAAATAAGACCAGGCAGCCTAAAAGTGTTTTGGCCACAAAAAGCTGTCTGTTGTCTTTGCACCAAGAGAAGAAGAACTGAAATTAGCTTTTAGATGAAAAATTTTACAAATCTACCATGAACACTCTGAATTTGATATAACTATCAAGTAAACAAGATTTTTCGGTCCAGTTAAGTGAAAACGGCCTACCAGGATTACTTCCCAAATGATTTTTTTCTAGTTATCTTATTCCAAAATCACCGTGGGCCCATTTCTGCCAAAGGCAATGGGATCTGCTGGCAGCTGAAGCCTCCTGTTGCTCTTTAAGATGCTGGAAGTTAGATTCTTAAGAGGCCAAGCAGCAAAGACTTCCAACATCTGAAGCTAGAGGAGGTCCTGTAGAGAAGCACATGTCCAGCTCTGTGTTCACACTTCCAACAGTTTGCTGCATCGCCAGATGTACGACTGCACCGTGTTAATCACAGGCAACCAGTACCTGGTAATCAGAAACACAACAGGGTGGGCAGAATCTCAGTGTGTGTAAATTCTCAGTTGTAGGAAACGGAATCTTGAAAGCTTAGTGTGGATTTGTGATAAATAATATCCCGTGTCGCATAAGGAATATATTTGTGTTGCTCCTTAAGTGGATTTTGGTGCAAAAACACTTACAACCTGAAATCTCCCACACATCCTGTGAACCTCACCCTACCAGTCATCGTCAGTCACAGGTATATTTTTAGTCTCTGGCAATTGCTGAACTGTCTCTATCAAGGTTAAATATGCAATCAAATCAAAACGCTATCAAGGATGGGGAAGAAAAACACAACCTCATTGAAGACCTGTAATTTTTCAGAAGAGACACGCAAACACAGGCTATATATATATTGGACAACCAATTTCTTATCTGTCATTAAACATGAATAGATGTGGGGTTTTGGGCTCTTGTAGAGTATCAGGAGAGGTCTAGCTGATTATGGGTGGATCCGGAGGGATTGGCCTGCCTCAGCAGATAAAAGAGGTTGGTGATTCAGGGACAGGCTCCATCCATCAGACGCAGAGGTGGCACGTCAGCCACTTTTTCACAGCACTGCAGGCTGACGGATGGGACTGCCACTGACATAAAGACATCTGAGGGGCTGTCATTACAGACGTACCCCTGTAGCAGAGTCAGGGGACAGTGCCTAATCAAAATCAACGGCAGTGGGTAGCCAGAGTGAGGCTGGACTGGACGAACAGAAGCTGAGGTTAACCTTGATTTGACAGGAAGTGACCCCAAACTTTTCAGCTGGGATTTTCTAGTGCTATAAGAGCGCTTATCCTTAACAAGCAGTCAAACACCCCACAACAGCTTCTCGTCACGCCGCCGTAGAAAGTTATCTTTTGTTGCGATTGCATAGACGCTAGCAGAGCTGCATGGAAGCAAAATAATTGAAAGTAATACGGCTGCCATGTTTGAATTCTTGTTAAGTAGGCAATCATTGGTTGTCCGTGCCCATTTGCCATCTGTGTGTGGAACATTACCTTACTTCTGCCAGGTTTTGCCATAACACTGAACAAAAATGGAAGCATTCAGAATTCCTGACATGGGATGGCCTTAATGCACAGCCTAAGTGAGACGGATACGTATTTAATGACTAGCGTCGTTCGGTCGCCGTCGCAGGTGATAATAAGCGGAGGGAGAGGGGAGAGCACTCTCACGCTGTCGCCAAAGGTTATCGTTAAAGCTCATATTTGGATTTCATTTGATTTGAATCACAGAACACCTTTTTCTTTATTTCTGTTGGGGGTTGCAGTAATCGCCAACCTAATGAAGGCTCACTCTTTTGCTAGTTAGCTCAGCAGCGGTGGCTTTTTGCTCATTTGCAGACCTAAGGGAGGGTAAGGGTGTTCATACTCAGAAAACCATGACATTAGGATCTAATTGTACTGTACACTGTTTGACAGGGAACCAATCCTTCTTTTTATTGGCAGAAATGGAAGCCCGGGGGGAATTGGAGACTTGCTCATTTAGGAGCATCCACACAACTCCGTGTAAGGATTAAAAGATAAACATAATGAATCCTCTTTGGTTCAATGAATTGTAATATTAAGGTTGATGGTATCTCACTCAGTCCAAGGCCCGACAATCTATCATCATTACTGAGTCTTAGCTGCTGTGAGATCAATGCGTTGTTTGGAGCCTTTTTGCAAAAACACCATAAAAATAATGTCATTTTTTTTCTGGTGCCATAATTGTGACCTGCAGAAAAATGGCTGTGCTCTAACCGATGGACTTGAGTGTCAGCTGTGTCACAGAGCCTCATGTACCGCGGGAGATATGGGGGTGTGACTGCTTCACATCATTAGGATGCCACAGCTAGGAGAATAGCTTTCAGTCAAACATTTATCTCTGGTCGTAGGCGCCATAGCTGTGGAGTCTTTGTTCGCCCTCAGTATCACTGATGGAAGCCATTCCTTTTCCATGTCCTCGGAAATCAATGTGAAGAATGATTCTGTCAGCTCGTCTTCATCTCCTACCCTGTTAGGGGAAAAAACAGGAAACCCTGCTTCACCTTGGCATTTTTAAAACGATCCAATTTCCCTGAAAAACATTTCACCTTTGCCTCATTATGGATGTACATATCCTGTCACTTTATTTCCGAGCCATCGGTTCTTTCTCCTCTCTTTCCGTGGGCTTCAATGAGCTCTGTTATCAGGACTCTTAACATGAAATAATTCAGCCGTCCTTTCACCATCACATTCGAGAATGCCCCTTCTCTTTCTACTCTGACACAAGGAAAGTTTAGATTTAATTTAAGACGGGATGATAGTATTATTTTTGAAGTCCTTGGAGAAATAACACTTGTCTACAATGGAAATGTCATTGGCTTGCCCTTTATGTTTATGGATGCGAGGCCATATTGTGAAGGTCTATAACAGGGACTGTCACTTGGAGTTATTGGCTGTAAGTGACTGCAAATAACAAGTGCATCCTCCTCTGGAAGGAACAGAGGAAATATGTGCCATTATTTCGTTTGAATGGTGCTTTGAGAGATGGGATTCCAAGGCTAGTAATCTTTAGCAGATAGATTCAAAGTGCGTTTTGTATATATCATTGTGTTTCTACATGTACAACACTGCTTTAAATCATGTGGAGTTGGTGAATTTCCCATTGCAGCAGTAAATATGCTTTACTAAAAAATACTGCTGTGTTCAGGAAGTTTGTAGTATATCATTAAAAGTTGCTGCCTTCATTTCCGTGACAGTTCAGCATTGGCACTGCCGGTGAAAAAGGTTGCTGTCACATCTGGGAGAAAAAAAGTTGAACCTGACTTAACTTTTTCGCAAGGTAATGCAACATCATTGTCACATTTCTATTCATGACGGCGTCATTTCGAACTGAAATGAATACATTTCAGTTGGTTTGAGGAGGATGAAGGATTTGATCTCAGGGGCATGCTAGATTTTCATGATGCTCTCCAATTCATATTAATTGGAACTGGTTTGACCACTGACCACAGTTGCCAATAGCAACTGAAGTTTGAGACAGACTTTTATCTCTTTTAACCATCCTAGTTCTTTCACACATTGTGTTACAGAGTGACCATCTCCTGGATAAACAGAGATTGCTTGTCTTAGAATACATATACAATGGTACCTCTACTTATGAAATTTATTGGTTCCGGAAGAAATTATGTAAGTAGAAAATTTCGTAAGTACAGATGCAAATGCCCTAATCCGTTCCAAGCCCTCCGAAATTCAGACATAAATGTTTTATAAGGCATAAAAATGCATCAAAACAAGTAACAAATACATGTTACAATTAGATTACTACACAATAAATGAGAGATGTTCATAATGTAAAAAACAATGAATAGAGTGAAGAATAAAAATGATGGTCATTTACCTTTTAACTGCTGTCCTCATTGTTTTTGCCTTCTTTGGTTCATGCGCTCCTGTCTCACCATGCAGAACAACAGAGTGAATTCCAGTCCTCCTTTTGAACTTCTCCAACCAGCCACGCAATGCCTTAAACTTCTTAAACTTCCTTTTGTTTTAATAACGTGGCGATTGTAGATGCATTACGGCCATATTCTTTAGCGAGATCAACCAAACGCATCCCTTTTTCATGCTTTTCTGTTATCTCTTACATTGTTTGTACAGACAAAAAAAATATTTTCTTCATCTTTTCTTTTCCTCTTTTCTCCGTCACTTTCTTGGGGTCCATATCGAATACTCAAAAAGTTAATACAGTATACAGTATTTGCGCAAAACTATCAGAACACCTCACTGGTCGAGAGCCGAATGATGAGGACCCTGCATAAACACCGATCTAGCTCCACACAGAGGTCCCTTTTAGCCAATGGGATGCCAGGAAGATACTAGGTAATAGCCAATGGCAAAGCAGCTATGAGAATGTTGCGTTCAGGAACCTGTGAGAACTGCGAGTAGCAGCCCATACTGTATTTTTACCTTTTGTAAGTCGAAATTTCTTTCGTAACTTGAGGCAATATTTTCCTGCTGAGAAATTTCGTCAGTAGAAAATTTCGTAAGTAGAGACATTCGTAAGTAGAGACATTCGTAAGTAGAGGTACCACTGTACATATATTACAACAACTCTGACGTTTTGTGCCAAAATGTTTCTAACGTGTTCTGTATCTGCTGTCAAGGTGTTGCAGGAGAGACCGTAGTGTTGCACAAGCTCAAGGACACCTTGCTGTCAGGAATGCTTCCAACAGAAATTAATTGAACTTTTTTTTTTTTTATACATACCATACGACAAAAGCAATGACCTGTGATTTGAACACATTTATTTTTAACAATGCAGAATTTGAAGCCAAACTTTGTTCATGTCTGATATTTCAGACACTGACTTGTATGGCTTCTTTTTGTTTGCATTTTCTTCTGTGAATTTGTGGAGTTTTGTTGGGCGTTGCAATAGTGACACCAAACAGCTGTGTCGGTAATTTTGATAAACTTCCACAGAATTTATGACAAAAAAAGTCATTTTCGCAATCAATAATTAATGCTTAACAATCCTTTCATGCAAGTTTGCCTAATGAGTCTTCACCATCCACCTGCTTGTCATATATTTAATTTAAAATCTCATTTCCATGAGTGGGTGGGCTGCTGGAAGGGTGGGTATCATTGGATATGAATTAGATTGCTGCGGGTTGCCATGGCGGAGACCTATCTGTGGGGGTAACAGGCAGTGGTGGTATGATGGTGCCAGGTGGGAGGAGTGGGTGGATGAGCAGGATGGTTTGAAGATGTAGAGATTATTACTTTGGGTTGCCAAAGTAACAGACGGGACCGATACAACAATATCCAGCTGGTTTTCCCTGGCTGTGGTCGCTACTTCATGAGTTGGAGGGTGATGAGGATCTTAAAATGAGGAGTAGATTGGGTTGTTTTTTTTTTTTTCCAGCACTGCAAAGCCATCTGCTAGCATGTGATGTGGTTAACAAGTGAGCTGCTTGTCTGGTTTGTTTAAGCTCTCCACCTTGATTTCCAATTGACCCCCCCTAGTTAGATGCATCTTTGCAATAATCTACTCAGCTAAATGAGATTCCCTCCCAGCCTCTCATTTCCTCATTTTGATTACGTCTCTCTTCATTCTCTCGATCTCAAATACTTTATTTCTGGCTCTTTTTTTTTTTTTTTTTAATCTCATGCCTCCTCCGTCTCTGTTCCCTGTTTACCAACCTGTGGTGTTGTTCCATCTGATTGTCTCTCCCAGCGGCTGATGAGCGCGCTGATTGGCTGGAGGTGATCTCTCTGTTGAGGTCAGGAGGGTCGACGCTGAGACTTCCTGTCTCACTGTGTCTCAGCGTCCTGCAATCAGGCGAGCAGGTTGCACACACACGCATACACACACACACACACACACACACACACTCCGACGACATTCACTCACTCACTCATTCACTTGCTCACTTTTTCATTATTGCGGGTTCCTTGAACACTGGAGTGAAAAGCAGAGAGAATTGAGGTGAAAGAGGGAACATGGAGTGAAAGGAGTCAGACACACACAGAGAGAGGCAGAACAAGAAATCTAAACAAGAACTTTAATAGAACATGATAGCTCTGACAAAGGAAGGAATTATCTGAGAAGGGGAAATGGAAAAGGAAATGGAAAACATATGTTGTATATAGGAATATGGAATATTTGCCCATCTTTTGAATAATATCCTACCTCATTGATATCTGGTGAGATAATGGCTGCAAGGCAGGCCCAGCAAAATAGAGATAATAGTGTTTGATGTCCACAGCTGTGTAATTAAGTGGTATCTCTGACAGATATGTATGTAATAATACTGCAGATGCCATCAAAGGCTGAGGCTTCATTTCCCTGATGCACAGAGGAAGAGAAATAAACATCAGCCATCCGTTTGATTTCCTCTCCTGATCGACTGGAATCCTATCGCATAGAGAAAAGGGGAGTGATCGAGCTCTTTATTATCCGTCAGACAAGAGAAAACATTTGCATGAGATGAAAACGGAGGGTTTATCTTCCAGAGTTTAGTTAATTGAAGTTAATCTGAGGTGCTGTTTCCTTGTGTCGCAGTTGCTGCCGGGGTGGGCCGGTCTTTGTTCCATCAAACACCTTTAGGTTCTTAATTAAACATCCTGACACTCTGACATGGGACTTCTCCTACAGATCGGCCTTGACAGTTAATTACAGCATGAGGAAGGGGAAGTATCTGCGAGGTGGAGCTGCTAGTCTGACCCGATTCGATATCACGCTTCCAAAAGAATGGAAATACTGTAACAAAGCGGCTGATTGTTCTCTCCGTTTGATCAACTGGAGGGAATTCTAACAAACAAAACAATGAGGATATGAGCAGAGCATCCTATCATTTGTTTTTATTCAAACCTTCAAAGCTGTGATCTCTTCATCCTGGGTGACCTGGCGAGAGAGCAGAAGTCTGTTTTCTGTGCCTTCTGCTTATTTAGCTCTATTCAGATTTTATGAGTCTCTCTGAACACTAAAAACCTTATTGGTCCCATAAGATCCACTGACCCTGATATTTGTTGTTATTAGTCTTGTATTAAAAGCTATATTTTTTTTGCTGAATGAATGTTATATTTCTATGATGACTTTGCAACGTGTCAAAAGGTGGTCATAGGGAGGAATGTCAACCGATTTCATTCATTTATCACTTTTCATTTCATTTATGATTTATAGTGAGTGGCTGATTCATCCGATTTAACTCTACAGAAAGATGCATCTTAAATGTGTCTTCCTATTTGTTGTTTTTGTTGTTCTAGTTTTTATTAACTGTATTTATTGTAATGTAAGTGGGGTATTTGTGCTGTGTGCACCTGCAGATCTGAGATGAAATCCTGCAGATGTGTCTCTTCTTTCTTTCACCCGCCTCTTGCATGATTCTTCTCCTGCAATTCCCTTCCATCCTATAGAGGTCTCAGTGGAATTCTCCTGATGTTACAGAACTCCCTGGGGCAAATACCAGAAGGCAAAGTCAAGGAATTTAAATAGGTTCCATACAGAAGTCATAAAATTCCAGCCAATTTGATAATTTTTTTTTAATAGAAATACAGTGTACATGAACATACTGTATTTACTGCACATGCCGTGAAAGAGATGAGATGCTGCTTATCAATTTTTATTGGCAATGCGATGCAAACAAAAGTGGTATCCTTTCATGTCACTATTTTATGCCCCACTCATGGGATTTCAGGCACAGCTTCACCTCGTTTCAAGACAAGCAGTATAAAAAATGCATTCGGTGTGATCTGGAGGCAAAAATCCAGTGTTGGTCTCACAGTGAAGTTGTTTTGTACCATGATTTTTTAGGACGTTGACAGCACATATTTTCTTTTACATGTTTATTACAATGGTTGAATGCATCATGCTTACCGTCATTGTTCTTTATGGCAGTGATACTGTCACCTCAAGGAGCTGATGTCAGCATGAGTCACTCAGCACTTAACGCGAGCTCCGCTTATTCTGAATGTCATTCATTCAGTTGCCTTTATGGAAGATAAGAAACCACCTTCGCCAAGAAAATAATCAGTTGTCTGCTTGAAATGATAGCTTTTATGTACACAGCATTTGGTAATTATTACAGAGAGTGAATAAAATGTTGTTTTTTTCTCAAGAAAGAACAGAATGTATTTAGGAGATTTGAGCTTCATAAACAAAATTGATCAAAGTTCTCCGTGTCTCAACTTAATGTAATGTTTTTTTTTCATGTTTAGTAGTGGCAAGGTCGCCTCACAGCAAGAAATTTCTCTGCCTGGGTTCTCTCCAGGTTCTCCGGCTTCCTCTCACCTCCAAAAACGTACATCTTAGGTGAACTGATCACTCCAAACTATCCGTAGCTGTGAGTGTTTTTTTTGTTCTTTGTGTGGCCTTTGGGTGACCTGGCGCCTCATCTGGGGTGTACACTGCTTCTCGCCCATAGCCAGCTGGAATCATTTCCAACAACACCTGAGATTCACAAGGTGGAAAAAGCAGTTCACCTCGAGACGATTACGGTCGGCTTATCTTCAAGAAAATGGATAAACAGACGGGCGTATGGATTTTATCCTTCCCATCATGGGATGAAGAAGGGATGTTGTCTGTATGTCCATCATCCAATTTGTAATGATCAAAAATAAGTATTTGCTCTCTTTTTTTTCTTTGTTATTGAGAGATTACACCTGATGAGGCTTTGGCGCTACAATGTCACACTTCATTCAGTTTATGCTGTTAAAGGTTGTGTTCTATGCTTAATAAGCCATGGATACCATGTTTTATTATCTCGTGTTGGATCTGCAGGTCAGCAAATAGACCTAATGGTGCAAAAAATCAACATGAAACAGGCACCATATGCAGCGTTCTGCGTATGGATGTTTATGAGGCCTGAGCTGCAGATACAATAAATCACCTTTTATAATCAGGGCCATTGTCATTGGTTGTGTATGAGATGAGATATATGAGTTATATTCCTCATATTGCTTTGCTGTCATCCCCTTCATTTAGTCCCCCCCTACTCACAAACCAATACGAGGCTATCAGAGGCGACCTTGCCGAAGCACCCGGGCTCCAGGTGGAAGTGATAGATACTCCCTTTCTATGACAGTCAGGCCTTTTTGTATAAGAAAAGGCATATTGATTCATGAGCCAATAAATACAGACACAAGCGCTTTTGCCTCTGCTATCCCTCCCCCTCCATTTCAGTGTGTCTTTCTCTTTGTGCACTCAGAAACAAGGAGCCAAGTTCTTGTCCTTATCCCAGGATCAGAGCAATGCCATGCTTGACGGCCACAACAATGGAGGCTCAGTGTGAGGTGGTGCGCTGGCCCACGGTCTTATCACGGCCCGCTCTGTGGCCGGCTGCCAATCAGGTGGCTCTCAGGCCACCATCAGAAAGAATAGTCTCAGCCTTGTGTGTCTGAGATAACCATACGACCTCCCTCCTAATGCTGAAGGCTCCATCTCCACAATGGATTAAATATTGATCAACGGCATCCTGAAAATTGAGTTATTATTGTCACCATGTGTCATTACAGAGAGGCTGCATATGCTACCTCTCCTGTGTGGTGGACGGACACTTGCTCCTAATTTCTATTAGTGACATAAGTCAAGATAAAAGAAAAAAACAGCTGCCGGTCTTCTTTTTTCATTAAACTTTCATTGATTTTAACTCTAAAGTTAAGTCGTTTATCTGTGGTAGGTAATACATGTTTGTGAACAATCTGACAATCCATCATCCCCAGAATCTAATTAAAACTTACAATGTGAAAAAAGTGGCAAAAAGTCAAGGTGGAGAAGGGAGTGTGGACCAGTGTCTTCTTAACCCTGACACACACGTAACGGGTGGATAGCTGTCAGTCACCTGTGTCCTTAGATGATAATACAAAAACTGACAACCAGCATGTTTTAGGCGATACAGATATTTCCACACACTTGTAGTCTAAAACTGTGATAGAACCTGACCAGTGATGAGTAATCAGTTGTATCCAGAAGCAGCATGGTTAATCCACTTTAAAGATTAGTATTCCGATTAATCGTGAATGGTTTGCTGGTCTGTGGAATAGGGTCAAGAATCTCAAGAGATGCTGTGTACAAAACGTTCGAGGCACAGCACCTCGGCTTCATTGATTACTCAAATCTCTTGCATGCTGACAGGATTGTTTGGGGTCTAATGTTAATTGAGGTTGTGTGTCCTACACGTCCAAACCGTCACACGTGACTTCCAGGTTCATACAGTTAAATCAGGCGAAGCAGCCGTCCTGCCAATGAATCCTGAGCTGCATCAGAGCTGATGGAAAACATTCATTTCAGACGCCGAATGCTGTTTCCTTCAGAAAGTTTCCGCTCCTTCTTTTAAGCTTTTAACCACAGCTTTCAGTTTTGCCATTTAAATGTCCCATGATATTTGGTGCAGGAGCATTAGAGTGTGTATAGAGAAATATTTAATATTAGCAGAAATACCAGGATATAGCTGGGGTGGAGGCTGGATGACTGTGCATATCGGAAAAACCTCAAAGCACTAATTCATGTTTATATTGGTTGAGTTTGCAGGTTTCGGTATCACAGACGAGTGGAGTATTGACGTTTTGCAGCGGTGTACACACTCTAAATAAAACAAAACACAACACCACCTTACATTTTACATGCAGCTGCTCCCAGGTTTTAAAATTAATCGATGGTTTGGCCAGTTGCTTGAACTTTAGTATTTTTTTTAAGGTATAGACTTGCAATCAGCCTCTTTTTCTTAGCTAAAAGTCACGTTTGGCATTTAAAGCGGTTATCTATATATAATTGTTGTATTCTTGTTGTATAACTGTTAAATGATCAAGGTGTAATGCACATTAATACTGTTAGATTATAATAAACACAGGTTGATATTAACTGTGGTTTTCCAGGCCATTATGTGATGTTATACAATCTGAAGAGTATAGTGGGAATGAAAACAACCCTTTCTCGTGCTCTTTCGGTGCCGTTTGCCGATTTATGCACTCGTATCCTGTTATCGTGGCAATCAGTACAGATTCACAAGGTTAATCATGCAAGATAATACAATATATGGAGTCCGGTCATTCAGTAACATCAACGCTGACAAACAAATGAACAAAGATGGGGGTGAGGATTTCGTAATACGTTACTTTAAAAAAAAAAAAAATCATAAATCTTGATTTAGAATATTCTCACCACTTTGCTGTTCATATACCTTATAACCTGGAAGAAAGATGGAAAATTGGATTTTTTAATGGAATGTGCCTTTGGGCTTCCATTCTCCTGGTTAGCATATCTTTCTGAAACTCCAGATGGAGTTTCGGGGGGTGCTTTAATAGAGCCATAGTTCCGGATACATTATTGATTTCTACAGCGTTTCTCATCGAATAGTAAAATACGCCTGGCGTGTCATACATTACATTTCAACATGTCCTTATAGTGACCTTTGTTTGCCAACAGGAGCGAAGAGTAGCTGCAGCTGAATGTCACATTGATTAGAACTGGGTGCTGTAGCTTAGCATGTTAAGCCCGGCGCTTCGAGCAGGTGAAATAAGGTGCCGTCACTGACGGGGAATAGCTGTCTGTCATGATTAGTGTTGTTGCAGTTTCATGGCAAAGGATGGAGGCAAAGGATGCCCGGGCAATTCACAGCCTGCTGGGGCTTCAATGTGAGAAATATCACACTTCTTTTCCACTAATAATCCAGTGAAGAGTACACCTTCTGTGATAGAATGTATAGGAGTGATATTTGATGTATGTTACATGTTGTTATTTATGGTACTGTAGCAGTCTTAACGGTGCAGTTGATCATGTCATGAGTGTATGTGTTAATATAGATGCAGGCTTTGTTTAATTCATGCATCCATCCTCCAGCTTCACACAGGAGTCAAGGTAGTTTTAATCTGGAATATTGAAGAGTAATCCACTCGGCTTTTCATTAAAAAAAAAAAAAAAAAAAAAAAAAGGATAGTTTATCCTATGGCGGGAACCTTAGCCAATTTATCCTAATGATATCGCTTGACATTATCTTAACCAGGTGACTGTAACGCTTTATGTCTGCGGTAGTTTCCAAATCGAATTATGGCTTAACTGCAGCTAACCGCAACACAACAGGAGCATATCCAATCACATTTATGTGAAAAATGAGACAGGCCATATTTTCAATTACATTTCAGCATAAAGGGATTGTTAATCCTGTCTCCTGTGCTGCCAGAAGTCGTTAATGAATTTGCTTATCCTCCCAGATTCTAGGGTGTCTGTCTTTCCTCTGCATGGGAAAGAAAAAGAGAGCAGACTTTTTCCTTTGTCCTCCTCACACAGTTCTCCGGCTGACTGTAATGGATGCAAATCTATTCAAAGCAAGGTTAAATAGTTTGTTTAATCTTCCGCTCTGTTTATGTACAAAGTTTTATTGAAGGATCTCATATGCTAAAGCCTCGAGTCGGATTCACAGAATACCTCGTCTCCCGGCTTTGTCTGCGCCGTGATGTATTGGATTGAAGACTCTTTGTAATTCATAAATGTGTTTTCATGACTTATACAACTTGGAGAGGAAGAGTGGTGCAAATGAATCAAGAGTTTTTCTCTGATTGTTCATGCAGAAAATAAGTTTTATATGTTTAGGATTGTCCTTACAGTGACTTTACGCTGTAATTTAACTTCTTTAACTTCAGCGTCTGTGGAATCAGACGTGCTAATCTGTGTAGGATCTTATTTATCCACGTCATGGTTATCATAAGTTTTGTTGATCAGTCCACTGGACTTTAAGAAAGTTCCTTGAAGACATTTCACCTTTCATCCCAAGAGAAACGTAAAACATCTTCAAGGAAGTATGTTCAAGTTCAGTGGATTGATTTAGACAAATTTGGCTCATCACAATGAATTTTGACATCAGAAGATGATGTGTTACTCTCCTCCTTCTTCTTCTAAGTGACAAAAAAAAAGACAGGGTGCTACGGGAGTCTAAATCCTATGCCTTTGATTAGTTCCACTTCAAAAAACACTCAAAGAAGAGCAAATTTTACATAGAGCAACACAATATTGAAAATTTGTGCCTAACTAACAACTTAAGATTCAATGTCTATTTTTTGCTCCTTGGTTAATCCATTGTTTTTGTTTTCAATCTATAAAATCTCTAATAGTTTAACAGAAATGTATTCTCAGGACTTAATTCATTAAATAGAAAATACTTTTGTTTGTATCTGTGTTACCATAAATACATTGGATTCTAAATTAAAGTATTTGTGCACACAGAAATCCAAGAAGCTACTATGTGTTATTTTCCCTTAATGAATCACTATCTATCGATCATGTCAAATTTCTCCTCTGCACACCCGAATTCACCCATAAATGGTCAACGCGAAGAACCTCATGAATGCTGATGCACAGACAGAAGCATGATGGGTGCTTTTCAGAGCCAATCAAAGCATCAACTGAGAGGAGGACACAGAACATGACTGACAAGAGACTCTGCAACTGAGTCTCACAGAAATAACATTCACACAAGTTATTTGTAACTGTGGAAAAAGAAATATAATATCTGCCTTTATTTTGTGTGGAAATTTCACTGACAAAATAATTTTATGAATCTCACATTGGAAGGGATTGGTGAGGTTAATAATGAAGGTACAAAAGCGTAGAACTCCAACCCCCAAAGTTCGAGCCTCTGGTCCAGGGTTGGCCCCAGGTCACAGAAAGTGATGATGCACTGGGGTGTGTGTGTGTCTCCAGCCTATTCTGTGCCTCTAGCAGCTTTGCCATGTTCACAGAACTACATGAAGTCTAAAAATATACATGATGGCGTATGTGTAGCGCTGGTTCTGTTCTGTAACGCCTGACGGTGTCTGATGCCTTTGATTTCTACAGCAGATGATGGTAATTTCATCAGTCTCCATAGAGTCAAGTCCTCCCTCGTGCACCACAGGGATGGGGAGTACGTATGACGGTGAGGTGATGCTAATGAAACATGAAGCATCTCAAAGGATGGGACACTAAAAGATCAAAAACACAAAAACCACTGCTGGGTTGAATGTTTAGGGTGATTTGGGTCTAGAATTAACCTTCTACGTTCAAGCTAAGTGACCTTTATGAGAAGCGTGGGTCACGGGTTGCATGTAGGTGGGTTTTTACAGATCATACTTGGTGGTTAAAAAGTGCGACCTCTGGTCTGGGTCACATTAGAACTGGTCCATTCGAGGTCTCATCCAATCAGTTGTTATCTTGATGATGGATGGTGTGTTAATGCTGTCTGTCCTTTTGTGTTATCACTATGTATAATATAAATTAGGACAAAAAAAAAAAAACAACCTCCCCCCATCAGTTTACCCACCTCCCACACACACATTCTTCCTTGATGTCCCTGTGTTCTGCCTGCTGCTGCTAACAGGCGTCTGTATCTCTTAGCTTTTCCTTACTCTGTCAGGGATTTCCACTGAATTAACTTGCAAATGGATCTATGGATGGATTACATCATCACATCTGGCTTTCATCCCCAGCCGTTTACATTTCTCCTGAATGACAAAGATAATTTGTTTTCCTGAGGAAGGACTCATTTTTAGGTTGTGTGAAGTCAGAGGGATGGACGTTCATATATGCTAAAACTTTGACACCGTGGGCGTTCTTTCACAGTCTGGTGTTCGTTTTCTGTGGGTGTGTGTGTGGGTTGTATGTCTGAGACATCATGCATGTGCATAAAGATGCATACACACACACACACACACACACACACACACACACACTGAGATGACACGGTCACCGTCATTAGACCTTCACAGGCATCTGCTCATGCCTGCAACGTGATGTGATCCTTCACCTTCTACATGACAGTTGGCCATTTACCACTAAATTTATGCCTCCCATGCCCTTTATCAATGCATTCTTAGGGGGTGATGTGTGTATGTGTGTCTGTGTGTGTGTGTGGTTGCAGGGGGTTACATATAGAGGGTGTCACTCAATGTCCTAGCTTTGATTTGTGTTACTGCTTTTACTCAACCAGACATTGTAATGACACACCAGGCTTTTGAAAAGCTCTAATGGATGCGCAAGTAATGCAGATGCTCTGTACATTAAACGGAATCAAGGTACATCCCAGTAGGAAGAAAGTGACCGTAGTAAATTAACCATGTCTGCCGTGAGTCTCGACATGTCAGCGGTTCAGTCGAGAGAATCTTTAATCTTTAATGAACATTGCTTTAGTCTTATTTTTTAGCGACTGACCGTTTGATTTTATATTTTTAGAGTCTACCACCAATACGTTCAGTAATCTAATGGCAACATGTTCCTCCATCTATTGTAAAAGCAGTAAAACTACAAGAAGATATTCTGGCAGTGCTTATCAACACTGCAGTCTTATATCTGCCCTGGGAGGAATCTCTACTCCATGTCTGGATCAGACCAATACACAAATCTGTACTTGTGTTTGTGTGGCCGGTTATTGCTCGTATTTCATCAGTGGGTAATTGCATCAGTTGAGCCAAGTTCCCACTTGTGCCTTTCTAAATCTCTGCCGGTCCCACTCGCAGCTGAACAGCAGCCTCCACTAATTTTGTCAATCCATATGTGACCAGAGAAGAGAAGACTGTGAGAGGTTCAGGGCCGCTGCAGTGTTTTTGATTCACACTCCTGTTCTGCTATAAGCCAGCCCAAAGCAAAGTGGTGGTGAACAGGGATGAAATGATGACAAGCAGGTGTTTGGATTTTTCTTTGTTTTAGATGTTTGGAAGTTTAAATCTGCGCTTTTTAAAGGTTTTTAAATGTTGGCATTGATGAATGAAACAGTCAAAACAAAAAGCTGGTGAAGATATATTTTCCGGCAAAGTAAAAAAACAGAATGTTTTGCTCAGTGCCTTGAATTACTTGTTTAATTCCCTTTGCAGCTGGAATCATTTCAAGAGAGGCTATTAAGGTTACTTTAATAAGGTCAGTTAATGCCCTTTATACTCCACCCTTAACCTTGAAGGGTCAGTTTTCTCTCGTCCCCACACAATCCCACTTAACCCCCATGGAATCTAAATCTGAAGAGTTAGTGGCAAGGAAAGAATTCCTTTTTGCATGAATTAATTCTCCCAGCATCAGATTGTTAATACTATGATAATTAGCGTTGTAATTAACCATTCAAAGCCGAAGCAGTCACATGCTAATGAGCTCCATGTTGAGTCTTTTAGGCTGCACAAAATACTTCAAGTGGAGCTGAAGTGGAATAAAACATTCGACTATTTGTTTTGTTTTGTTATGAATGCATTTTTATCATCCATACTAGGTTTATGACATTTTAGAGGTACTATATTCTCTATAATGTTTCCAAAGTGTCAAGATCATCATCTTGAGATATAATGCTGAACCTTCAAAGCTTGAATGAAGGTTAAATACAGTATATTATATCAGCTCCTGCAGACCAAAGCTACAATATTCTATCCATGCATTTTGTCAAGGACGAGACAATCACAATCATTAAATATAAGCTCCTGTTTTCTGATGGCGTCCTGCTAAAACATTTCCTGACCCACACTGGTTTCTTTAGTTTTTTTTTTTTTGTTTCCACATTATGGAATCTTCATGAAATCCTATATCGTGTGATGGCAAAATTAGTTTTTCAAGTTTTAGTGTGTGTGCATCATGTTTGAGAGGAACATCTGTGGAGTTTCTAATAAGCGTGTGATGAAAGCTGACTTCAGAATCAGTGAGCATTTTGAAACTCCGGTCGTGTTTTGTGTTGATGCACTGGTGCCTCTGTTTGGGTGTCCTTCATGAAGTTGTAAAAGTTTCCCTGTAGTTTCACCAAACCTCCATGAAGCGACAACCTCAGTTATTGAACACATTATTGTTGGTGTCACCATCTCTCGGTTTATAACAGACTGTAAGTAGTGACGTCTAAGGAGAGCAGTAAATTGGACACTTATGGTTCATCACCATTTTGTGTCATCACTGACAGGTGTTGAGTCACATTACGGTAATTTTTCCATCTACAAAATGCAACACACTGCAAAAACATTTTTGTTCCATACTTAGACACTCATGATGGAAGATAAATGTAGTTCACTATATGGCATGGCAGTAAAGGAGAGATTTAGGTGGGGCAGAAAAAGCATTAATAATTGAACTACTGATGGCTGAATTCCATGTCGGTGCTTTATTTTCAGAGTCCCTGTTTTTGTTCATGATGGCTCACTGTGGCTCTGAGGGCTTTGACTCATTTTCAAAAAATAATGAGTGACATAACCAAAAATAAAGGCAAAGAATTTTTCAGGCAATACAGGATTTCCCAGTGCCATAATAAATATGCAAATATGTACCTCATGTTTAATAAATATTTTGGTCAGAAACAAGATATAGAAAAAAAAAAATGTAGGAATGTCTTTTATTTTGAAGGCATTCAAGTTATTGATTGAAATGAGAGAATTTACCAAGACTCACTCCAGTTTTTGATTTTCACGGTTTTGGTACTCCCCACTGAGAGCTCCAATCCGTCTGTCCTAACTTCTAAAGGCTCGATTGGTGGAGTGGGATGAGTGATATTCAAATCAAAGCTCCCTCGGAGTGTTATTGAAACGAGGTTAATACACGGACATGAATTCGTAACCAGGCTGACGTATCACACGCTCAGTGATATCCACATAATCTTGCATCATGTGAACACACTGGCAAAATTCTATTTGATCAGATGTAACGCTGCGCCTCCAGAGATTGCATGTGTTAACACAAATGTGTTGGAAACCCTGGTGCTACCTGGATTTAGTGTTAAGACTTGGTGAACTGCGGATTGTAGTGTAAAAAACAATGTGACTGAAATAGATGTGATTGTTCAGGTGTTATTGCCAGAAAGGGGAAAGAAACACCTTTTTACTTTGAAAGTGTTGGATAAAGTTTTATGTTTTGTTACCATCTAAGACTGTTAGAGTCAGAGGTTCTGAAGTAAGCTTTCCAGTGACAGACACAACTTTCTCATTGGGTTGCCGTTGCGTAATGGAACCTGTTATGCTTCTATTCTGGACTCCACACAAATCCCAAGTTATTGCTTTTGTTCCCTTGCAGTATAAAACTGTCGACTGTGCTGACATCTTTTGAGGTAAAGCTAAAAACAACACAAATCTGTCAAGACAAGCCTACAATATATTCCATATATTCAATTTGTATATTCTCTGTGATGATGCTGTGTGTAACCTGGAGGTGTCAGTTCCATCTGATATTCAGCATGTCAGCACAGGTGCAGGAAGGAAATTTATTTTGACATTATTTTAGGCTTGCTCCCCAAGACCTGTAATGCTAAAAATCATCTGCACACCTGAGTGTGTTCTACTTTTGGGTTTACGGTTAAGTATTTACCAGAACTTTGTACCCAATAAAACAAAAGCACAGCAAGCCTTTACTGTTCTGTGAGTCCAAGGCAGTTTTCTTCACTGACAAAAGAATGGCTCTTGTTCAGTTTGATGGTACATAACATAAGATTTCTTGAGAACCCAGAGATGGATCTTTTTGAAGTTATTGCACATTTTGAAAATGAGCTCACACTGAAGCCTGACACTGTGCAGCCGCCAGAAGAATAAGGCACTTTGGAGTGAGATATCACCTGGATGTGTGAACATCCTCTTTAGTGGAAAGAGGACAAAAATTATACGAAAGGTGTTGTTTTAGTTGAAGTTCACCCTGGGGTCAAACGGTCCAGATGGACTGCCCTAAATTCTTCTTTCCTTTGACTGTCAATTAGGTCCCATCATCACTTCAGTGACCACCCTGAAGACATGTCTGATGGAGGTTTTATGGACCTTCTCATTATTTTTAGTTTACAACAACAGGAATCAGAAGTGGAAAATGTCTGAAGCTAATTTGTGAATTTTTATGCTAATTGGAGATTTTCAAAATTTGGTTTTATCTTGTAATTTTTCCCAATCTGTGTCTTTTGAAACAAAAAAATGAATCATCTTATATTTTCAGAACTAACAAATAGACATTTGAAGCAGTACTATGACTTCACCTCTAGGTATGTACAGTATGTACGTATGTACTGTATGTACACATGTATATAAGTATGTGTGCATGTATATATTTATGTATGAATGTATATATTTATGTGGAGTTTTATTTTAAGGCAGTTCAAGTTTTTGTTTTTTTATTCTGCTCTAGTTTCCTTTTGTTTTCTTATTGTTTTGTTGACTCTTCTCGGCAAAAAGTCAAGACATCTTGACTTGATGTTATTCTAACCAAGTTGACATTTTAGAGACATTTTGTATGAAGGTATTTCCACATTGATGCATTGTGTCTCATAAGCAGGAATTGATCTTGTAGTAATCTACAATATCAACATGGCGTTTATGCCCCTGCCAGTGAGTGATATCAGGTTTACCTTTCTGTGTCTGCACATCCCATACGTCTGGTAAATACTGCTAAACAGAATTCAATGAATTTGTTATCTTGGCCTTGTTTTCATATCATTTTGCTCGCGTTATATGGTAGAGGTTGTAAATATAATCTAATAATAATAATACTTCACACAAATTTTTACTTAAGGAATGTTCTCCTATACTTGTATAGGGGAAAATTGATGATTGAGTTACTTTATTATGTTGTTTTGAAAAAATAAAAATGAAGGAACGATATGTCCTTACAGCACTACAGATTACAGTTTGGTTGTCATTTATAGATAGAACTTCATCACTCTGCACCTTTGGAAAGCCATCCCTCACACTGGGGTTATTGCAATTTTCATAGAGTTGAACAAAAGCCAAAAATCCATTACAGTGACATCAGTATTTACCGCTACATATTACATCCTGCTTCAAAGCGGTGATGTATTGTAATTGTCAGTGTTGGTGTGTTCGTCCGTTTGTTCGATTGTTGGTCCACCAAACATCTTCGCAACCCTTCCAGATAGAAAGATGAAACAAAAAGCACATTACTCTGGCAGCGAAGGGGATGAAAATGAGATGATGTCCTTGACCTTGAGAAAACTAGGTCAAGGTCAAATTTCGACTTTTGTACACTCAAGAACCAGATAAGATAGAAAGACGAGGGAGAAGGCCAAGGTGAGTAAGACCATAGATCAAAGCTAGTGGTTTGATCAGTGACAGTAGGTCAGAGCACTAGCTTTGATCTGTGACCTATGCAAGTAGGTCAGGGTAAAATTTTGAATTCAGGGGTGTCGTGGGATGTTGTACTCTGTGACTGCCTTGTTTTACTGTATTTACATTCATTTTGGTATTGATAAGGGAATGTAACTGACTGGAAGCAAAACAGTCACAGAGATCCCACGGTCACCATGGAAGGTCACCAGGTGGACGGAAATGACCCAGAAAGGCTCCAGCCTATAATCATCTTTATAAATTCTGTTTGGGTTGTTTCCACAAAAAACACATCTGCTCAAAGTGTCTAAATGATTTCATAAAACTTCCTGCAAAACCAATGTTGAGGAACAGCAGCACAAAGCCACAGGTCCTGTGGCCCTGATGCGATGTCATCTAGAAGAAGAGGACCGGAACAGAAGTGTGAAACCTTTCAGCCGTTACCAATCCCCTAATGCTCCAAGGAAATCCAATTTCACATGGCCGTAATTGAAATTTATTTTGTCACCATAATGGTAAGTCGATATCATTTATTGAGCTCTGTCTTTCCTGTGCTGGGAGATATTTCTCACATTTCTATAGCGTTGAGGCTGTAACTTGAGTCAATAAATTAATTATAAAGGAAAAGCACCTTTGAACATATTTAAATGAAATGAAATCATCCAGACTGCCCCTGACGATTTAATCAACATCAAATCTGGAGTTCTTGGTTCCACGTTCTTCTATTTTACAGTCCAAGGTTAATCTTTCTGTATAATTTTCTGATTCATATGTGAGCTATTTGCATGCAGAAGTTCAAACCTCAGTCTAATGCAACCATCACAGTCTATCTTCATAAATCAATATTAACATTCCTGCTTCTGCCTCGGTCTCTATGGATCCCAGAGTGTAATGCAGATGCAGTCACAGGATTGCCCTTCATACCACTCACCCAAGCTAGAAGCGCGCAGCATGAAGAGGTCCATTACCTCTGCACCGTCCATTCCCTTCCTCCAACGTCCATCACACAGCCCAGGAGCACACCAGCAGAAATAACACCAAACACTCAGTGAGCCTCTGATATCAAACCCAGGCTTGCAAGGCTGCATTGAAAAACTCTGTAGATTAAAAAGTGAATGAATCATATTCAGGCCTGTGGCTGTTACGTTAAAGCGATCAATCAAAAAGGGGATGGGGGTGGCGTAGAAGTTATTGCGTATCCTAATACAGCTATTTCCACTTAGCGATTGGATGGCTTTTTTTTAAGCAAGCGATAGCTTGAGAGGAAGGACATGAAAGCGGCTGTATTTGTGTTGGATAAGACTTTTAGTTTGGATTTTGTTTCTTTTAATTGGTTGCAGTTTTAAAGGTTGGATGCCTGTGTGGGTTCCTCTTCCTTGAAGACTAATTTAGAGTTGCTGCTTTTATGTTCATCCAGCGAAAAGGTGGAAGGCACGTGGGTGCTTGACAGGTGGGCTCATAATGTGTGGCCCCTCGGGGGATGGAGAGATGTGAAGTTGTTGCTGTAATTGCTCATGCAGTTAGGTGGCGGCTTTCCCTTTTGTGTGCGTGGGTCAGTCAGAGACAGCGGGGAGCCTTTCTCCTGCGTTTGTAGTGATAATTTGACGGTGGGGGTCATTGTTCTTTGTTATTCGCTGCCTTATTCGGCACACGGGGTTCGTATTGTTTAAAAAATGTCATTTTGTGTTTCCATCAGACGTGTGGTACCATCATGAATCTTGAGAACAATTGCTTGAATTAAGAAGCGATTAATTTCCCTTTGAAATCTTCCGTCCTGGTTGACTCCAGAGGAAAGAAAAATCCGATATATATGAATTTTGTCATGCAGACATATGGTTTCAGTGAGAATAACAATGGTCTCTTTCTGCATGTGGCATTGTTTATGATTTGTGTTGGTATACGTGTGTGTGCATGTGTGTATGTGTGGAGGGCTTTGGATGTAACATCTGGCACAAGTGTGATTGGTGTGGCGAGACCTCAGGCCTTTTCATAGGTGATAGATGACACCTATCACAACCTGTCAGCAGGGACCCAGCCTGCACACTAGCCAACCAACCAGCGGGGTTGCTCTCCTCTATCTTCACCTGCAGCTTTTACTGCAGGGAGAGATGAAGAAGTGGTGGAGCAAAGAGCGGCTCGTTGCCTTTTATGAATACAAAGATGGAGGAATTGTTGTGTTAATTTTAATCATTAAGACCCAAAAATTATATTTAAATCGAGCCGCGTCTCATAGATAAGATATCTTCAGATTAGATGGTTGAATTAAAAGCATCAGAGCAGAAAATACATCAGTGTTATAAGACCTGGTTGTTTGCCTGTTGTTTCATGTAAATTCACATCACGGTGAATATAAATGAGAAATACAGATAAAGACCAAGATTTTTTTTTTTCACTCCTTATTCAACCAACTAATGCATTCCATCAGCTGAAATGCTTTTTCTGGTTTAATCTGACAATAGTTTGCAATTTAGGAAAATCAGAGATGCTGATATTTTGTGTCATCAATATCCTGGATAAGGATATTAAAGCTGTTTTATTGGATATACATCAACCACATGCTGGAGTGCTGCCACATGCCACTGAGAAATTATAGTTGTTTTTGTATGCCAGAAATAGTGTTGGAAATTTTAAATTTTAATGGTATTTGGTTTATTTATTTTAACCGTCTGCTTTAAAGTTGAAGTTCCACAGAGCTTCAATTCAGGAAAACAGAAATAATTCACATGTGTGGGGGTATATAAAATGTAAATACAATCACTTTTGGGCATGTAATTAAACTAAAGTAAATAAACTAAAGTAATTAAACAAAAGCAATTCCTGATAATACAAATGGTATTTGTACATCTGTTTTTGTGTTATAACCGTCAGTGAATGAAATAAATGAAGTACAGTGCTGAACCATCAATGAATTTGAATGCCGGAGTCGTGTACAATATTTTGGAATCACGGAATGCTGAATTATAATCCCACCTTTAAGACCATTTTCGCTTTGGCCTCTACAGGCGTCTGCTAATAAAGATGTTCAATATGTTACTGCTTTACCTTACAACTCATTTCTGGTTGAATTTGACAACAGAAGCCTTCCGGCAGTGGTTCATATTTCACTCTTCACATTTCACATCCTTGAAGCGTAACCCTCTGGTAGACTAAATAGTTACTGACGGCCATGCATGACTTAGGACCTTTAATCTAGGTCTTATCTTTCGTTATGATGTACAAAAATTTCAATGCACATTGGAGAGATTTTAATGAGGCAGATCCTATTACTCTACAAATTCAAACAGACTCTAGCTGACGCAGATACACCCCCACTGCTAAAAGACACATGTTAATGGATTAACCAGGTGGTTCTGCACCAGGTTCGACAAACTGCCGGTTTCGGGTAGCAGTGGCTTTCCTTGTGCCTGATAATAATTGATGGATGACTGTGGTGCAGGACACTGACAGCTTGGTTGCCTGGCCTTTACCCTCTACCAGCTCAACCCTTACATGTGTGAAATAGCCAATTACTGTGGCGCCAATTGAAAGTAATAGGCTGATGAGCAAACAGCTACTGTGGGACGTGGGGAGGTGGGGGTCTTGTCGAGGGGAAGAATAAGATAAAGTTCTACCAGGAACAGCTGCTCCCATCATGGCCGTGGCTGGATATTGTACAAGCAGGAGAGGAATAAGTCAGTAAGGTGTTTTCTCCCTCTAAACACAGTATCCCCATTCAGTATTGACTTAAAGTTTATGATCCATGATACAGTCGTGTTATACAGGAGCTAATTTACCATCATAAATCCTCCTTTTAGAGGCTGTTAAATGGATAATGGAAGCAGCAGCAGCCATACATTCTCAGGGAAGCATTAAACCACCATTTTTTTATTTTTTTTTGTTGTTGGGGAATGGAAAGTCATATGTTGTGTGGCAAAAGCTAACGCTAGCCAGCCATGGGATATTGACAGAACAATCCATCTTTATAAAAGACAGTGAACAATTCCAATCTATTTCTTGGAATCACATTATCAGAGACAACATATGACCTCATCTAAATATATACAGGAGATGTATACATGGGGAGGGAGAGGGGGGAATAAGACAGGTTGAACAGTAAAGCATCCCGGATAGAAAGGCGAGCCGTCGCTCTTCATAATTGGACAGGTTATTTTTACACGCTGCTGACGTTTTGGTCTGCTTGCTGACATGTGTAGTCATATTTCTCTCAAATACACTCCCTAACTCTTTTTCACTGTCTCTCCGTGCCACCTCTATCTCTCTTCCTCATATGTTGTCTGCCCTCCCTCCATCATATGCCCGCCCGACCATTCATTCTCACTTCTCTCATTCACTTTTACGCTCTCCATCTTCCCTCTGGTTCGGCTCCATCTGTTGTTTGTTCCTCTACAGCATTTTTCATTCTCCCTCTGTTCTATTCAAACACGGTGTAATTGACTCGTGCTTTGGAGCATTTTACTCTGAAAATAGACACTGATTGGACATGGCTTGTTCTCCTTGTAACCAAACCCATTCATTTTGCGCTAATTCAATTCTAGCTCGACTCTCATCCTAATTTATTGCTTCTTCAGTTAGAAGCCAAAGAAAATTAAATTTAGACAGGCTATATTGCATTTTTTAGACACCTTGTTTACTTGTTTTGCAATTAATTCATCATGAAACAAACTCATTACTCTGAATATCTCAGCAGACATAATATATGTCCTCCCATTATCTCTCAGGCCTTGACAGGGAAGATTTGCTCTTAGCTAAATAACTTTTTTAACTTCATTTCCCGTGTGCACATTTCAAGGCATTCAAAGCATTTCAAGTCTAATACTGATATGAGCTCTGCTACATCCACTTCAGACGAACGTTGCCTGTCCTTGCCGTGTGTCTGATGTTTGGGTGTGTTGAGTCCTACCCTGCCAACGATGACAGATTACCTGTAACACATCCCCAAACAGGAGCTGGGTGGATGGTGGACGTGATTTGTCAAATCTCTTCTTTAGGCTTGGCCTCTACAAAACAAATGATTGAGGTCATCAATGATGCAACAAGATAGAAACTCTGCTGCGTGTTGGGTTGCACAGAATGAGGGATGAGGTGTAACACCTGTAAGGAACGGGAACCTAGTTTTGATCTCAGATTTAAGGAAGTGGCCTGGTTTCACGTCCTTGGGACTCACAATTTCATAGTGTTGGATAAAAACGAACCACAAAACACGCACAAGTTTATTTCAGATGCATGATCAAAGCCATGGATTATTATTATTTTTAAAACAGGTCGGACTCTCAGTGCAGGAAACGAAGTAATGCACTTTTCAACATTAACAGATGGTGAATTTCCATGTTGTGCCCAAGTGGGGGGGAAGCAAAATAAGAGCAACTACATCAAACGGAAACGGTTCAGTTATGGTTATGAAATGACCTGTTAACCTGATGGTTTACATGATGTACTGTTGAGCGATTTGACCCATTTTTACTGAGAGATTCTCTTGAGCTAAAATCTTATTTTAACATCTGATTAAATTTCATCATTCTTAATTTACTACATGGGAATTGGACCGTTATTATAAAAGACGAGTGCAAGTCCAGGTTAGAAATTTGGTTTATCATCTAGCTGAACTTCTTATTAGATTGTTGTTTGTTGCGTGGTACTCATGTAGATACACACAATGCTGTGAATTAGCTGCAGCGTGATTACTTTGGCCGGAGTGCTGTACATTCTGAAGGCTTGTACATCTCTTGGCAGTGGCTGTACCGTACATCTACTGCTGATGGCGTGATTGACACAGGCAATGGGGCCTGGGATTAGAGATGGCTGTACGGAGTAGTGGTGTGAGGAAGAGTTGTGTTCCCTTCATTAGACAAACCAGGGGAATGCCCTGTTGACCCCACACTGACCCCTCCAACACAATTACAAACCGCAGGCCTGGCGCCAGTTATTGATGCCCATCACTGACATGAGCAGCTGCACAGAGTTACGACCTCACTCTCTAATGTGAGCCACAGCGTGTTGGGCTCACCGAGCTGTGGAGGCACACATTAAATGAAAGAATGTAGCTCTAATCAGATTCGTTGATTTGGATTCTGTTACTAAAGGGTGTTGGAAAAGGAGGAAAAACTTTATAATGAGCAGTTCTCAGTTTTTAAGGTGTCAAAAGTCACAATGAAACGTACACCCTGACATCAATAGATCACTAAAAGAAAATTGTAACGTTTGAGTAATATCAGTGATTAAAAAACCTAATATTTCTTATTTTGCAATGAGTCACTTTGTAATAAAATCCTGGCAGTAAAACTAGAACACACACTAAAATACTGAACTGTTTTTATTTAAAATTAAATTAGGATGAATAGAATTATATCAGCTTAAGATCATAATGATATTTGTGAGGATGTGGAAATTTATCTCAAGTATGTACAATGTATCGGCGCACGCGCACACACACACACACACGCACAAACACACACCTTTAAACACAAATAGGTGTCTGCCATAAACATGAACCTGTGAGCCATTTGCTTCTTATTATTACCATTAACCAAGCATTACATGTATACAGTATCCTGTGCATTGATGCCGATATAATGACAGTAATAATGATGATGACAGTGATTTTGGTTGTGGCAGCATGACCTCTGGATAAATCTGGCGCAAATTATTCTTATTCATTTAACAGGCAAAACATAACAAAAACTTTTCCCATCTATGAAACCACAAATAGAATAGAATGTCTTTAATGTCATCATACACAAGTGTACAATGAAATTCTTAGACAAACCTCTGTCCAAAAGGACTAAAAAACAGGAAGGGGAGAATAGTAACTCGCCACATTTCAAAATCTGAAATTATTTTTGTGCTTGGCATGTAAATAAATGATTCAATACATTTATTTGCTGTTGATGAATAATATTTTTAAGTTCACTCATTGAATTTCTTCCACGTTCCCTGAAGAAAACTTGAAGTAACATTCGTGTTACAGCAAAGGATTCCGTTAGACTGCATGGGGGAGATAAAAAGAGCTATGCTACTTCTGCCATATAAGCCTCTCTCCACCAGCTGTAAATGGGTGTGTTTGTCGGAGCCCTGCTCAACCCCGTTGTTGTGTTTGTGATGTAATATCTAGCGCTGCGATTGTGGTGTAAGGAAGAAAAAAAACCTGCTGCTTTTGGCTAGCTTCTCATTTTTCCCTCAGCAAGTTGGCAATAAGCCAGCATTCAGCCGATCGATTTTCCTCACCTCCCCTTGTAAAATGAAACCTGAGATTGTTTCCCTCCTTTATACTCTAACTTTGCTGGTTGTAGCTCTCGATAAACTTTGCAGCCAGTGATTTATGTAATGCTTCACTTTTTGAGCCTTGAGAAAGCAGCGCGTCTATTTTTGTTCTTGTATTTATTCTGCTGTATCTTTGGCGTAGTGCCATTTCACCTGCCTATTTGCACATTGGCAGAACCTCTGCATATCTTATGGCTCATGATTCCAAATTGACTTGAGGAATCCCTACTGGGGTAATAGTGGAAAGGTTCTCATTAATGAGCTTTTGTCCCTGCTCACTGACGGAGGGTGCACAGCTCTGGGAAAGTGGCTCATTTGATTAGTAAATTGTGGTTAATTAGATGGGTGGAAGGGTCTCTAGGAGTGATGGAGTCAAAGGAACTGCAGAGTGATGGAAGTGTCAGCCGATGCTGGTGGATGGATCGCTCTCAGAATAGCATTTAGTTCATCATAGTCTGTAATAGATTGTCATTAAGATCTATGAAACATTACAAGACAGAGGCAAAATTTCACAGTTCAGCTGTACACACTTTCATGGTCACGTCTAATCTCCCAAAATCTGAAGGAGATTGGGCGGAGGTTATACAGGAAGACGGAGGCTGATGATACGGGTGGAGGAGAAGAAGATGTATCACAAATATGATCGAGAGCGAAGTGATTAGATCCATATCAAGGAGAGCATGCAGCGGGTCCGTCTCCGGTATCTCACGTCCGCCTCTTATCTGACGTTGATTTATGTTCTGGTCGGTCCTACGGTGGGGAAAAGTGATTTGGCGCTTGTTTATCTCCAAACAATAGAGCGCCGCACCAATGGCTGGATGTTCAAGACGACTGAAGGAGACTCCCGGTGTGGCGTGGGGTGCGTTTGGCTCTTTGAGGAGTCTGACCTCCACCTGGCTTGACTTATAGCTGGAGTATGAGCTTGGCTCCCCCGTGTTGGCTGAGTTTGACCTCCCTGCAGTCGGACCGGGCAATTAGTCCACAAAATGGCCGACTGTAAATCTCCTGCGGGAAGGGTTGGCCACGGGCACACTGGGTTGAGCTCCACAACGAGGAATTAAACACGCAGTATTAGCTAACAGCAGTTTTAAGATGAGAGGAGCAAAACAGGGTGAACGAAGTAGCAAGGATGTTCCTCCACAGAATCGTCCAGGGAGCTGTGTGGTGTTCTGATGTTTTGCTTGTCAGGATAAGGATACTGATTTTTTTATGCAGAAAATATACCAAGTAATGAGGTTCATTATAGAAGGCTAAACACAGGACTGCATAGAATTTGTTGAGCTGAGGTGAGAATATAAGAGATAATAGAGCATGAACTGTGTGTATTTAATGCAAAAAATGCAGTTCTGTATTTAGCATTTGTTAGCATTTAGGTAGTGTAAAACGCCAGAATCCTTAATTCATTCCACTTCCAGCCATGCAGATAAGCCTGTTCTGATTCACACGTAATGACACACAGAGGGATTAATATTCTGATAATCCTGCCAAGACAATAACTCATAATTTACTCCGTAAAATCTCTTTAAAATGGGTCCAGTGTGTTGGATTTAGAGGTTCCTAAGACAGTTGTGTTTTAATTACCCTAGAACAGACTTGAATGTCTACAGTCGGAGCAGAGTCCTCCACATACAGCCTGTTCACCACCCATGCTTTCCACCGTCTCCAGTTCACATGAGGGGGCATGTGTAAGAAAGAATAGATTTAAATACTAAGATAAAATAATTTCACCTACTTCTAGACCTTTTTCTTACAAGGAACATGATTTTTCTCACTAAATGTTTGCATTCTGATAATTAATGCTGATCGGTCAGTTGTCGATTTTTGACTGATTATTGCCGTTCTGAGAAGCCGCCTGGAGTCTAGAGATGTCTGAAATGAAACTGATGGCATTTGGAAAGGCAAACCAGGAGGACCTTTGTTTTTGACAGCCACATTTAGATCTTACTGATGTAACATCAGATATATTCCTCTTGACTATTGACTATTCCTCTATTTTAAAGTATAGTGCCATAAAGTGGCTTGTGATGAAACTAATGAGTGCTACCAGTGTCACCACTTAAATATTGCGCAGTGGACTTGTCTTTATTGCATCAACCCATTATATTAAAAAATGAAAGCTGAATGTTGGGGCTTCAGCTCCTTAGAAGTCCATTCATTTTGGACTATTCTTGAGTGTTCCCTATATACCTGGAAGATGATGATTCTTTTGGGCCTGGTATAAACAAACAATGGTCAAAAATTCAAATTATGTAATATTGATTAAAATGCTGCAAATACTCAACAGTATTGTAATAATTTAACTGCTGTGTGTTGAAACAGTGTATTTCCACAGGAACACTTCAATGTGCCGGTGTGATTTGTTGGCACATATTTCTTCCTGCTGGCCTTATCAAGTGAAAAGGGAAATAAATGCCTGAAAGAAGATTTGAGACCGGGTGAAATCATGATGGTGGTTTCTGAGGACTGCAGAATTTGCTGTGAGCCTATTAAAGAAGAGTTAGGGAGGATGGAGAGCCCTTTCACAGATAGTGTTGTCTCTTACATCATAACCACTGGCTCATTTGTAAATCTGTTCCCCTTTGACTTAATACTCCATGCGCCGTGCCATGGAAACTACTTGTCTCATGTATAACTGTGACACCAGCAGCTTCTCAGTCCCAGTAAATATGGCAGACTGGTCGGTAGCCCTGCCTGAATTTAACATCATAATGTCATAGAATAAAAAAATGAGAGAAGTACAGTGTGGGCAATATTGTGTTGGTTGTGCGACGATCCTCTGGGAAACCAGGGTTTAACTTTTGTACGTGACTGGAAAAGGAAAGACACTTTAACCCTTCAGGAAAAATTGTGGTTTTACCAGCCAATCAGAGACAGCGATTGGCTGGGTATGGTGTCACCTTTTCATGAGATAGCCTTAAAATCAGTCCAAAAGGAGGAGCAGGAGTTATCCTGCACAGACAAACAAAGGGTACCAATCACATCACCTCCAAATCTCGTTGATGGAGGTAGGAACCATGGCATGAAAGTGGACATTCATCAACCCCTTGATGGGTTCAGCACTGAAATATCTGATCGATGATATACTGAGTTGATTCTCAAGGGCATCCCAACGGACAATAAGCATTTTTCATGAGGTTGTAAAGTCCTATTATGCTTTAGTTCAGGGTATCAACAGATTTATTGTCTCACATGAGTGGCGACGATGCCTTGCAGCTATTGGAGCTCCATCAAGCATAACAACATGCAAATCAATAAAAGAACAAGTCCAAGATGTATAATCTTATTATATGACCACGACAAAGACTTTCAGCTGTATATGATTACACAGTAATTTTTGTTCTTTGTCTAGATTTGGAGATCTGATTTTATTGCTTGTTGATTCTGATTTGTTTGTACTCATTGATGCGTAGGTGTAATTTAAATGTTTTCATGCTTCAGTTGTTGTAACAAATGTATGACTGCTTTTTTTCCCCTCAAGGATTTCACGTTTTCCTGTATCCTAAAACTGATCAGACGTTTCATTCGGAGAAGTTAAATACTGAAAACCTCTCTGAACGGATGTCTAGGTTGTGGATATATATCTGTGCACTCCGTCTTGGTGTTGATTATAACAAAAAAATCAGGGGCTTTGAAATGCAGAGCACCGGAGAGACCAACTGTAACAGCGAGGAGTCAATTATGTTTATTTGTTTCTGTGTTCTACATTTCTGTGTTTAATTGTGAAAGAAAAGAGCTTTAATATTCCGTCTCTGAATCTTCTAACTATTTAAAATATTTACTGTTAATATTATTTAAGCAGGATAAGGTCTTTTCAGCCTGGTGGGCATTAATCTTTTTTTTTTTTTTCAGATAAATGGGGGAAAAATCAGACATTCAGTTAGTAATCAAATGCTAAATCTCTTTTAATAAATGGAAATATGTGAGCATTGGTTTATCTGTCCAGTTGATTGCTTTTTGTAATTTTTATTTTTTAAGTGATCAATTAATTCAGGTATTGAGTCTATGAAATGTGAAGCAATTGCAAAAGGATGCAGATTTCAGGTTCCAACTGGCCAAACCTTCATTATACAATGAAGCATGAAAAAGATATGTAACTTAAAGACATTTAGTAAAAAATAAAAAATAAAAAAATAAAGAAAAGCATTTTCCTGGAAAATATGGTTTTACCGACAGATTTGTCTTCAGCTCCTGCTTACATTGCTTATTTGTGTCTTTTTCCACCTTTGGTAGCAACACATTTGTGTTATCCAGATGTTTTATGTTTGAAAAGAGCCGTCTGAGATAGCAACACGTGTAATTAAAAATGATTTTATGAGCACCAAAAGGATTCAAAAACAGCAAGCTCTGTTACGCTGCAGGACATGAAGCTGCATTTGTCAAAACCAGCATTAAAACATCACCGGTTCAACATTATCTGATTCAGGCCACTAAATTGAAGTGCCAACATGCCAGCATGCAACACAGCATGTTAAATCATATATCTCCCCCTTCCTTTCCCTCCTTTTTGTTATTGCCTGTTCTTGTTTTCTTATCGGGGGGACAGAAAATAAGATTCCTGCCCCCTGGGTACCATCATAATTCCAGACTAATCTGTGTGCTGAAAAGACAGCATGTGATCCATCTGCAGGTCTGTTATTACTGCCGGATCTGTTGCCCATTCTCATTCTGGAGCATTACAGTTTAGGTGACGCTGATCCTGAATCTCACAGATCTCACTGAGCACAGGATAGAAATAGAAGTCACCTCCTCAAAACAAAACGGCATACAGGAAATACAGCATTTTTATTTTTGTGCATCTACCAGCTGAACTGCTTGGAGGAGCAAAATGAACAAGCCCGTCATAACAAACATGATAGATAACATAAAAGGTGCAGGTATAGGCTCCATGCTATCTATGCAGGTTGTATCACAAAATGTAAATGAATTCAGATTGTTGTTTCTCTTAATCCTATTTTTTCCTCACTGCTTTGGAGCAATCAGCCCATTCAATAAATCTTAATGTCAAGGTCATGTTACCTATTAGGAGAAGGTAATATTAGTATATCATTGCAAATTGTTATTATTTTAAAACTACCAATTGAAAATAAACATGAGCAGAAATTCTCTGCATCAATTTAATTTCTTTCAGAAACTTGTAATTAAAAAATAATTACTTCCTCTTGATGCACTATACTCATGAAAAATAATAATACTTGTTTTCCACTAAGTCCAAAAAACATTAAAAAAAAACCAGAAACCTTGAGGACATAACTTGCATGGGAATAAATGAGACAGAGGCAAATTGACTAGATGAATGGAAACAGAGATTAAAGTCAGACAGGTATTGAAAGAAGATGAGGGGACAGGTGGAAAACGGTGAGAGGAGAATCAGACAGGTGGGAATAATCGGAAATCACAGCGAAAAGAAAATGAAGAGGGAAAAGAGATGAATAAACACAAAGACCATGAAATAGAGAGTCCATTGAAACAAAAGGAAAGAGAAAGCATGAAAAGATAGACCGAGAAAACGATATCTAGTCATAGGGAATAAAAGGCAAAGATGCATGAAGAAATAACAGGAAAGCTTTCAAATTAAAACAGGAAGTGGCAGTGAAAAGAAAGACTTCTCTCCATCAACTTAGCAGAGTTTGTAAACAAATAAACAAGCTATTATATAAACTAAATGATGCTGATGGGCCCACGTAGAGCTGAAAAAAATCTGTATTGTTTGTCTTTGTCTTAAAATATTTGCCCCATCCTTTTATTTCATAACATCAGCAAATGCATAAGCAACCATTTGCTCTGAGCTATGTGTGACTTTCGCTCAACCTGACATTGGTTAAGAACATGACAATTTTGCTTCTGTGCTCTTGAATGGGATGACTTGTTGTTGGCATTGTCTCAAAGGAGAAAGCACAAGACACAATAAGAGGTTTTCTGTTCATGCCACAATCAGCTGAAGGCTGAAATAGATGGAGCAGGACAGGTGAGTATGAAGTCTAACCTGTTTGCCCTCTGAGCTGATTGTCTCTATAGATCTGCTGCCTCTCTTCAGGAGCACAAAACTCTCATCCACAATCAAAGTGGTATTGACCGTGTATTGATGAGTGCTCAGACAGCAGTGGACTGAGTGTGAAATCAATGACAGGGATGTTGTAGTGGCTTACTGCTTGTTGTTTGAGAAAACTGTCTCCATGAGCTTCCATGACATTACCCAAGTTGATTAAGTTGCGTCACTTGTTCCAAAAGATGTTAAAAAATATTACAATCTACATTTTTGATTCTTGGATTCACATCTGAATGGAATTTACATACATGTTAATTTTTAGCCACTTATATTAGAGTGGGCTTGTAGAGGTATTAGGTGGGCATCTTGGATGATGCGTTACAAAGCGTTTAGGTCGATGTATTAGGTTTTGCTATTAGCACATTTACAAATAGAAGAGCAACCAATTCACTGCCAGGAATGGTACTCATGCAGTATATTCCATGATATGTTTCCATTGGTTGACAAATCAAAGTTTTTTTCTCTTTTGACTTGGAAGAGAAGATGAAAGATGCCCATCCCTGTCCCTAGCTACCGCCGTCCTTGTTCATAGTACTCAGAATATCCATTAAAAAAAGAAATGTGGTAATCCCTTTCTATGCGCCTATCTAGTGGGGGTTTAATAGCTGGAGATCTCTCTAGTATTGTTACTATGTGTCAGATAACATAATAAAATGCTTTAGCCCAGTACACAAAAGGATTTTATCTGGTCACAAATATCATTAAACACCTGAGGCTACAGGAGCAGGAAGACCTGCGGACCCCTAATATGTTTCTGTTAGCAATGCAGATATACGATAGATGTTCCATAGCTAAGCTTTATTTATGCTCGCGTGCCTTACACATCTAAAACCACAACTATTCATCACAAAGCGGCTGCGGCAACTTTAACAACCATCAAGACAAAAGACTGTTTCATGCAGTGGTAGTCCAGGATGTCCTGAGGGTGTCCTGCTTCACGGTGCTGGGGTCACAGTGTCATGTGGTTGTGAGTGTTTTCACAGCAATAGTCAGTGCAGACCACACACTCCACAGCCCGAGGGTGGATGAATATGAAAGCAGGTCGTGTCCAGCAGAGAAAATCGCAGGGAGCTTCTTGTCTTTCACTCACCTCTGCACCTCCTTTCCTCTCTCCTCCTGCAGCTTAAAGTGTCAAACTCAATGTTTGCTCTCTGTAAATGTGGCTACTCTAATTGCTTGTGTTACAAAAGACAGGTGGGGTCTGTGTTACTGTGAGTTTTGGTTCATGGCTGAAGAGAAAACCTTTGTGTACCACAATTAAGTTTCCTAACTCCATCACTATCTTACTGTCCAATAATGTCTGAAACTCAGACATTACAGAACTGAGACGAGCACAAACTCATTTCAACATACAGTATTATCATCTTCGTGTTGCTCAAATCCTAATTTTAATGCATATTTCACTTTCACACAGACACAACACTGCACCACAAAGAGTTTACAGCTCATCCTGACATTTTCACTCGGCTTTCACTTTTTCTTGCCTCTGACAAAACTGAATATTTGGCACATGTTACTTCCTTCCAAGCCTTTTTTCTAACATGCACTTTGTTTAATCTTCACGTAGAAAAATGAGGGTTAACCTGCTTTTGTGGAAGTCGTCTGTTCTGTGTATTTTGTCACTCACTGCTTTGCGTGTAAGTGCAGGGCAAACTTTACTGGTGGGAGAAAAAATGTATTTAGGAGCAAAACAGATTCATTTCAGAATTTACCTTTTCACTACAGTCATTTATGAGAAACAGAAAGGCGATTTGTGCTCTGCTCATAAACTTGTAAAGGTTATTGACATCTCATCCCAGATTATAAAGGAGACTGATGCATAAATATAATCATCAGCTAAACATGCTAATCATGGGGTCAAACACCCCAGTAATTTTTAATTAATCTGCACCATTTGCACGGTTTGGAAAAAAAAAGGCGTTTTAATGTCAGCAGACATTTGAGTTTAAATTGCATTTTAGGCTACGAATTAGATAGCCATTATGGTGATTGCTTTAAAAACAAAATTGCATGCATTATCATGAAGGCAGCCTAGACCGGATATTTTTATCCACGGTCATGTTCTCACATGAATTAAAGATTCAAGCCTGTTTAATAATTTATTGTCATTGAAAAAGATGTTTTGGTCGGCTTCCCGCAGTGTGGCCACGCCAGCTTTGAAGCACCCACCTGTGAATTGGTTTGTGTGAGCTGGACGACTTCCGTCAAAGCTGTCACAGAAGAAAGCGAGTCTTCGTCGATGATTCATTCACAAAAGGGTCTCATTTAATTACTCCCAAATCAGGTCACATGGATACCCGGGAGAAGCAAGTGCTTTACAGTGCCAGTGATGATCAGATCCGAGCCATGCATCACAAACCACTCTCAGATCCCCATGGCTTCCCATTCACATGAGCAGGATTTCAATCATCTGCTCACACCAAAGAGATTTCCGCCCAGCAAGTGTGTCAGAGCAGGCCTAATAAACTTGTTTATGTATTAAACACTTTGGGGATACTTGTTATTCCTGACAGACTTCACCACAGCAATAAGTATTTCATATTAAATTTCCAGTCTCTTGGTTGTCGTTAGTGTTGGAATACAGACATTTCTTCCACTTTTTTAACTGCTATGTTTTCACATTTTTTACATGTGAAATTCCAGCACTTCACCAAAGAAGCTGAGGATAACTTCTGTTATAATAACGGAAGTTGGTAGCTCTCCTTACCTTGAATAGAAATAAATGTATTTTAGTCATTCAGATGGGATGCATGTTAAGCCATTTAATCAGATGCTGTGAAATACTGACTTGATTTTGGTGCTCTGATGATTGTCAGTTGGCGGTATCTATTCCTAGACAAAAATCAATAGAACTTCACGGGTTCTGGTTGCGATTCCACATCACACACTGACAGCACTTTTGTTGTATACACGTATGTGTTTCTGTCATTACAGACATGCAGGCATGTCCCTGGGGACACGGGTTCACAACTTGGCCAACCATTGCACATTTGGTTGAAGGTTAAATCTCCAGGTTTACAGTGAGCTCAAATATCAGTTTGTCAGAAATGCAGTTAAAGAAATCTCCAAATACCCCATCACAGCTGAGGACAAATCACTTCTCCATGCTCAATGATGTGAGGCCCATTGGTTGAGAGAATGGAGCAGGATTGAGGGCCTGTCTTTAGCCGAGAAGGGAAAGAGCAGCCCGGGATGATAAATGAGACCCGAGCGGTTGGAGAAGCACAGCAGGGCAATGGAAAGGACAGAGAAGGACACCGAATCTTTGGTCATCAATTCATCAATTTAATTTCCACAAAAAAATGTTAAACAATAGTTTCTTATCACGTTTGACCTGATCGTAACTTCTGGGTAAACTGTCTACCAGCGATGGACGAAGAGTCAGTTCATACTGTACATGTATTACAGTTTCACCTCGTCAGACGGTAAATGGTTTAACAAAATGTCTCTTTAATGGGCTTATCAAGCCCCGAGGTCGCATTGGAAATGCAGTCTCAGGTAAATTCGCCCTGTCACAATGTAAAACCCATGACCATAAAGCACCTCAGGAGAGCGTTTAGCACTCTTAATGCACTCTTCAAAGAGCATCCTTCACGCTGCATGTCCAATCAAGTGGTCCTGCTTGACCGCAGGCAGAAGCTACTGTATAAGTCTCGCTGTACAGATGATGAGGAAACCATTTGGATGGCCAATGAGCATCTTAACCTTTAGGGGTCAGCGAGTGCAACATCATGGAGCAATGGTCATCCAGACCTGTAGCCTGAGTACACTTCTTCACATGTACCAATATTGGATACCGTCAGCACATTGTCTCTCTAGGCATGAATGCCATTGTATTTGACCTTTGATGGGGGTTTTTTTGTACATTTTTCATCTTTGGTGACTATAGACAACTGGACAGGAAGTCCTCATTGGGCACAAGCACTTCACATCTTCTTGTCCTTCATACACAATTTCACAAGGCTGAGACTATCTCATTTTCTTCAGCGCCCATCGTACTCCAAGCAAATATAATACCTCTGCTCATCAAATGCAATATCATACTGCCGCTCCTAGTCTCCAAACAAGACCCTTTGATGTCAAATAGACACTTTAGTGAACAGCACTTCATGGATTTGGTATTGCCTGGCAACTGCAGAAAACATACTTCTTGTGGATTCTTTAGAATGATGAGCGGATAGGAAGGACATTTCAGATGGTGGAGATGAAGAGGGAGAATGGCGGATGGCATTAACCATAATGGCGTTATATGAAAGGTCTGTGTTTGGCTTCCCTCCAGGCAGCGGAGCAGAATTAAAGCCCAGAAAATCAGATTATGCAGTCCCTAGGGGAGGGATGCCCAGTAGCCAACTGATGAGCACTCATCTACTATTTGCTGTATTCTGCACAGTTTGGCTCTACCGTTTGCTTGGAGGTCAATTTGTTAGCAGTTATTGCTCGTTAGTGAAGCTTCCTGCAAAGAAAGGGGAGATTCCTTAAATGAAACAACAGTCGAGGTCTGTTGTCTTACAATTATCTCAGTTTGACGGAAGGCAATGGATGATTCATCGACTCTGAAGTCTTCTGCTTAACTGTTTGCCAATTTACTGTGAGGACGCCCATTATCAGTGAAACCTGTCGTGCCCAATGAGTTACAAATATGCAATCATTTGTTTTCCTTGCATTGTGAAACTTCTTTCCTTAGCGACATAATAGTTTACATTTAAGAAAAATGCACATTGAGGAACTCATATGTACCCCTGAAGTACTGCCTCTTATACTGCTGTGATGAAGCAAGACCTACTATAATGATAAATCTGTATAATGCTGCATCTGATTATTTTCATTTTTCAATTATCTGCAGATCATAATTTCAACACACAAACAAATGATCAAGGACATGATTAAAAGAAACCCCACAGGACACATCACATTATTTGTTTTGTCCAGTCGACACATCAAGACTATAGATATAAAACAAACGAAAAAAAGCACCAAACTCTCACAAAAATTTTTTTGAGGGTAATTGTTGAAAAATGAACAAAATAGTCACTTATTATCAGTGAATGAATGAACTAGGCATTCATTTCATCTCCGTTGAATTCAGTTTGATACACACACAACTGAAAAGGGCCACAACTTGGATGTTTATATCTGTCATACACTGAGGTATTGATTATAGTTATTAACAAACTGTTAATAAAATATCCATATCCATATAAGTCAAACAGTATTCTTTAAAAGCAGCAAATCCACAGCATTTTACTTATTTAGAAATTTACTGATCATGAATTTCTTGGGATCATCTGATTAATACACAGGTATTTCAGTGCTAACCCTTTTTCTCTGTTGACTCCTGATCCTCATTTCCTTCAGAAACACTACAGGGTAACACGTCCTCCACTTAGGAAGCAGGTAAAAAGTCAGTGAATAGCACCGGGTGCGGATAGTTTACCCATAAGCCTCAGAAAATCTCTGCGTGTTTCATCTCGGAGCAGTCAGCCTAGCTTGACTTCTTCACAGACACTGCTCACACAAAGGAGCTTATTGTATAACTGTGCTCCAGCCGGAATGAACAGCGCTCCTTCTCACACATACTCCTCCCACTCCTCCAGGCCCCTCCCCTGCTCCCGCCCACCTCATGAATATCACAGTACGTCCTTATTATTCATGAGCTGGTGTCGGTGTAGTCATGTGCACCAACACCGAGGAGGAAAAAGGGGGGAGTGTCTCAGCGAGAGTCACAACTCCGGCGTGCGAGTGTGTGTGTGTGTGTGTGTGTGTGTGTGTGTGTGTGTCTGTGCGTGTGTGTGTGTGTGTAAGTGAAATAGAGGGAGCGGGAGAAGCGAGAGGAGGCGCACATTGGCTGATGCTGGCGCTTGTACCGCTGCTCCCACACTGTTCACATCTAAACCTTCATCTGTTAGACTCAGCTGGAGCTTTTTGTTTCTTCAGAGCTCGGGTGTGTTTGTGATGTTTCTGTGTGAATGGGATGCCTGAACGAGATGCCTGCTAAGGAGTGACTGATGAGAACCAGCGCTCCGGCGTGGAGGGTGACCCCCTTGCGTCTGTGCCATCACTACCCGGGGAGAATTGGACGCCTGGCGTTTCCACGACGACTATAATGGGCTGCAATCTGTGCACTTTACAGAAGCGAGAGGAACACTACAAGCTGCTGTATGAGATTGCACAGGTGAGCTGAGGCACGGCCGACCCTTCCATCGATTGTGTGTGAATATGACTCATTATGTGTGCCGTGTGCTGAGCACTTTTAGGCTGCTGCTGCTGCTGCTGGTGCTGGTGCAGCTTGTGTTTGAAAATAGGTTGCAATCTAAGAAGATCCTGGTTGGGAGAAGATTGAAAAGGTACGAGGGAGAGAACATTCTTACTTATGTGTTGTGAGTAATGAGCAGTTGCCAAAAGAGCACCTACTGTATGGTGTGTATATAATAGTACGTAAATAAAATTTCACAGGATGTCTTCCCCATCCTCGTATCTTATTCTGAATATGTCGTTTAACATGATCACATATATAAAAAGTTTCCTTGTCTCATTTCTGGTGTCTTGGTGAGATAGTGCAGATTTATGGAGGCAGATTTGTTTATAACTTCTTGGAGAACATTTAATTGTCTGGACAGAAATGTAACTTTCATCATTTCAAATTCATCATCACTTTGTTAGACTTCTGATGCAACAACGGATTAATTTTTCATTTTTATGACAAATTAAAATCCGGTTGTGTAATGGGTTAACACATAAGCGATATCCTTTAACGACCTCTCAACTAACCACCCCTAGTCTTCCAATCAACCCTCTTCCTGTGACAGACTAATAACTCCTCAGTGTCTCCTGGAGTGCTTACCCCCCTCCCCATCGGTAGCGCCTGTCTTCACGCCACTGTGATCACAGCCTCATTAGCTGTTTTATACAACCATCCTGTGTATTAATTAGACGTGAAATGTCTTTCTTTACCCTTGCGAGTAGATGAGGGAGGTAAACTGTCTTGGGTTAACCACTGACGGTAGCTTTCAGCTCACGTGCAACTTGAGACCAACTCTGGTGAGGATTGTCAAATTTGGAATGGCATGAAAATTTTGAGAAAGCCTGGCTTGCATGCTCTTAGATCAGCATGGAAGGCAATTGCATTCACTAATGGTCTGATTAATATTAGCGATCAGATAGTCGCCCTGGATCCATGAAGGATAGTAAGCTGCAGCAGTGCTTGCATCTCCTCTGGAGGACCATTAAAAATAGCACTGTCTTTGTGCGTATCCTGGTTTTTGCACCTTCCTTCGCACCAGTTGTAAAAAAAAAAAAAAAAAAAAGGCATTGATTCTGTTTCCTTTGGTTTAGCTAAGGGGATCAGTATCCGCCAAAGTGGACTAGTCTCCAGGGCTCATTCGCTGTTGACAGGAGCTCTGTGACATGTCTGTCTACCGACTGATATACTGAGCCGGTGCAGGCGGGAGCTGCAACATCAGCAGCTACTTTCTGATCGCCGCTGTGGGAGGGAAGGCGGGAAGGATATAGAGCATGGAGGATAAAGACTGGCATGGGAATAGAGACTAAGCTGTTAAGGATACAGTTGATAGAGAAAGTGCTACGAAGGGGAAAAAGAAAAGGGCTGAAAGGGAAATGAAGGACAGCAGTAAAGGGATGACATTTTTTTTAAAGACAGTTGATGGAAGAAGATGAAAGAGGGATCAAGTAGAGTAACGATTCACAAAAAAACCCACAGACCTCATGGAGTTTTGCTCCGACGTATTTGTACACACCTTCACATGTGATAGGAGCTAAAACCAGCACCACAAATAGAATGAGCCGGTGGACAGATAGGCAGTAGAGTCTCCTCCTGGCAGGCGAGCTCTACCTGCAGCTACAGAAGTGTGTCACGGCATCTTTGTGGTCAGGAGTGTGTTGTGACAGCCCGAAGCTGCGCTCGCCGCTCAGTCTGCAGGAAGTCTAATCCTCTTTCTTTACATATTGCCTCATCAGTCTGGCTTGCTCAGCTCTAACCCTCACTCCATGTTTTTTTCATGTCTTTCAGCCCCGACTGTCTGTTCCTGAGAAACACATACACACCTAGACACACACACACGCACACACACACTGGCCACACTACTCTTTTGATTATGCAGTCTGTGAGAGTGTGTATGCAAATGAGACGGAAATGGTTTGCTAGTGTCACAGTGTGACTGACCGACCTTGCAGCGAGTTGATTCGGGGATCAGGAGTCAGTCCCGCCGGTTGGTTATCCACCTCTCTCCCCTTCTCTTCACACCCCGAAACTATTTTGACACTCTACCTGTCTGCCTGACCCAAGTAGCTGTGGAAGATTTATGACTGGTCGGCTCCCTTGCCCTTTCTTCATTCCTCCTTTCTCTCTGTTCTCACGGCTGTGGGTGTCCTGCATGAAAATGTGCTCACCTTTCTCAGCTGGCCTGGAATGCTATCTCACTGGCTTGACATTTTTTATTCAGTGTACCTTTCTTTCTCGGTCAAAACACTCTTCCTGTGTGCCCTTATCATTTTCTCACTCTCTCAACTTCCCTGTTTTTTTTTTTTATACCTACCACTGATCATCCCTTCTGCCTCATTCTATTTTTGTCTCTCTTTTGTTGATTCCTCTGATCTCCCATCTTCTTTGATTACACTTGTTTCACCCTTTGCACTAGTCTGCTCTCTGATGGATTCCACTCTAGATAACCTTCAAATGATTGCCCTCTGTGCAGAAGAGGAAAAGTGAGACATTTATCCTCATTGTTGGTCAAACAATGATAAAAGCTTATTCACCTTCCTGACCCAAGGTCCAAAAGCTACGACCAACCAGACTCTTGTATCCTCCACCAGGCTGAGAATGAGACCACTTTTTGCAGAGAGTAACATACTGTAGTTGATTCGCTCTGTGATCTGGCAGAGCTTTTAAATTGTGTCTGCGAGCTCCCCTCGTGAGTGTCACACATTGTCTGTGCACCACTGGAGCCCAGTGATGTGTGGTTTTTGTTGGGCTAATTAGCAGCATGGCAGATGTTGACGAGAGCAACGCAGCAAAGCGCAGAGTTATTTGGACCGGATGAGTTTTTTTGCAGTCTATAATTTCTGTACTGATGCATTAATAGTCCGTATTGTCTTTTGACAAAGACGCCTTTTTTGTCAAACGGGGCTGCAACCAAAAGAAGAAAACTCACCATGAGTCCTTTAGGTGTCAGAATTCAGCAGTTCGTGGTAATCCAACAGCACGTTAACAGTCCCATTCTGCTACTTAATTAATGTCATTCTATATTTTACTGTCTTGATTTGTAATTTTCCCATGAGCCCAACATTTTTTTTTGTAGCTAGAAGTTCTGAAAGCAAGCATAGCCAATTTTACAGTAAAGTTTTATTAGACAGGAGCAGAATCACCCTTCTCTGCATTTCAGAAATAAATGGAAAGCAGCTTCCCAGCTCAATGAGGCACAGCCGTCCCTGATAACTTGCTGATGCATATGAATGAGAATGAGGCACACATACACACACACACACACGTCTACAGGAAACAATGGCAGTCTTAGCGAATATTCTTATTATAAAACTGAATTTTAGTGTGACCACACTCCTGAGGTTGACTTTAATGACGTCTTGGAGCCGAGCCATGTCGTGTTGAGCGCTGTCACCCGTCTGACACCGCAGGACACACGGCCATGAAATGAAGCAGCTCTGAAATTCATTTCTCCCGGAGCGGAGGGCGATTCCCAGGAGTTTTGTTCTGCAGCTGGATGGATCTTCAGTTCAGTGTGGCAGCATCAGATGTGAAACCTGTGGACCAGAGAAGGACTTAGGAGGGACTCAGCTGACTGGCTGCTGCCTCTGCAACACCACTCACTGTATGTGTGTCATGAATATGCATTTAATAAAAGGTTGAGCGGCTGTGGAATGATCCAGACTTTATGGCTAAAGACTTGGCAAGCTGCGGCATGCTGTCTGGATCATCACCTGCAGAAAGTCTGAAAGAGATTGTATGGGCATTAGCTTGCGAAGTGAGGAAGGAGTACACTTCTGACATTCTACAGAGAAAGCAATGAAGGCCCGTGACAGCTCTGACGGTTCATTGATGCTGACCCTTCCTCTCACCTTCCGCCACATCTTCTAAGCCATCTCCAGATGGCTACAAATGTTCTCATCCATCTTCTTGTCCTATTATGTTTTTTGTTTTTTTGTTTTTTTAAGAATGCCCCACAACCATTTAAATTGATAGAGGGAATGAGAGAGAAGGAGAGAGGCTTGATTGATCTTGCGTCCACCCAGGAAAGATTTGTGTTGCTTTCACTATTCACAAGCAATACAACGGTCCATATTTTTTGACACACAAATGGACACATACACACACACACACACACACACACACACACACACACACACACACACACACATAAATCCTTTTCATGTCTTGACAGGGTAAAGAAACATATTTCTCATTTCCATCCTCCACTGCTGTTCTCCGTTCTTCATCTCTCAGCCTCTAACCAGGATCTTAATCTGTCAACCAACCGTGGTTGATGACAACACAAATGAATGGCTGCGAGATTTAAATATGAATATACAAATGTGCTGAAATGATCTTTTCCCTATTTAGAGCTGAGGTATTTACCTCCTCGCTCTATTACCTCCCCTCTCTGGGTCTGATGCCATTTCCATACTCATTGGTTTGAAGACACTCAGTGTTGCATAACCCCTGCCACAGTGACTGTGTAACCGCTGATTCCATTGTCTAATTTGGTGGTAAGCGCATCTTAATTTTTGTCGACTGTTCCTTTATATCTGATTGTGATACCTTGGATATTTTTTAAAGACGAGATTAAAAAGAAGCTAAAATCAAGATCTGACATTTTGGTTTGGTGATGAGCTCTGACTCATCGAATACAGATGATGGTTTTTTCCACAAGACGTGAAGTCAATGGTTTTTATCAGTCCACTGAATCCCACTGTGGAGGAGCAGGCGGGATTCAAGAGGGAGTTGATGAATTGACCTTTTCCTTTTTACCTGCTCCTTATCTCAATAAGAACCTAGCTGACCTTTTCAGCCACATCTCTACTCTCTGGACCTCCTTGTCTCCTTCTTTTCACTCTCTCCACCCCCCAAACACCCACAGCTCTTCAATATTAGCTTTATCTCTTATACATGCTGCCATCTGTAGAGATTTCTTTCATCTCTCACACCGCTCCTTCCAAGGAAGGTCTGAACAGGTGAACCATGACATATCGTGTTCTTATGGGCCTGAAGGCGTTTATCAGACAACATATTGTTGGACATTGTTTTGGTTGCTTGCTGATATTCAAACAGTAACTGTAAAAGAAGGTCATCACCTGCTGTACATGTATCAAAGCAACAATGAGCAAATTATAGAAGCCTTTTAAGTCCTGGAGGCCACTATTGTCATTTATTTACCTCCATTTTTTTTTTTTTGCTGTTGCCACAATTAATTAATTGGGATATCATTAATTACTCTGCTGGATGTGGAGGGTGTCGGCATGGCGTCATCCATGAGTAACGCCGGGCCTTGTCTTACAGCGTTTGGCTTTCACTTGTTCGTCAAGATCAAACGCCGTCAACTTCTATCAGACCGGAGGAGCGGTGGGGGAAATGAATCCCGTCCCTGTGCCACTCCCCAGTGAATCATCTACTTAATAAAATGAGCCTGATGTGAGATGACTCAGATGTGTGTGTGTGTGTATGTGTGTGTGTGTGCGTGTGTAAAAAATATGTTGTCCTTGCCTTATTTGTGTGTCAGTAAACAAAGGACGAAGGAGACGCATTTTTCTGCCATCATTAATATCAGCAATGATTTGTTGCCCTCTGTGTAAAAAAAGCTCAAAGCTGTTAATTTTTTTGTTTTATCCGCATACACACACACACACACACACACACACACACACACACACACACACACACATATCGGGTGTACTTGGACAGAATTATTGCATCCGTGTCTACATTGGTGTATGTTTGTGCTACATTGCTGCCACATTGTTTTTGCGTGTCGTGTTTCACCCTGTGTGACTGTGTGTGTGTGTGTGTGTGTGTGTGTGTGCACTTGGGTTTTTATGGGAGACTCTGGACCGATACATTCTGCTCCCAACTACTGTTTGTGTGTGTGTTCCAGAGTGTGTGTCTGTGTTTATCATGTATGGAGTGAGAACAGACTTGACAGCTTGTGCTTTTCACTACAAACATTGGTGAAAACAAAGAGCTATGGGATACACACATGGGGCTGTGCATCTGCATCCACACTGCCTCTTAGCTGATTATCTGGGTTTAAGCAGACAGAAGGGTGCTCATTAATTTATTTCCATTCATGAGAAGGCATCCTCCCTTCTCCTTCTAATTAGCTTGGATTGTACGCTGAAAGAAGGAAGAGCAGCTTGAAATTCATTCAGTTTGACTCACAACCATAACATGTATTTGGTATTTCTGAAACGTGAAGACCCAAAAACTTATTTACAAATTTTATTCACAACATTTACAATTTTTCTACCAACATCACAACAGCTTTGGTCTTTTCACATGAGAAAGTTCTGGAATGGAACTTTGTTTGCAGCCGCTCTCTGCGGATTTGTCCGCACAAAGGCATCGCTCATTATTTTTCTTGCACAAAATTGAGCATATTGCAAACTCGGCGGGCAGATCAATGGGGCAGTGGGTCACACTGTTGCCTCACAGCAAGAAAGTCCTGGGTTAAATTCCACCTGGGGCCTTATTCGGCTAAGCGCATGAAGACAAGACGATTAAGAATTGTTCCGTCTTCTGGAAAATTAATAAATGAATGACAAACTCGAGGGGTTCGGGGTATAATTTTGACATTTCACACTGCAGGATATTCAGTGACAAGTAAAGCAAATTAACTCAAAAGTCTCTTTGCAACTTTTTTTTTTTTTGCTGCATGGTAGGAATGGAAAAGAGCAATGTAGCCGCAAGAGGGCACAAGCCAGTGTCTTATTGTGCCAGTCCCAAGCCCGGATAAATACAGAGGGTTGCGTCAGGAAGGGCATCCGGCGTAAAACTTTTGCCAAATCAAAGATGCGAATCAAACATATGACTTCCATACCGGATCGGTCGAGGCCCGGGTTAACAACGACCGCCATCGGCGCTGTTGACCTACAGGGCGCCGGTGGAAATTGGATTACTGTTGGTCGAAGAAGGAGAGGAGGAAAGTGCGTTCGCACGAAGAAAGAGAAGAGGAGCGCCAAGAGTATAGGACTAAGAGTAGGGACGTTGAATGTTGGAACTATGACAGGAAAAGGTAGAGAGTTGGTCGACATGATGCAGAGGAGGAAGGTAGACATACTGTGTGTCCAGGAGACCAGGTGGAAAGGTAGCAAGGCTAGAAGTTTAGGAGCAGGGTTCAAGTTGTTCTATCATGGTGTAGATGGGAAGAGAAATGGAGTAGGAGTTATCTTGAAGGAGGAGTTTGTTAGGAATGTCCTGGAGGTAAAAAGAGTGTCGGATAGAGTGATGAGTCTGAAGCTAGAAATAGAAGGTGTGATGTTCAATGTTGTTCGTGGGTATGCTCCACAGGTAGGATGTGAGCTGGAGGAGAAGGAGAAATTCTGGTTGGACTTTGATGAAGTGATGCAGAGCATACCTAGAAGTGAGAGAGTTGTCATCGGTGCAGACTTCAATGGACATGTTGGTGCAGGTAACAGAGGTGATGAGGAAGTGATGGGCAGGTTTGGTATCCAGGAGAGGAACGCAGAAGGACAGATGGTAGTTGACTTTGCAAAAAGGATGGAAATGGCTGTAGTGAATACTTTCTTCCAGAAGAGGCAGGAACATAGGGTGACCTATAAGAGTGGTGGTAGGAGCACACAGGTAGACTACATCTTGTGTAGACGATGTAACCTGAAGGAGATCAGTGACTGCAAAGTAGTGGTAGGCGAGAGTGTAGCCAAACAGCATAGGATGGTGGTGTGTAGGATGACTCTGGTGGTGAGGAAGATGAAGAGGACAAAGACAGAGCAGAAGACGAAATGGTGGAAGCTAAAAAAGGAAGAGTGTTGCATGACCTTTAGGAAGGAGTTAAGACAGGCTCTGGGTGGTCAGGAGGTGCTTCCAGATGACTGGACAACTACAGCTAATGTGATCAGGGAGACAGGTAGGAGAGTATTTGGTGTGTCATCTGGAAAGAAAGTAGATAAGGAGACTTGGTGGTGGAATGAGGAGGTACAGGAGTGTATACAAAGAAAGAGGTTAGCTAAGAAGAAGTGGGACACTGAGAGGACTGAGGAGAGTAGACAGGAGTACAGGGAGATACAGCGTAAGGTGAAGGTAGAGGTAGCAAAGGCCAAACAAGAAGCTTATGATGACTTGTATGCTAGGTTGGACAGTAAGGAGGGAGAGACTGATCTATACAGGCTGGCAAGACAGAGAGATAGAGATGGGAAGGACGTGCAGCAGGTTAGGGTGATTAAGGATAGGGATGGAAGTCTATTGACAGGTGCCAGCAGTGTGATGGGAAGATGGAAAGAGTACTTTGAGGAGTTGATGAACGTGGAAAATGAGAGAGAACAAAGACTAGAAGAGGTGACTGTTGTGGACCAGGATGTAGCAAAGATTAGCCAGGATGAAGTGAGGAGAGCACTGAAGAGGATGAAGAGTGGAAAGGCAGTCGGTCCTGATGATATACCTGTAGAGGTTTGGAAGTGTCTAGGAGAGGTGGCAGTAGAGTTTCTGACTGGGTTGTTCAACAGGATCTTGGACAGTGAGAAGATGCCTGAGGAGTGGAGGAGAAGTGTGCTGGTGCCCATTTTTAAGAACAAGGGAGATGTGCAGAGTTGTGGCAACTACAGAGGAATAAAGCTGATGAGCCATACAATGAAGTTATGGGAAAGAGTAGTGGAAGCTAGACTAAGGGCAGAAGTGAACATTTGTGAGCAGCAGTATGGTTTCATGCCAAAAAAGAGTACTACAGATGCAGTATTTGCTTTGAGGATGTTGATAGAGAAGTACAGAGAAGGCCAGAGGGAGCTGCATTGTGTTTTTGTAGATCTGGAGAAAGCTTATGACAGGGTGCCCAGAGAGGAACTGTGGTATTGTATGAGGAAGTCTGGAGTGTCAGAGAAGTATGTTAGAGCGGTGCAGGACATGTATGAGGACTGTAAGACAGTGGTGAGGTGTGCTGTAGGTGTGACAGAGGAGTTCAAGGTGGAGGTGGGACTGCATCAGGGATCAGCTCTGAGCCCCTTCTTGTTCGCTATGGTGATGGACAGGCTGACAGACGAGGTTAGACAGGAATCTCCATGGACTATGATGTTTGCAGATGACATTGTGATCTGCAGTGAGAGTAGGGACGAGGTGGAGGAGAAGCTAGAGAGGTGGAGGTTTGTCCTGGAAAGGAGAGGGATGAAGGTTAGCCGCAGTAAGACAGAGTACATGTGTGTGAATGAGAGGGACCCAAGTGGAAGAGTGAGGTTACAGGGAGAAGAGATCAAGAAGGTGGAGGATTTTAAGTACTTGGGGTCAACAGTCCAGAGCAATGGAGAGTGGGGAAAAGAGGTGAAGAAGCGTGTCCAGGCAGGATGGAATGGGTGGAGAAAAGTGTCAGGTGTGATGTGTGATAGAAGAGTTTCAGCTAAAATGAAAGGAAAGGTGTACAAAACTGTGGTGAGACCAGCAATGTTGTTTGGTCTAGAGACAGTGTCACTGAGGAAAAGACAGGAGACAGAGCTGGAGGTAGCAGAGATGAAGATGCTGAGGTTCTCTCTGGGAGTGACCAGGAAGGATAGGATCAGGAATGAGTACATCAGAGGGACAGCACATGTTAGAGGTTTTGGAGATAAAGTCAGAGAGGCCAGACTGAGATGGTTTGGACATGTCCAGAGGAGAGATAGTGAATATATTGGTAGAAGGATGCTGAGTTTTGAACTGCCAGGCAGGAGGCCTAGAGGAAGACCAAAGAGGAGGTTTATGGATGTAGTGAAAGAGGACATGAAGGTAGTTGGTGTGAGAGAAGAGGATGCAAAGGACAGGGTTAGATGGAGGCGGTTGATTCGCTGTGGCGACCCCTGAAGGGAAAAGCCAAAAGGAAAAGAAGAAGTAGGAATGGAAAAGAGCATAATCTATGTCTACCTGATTAGATAAGGCAAATATACATGTAAATAACACAACTGATACAGACATAAATTTAAAAATGTTTATTAAGAAAGGTATTATTTTTTTCACGACAGTAGTACCTTGAGATACAAGCGTCATGCTTTGGGACTCCACAGTTGGTGAAATTAAGACATAGCTTGTGTGTGCTTCTGACTTTTGCTTTTTTTTTTCACTTTTCATCATTGTTAACTTATATATTGGTAAAACATGGATTTTTTTTTTATTAAAAAAAAGTTTTTTTCAAAATTTAGTTATTTTAAATGGGGAAAATTCATTTAATATACAATATGAGGAGATTTGCTCACAAGCTCAGTCACAGAAGGAATGAACTTGTATCTTAAGGAATTAAAGTACCTGTCCATCTGTTCTCTCCTTCGTCAATACTGGAGACAGAATCTCATAACTGAATCCAAAACTGGTGGAGGTAGGTGTAAATGCATTCATTTGTGTAGAAGAAGAGAGACTTTCATAGTACCCAGACTCAGGAGAAGTATTATTAATTATTAGTGTTGGAAAAAAAAGCACATACCATGTTGAACTGGTGAAATATTCTGTATTTTTATTGCAATATTGGAGAAAAATTATACCTTGCGCAGCCGTCATCTCATATAATTATTGGTTTGGGAGATTTTGTCAGTGTCTAGGCAGATTGAGCTGAAATGAATTCCCCTCCAGCTCAGAGGCAATAAGACACCACCAAAGCAAAGAAAAAAGGTGAATTCTATCTCAGCGAGTTTGACTTGTCAGCAGCGATGGCTTTTGACCTGAAGTCCTCTACTTGTCACCAAAGCTCACACTTCCCCACAAGCTTGGCATATCCAGTATTTCAGTTCATTTGTGTTAACCTTCAAGCAGTCAGAGACTATTATTCCCTTCCCACTCGGTTTGCTTCCAGCGGACGATGACCAACCCTTTTATTATTCAACAACCAATCAATAAGGAATAGTGAACCTTCAAGCTTCACACCTACGTCAATCAAATTTTCTCAAACCCCAGACAGACAGTCTCGGTGAATCAGACGTCTTTTTTTCTAAGTCTATACATAATAACTGAAGACTGTTCTGAATTTTAACTTGTTTATTGAAACTTTTAAATTATAGAGAAATAAAGTTTTCATTTTCTTGGGCTTGGGTTTGGTATATGGTTAGTTTATAAAAGTTGAAATCAACGTTGTGGTGTTAATAAAATGCCTTTTTCATGAGACGGGGTGTTGTACATTAGAAAAAAATGCGGAATTGAAATGGAAATGAAAGGACCTGTTAGTCATTTTCTATTTTTAGATACACCTGCGCAATTACATCAATGTGTAGAACATCGGTGTAGAACAACGTTTTATCAAAAAAGTAAAAATAAGGACAATAAATTGTGTGCATTTACTTGTGTGTCAGAGTTCTACATTTTGGGGGCTGTTATCAGTTCTCCTTCTTGATGGCAAACAGAACAAGTTTCTCTCTTTTCTGACAGAATACACAGGGTTTCTCTTATCTGTACGATGCAGTGTGTTTAACCTCCGGTTTCTCCCCTGGCCATGAGATATCAGCTCCAACATCACCGCTGACATTTGGAGAAATAGGATGGTGTCAGGCTAGGGGCTGCCTGCATGATCTGTAGTTGATAAAAATAAAAAAAGAAGGGGCAACAAAGCCTTGATTTCTTGTGGTCGGTGGGTTTGATGGCAGTGTTTCTTCACTTTTTCTGTCTGCCTTTTCTTGCGCTGCTTTTGCTTTTATATCAAGAGGTGTGAACAGTCTGGGTGTGTGTGTGTGTGTGTGTGTGTGTGTGTGTGTGTGTGTGTGTGTGTGTGTGTGTGTGTGTGTGTGTGTGTGTGCGCATCTGTCAGAGAAGGCGAGTGATGCTGCAATAGGTCAGGAGATGTGTCCTGTGTGTTGAGGAGGAGAGGTGCTAAGGGTGTCAGGGTGACACACAGCAAACCCCCCCCCCCCGGGTGAACCATCCATGCTAGGTGTCGCTCTGCAGGTCAGCGGGCACCCCCTGTGGCCCACATGATAAGCCCGGTTTGACAGTCTGTTTGATTGGGTGGGTAACCCAGACTCACGCCTCCCTGCTCCACAGCTCACACGGCTGGCCTCTGGGGAGGAGAGTGATAAGAAGCTCCATGAATGCTGCTGCTGCTGTAGCGACATTAGCTCGGCAGCCTATCTGACATTCTGACGCCTTAAATCCAAAGAAAACACGAGGAGTTGGTTGTATCAGGTGTTAAAACCAGAGTAAATAGAAGTAACAGCAAGCTGTTACTGAGGGTTTTTTTTTAAATAAAGCTTGAGGGGGGTTCTGCTTTCAGATTGCTATGTGACTGAGCGTTCAAGTGCACTGTGGTTTTATGATCACTGATGTCACACTGACACACTGACACAGTTCCAATGGCCTCGCTTTTAATGAGCTGTATTCACAATGACAGCATCACAATGAGTTTTTACATTCCCCGGCCTTTCTCAAATAGAATCAATGCCTCATCAATGTTGGGCGGTTTTCAGCTGACACTTCAATGTAAACGCAATTTAATTGGATTGCAAAATCTATTCAGTCCTAAGTATTAGAATTTGAAGTGAGTTGGTCAAAGGGCTCCTTGGTTTACAAGAAATGTTTCATGTGGAAGTTTTTAATTATTAAATACATTATTATAAAATGAATCTTTTGTTCTGAGCAAAAGCGCCTCATAAAAATTGAGAAACACCTCATTTCATATGCATTAGAATAAACGCGTGAGAGCGAGGAAACTATTTTTGCACCATAACACATTGTTGTGGAACAGCAGCCAGCAGAAGTTCACAGCAGAAAGTAGATAAAATCTTTGTGAGGTCGGAAAGGCGACCACGTTTTCTTCCCTGCAGCGCTGCAGTCAACTTAGCACCTCCTACACAACTCAGATCCTCTCACAGTTAGACGTCCTAACTCCTTCCTTCACAGCCTCAACACTGGCAGGCAAACTAGCGCACTGATGAGGGAGCCACTTGCTTTGCAGCTCCTTGTTCTGGAGAGACTTCCACTTCCACAGATCAAGTTGGAATAGCTTAGAAATGTGTTGCAATTTACTTATTGTAAGGTGCCTTAACATAGCAGTAATAAACCCTTAAAAATTACATGGCTTTATGGTGACTCCTGCAAACCCTGCAGTTTCTTCCACTACCATCCGGATGCATCGAAGGGAGACAAGTGGAGGGAAGTCGGGCATCTGACCAGAAATCCTCCCTAAGGAGGTGTTCAAGACACAGCAGGCAGAACATCCTGCAGCCGTTGCTGTACTTATATTGGCTTGGGAGCTCTTCAGAAAGAGCTACGTGATAGAGCTGGAGAGAAATATCTTGCTACTATGAGCTGGATGCAGATAAAATGTGGTAAATGTAAGGTTGCACAAGCTTATATAAATACACTGTGATGTACAATGACGGAAGGAAAGCTTTGACTTACTCTAAGCGTAAAACTGAGTCCAGAAATTTGGTCTGGTCCTGCATGTATAAGTCTGATTGCGGTGTTCACTTTGCACAATCCAAACAATCGGACAATCTGTTCAGAAAAATATCTGCCCAAATTTGATTGTCCTCAAGGGGTGAATTATTTAAGTGAGAGAAACCCAAATTATGAAAGACATGACAGAGATGGGTGATGCCATGGGAGCGCTGAGTGGTAGTCTGTTAGTGTCATTGGAAAGTCACTAACTTTGACTGTCATTGGTCCGTGTCAGTTTTCTCCCCATCACTTGTCAAGTGTCATCGGGGAGTTGCTGTTGTCATCTCATGGAAAAGCTGTGAGCTGCCCAAAAAATAAGAGACTGACTGGCCAGTGGCAGACGACCACGATGGAGTCCCAGAGGTGGATTCAGCCGAAAATGATTATTTATTGAACTGTTAACAAGGTCCCTGATTTATACAGGTAATAATATACTGTACATACACACTGTACATACACCAATGTATGGTTGGCGTAGAATAGCCATTATTTTGCAATAGCTTAACAAAGCAAATTTAAAAAGCATTTGCTCAGCAGTGTGCTCTTGGGACTTGAAGAGGTAATCAATACTGGAATGTCTGGTTTTGGACATCGAGTGGATTTTAGTCTGAATTAATCAATACCAGAATATCATTTGAGATAACAAGACAAAAGGGGTGTGATGAGATTGGGCTACTCCTTCCACCCAAGGCCTGCCATTCATCTGGGAACACCCTGACAAGAATGGACAAGAAACAAAAGCTCCCATATGACTGTGCGTTTGTGTGCACATAGTTTGACGAGAGTTTATGGAAGTGTGTGTGTATGTATGTGTGTCTTTGCATACCATACATCATATTGTTCTTTTTCTGCAGTACATGTCCCTTCTCTTTGAATTTCAATAAAGACAGATTCTGGAAATATCCCAGTTGCTTGGGGAAAATCCATCACGCCTACTTGTTCTCTGTGCAGGACTGAATTTGGCATTCAAGTGTGGGAGTTCCGTTTTCCTCTCTGTCTCTGTCTGACAAGCCTGCACTGTTGTCCACACCTCTTTGATGGCCCCGGATGAATTGAAGATGTATGGATCCTATGGTTATTCAAGGCTTGAAGCAATAGTGGCAAAGTTCTTCGTCTCATATATAAAACATTGTCAAATATAAGTGACACAAAACATGAGGGTAAAGCTGTTATTTATGCTTCAGAATGCGGGTCGCCTGGATCATAAATAAAGCAGGAGAAGGGTTGGCATTCAATTCAGCTATTTTCTTTAGCAAACAAGGATAAGTCTTTGTAAAGTGATAGCTAATCCTGTGGGATGACAACAGGCAGTATCTACATGAATTGTTCACTACATGCACAGCATTTGATTGTGGGTTGGGGGAATAGTGGTTCCATCGATATGATTGGACAAACTCTGACTCTTGCTCATTGGAACAACATTATTAAAAGCAGCTCATTGGTATTTTGAATTATTTTAAAGTTAATCACAAAGGTGCTCCTGTTTTCTTATGTGTCCTTAAAACAGACATTGAAACAGGTGCCAGAAAGAAAGCTGCATTAATAGCTTCTTAAATTTTATGGAGAGTAAAATTAACCTGTCCAACCAATCAGAATCAGGTTCAAGGATAGTCATTTAAGTTGTTTAGACTTAGAGGATTAAAGTTTAGAGAGTATACACACTACAAGCAGGCATGTTCTGTCAGAGTATTTACCCCCATTCAGAAGGTAACATGCTTGCATTTTGGCTGGTTGGTTGGTTTGTTTGTTTGTCAGCAGGATTATCCGAAGATTACACAAGGGAATTTTGGAATGAATATGCATAAAGATCAAATGCTTTTTTTTTGTTCAGCATAAACTAAACTAAATAAACTGCCACACAAATTGTGATGAAACTGGGTGTAAAGGTGGGGCAAGTTGTACCAGCTATAAATGCTCCCCCAACAGCAATGTATTTTCATGAACTAGGGAACTCCTCCTCATTCGGCATTGTGCTTACATCTCCACATGGATTCTGTTTCTGCACCTGCTAACTTGTTCTTTAGTACAAAATATTGACATTTGGCAGAGAATTAAATGTGCAAAACTGAGAAAGAAGATGGTAAACCAATAGTGCCAGATGTGAGCAGGCTTTAACCGGTTGCCCAACTGCTGCTTGGGACCAATTAGCATTTGTCATGACCAACTTCCATCGAACAAATAGTCTGTATGTTTTGAACACAGATTGCTTTCCACTCGCAATATGGTTCATATTTTATTAGCGTCACTAATTGTCTCCATCAACAGCCGTCCTCTGCCTGTTTCCAAGTCATAGAATCGCTATTGAAAAATCATAGTGGAACAGACGCTTTGTTCCGAAGCAGTTGCGCTCATCTAATTATAAAACACTAGGTAAATGTTGAGCAGATGCCCTCCACCAATACAACACCCTCCCCCTCTCTGCCTTCCAATTGAGAGAGCCATTTGGTTCTTCATTCTAGTGTTGCATTGGCTCCACATGGAGTGGTGATCCTTGCCAAGTGGCTGCCGTGGTATAAATGAACATAATCGCTCGCCAACTCTTCTCTACGCTGTCCCGCACACGAGAACAAAAGAACTTCCACTTCAGCTGAAGAGCCACAGTTCCCGACTTCTCAACCTTCCTCAGCTTGTGCTTGGTTTTATCTGCAGTGAGGAGGTACGAGTGTGACGCCGCATTACCTTCCAGTGACTAATAGCTTCAGTGTCCTTGAGCCCCACATTTGGCTGGGCCGTTTCACAATTAGGCATCTGTTAGAGGTGGAAGAACAGCAATTCAAGCAGAGGGTATGGTGAGAGAATGGAACTGAGAAAAAATATTTTTTTCACTTAATGAAGCAAACCTGGCTTGGATGTTCTGACACCCCCACCTCCCAAAAAAAGATAACGATTGCTCACGCATGAAACGGCACGCTATGAGATCCTTGAATTGTTTATATTGATATGTTTCATGCATCATTAGGTCATGTGGTTCAACCCTAGTGCTCCCCAAAAACTATGTCAATCTAATGCTAGGCCCATTATTGTCCCAAACATTTATAATGACTCAAATATTGAATATTATTTGTCTTCCAGTTGTGTCTGTCTAAATAACGCCTGCTGTAGACGATATTGTTCCAGTTGGACCAGTATTGTAGCAGTGCACAAATGTACCTGAAACTCTGATCATAACATTATTTCTTCTTTCCGCCACAACCACAAGTGACCTCTTCTGGTCTCCTAACTCAGGACGGATGACAGCCCCGATGCAGTGAATGTGGTCTAGCTGTGGGCTCCGGGTTTAAGCTTCATTGGTATCCAAACCATGGTTGTGATCACACCTCACAGCTTATTAAAATGTAATCATAGCCTCACAGCTGCGGGAAGAAAGCCATGTAAAACAATAATGACTCTGTGAGCAGGTAGGATGAGCGCATACGCAAAAGAGCAATCACATGCGTATGCACTCGGAGCATCTATTACACAGTCGGACTATAAATCTACTCTGGAATTAACCAGTGAGTAGCGCATGATTGCGCCAGCAGTCCCCTAGCAGTCTCAGGGATGAGAATAAATGAGTGGACACTGGCATGAACAATCCTTTATTACACCCGTTAGCCAATGAAGCCAAAGCCTCATGAAACTGGGGACTCCAAATACGCAGCCCAGTCGTCACATGCGTGGCCTACTTATGGTTCCCATGGTAGTGTGAAGAATCTCCCCACTTCCATCACCATCACTGCCACCACCACACATACATACTATTATCAGATTACCTACCCCCAGTCTCTCTGTTTATACATTTGGTGGATGCGTACAGGCGCCTGCACAGTCGTGGTAATATTGAAACATTTCTGAAGTGCCAGTTAATAAGCGCAGCTCTGGAGTTTCTCCATAAGCTCAATATGTTCATCAACACTTTTTTTTTTTTTTTTCTCTGTTGGAAAAACTTCAAGACATGGCAGAATCATTAATCAGGAAGTTTGCTCTGCTTGTAAATCATCACTCTCATTCCTAGATGCAGTCTTCACACAAAAACAGTGGCAGGTGTTCTTAATCAAGATTGGTTTGTTTGCTTGTCTTTTGCATACATTAAAGTTGCCAGGTGGACGACTTTTTCATTAATGTATTCTCCATCAAGAGCAAGGTAATGTTACAGCTCATTTACTGTGCAAGGCTTCAGGTCATATAAACATGTTTTGACAGGTGTTTCATTACCTTCGCAATAGACCGGCTGATAGTGTTCGCTGCATTTTCTGTTCGAGATCACCTGATCTTGTTGTTTCACACCATTGTGGGAGGGCTCCGGGTGGTCTTGATTTCATTCCTGCTATCAACAAAAGTTGGAAAAAGAGATTCAGAGTTGTTCAACTACATTTCTTATGTCTGTGGCAGGTCAGAACTTAGAGAGAAATAGATCTACATCATCTGCGTGGTTCTGTATGAATTTTACAGGGTCATTTGCTGAGGTGTCATTACTTAAATTAGCACAAGGGTGCAGGTATCTGTTTTTTTCGTGGTTTCTGGTTTAGCTCTGCCATTGAATATAAAAGCACATCATTTGAACTGTGGTGCTCTAATGCCGTGAAATTGAACATATATTTAACATGTAATGAATTCTATTTGTTTTTTTATTGCTTCATTGATTCTTGTATTGTCTTAAAATACACATTTTACGCCTAATCCATTATTTCAACAACCTACTCCTTGTGGAGCAACTGGGATAATGTAGGTTTTAATGAATAACTAATGCATATTTCTCTTTGTAACATTTGAAACACTAAAGACCCACAAGATGGAAAAGTGCCTGAAGGTGAAGCAGTCGAAGTCGTCTCATCCTCATGAAGATGGATGGATAGATGGACTTAGTTTGCAGTATGTTACCTGTATGGGTCTGTACTGATATATATTTACACATACTGTAATTATTAGAGTGGAAAAAGTCCATTTTCCTACTGGAATTGATAAAGGATTTTTTTTTTTTTATTCTTGTTTTCTGTTTTCAGTTATTTTCTCCTTTATTGGCTGCTCAAAACATTTTCCCTGGTGCTTTTTGAAGGACCAAAGTGAAAAGGTTTCATGTCCTTTGTTGCATCTCTGCTGCGATATTATCAGAGTATTTGTGACTATGTATACTGTATGTTATCTCTTCTGAGCATCCTTTCTGTTCCCACTCTTCCAGCTGTGTAATCAGGGCACAGTTGGAAGCACCGAATTAGATCCAATTTGCTCTGACTTCCTTGTGTTCATTGACTTGGTGACCAGGCATGGAGCGAAACTGGAGCGGTTTGAGAGGAAACCCACAGACATCAACTCCTAACCTCTGGCTGGTGCTTGAAGAACACAACGGGGAGCTCTGAAGTAGATTGATTACACTTGTGATCACTCTTCTAAGATAATGTCCTTCCATTTAATCATACATTGTACTGCTGCTCTTTACAAGGATAAGATTATCATCGGCAACTACATCACTGTCTCATTGCAAATGGAACCTTAATTGAACTGCTGTGCTTTTCATTGGAAAACTTTGGTGTTTTTATTGCTGTGTTTTCTTGAGTTCGGAGGTGTTCAGTTGTTGTTCTGTACTCCCAGTTCTATGTGTTGTGCTATTCTTAGAACAGAGAGATCAAACGTGTTGCCTTCACTGTTTCAGAAGTGTATTTAAGGATTGTACTGATTTTTTGGTGAACATAGTAGCCCTCAAGGAGCTCCCTTGGACTTTGAAAACTACTTGAAAAATCAGAGTTGACTGTATTTGCAGTATGTTACCTTAATCCCTGAGGTGTCAAGCTTTACAGAGAACTCTTTTGTTGTGTATGTCCCATTTACTGGTAATCCTGCTTCTCTGTAAACCTGACAGTTCATCAAGGGACACAGGACATTTTGCAGCCAGCCACCCCCTCACTTTGCTTTTTGTTTGTGTTTAAATTAAGATTAGAAGATAAGTTTGAGTCAAAGAAGGTTTGATTGAGAATTCAGCCTAGCTGCCTCTACCTATCAGCAGAAATAGCATTCTGTTCTCTTTGATGTGCAGCATTGGCAAAGCTGGCCAACAGTTGGGTCATCAGTTGGGCACGCTTGATTTTCAGAAATCCTTGCAATCCTTGGTGTCTTTGTGGTGCTTGACATTTATGGTATGACACTTAATAAATATATTTGCTGCTCACTATTAAAAATAGAAACTTTGGGAACATAACTCCTGCGCACAGAAATCTTATTTTCCCTCAGCAGACAGACCAGTTGAGTCCTCCAGCCATTTTTTCTGTTACCTCTATCTTACTTTCACTCTGTTAGTGTTCTGTCCCTTTGTTTCCTCAACACACCACCTGAATTCATTCCCCGGTAGCTGCTAATAAGCAGATCACCAGGCTGCCACAGGGGTCCTGACTGACCCTTAAAAACCCTGCCAGTTTATTATTTACACTGCCAAAGCTCCACACGCTGTCATCTGACCTCCACTCTCATTTCCGCGACTGTGCAGCTTCCTGGCTGACAAATAACCTGTGGGAGAGGGGGGAGGAAGTCAAATGAGATGCTTTTGTTGTGATGGGTGTGTCTGGCATTATGTAAATGGTGCTTATCCAGTGCTAATTGTCTCATCCTCCAGCATGAGCATATTAGACATGAAAAAATACCACTTTCAAAGTCTTGGAGGAGGCTGCAATGCATGAGACTGCAGCCCTGGCATTCTAAGATGCTGCTGCCATCTGTTACCTTTATCATCTGAACAGTTCTCTAAAAGTTCACAAGAAGTTGCAGGTGATATTATAATTTGTTCTTATTTTTGAAGTACCTTTGCTACTGCCATCTATGGCCAACCATCAGAAGAGAGGTCGTTGTAAAAATCAATTGTAGCCCAAAAACCAGCTTCCTAGTTCAACTTTGCACAATTCTTAGCATAGTTATATGTATGCAGCTTTTGTGTGACAGCGAGACAGTCTGCCTCTCATTGTCTTAGCTCCTTTCCGCGTCTCTCTCAGCACATTTGAATTTGGTCCATGACAGCTCCGCTTGATTTTCTTCAGTCAGCATATGGATGGCACCATTACTCCGAACATCGTTCACACCAGCCATGCAATTTTGCTGATCTGCACAAAATATAGCACCATCCAGCTACCCCTCCTCCAACTCTCCTCCCCCCACCCCCACCCCAAAACCAAAACCAATTACGAGTTATCACCATGGAAGAGGTTGTCCAGTCATTAGTTATTCATCCACCCAAATGCCACTTTTACTCTAATTTAGTTTTTCTCCCACCATTTTACGTTAAAAGCCACTCCAAGATGGCAAGATCTTAAAAGTTAAGCACAGAGATTAACTGTGCTCGTCTAAATCTCTTTAACAAATATGCCCTGCATGTACCATTAACCTTGGACAAGCTGATTAACTTAGCACTCTGTTTCCCTCAGCAGTTCCCAAATCATGTTTGGAATTTGCTGCAGAGTTTTTTAAAGCAGCCAAAGTAAGTTAGAACTATGACGCCTTCGAAGCCAAGGTGAGGACGTTAGCGCTGCGTTGATCTAATTTCATGGGAAAGTTAGCGATCGTAAGCAGGACAGGAGGATGTCGTGGACGTTATTACATGGAGTGTCTGATGGATGGGACTAACTACGACAAGAAATTTGATCAGTGTTTACTTAGCAGTTGTTCACATGCAGCATTGTGAGCACAGCTTGTCCGTCTGTGTGCACATCTGCTTGATTTGGTCATGCTTGAGAAACTTCACAAGCATAATTCTATTAGAGCAATATTTATAACCGCTTGAGCCCCATGAGGACCTGGCATCTCATCCAGGGTGTACCCCGGTTTTTGCTTGCAGCCAGCTGGGTTAGGTTTCGTGACCCACAAGGCAGATAAGCGACTGTAGACGAGAAGATTGCAGTTGTCTCGTCAAGAAGAAGGAAAATGGATGGATGGATGGATGGATGGATGGATGGATAACGACTCCAACAATTATAATAAATCAAGTTATGCCAAAATGGGATAAATTATTTATTCATCTAATGAAGCGATCACTCAACAAGAAAGTAACTCATCACATAAATTTCAGGTCAGCTCGGCTTGATTCCAAAGTTTCAATTGGATTTAACAAAGTTCAATTGACATAAAAAAAATGACCTTAGATGACCTTTCCTTACAGTGCAGATGTTTTCACACGTTCCAGCTCTGAACGATAGTAGCAGCAACATGTGATGCAGTTGAATATACTGCACTGCTTCCTTCTTTTAAATGCCTTTGACAATGACTTTAGGGAGAGTTCATCCCCTTTTTCTTTTGTCCTTCAAAAACCGCTGCCTTGCGCTCTGCAATTGCAGCACCATATTCGATAATAAATGTATGTAAAAAGGTAGATTGTGAAAGAGCTGATGCACTTTGAACGGGTTGTGCAATAAAGAAAGTACTGTGTGTGAGATTGCTGCTCCGAAATGGAAAATTTGTAGAATTCATCAAATGTTCTACAAGCATAAAACCGCCGCAGCCATCTGCAGCACCTGTAATGTGAAAAACAACCCAGGGGCTCTGTGGAGTGTGTTTTATGTGGTTGGAGGGGTTAAAGGAGGTTGGTACATCGGTTCTTGTAGAGATGTTGAGGGTATTGTCAGATTTCCCCAGTGACATGCTCTCTCTGTCTCTCTCTTAGCTTCATGTCATTGGTGCATTGCATGAGTTGCTCAGACAGTAGCACTGACTGTCGCAGAGTGATTTATACAGTCATAACAGCTGTACTCTAGTGAACCTTAGCCCGTATTTTATTCTGACACTTATTATTGAAATGAGACATTTGGGTGTAAGGAGGAATCCGAGCCATTTTCTCACTGAGAGAGGGTGACGTGGCAGTCACGCTCGAAAACTCAACCTTCCTCTGCTTTTTGAATGACCTCAGGGAATATTTAATTCCACTTCTCTACTGAATGCTCCCATTCTCGCTCCTGTGTAGTTTTTTTTTTTATTTACGACGATGCAAATTGAGTTTCATGTGTTGAGTTGATGGAATTGCAACGCGTTGATGTTGTTTTCGGAGCCGCCGTGAAGAGGCTGCTGCTTAGGTGCTCAGCAGGAACCACCTCCTCCTCCTCCCCCTGTGCTCCATCGCTGCACAGGCTCACTTTTGTGCCATCTTAGGTACAAAAAAGTATGTTTTCAATTAATTTTCTGCATTTTTGGAACACCGGACAAAAAAAATCAACAACTGTAAAAGAAGCTTTCGGTATGAAAGTATCCGTTTTGGCTCCACCTATCTGGTGAGAAACCTACTGAAAGAAAAAATGTGATATTTTCAGACATACATGCACTGCTTCTTGCATGATTGGTTTATAAAACGAGAAAAATAGGTGTTTACATATATAAAACTATCATTGCTCTCGCCTGCTGTCCTTCCCCAACATGTTTGCCGAAGCTACATCAGAGGATTTGTCTCACAGTGTCTTGTCTTGTCTCCACACGGGGTTGACCCCCCAACATTTTCTGCTCTCTATTCTATCAGTACTCGTTGTTATGGTTGACCAGTTGCCTCCACTTCTTTCATCCCAGGGCTCTTTATAGTTGACTGGACCCTAACACCGAGGGCTCATGCTGTCTTTCCCAAAAGACGAGACCATAGAACAGATGTTTAACTGACAGCTGTAAACCCTACACACCCGAGGCTGCATGACCTACATGTTACTTTTCCTTCTACCTGCATATACTTAACACCCCACCGGCTGCCACTCAAACCAGCGGGTGACGGCACGCAGGAGATACAGTCTGTGTGTGAGAGAGGCTCACTGGCTGCGAAGATGTAAAGCACAAGGTTACAATCAGTGGTAAATACGAGCCTCTGATGCTCTCTTCGCTTCAGCTGAAAGCCTTGTTTACCGATCCTGTAGAGGAAGTAGAAAAGATGACCTTGCTCCATTCAGTTGAGTACATTTAGAATTCAATCAGCATGCAGTTAAAGATGGACACGTCCTGCTTGTGCACTGCATAAACTCCATAAAATTGAAAACAAAAACATTTCATTAAGATTCAAAATGCTACACGTGAACCGTAAAGCAGTATATGCAGTTAATTCAAGGGTATAAAAGAGGTAATGGACTATTAGAAGGTAGCGCCTCAGGCTGCCTTTTCTCCTTGGAGAAGAAGTACATCAATCTCTTTTATCAGTAATCCCCTGCAAGCTGCTGGCAGTGTTTGTGCCTCCCGCCAGAGAAACAGACTCTGCAGAATCGGCGGCATCAGATTTGGTTGAAGTTGACATCTTAGCAGATAAACTGGCCCCGCTTTGCTACCACTGTCACTACATTCTGCCCTTGGTCTTTGGAGATATTGATGAGTTGGAGCAGCCAATGAGACAAAAGTTCTGATGGAGAGGATGCCTGAGGACTGGAGCTGAGGTGCCGTGTGTTTGTTCTCTCCTGTTCAACCTCATACTTGGTGGATAAATGATGCGGTGGGGACGTAAATAACGGAGCCTGTAGGAACGTGCTTTGTTATATAGCTGTAGGCTCATGGCTGGAAAATAGAGACTTTCAGTGAATTCTGTTTGTTTGCCTCGTGAAAGCTCAGGACAGCCTAAAGTGGCATGTGATATTTACCGAAGCAGAGACCAGATGCACTCGTCTGCATCAACGGCACACAATGTTTGAATGTTTTTGTCAATAAAGAATTCTGTCTCAGAGAAAATGAAAAAAAAAAAAGTTTGAGTCTCTCGATATGCTCTCCTTTGCTAGTTTACTACATTTGTTGTTGGAAGGTGGTTGGTCTTCTCAAGGGCTTTAAAAAAACACACTTCCCTCCTGGCAGCAGCTGCTGCACACACATGTACAGTGTAAACAGCCAGCAGATGTATCCCACTCTGGGTATTCCAGTTCCCATTTTCTTTTAACTTTACGTTTACCTGATCATCTCCTGGCCCAATTATCTGGATACGAAACTCATGAATACTCATTGTTCGGTTTTTCAAGCCGATGAGATGTAGCCCTGTGCATATGGGGCATTAGCAGAGCTTCTTTGGACGCTATAAACACTGCAGCTGCTAAATAATTTGTTGCGTATATTTCGTTCACTGGCATATGTTTGTGATTGTTTTTCTGTTTCCATACTTTGTGTCCACAATTGAAGTGGAGGCTCGTCAAACTACATAAAAATGTAGGATGAAACTTTTAAGAGGCAACAGATTGTACTGAGCATAAGCATGGAATGCAAGGAAAATATGGTGATTACTTTGGATAAAATTCAGACTACCAAGTTTGAATTTAAAAAAATTACACACATAAAAATTTCATTGTGTAGTCACCTTCAGTGTCTTCAGGCGTGGTAGCTGATTAAACACTTTGTGGAGGGTAAAGCTGACCGAGGTCTGTGTTGATTGCAGTGTGTGTTGAAATATCTAGGAAGCTGCAGACGGTCTTAAAGAAACCTTTCCCATCTGTCAGATTGGATTGCAGATCCGCACACTAACCGAGGCAGTGTGCTTATCTGGATAGACGCAACAAGGATGGCAAAGTCCCTCATGCAGGAATTAAGGCTACTTAATATTCTTGTGTTGATTGGGGATTAATTGCTCCATCTGCCTCTCATGAAAACCAGGGATGAGAGTTAAAAAAAAAAAAAATTCCCTTCTATTTTTCCTGATATGTTTCCTTGTGTTTCCTTCAATCGTGCTGTATGGTGAGCAAGCAGCAAGGTTTAGAGGAGGGGAGGAGGGGATGCCTGGACAGGACGGGCTGTACCAGAGGGAGAGCTGGGAAATTTGATCATTTTTCTCCGGGACTGTCATACGCCATAGGCTGACTCATTTGTCTGCTCCAGCTCTTTTGTTTCCACCAGGCATCTTGATCCAGGATTAACCCGCGTAGCAAGAAATGAGCATGAAAATAAAAGAGCGAGAAAGAGGAACTAAGCTAATTATAATGCTCCATATTTGTTTAGTACAGTACTTAACTCTAATGTACATTCTGTTATATTTAATGGCCGCTGACTTGCCAGACTGAGTGGAAGCAAGTGTGAAGAAAGGAGGAATGAAATTTATTTTTTCCTACAAATTAGACCTGCAGTTCCCCTAGAGGGTGTTGACCCAGTTTATCTCCTGTGCAGGTGATTAATGCAACATTGCTATGAAAAAACTCATACCAGGAGACAGGTGAGCTCAAGCTAAAGGAATTGTACAGTGTGGCTGTGGTAGAATATACTGTAAGTCGGTGGTTCTTTTGTAGGCCAGCACTCGGACTCTAGAGACGTAGAATGAGAAGTGGGAAAAAATACAATAAAACACTCACAGAAGGAATGCAAGAAAACACACTACTCTCATATTATTATAGCCATTATTGCGTTGGAATATACTTTTCCGTTTCACATTGTCAGGTATTAAATTCATAGTGAGGAAGTCTGAAATTAAGAGGCTCTCCTCCTCTTCTCCTCCTCCTTAAATGAGAGGAGGAGAGGAGAAGAGAGGAGAGGAGAGGTTCTCTTCTCATTCCACTCTGTGATGTCTTTTCTGAAATTTCTGGACCAGACTGGTGAAAATAAGCTAAAGTAACACCATCAGTGGATATTTAAGAGGTGGTGAAGTTATACTAGAGATTATAGATTGGCCATACTTTTCCCTAGTACTCTAAGTGCAGTACCAATCTGCTGAAGTTGGTTGGCATGATGCAGCGTTCTGCAACCTGGAGCTTGGGTCTCTGAAAGGACCTTCCAGTTTTGTCTGCTTTCTTTCTGCTGCTCTTGTTCCCTCTCGTATCTCACATAGATGCCAGTAGTCTGATCATACAAGGGTCAGATGGTGTTATCAATAAATACGCCATCTCTAGACAAACATATTTAATTTGAAATCTCAAATGTCATTGTTGATCCTTGCTTTGCTGAGGATTTATCTTGTCGCATTTTATTGACATTCTACAAATAAAATGCGTCAAGAAACCACGTGGAGTTATTTCTAAAAATATTTTCCGTCAGAAGAGTTGCTGATGAAATATAAACTGTCTTTAGGAGTCCTCCGGTGGGTTTCTCCATCTTTCTACCACTAAGCGAAATCCCATATCCATGGTGTCTCTTCTCAAGAAATTACTGGTGTTAAATGAAGCAATGAATATTTTTAGATGTGCCAGCTGTAGTGCAAATGACTTTCAATCTGCCTGAAAATCCATTTCTCTGTGTGAAGATGAGGTTGAAGATGGACTGGTTGAACAAGGGCCTTTTGGGCGGTGTTGAAAATACAATCAAGTGAAAAACCATGAGCACGACTGTGGAACTGGACTGTGAACTGTGGAGCGTCCACTCTGTGCACGAGGTGTTATCAGGAGCTACAGCCAGATCTCAGACTGGTTTAATTCTGCCAGGATGTTAACCATTTGCTGCTGAATTATCTGAATTATTGTTTGCTGACTTTTCACTCACAGACCTACATCTTTGACTTGGCATGAGAAGCTTTCCTTCCCTCTTGACTTTTTTAGTCTAATATCAATACATTACCTGTCTGTTTTTGGTTTTGTGTGATTTTTCTGCAGCAGCAGTCAACAGAAAATGCACATTAAATAAAGAAAAAAAACAGTCAAATGTTTCAATTTTCTTTTTTTCTTTTTTTTTTTTTGGATACAGGTAAATGGGAAGGAGTTGTCCAAGTCCAGCCATGACGAGACTGTGGAGGCCTTTCATGCAGCCAAGGACCCAGTTGTGGTGCAGGTCATCAGGCGTACCCCCAGCGGTCGCCCACATGGCCCCCCTCAGGAGATCCACGTGGTGGATGTGTGCACTCAGACGGATATTACCTTTGAACACATCATGGCGCTGGCAAAGCTCCGGCCTTCAACCCCTCCTGTGCCTGACGTGTGTCCCTTCCTTCTTTCTGACAGGTAAGACAATAGGAAGTACATCCCGTTGTCGTACGTCTCTGTACAGTGTCACAGTGTCTGTATATATGTCACATTCATGTATTTGAAATAATTTGATGTAACATAATTACAAAGTATTGTGGTTTAGTACAAGTTTGTTGTTGTGTCCTTGTTCTGACTTTGGCTGGGATTGATGCTAATTAAGTGGGGGAAAAAAATTGAGAAGTATTATCGAGCTACGAAGCATGAATATCAGTGTTTGCAGGATTAGCATGACAAGAATGCAAGGCGCAAGTAAAATATGAATGAACTGTTTAACCAGATGCACTGTCGATTCTGAGGAATACAGATGTGTTTGATGAACAAGCTCCTTGATGTCCTTCACGTCTTCTTTACACTAAAAGGACAAAGCTGTTTAAAAAAAAAAAACGTAGATAAAGGACGGGGCTAAATGATCCTAATTAACCATTAATGAATAATGTATTTGTGAAGTGTGTCTGGCATTTCAATGTTTAGTTTGGTTTCTAGAAGTTTTTGGAAGTGATTTAAATACAGGAAATAAATTAAGCTTGAAACTTTGATTTGACATCAACAGAAAGCCTTACACCAAATGAATGCATGAACATCTGGATCGGTCAGAGACGTCACTTCAGTACAGTCAGATTTAGAGACACACTTGTGGACGGTTGTGATTTTGGTGCAGATTCACGTTTACGGATAAATCAATATTAAATCTGTTGGAATCTATTTTATCTGATTAGCATGCAGCAGCTGGAGCTTGTTAACAGTCTTTCAGTTTCCAGGTTTATGAACACGCCTGCTTAGACAGTCATCAGAGACTATTAAATAGATTTGTCGGGCGGCTTACATGTCTTTAAACTAAGTGGAAATGAAAAGATGTACGTTGGTTGCTTTTCAAGCAGTCGCAAGACAACTCACATCTCAACTGGTATACTAAAGGCAGAAAATCATTTAAAAAAAACATAAAAAACAAATGATCTTGACAACTTTAAGAATCAAAAAAAGTTTGTTTGGGAAAACAATGATAAAAAGTTAAAAGTTAATTTCCTCTTGTGTCTTTTTGGTTTATATTTTCTCATCTCAAAGGAGACCTGTGAACAAAAGAATGTCAGCATAAAGGAATGTCTTATTGTCACTATTTAGGAATAAAATAGTGAGCCAATACAAATGTAGGAGGTTCACAGAGCATTTGGCAGGATTGAACCCTGTGTTAGGAGATAATCAATGCTTAATCTTAAACATATTTGATATATCTGTCACTTAGATATTCAAGGCCGTGTTGCTTTTAAGACTTCATTGATTATTTTTTTTAATGTGAACCATTAGGTAGAAGGGGCCCGACGTGACCTGGTCACATGTATACATCTCACCCTTTCTCTCCAGAGTATTTCCCACAAGGCCATTCTTCCTGAGTTGGATGTTTACAGGGTGATTAAATAAAATTAGCTCATAAAAAACAAGGTGAGACAGTGCAACTTATGCTCACGGGCTACTTAAAATCTTAGGCGAGCCCCAAAAGTAATCAATGCCTCCCATAAAACGCACATTTCCCTACCTTCATCTGAGATCGGATGTAAAGGCGATCTTATAACAAATGTTTGTCTTATATAGTTAAGGCTAGATTGTAAATCTGTGATTGTATCCAACTGTGTTCTTTGCATTCTGGCATTTACTGGCCTGGCTTTGTGACAGGAAGATTATTTTGGAGACAGTTTTCCAATGCTTGGCACTCATGGTGTCTTTTTGAAGTTTTAGTCTGCGGTGAATTTTCTGGCTGCTCGTTTTGTTAGGCCCCCACAATGCGGTTTTGTTCAGTGATTGAGGGAAGCATAATAGAATTACACTGTACTACGTGGGGGGTTTTGTCTGTCAAGAGCAGGAAGCAAATTATATGGATTGCTGTTATTAATAAGGGGCTGTACCTTTATCGCACACACACACACCAGCTGCTGTGAAAGCTCTTGACAAATCCTTTATTCCTCAGATCCCAGTCAAGACAATGGGGAGGAAATCCTGTCACTTAGAGGTATTGAATGCATACGAAACAAAATGAGGGAAAAGATCACGCTCACGCCTCGCTCTCCACCTCTTTCTGTTTCTCTGCCTCTCTCCCTGTCTTTGTGTCTTCGCCTCTCTTTCTTCCTCTGTCTGTGTCCCACGACAGCTGTCATTCTCTCCATACAATGGACCAGGATTACTGCGATGGGACGGACTATCTCTCCCCAGTTCCAGCTGATGGAGAGAGGATGGAGGAGTTTGAGTACGAGGTAAGAATGGCACTCGGCATCACGGATTCATTGAATTGGCAGACACTTTCACTCTCCTGGTAGCTTGTCGCTGCATGTCTTGGCAGATGTGTTTCGGGCACTTTGCAGAGAAGAAGTGCTAAGAATAGTAAGTAAAAGGGTATATCGCCTTTAGGGTTGAGCAAACACTCAAATGAAACGAGTTTCCGGTTCAGGTAATGTGTATAAAATGTGTCAGAATCTACTTAATGAAAGAAAATCCCCACTGGATTGCTGACTGAAAGTTTATTCATTCAAGTTAATTAAAAAAAAAGTAATAAAAAGTTCTTACTCTGGCATTCAAAACGTTGATTTTGACAAAACATTGATATGAAGTTAAATTTAGTGTAAATTGTCTTATAAATACTAAATAAAACCGCATCTGATCAACCACTAAAAATTTCATCTTCCCATTAGACGGCCCGGCTTCCCTTTCAGGAATCAAACCCGAGTGCAGGTACAGATAATTCATTTGGTTGAACAGACACAGATAATTGTGTACTTGCTCATCTATCATCATCATTAGCTAACCTTTACTATTAGCTCGGTGTGCATCATGGTCACAAAGCTTTGAGCAGATTCAGGAAATATGTTCAGAAGACAATTTTAATGATTAACTTTCATTTCCTGACGGTAATCCATGAAACTAAATCCAACTGCTGCACCAGATGGCTTAAAAATAAAAACAACACTGCAGTTTAACTTGAGAAAATGCAGACGAGTTTAACATTTTGAAGTCTTATAAAGGCTGGAGCAACATTTATTTCAGGAACTGCCTCATTAAAACAGGTATGAAGGAGATGGAATGGGTCACCTTGTGTAACTGTAGTAAATTGGCTGCCTGTTAAAGGATTTATTCCTCTTGTCTGTCTCTAATGCTTATGTGGCGTTTAGTGACTCTTGTCTTAAAAAGACAGGGTTTTTTTTTTCCTATGGAGAGTTCTCCTTGCTTTTTGTTGCAGGCTGGGCGTGGCTGAGCAGTCAAGGGATGGTACATCTACCACCCCACCTGTTTTCTATCAGTCATCTACACTCTTCTTATTCCCGTCCAACCTCTGCCCCGACGCGAGTTGATTGAGTAATGCAGCTCACGTTTTGTCTCCTCGCCATGTTTGACTGCTCCAGCACCCAGCCTTGCCTTTGCACCCTGTTCCAAAACTCCTAAACACCAGTCTTGGAGTTTAGTTCTATCCGTGTTCTCCACTAGCTTCGTCCACAATAAAATTATTTTGTTATTTCTTTCTTCAGCCTTGGGTCCTCTCCTTGTGCTTGTGGATTACGACATCACAGCTTAATCCAAAAACACAGATATTACTTTGATGTGGAATCATTATTATTATTATTATTTAGATGCTAGGGGTTACTTGATGTCCTGCTTTCATTTCTGAATGATAATGATGTAATCTTGATACAACAAAGGCGGTATACCTGCCAGTTAGTCAGGAATGTCAATCCGTTACAGTTTGCTTCCATGCAGTTTAGATGAAAACACAGAAGGAAGCCCTGTCAAAATCATGGTGTGCATTTTCAGATGACAAATGAGTATGGACCAATGAATCTTTTTAACCTGGTACTTATTGATATGGACATTGGCCACTAAAGTCCAATATCAACATGACTTTACTGCTAACAAACAAGTTAAATGCTGAAAACACTGGACTTTTACTGCCAAACTGCACCCATGTATACAAACAGGCATCTGTCTCTCCCGACTCTTGGACACACGTTCCCTCAACACTCCATGTTTAATGATGCTTAACAATTAGTGGAAGGACACAAGCAGCAATTGACTCTACAGGCAGATCCCAGGGGCACAGTAGTGACAGATGATCTGGCACATTGCGGACAGCTTGAAAATTCCTTTCCTTTCATTGGCGATGATGGCACACCATGTTTCTGCTTCTTTTTTGATTTCCTTCGAGCAAGAAGAATCTCCAGAGAGTTGAGAGTGTTACCTGAAATTTGCTTGTTTTCACAACTCTGAAAAGAAAGAAATAATGGATAAAAAAATGAAAGAAAGACTTGAGTCTGAGCTTCATCACTCCTGATTAAGTGAGGTGCTAGTAAGATTTAAAAAAAAAAAAAAAAAAGAGACACATTTTGTTGCTGGAGTCTAACCCGACAGTTTTGTTTCTCCACATCCTAAAGAGATGTCACAGAGCAAATGCATATCTCTTTATGCTTCATTGTTATTAATAATAGCTTTTATACAGTATATGCTTTGTGCTATACACATTTTTTTTTTATTTCATGCTTGAGTAGTCAGATTCCACGCTAATGCATCCCCACTTAAGGTATGTCAACTGAAAACGCTGTGAGGGAGATGCAGACAAAAGCTGAAATCTCACTTCCAGAATCAACCTGATGTCTCATTCCCCACTGAAGGGGAAAAATGGAATGAAGGAGAAACGTTTCTGTAAATTACCTTTGTTAGAAGGAAAGCAGCACAGTATTACATAGCGCAGAAGTCGTCCACATCTAATTCAACCTTTCTAATACACCATGACAATATTGTTTCGGGTTAAGCTAATGCATATACAGTATGTGAGTCCTGCAGTTGATGCTGAATGAGCTGGAGAGAGACCAGATACCATTTGGGGGTCACATCATGATGTACGTTGTATTGCTAAACTGGTTGAATCTGGGTGAAAATGAAAGTTTTCATGTTTTCCTTGACTTAATTCTTTATATTTAAGTGGCTCCAGGATACATGATTACACCACATCCTACTATGGCGAAGCAGTGACCCGCCCTTCTTTACCTCCGTAGAATTAATACACCGCCTGCCCGACCACAAATCTATAAGTGGGAGGTTTGAACCTTTTATCGCTGCAAACTCTCCAATCCACCTAAATCACAGATTCCAGATATCTTCAAACTTGAACAAGGCATGAAATCTTCAGTTCTCACCCCCCCAAAAAATGGAAAAAAAAAAAACAAAACAAAGAAAACATAAAACGAAACATAGCAGCTCAGCAATTTTAATTGTAATTATCGTGGGGGAGCTGAGGGAGTATTTCTCTGCTCCTGCGAGCCTGAATTGTCTCCGTCCTCTCTGATGGTTGAGTTGTTTCGATTAATGAAACACGCAGGCCGTGCCTTATAGCTAGTATTTCACACAGAAACATCATAAAAGTCATAAGATCCCTTGATGTGTATGTGGCCAAAACAAGATGTTACGAGTATTTCTTTGATTGGTTTTAGTGATTGATGAAGGGCTGAAATGTTCCGAGCTCAGCCCAGCCTTCCATCTCTTCTCGCCTGAGGTTGCCATGCGTGTATTTGTGTCTGCTTTTTCAATTACTTATCAAAGGTACAATTATTATGACAGCATCCAATGTGTGGGAGGCAATCTTCATCCTAATCACTCCATTGCAGTCATTAATTTACTGTCGGTCTTCTTCCTTGTGCCATCCCCTAATCTCTGAGAGGCACAGAGGAGCTCACCTGGAAAATGGATAAAAATCAAAAGGGAAGGCGAGAGACTGGCGAATGGATGTTTGATGGATCGGGAAACGGCCTGCTTTAGCTGAAGCGTCTGAGAGTGTGGGTGTTATTTTGTCTTAAAATGAGAGCAGAAAAAAAGAACATCTGTGCTGCACTTGGACACACATATACTGTAAAAAAAAAAAAAAAAAAAAGCACAGTTGGGGTTTCATCCAACATGCAGTAATTGTAGCAATATATTTTCTCTGCTCATCTAAGCACAGGTCTCCTGCACTACAGCCAGCCATTAATTAGTCGGAGGCAACTTAAGGCTGATTTCGAGCCAGATCGAGATGATGCAGTACCTGCTCACATCTCTTCTTTGCTTCAGTCCTAGGAATTAATTTGCATGGTTTATTTTTAGATGAATGTCTCTGAGATGTTGCCGCGGTTTTAAATACTTTTCCACAACTTCTCACTCCACACCAAGAAGGCGTGCACGGCCTCTGAAGCTGTTATTACCTCTATGGCCTCTTTGTTGCATCAGGAGATGTTCTGCTTTAACATATCTCCACCAATAACACTGGTGGTAGCTCATTAGTAATATATCTAATACAGCAAATTACTTATTTTTGGAACTCACTTTGTTCAGGTATAGTCTGCACCAAAGTGTCTTCCCTCCTTTACTTTGAATCCTTACTTATCAGCTGGAATTTGAAGTTTCATCAGTTCTGAGGCAGACAATTAAAGATCTGAGCTCCCCGTCAGGTGGAGGCTGTCCAGAAAGATAAAACAGCACGTCTGATGATGTTTTTCCTCAGCTCATTTCTTCAGCGTATGCACAAATGTGTCTTTGTGTGTGTGTGTGTGTGTGTGTGTGTGTGTGTGTGTGTGTGTGTGTGTGTGTGTGTGCATGCACTGCTCAGCACAGTTATGTGTTCAAACGTAGGAATTGTAAGGGTGTTTTTACTCTTTGTGCGTGACTGTGTGTACCCCAGCAGCTGAAGATTCCTCATCCAAAAAGCACAACTGTAGAATTATGAGAAATTGCAGCGGTGGAGAAGTGTAGGGAGAAATGAGTGACAGGGGGGAAGAGAAAATGGGAATGAAGCCTTAAGATTTGTTTGTGTGTAAGAAAGCATCTTAGGAAGGGTTGCCAGTGGAACCAGGTGGCGGCTCCCTGCGAGTGGAGTTGGCCTTTCCCCTCTCAGCCCATCATAGCTGGACCTCAAACCCATTCTCCCCCTGCCCTGCCACATCTGACATGTGTAACCAGCCAACAGATTCTTATCCAAAAGGAAATGAATCCCGAGTGTGGCAGACTCGTCGGATTTCTTCCCAAGCCCTCATCGCCACCTTATTTGTCCCTGCCCTCTCCGTCCTCCTCCCTACCCCACCGGCTTCTTCCTACTGCTGAGGTTAGGTGTGTTTCTGCTCTAATGAAGACTTGGGAGGAGAGGCCATTTCACACTTCATTCCCTCCAACACCCATGATATGTTTCAGTATCTGCAGACAGCACAGGATTGTGCTGTTTGGGGTTTGGCTGCACCTTTGTTGTGGGAAACAGGGAGTGTTATAAACTGTCTGCAAGCTTGGGTGAAATTGGAAATTGTGTTTGGCGCCATATTCACAACAGACAACATACCAAACAAAGGCGAACCATGTCGCTCACTGGAGATGTGTGTGAATGTGGCTCATCCCATTGTGCTGCCCGTGTGTTTGTTTTGATGAATTTAAATGAAGAATTCATGTTGACACCAGGGTACGCCGCGACGTTCCAACAGGCCTCTGGAATATTTGAAGACCACTGATTTGTAAGTCAATAGTTTGTTGATTTCTCCACAAGGGAAGGTGGTACTTCACTCTAGAGAGGCAGGAAACATGTAAATCTGGCAGTGTTGGAATAATTATGGTTTATTTATATCATAGTATTCTATACTTGACAGCAGCTTAAAAGAAAATCACATGAGGTCCTCTGACGTTCATTAAAGCTCCATCGATCAAACCGCAAGCAAAAAGAAAGTCTTTCATGCTCCAAACTCTCAGATGAGAATGGAAGATTCCAACGGAATAGCCCAAATTCACAGCTGCAGACTCTGGTGTTACTGGTGCTGACAGCTCAGTCCTCCAGCTTCTCAACATTTTATTTCTTTTTGAAAGTTACATCTGTCATTTTCTAACTGACAGACAGGATGTATGAGTTGTTTAAATGTATGCAGCTCGGTGTCATTGCTAGTCATGTAGTCAAGTCAAGTGTTTGTGCTGTCTAATGTTGGGGGGCGGGGGTGTGGGTGGGGAGGGGGGTTACTGCTGTGCATTCATCTTCGCTGATGCAGCGGGAGCCTTAGCTTTTGTACGACCGTCGACAGCAGCTTGTCATCTTCTTTCACAGCCTGTGCTGGGTTTAAAAAATACAGACTATGTAAATCTTATATGTGACTGTTTTATCACCAATCTTGATGGTGACTTTTGAGCAAGAATGCTAAAAAGAGAAGAGATTCATAGCATTTAAGTATCATGGGATATTTATGTAAGACGTACAAAGTACAGTGAGAAACAAGACAAATGAGTTATAAAATTCGGGGATGCAGACAGAGTAGAGTTTAGAACCCAAAGCCAGTATTTTGAGGCTATAGCCCACTAGTGGTCATAGATTTTCCATTCTAGCTATTTTCTCACACTCTCTCCAGTCATCTCTTGTGCTATCTTTATCAAATAAAGACAAAAATGTCATCCCCTCCAAAAAAATCATAAAATTCTTGGGAGTTTTCTTTTTATGTTTGTTTCTTGTGGTCAAATTTAAAGTCTCTACTTCTGTATTGTTTTAATCTCAAGCATGACCATCATCAGTGTGATATCAAAATAGTCAAACTAGTTTAGTTTCATGACAACTCTTCTACTCTTTATGGTATTCTCTCTCTAGGAGGTGGAGTTGTGTCGACTCAACAGTCAGGAGAAGTTGGGGCTAACACTGTGCTACAGGACGGATGAAGAGGAGGATGTGGCCATCTATGTCAGCGAGGTGAGAACATGGGTTTATTGCTTGAGCTGAACTTATTTCATTTTGTTCCTGTAACACTAAAAATTTTAATATTAAAACGCTTGGGGCACAGGGCATATGCATATTTGATAGTTTCCTTTTATTCCGGTTCTTTGAAGTCCTACATCTACACACCATACGCTGTTGTACAAACAGAACACGACAAGATTAGAATATCTCAGTAAAATGTGTAGTAGCCCTGCAAAACTAAATCAATCCTGACATTTAATAATCATCTTCCATTGTAGGGTTTATCAGCATTCCTGTTCTAAACAGGTATCCAGGTCTAAACAGGTGTGTCTGTTTAAAACTGAACTCTTATTGAGCAACAAATGACATTATTGAACGCTGGCAGTGTTCAAACAGCAAGATTAGATTGTCAGCTACAAACTTTAAATTACTGGCAAGAGAGAAACAAACACATTCCCTCTCATGTTTCACTGAGAAATCACAAGCTAATGCCTGATAGCATTTGTCGCTCGCTCGCTCGCTCGTTCGTTCGTTGGAAGCAAACACATTCCTCCATTGTGCTCGACTCTCTTCGTGATTTACTTGAAGATAAGACAAACCCTGCAAGGTGTTCACTTTGAAGAATGCAAATCACTAAGGTTGATGCCTCCTGGCAACAACTTTAAAACGTTCACTCGGCAAAAAATAGGACTGCGAGGTGTGTTTTGCAGTTAGATGAGGTGGCAAAATGTCACCGTATACAGGATGTGTGAGTGCAGGTGCTGCTTTTTTCTTTTTAAACATTTATTTCCCTTTGTTTCCGTTTTGTCTCAGTACGATGGCTGAATAATTCAGAAGACCTAACAATGGAAAAGTGTGTCGACACAGTGTGGAAATCAGGGTCAACATATCACTGACCAAAGCTGTGACTCAAACTGATTAATCCGCAAATAACATTTAGATATTTTCAGGACAGTATTTTCTGCACTATAAGGCGCATCCGACGATAAGGCGCACCTTCAATGAATAGCCTATGTTAAAACTGTTTTCATATATAAGGTGCACTAGGTTATAAGGCTTTTGAGGTTTTTGAGAAGATTAAAGGCTTTTAGGTGCGCTTTATAGTGCGGAAAATACTGTATTTGGTGCAGCTTTTGGGTCATTGTCCATTAACTGGAGAAAAACTACTTTCAAATTGCTGCATTCCCTCCAGTCCTACCAGCGTTCCTCTCTAGCGACTGCCCCCCCTGGTTTAATGAGTGCTCCTCTGTGTAGGAGTGGACTATCATGAAGATGGAGTGCCGAGGGGGTCTCACTGTCTCCAGTGATCCCTCCCGATAGTGGAGAGTGACACGAATGCCCTCGGACGCCAATTGATTGACCTATGAAGAAGTGTCCTGCCCCTCCTTGTTGACTTGCATTAGTTACAGGAGGGGGCAGGTGCGTCATTGCTTTTCGATTCAGTTACACATTATAAATGAAATATCCTGCCCGCATTTTACAAGTGAACGTTTTGCTGTGGTTAAAATAGATTTTTTGTTGTTTCTCTTCATTTGCATTGTGTATTACGATGTAATGGATGAATAATTGAAAAGAACATGAGCGGGAGAGGGGAAAGAGTTAATTTCACACCAAATGTCACCACCAAATTTTCAAGGCACAATTCTCTTAAAAGAAGATTTGAAGTCTTTTAAAGCATCGTTTTGTTTTCTCTGCCTTCACAGATAAGCCCAAACAGCATCGCTGCCAGAGACGGACGCATCAGGGAGGGGGATCGCATTTTACAGGTACGACCCCACCCCCACGGACGAACTCTACCTGGGTTTAATAGAAAATTCTGTTTTTGTTTTGCTCTCCTCAACCACAGTCTCCCTATAGTATACACAAGACCATTCATTTTTAATGGCTACACATTAAAGGGGGAACTTGCCCCCGCTGTGACTTTTAGAAGGGGAGAAATGCCCCCCTGGCTGTGTTAGTTACCAACTCAGCCCCAACAGGGGGCTTTAAAAGTTCTGGTTCAGGATGGCGCTGTGCTGCATCTCGCTGCCTCCTCCTGCGGGACGGTTGAGAGGCTGTGACTGTTATTAGCCCCCATAGCATCATCTTCATGCTTCACATTCAGAGGCAGCTTTGAGGGCTGATGACTGGAGAGTTACATGTGATGGTCTTAGGGTTGTAGCCGTACTGGTTTTAACACTGATATTGTTATTATATTATATATTTACTCATCTACTGTATAATATTCATGTTCATAAGAATGGTTAATACACATACACAGACACACACACACGTTTTTATTATAATAAACCACTTGAAACACTTATGTTTTCATTCCTTTAAGGATATTTGTGGATGAGAATAATAACTGTGCTTTACAGTCTAAAATGTTATCCTCTGGATTTTCTGAAAAAGTTAGTGCTCTGTGGAAATTTAATAGCTTTGCATTGATAATAGAACAGGTGAGTAATTGTTATTTTTTGTGTAGGTAGTTTTTTAATTTCTACATTAAAGCTGGAATAATGACTTTATTTTTGTCCCTTGGGGGCTAACAAGCTTTGCTAAAACATTGACATATCCACTTTGAATTGAGTTCTTGCAGACAATTACCTTTAATTTCGTATTCAGCAAAGAGAAAAACATTTCCATAGGTTTCAGTCAGGTTTGTTCCACTTGTCAAATGTCTATTGAAAATCTTATTTTCATTAAATCTTTGTCCTTCTGCCTCCCAAACTGAAGTGAGTTTAGAAAGGTGTGTTCACTGATCTGGTGGAAATATGATAGATGAGAGCAAGGAAACAACAAACTAAAACAGGATTTAAGATGTTGGTAAAGATGTGAGACCAGAGTCACAGCATGAATAATACATGAAATAACATCTGGTATAAGAGCCTTCTAGGAAAAAAAAAAAAGTCTTACGTCCAGTTATTTGCTAAGATACAGGATAAAGGATTAAAGAAAAATTAAAAGTAAGTAGTCCAGTGGGCTTACTAGATGCAGGGGGGATGATTCATAAGCACCGCTGGCCTAATTGTCTGTGTTAGTTGTCATGTTTTGTATGACTGATTTAAGCTAGGGTGAGAGTGTATGTGTGTGTGTGTGTGTGTGTGTGTGTGTGTGTGTGTGTGTGTGTGTGTGTGTGTGTGTGTGTGTGTGTTTGTGAGGCCAGCCGGTACTCTGGCACTATTATCCACTAGTGACAGGACCATTACTCTGTCTGCAAAAAGATAGACGCCCCCCGTCAGTGGCCGGTTAATTGTATGGCTGGATGTATGAACGCCGCCACAACACAACAGCTCGGTCAGCCCCACAGCTAGTGTCCCATTCATAATCACTGCTGGGTCCTGCTTCCTGTTAGGAAGTGGCACAAAGTACCAATTTAATTGTATTTTTTAAACGACTTTTAATATCAAGAAAATGAACGCGTTCTCAGTGTGTGACCTCTGTATGTATTTTTTGCTTGCGTATGAATTAATATTGTATGTTTTGCGTTTGTATGTCATCCTCAGATCAATGGTCAAGATGTGCAAGACAGAGAAGAAGCTATGGCTGCGCTGTCCAATAACAAATGCAGAAATATTGTGCTGCTGGTTGCAAGACCTGAGATGCAGGTTAGAAATGATCACACTTGCGCTGAAATGCTGCAAGCTTCAGCCACCATAGGAATAATGTTGTCACAGATACCCCAAAGGTTTGCCTTTTATAATACACTTGTTCAGAGTAAGCAGTCTGTAGTAACCACATCCCTCCCCACCGACAAAACCACTCCTAGTGGAAGCTACCACTGAGGCACCTCATCATGTTTTATTTTTATGTAGCGCCACTGTAATTGACTTCCAACAGTAAGCCATAAAAGCTAATGGCATGCTAATGCGGAGTGAGTTTAGGCTCAAGGCCGATGGCGAATAAGTGAAAGGAGTGCAGATGGACCAGAAGCAATAGTAGTCTTTGTAATTAAATGTGTCTCTCAGTAGTAAATCTGAAGACTTTGGATATGGATCTCATTTAGTTCACATCAAGCAGCCAAACAGATGATGGATGGTGCAAAGCACGTGGGTCAAATATTGCAGTCTTATATCTATTACGCTTGATTTTAAGATTAGCACGCGTGTTTTAAAGATGAGGTGCAGCATTAAGAAATAAAGAACTGCATATCAGTAAAACACATCATCACACCGATGCTCGCAGTTTCTTGTCTTTTTTTTTTTTTCCTTCAAAGCCAAATTGGACACACATTTAGAACATGCAGCTCTTTGTTTTAGATCAATGTGCCTCCGCAAGCCTTTAGGCTATGATGCATAATACTCAACCTTTTCCTCTCAGTCTCTCATTTGCTTATGTTTTTCATTCACCCTTAGTTGGAGGAGGCATGGCTTGACGATGAGCACAGTGAGTTCCTGGAGCAGCTGAAGATGGAAATGCTGGAGGAGCAGCAGCGAGAGGAGATGGAATTGGCTGCCTTACAGGAGGAGCAGGAGTACGAACAGGTCAGACGGCAGCGAAACGTAAACTCTGCGTGATTGGAAGGAGTCCTTGTTGAAAGATTGTGATATGGATTTAAGAACTGCGGTTGGCTTGTTTCCTTTTAATCACTAAGAATGCAGCTCCTGGAAACTAGCGTGTAAAAAATACACAAATCAAACTAACCTTGCCTACTTGACAGATCATAGTATCCTCGGGTTAATGATCATACATTATATTATATATCATTATTCATAGGCATTATCAACTATATTTAGTCTATGTCAAAATCTGAATGAAAGTTATCATCAAATTTTGTTCTGCAAAAACAAAAGAAAACAAATGTTACTCTTTGAAATGCGAATACAAAGTGATGATGATGATGAATATTTATGGAAGGGGATTGCTCAACCATTAGAATTCCAAACAGCCGTAATCCTGATTTAAAATTCTGTTTTGTTGAAAGATATCAGGCTACAAGAGAAACATACGGTATATACTGAACTTCAAAGACATGACAGAGAGGAAATAATCCCCAAAGTAACTGAGCTGTATAACAGAGACAACATATGTAGTCTGTCTGGATGACGCTTCCACTTCTTAATGAAGTCTTGAATTCTGTTATTTTCTGGTTTCTTTCCATAGAAAGGAAGGTACGAAAGGAAAATAGACCAAGAAAGTTATTTTAAAGTGAATTACCCTAAAACATATTGAACAGGTAAGTATCAAATGGTCTTCCTTTATGTGATTCAAGTATAACGCAGTATCTTATTTATTTCAGAGGGTGGAAAATGACAAGCCTACCTGCTCCACACTCCCTCATCATAAAGACGGTTTACTAAGTGACAGAACTGAGAGCTCGGAGCGTAATGTCTTGGCACACATCCAGAGACGTCTGTCCCAGTGTCTGGGAGACAATCGGGACAGAGAGGATGACGATGACGACGAGACTGATGGCGATCGTTTCCAGCAGCTTCTAGAGCTGAAGTGTCAGATACGAAACAGCGGAGAGTACGACCTGTTCTACAGCCGCCGCAGCACCATTGAATGCAGCATGGGGGATCAGGGCGGCGTCCAGCACGAGCTACGGATGCTCAACGAGGAGCTGCGCAGCATCGAGCTGGAATGCCAGAACATCATACAGGCTCATAACCTCCGTCAGGCCCAGCAGTCACCCTCCACAGGCCGCTCTGCACCCTCAACCAAAAGCCAAAGCCCTCTTCGTGGTGACGCCACAAAAAGTAAACTGGTCGATATTAACGAAAGGCTGGAGAAATCGGACAAAGACAGCTCCAGTGCCTATAACACGGCGGAGAGTTCACGAAGCACTCCTCTGGCGATGGACCGCTCCCCGGAGCACTCGCTCCAGAGGATGGTTAGTCTCACCAACCAGAGGAACCTTAGTAGCAGCCTTGCCTCTCACCATCCTCTGAGCCCAAGCCCAGTCCCATCATGCCATGCTCCAATCCCAGCCACAAGCAGCAGCTTCAACCACAGCAATCCTTTCGAGACAAACAAGAAACCTCAAGCTGATGAGGAGACAAGCATGAAATTAAAGCCAAGTGCTTCCCAGAATCCTTACTTCTCTCCATCCCACAGCTCCCAACAGAGGCAAATCAACATCCCAGCTCACGCCCGCCACTACCAGAGCTACATGCAGCTGATCCAGCAGCGCTCAGCTGTGGAATATACTCAGAGCCAGCTCAGCCTTCTCAGCGTTTGCAAAGAACCTCAAAGGCCCATTGATGAGCCTAAGATGGAATGGAAGGTCAAAATCCGCAGCGACGGTACGCGCTACATCACCAAGAGGCCGGTCCGAGACAAGATCCTGAGGGAGCGAGCTCTAAAGATTAAAGAAGAACGTAGCGGGGGAATGACAACGGATGATGATGCAATGAGTGAAATGAAGATGGGGAGGTACTGGAGTAAAGAGGAACGAAAGCAGCATCTGGTCAGAGCAAAAGAGCAGAGGAAAAGACGGGAGTTCATGCAGCGTAGTCGGCTGGAAAGCTTGAGGGAAGTCCCTCAGAGCAGCACTGAGGGGAAAAAGGAAGTGAGCATCATAGAACTCAGCCACAAGAAGATGATGAAGAAACGTAACAAGAAGATCCTGGACAACTGGATGACCATACAGGAGCTCATGACTCACGGTGCTAAAGCCCCAGAGGGGGCCAAGGTACACAATGCCTTCCTATCAGTCACTACTGTATAAAAAAAACCCAGACATTCTACCCCTGCGGTATTCTATACTTGCCTCGTTCAATGTGGCATTTTTTTATGAGGACAATAGGAATATTTTTTCCACAGTTTGTAACCCAAAAATCATTTTGTAAAGAATTTATCAGCGATATCCTGACATTATCTCCACGTTTTTTCAGCATTATTTTCCACATCACTCTGCGCGAGAAACATTTTTGCTATAAAATTCCAAGTATATAATTATTTTATTACTTTGCTGTATACATGTTTAAATCTTTTAAATTCTATTTTCATATTTGTGTTTTAAGCATATCCTTCCAAATAGTTGTATGAGCATCTTGAGAAAAGTTCGAGATTTCTTTTTCATTATTTAGTACGCTTGCTGGTTGCAACACAAAATAACTCCGTGGGTCACCTGCCTGTCACGAAGATCTTTTAATGCTGCTTTCATATGCAGATCTCCTCGTCATATAAAGCTGAAATCTACGTCAGTATTGCGCAACTCTTGGACTGGAATTACCTGTCAATTGACCATACAGTTATCAGAATATTAGTTGTAGAGTTAATTGTCAAATATGTTTAAAGTCAATACAGAAGTCAGCTTTAAAGTACATCTCACGCATTTCAATTACGGTGCTGTAAACTTTACACCTTTTAAGTGTGAAAGTATACAGAAAGAAAATGTGTGATCCAAAATGTGCAGATGAAATGAATCCAGTGACCTCAAAGTTTCAGCTCAGAATGTCACAGCTTTGAGCGACGGATCCCTGAGGTTTTAGATTACCAAACGCTCTGAATTGTTGGTATGAGCAAAAGTCAATGTAATTTTTATCGTCAGGAATTTTATAAAGAAAGTTTGATACCTCATTTCACAGTGAGATACCACTTTTCTCACACAACTACAAGCAGGATGCTGCTACATGTATGTTATGATTTGAAAAATATCTTTTGATTTTTTTTTTATTTGAACAAAAATATCCTAACAGTCCCACTTGTGCTGACTTCAGAACCAGCGCTGCAGCTTTTTTTGCAGACTTTTATAAAACAATTTTATATTCAGTTTTATTTTTTATTTATATTTTTAGTTTTTTTCTGCATATTCAAAAACATACGGACCTGTTCATAGCTTTTTCATACCAGTATTTTTACATGCTTTTTATTCTGCTCATACACCTTTACTTAGCATTGCCTTAAAAGCAGAAATGGAACACCAATTCAATACACAAGCTGTTCGTATTCATACATTTTACAATTTGAGTTTTTAGAAACTGGAAAAATGAATAGATATTGTATAGTGGTTTGGGAATTATGTCTGTAGTCACATTTAACTTGTGATAGGATGACTTCCATTGACCAGACCTCAGCTCATTAGATCATTGAAACACTAAAGTGGAGAAGTAAATGGGTTACCATTATCAAAAGAACTTATTGTTTAGTTACATGTATAATGTACTCATTCTAAATGCCTCAGTTTTACCTAAAATATTGTAAATTTGAAATTTCAAACCCTGTATTTGTTTGGAGTCAATGTTAATGGTCTAATTTTGAGTAATGCGTAGTTGGCACATTTTTAGCCAGGTAAAATGTGTGATGATGGTGATATTTGCAAAAGAAATGAGAATAAATTATTGTTTTTTTGGTAAAATATAGCATTGGATCATGTTTTATATTCAGTTCTTTGTTTCTTCTCTTTGGATGAACAAAAAAATTCTGCTGCAGCTTTGTACTTGGTGCCAGATACCCAAAAGAAAATACTAATAAAAAAAAAAGTGGATAAATGCAGATAATCCTTTGCATCACATTAAAAAAGATTCATCACACTAATTCTTGGCTGGCTTATAAACTGTGTGTAGAGCAGGAAAAACTATTGCAGGTCACTGTTTGGTAACGGCTGGTCTAGTCAGTGAAACAGAATTGATTCACTGAGCAAACCTCATATTTCCTTAAGTGACTCTCTTCTCCCTTCTCTGGATAAGTGATTAAACAGAAGTGGATTTCAATTAAAACCACCTTCTACTTGGATGACTTTGTGTTCATTAAAATGCACCAAACAGTTAATCATTGCATTGTCATGTGGTGAGAGCTGCTGGTTTACTCTGGTCTCTGTTATATCTACTGAAGTAGAATGCAAAACAGAATGGGTCTCCCTGGTATTATTAGACCTGCTTTCATTTTGAGTAGAAATTATTCTCTATCATTAATTAGGTGTTCTGTCTAGATTTTATTTGAGTTTTGTTTGATTATTTGAGTCTTTTCATGCTTTCATATTTTCAGTTATTTAATATGGTGCTTCTCAAAAAACAAAGATGCCATTGCTCAGACTGTAACACTATTAAATATTTTCTCGTTGGCATCTAGTTAAATTTTTCCGACTGTTTTATAATGTCAAGGTGTCAGCACGATTTTGCAATTTCACCTTGTGGTCAAGCATCTTTTGTTTTCCATCGCAGTCTGATGCTCTTAAAAGCATCTCTCTCCCCTCATTTGATAATCCTCTTCGTCTCCACAGACAGGGACCATTAAGATGCCAATGAAAAGCTACAGAGGAGGAAATGGCCGGAGTCATAGCAGCTAGCCAGCACTCCCTAGCTAATTAAGTTCATCCCTGTGCCCCTGAAAGTCAGTCAGGTGTAATTAAAATGGAGTCTGTGACAGCAATGGCATTTGTCAGAGCTACCCAGCATTTCAAATACCAGTACTGAGAGAAATGTCAAACAGATTGCAGCGGCTCATCCCCTCTTCAATGCTCCACTCGCTCACATACACACACTCCTCACACATAACCGTCGCTTCTATTATGAATGTTCACTGATAACCTTTAGAATTCTTTAAACAGCAAAAAACTACAAATTCTTTCCCATTATTCATCCAGGGAGGCCCGTGTTTACTGACAGTGTGATCCACTTGACTCGCTGATCTAATCTACTTCACAAAGCACCTCCCTCAGAATCTCACAGGCTTGTCAGAAACGGTTAATTGCGTCTAATCATTTTTCTCTATATGTCTTATTTTAGAAATTGGTGATACATTGATCGCAAATATCGCGAGACAATTGGCAATCGTGCCATATGTAAGTCTGCAAGTGTGTGCTTTTGACAGGCTGGTGACTGCTGAGCCAGCTGCTCTGAAATGAAATCAAGCAGAAGACATTATAATCTTTGATCGAGGATTATGGTGCATGAAATCAATCAAACGTCTCGACATGAAATTCTTAGGTTTGGGTATTTGGCAGAAATATTTGATGAACTTCTGTTCCAACCTGATTAAGAACCTGTTTTGTAACAGGGCTTTCAGCTGAACGCTAACATCAGCATGCTGATGTGTTGTCTGCAAGAATTTGGACAATTTAAAATCAGATTGCTGGTGTGTTTGTCTCTAAAAAAGCTACTTAACTTCAGCGGCAAACAGTAATACACTCAATTACGCTGTTTTTGCTCAGATGTTCTTTTGCTATTATCACAGTGAACTTTGGAGACGGATGCTGGCCTGAGGAAAACATTTTTCAAGTTGCTGAAAACATTCACTAATGCCTGCATGGAAGGGAAAAACACCTCATGGTAATGAAGATTAGCAAATTCACTCCTCCAGTATTTCACCAGGCAAAAAAGAAAGTGCTTTATGGCCAAGGGCATTCAGCCAACTCTGAATGGAATATCAGAGTTACACGTTTAAATGGATTATTTAAAATGACTAATCATCACATCTCTGTGTGTTTAAATCTGGAATTTATGTGTCATTGTTGACAGAAGTCATTTATTATTGTTGTAAACCATTGTCTTTATTTAATCATTTTGATTTTTTTTTTTTTCACATTCCCTCCTTTATTTGTCATTTGTTGTTCCATTTTCACCTCAATCCATTGCATTACAGGACCTATTATACAAAAACCTGTGAATATTTCAGAGTGTAATTAGAGCTCTAATTACAATTCATTATTCATAAAATGGGTGAGCCAGACTGCAATACATACTGCAAAGCTCTTGGAGACGTATTATTGGGATTCCAATTAGAATATGTATAATATGCTTTAGAACACATTGTAATACTGTTAGACCTAAAGAGAGCTGTGCTATTATATTATTCATAGGCACATATTACTAATTCTAAGATCTGTAATACCTGGTTGTGGAAATATAATCCCTGCAACATAAAATGAGACTATTACTGTAATTAGACAACAGGTTTACTGGATTACTTTGCAGTGTTGACAAACAATCACAACTACAATACAATTAGAGTACTTATCATGTTAAACTCGTACGCTCCAGAAAAAAATACTCTTATTCACATCTGCCATAGAAATCATGTTTCCATGGGAACAATCTGGATAATATTCCAGATCTCTAAAGGCACAGCCTACTGTAGGTGATTACATGCATAAAGTTTGGTGAAGCTAGTGTAAATAGTTTAATATAATGAATATACAGTATAAACCATGCACTGGCTCCACCTCCTCAGTATGAAGGGGTAAACTGATAATATCTCCCTGCTGTTTTCACAAACCTCCAGGGTGGAAATGATGGACGTATGTGCGGTCAACCATGCAAACTGTGTTTGACACAAATGTCACCCTCACCCCTTTGTTTGCTCATCATCTCTATGATCCGTCCTCCCATTAATATTCCTATTAAGTCTCCAGGAGTTGTGGGCCAGGATTTGTGTCTAACAGAAAGAAGTGAGGTTGGGAATGAATAAATGAAGCCTGGTAAACTGTTTTACTATATTACACAATGTAAACATTGATCCCCCCCCCCCCCCAGTGCAGATCGGTTCAGTCTCAGCCTACAGTAGTGGCTGAGAATGGGAGGCTTTCATTTGTCATGGTGAGCTCATCAGTTACTCTTTCATACCTCCACCAGTTAATGGGCACCTGGCGCGCTTTTTAATGAAATCGTAACATGTAGAGTGCAAAGAGTACTTGTATCTCCCCACTCCCGCCGTTATCCGGATTGATTCAGTGCGGCGTCAAGTGGCAGGAGATTTTATTTTAGTTTAGTTGCATTCTTGGTTGTGGGACCTGCTTTTGGATTAATGAGAGCCTTGCCAGGAGAGCTTGGTCAGAGCTCATGGGCATTGTGAATGTTTCTTAGACTGAAACTCGTATGCTTACTTTCCATTGATAAAAGATGCTGAGTATTTAAAAAAAAATAAAAAATCTTGCTTATGCAGTTTTCTGTGAATCCCACCTGTGATTATGATTGGACAATCTCAGAATCAACTTAAATTGAGGCCACATGTCTTGCGATTTGACAGAGACAGCACAAAATACTCAGGCTTTGGAGAGTGTTATCGTCAGGACAGGCAGAGACAGACCAGGCTGAAATAATGAATTTCTTGCACCTTTAACTGTTTATTATCATCACAGTGGTTATTGCAAATTGTGGCTATTGCAAATTATTATTGCAAATTTCATGACAGCCTTGGGTTCACAAGAATTCAACACCCCTTCATAACAATCACACAATTCACTTATGTCAAGTATGGCTTTTTCTTGGAGATTGCTTCTGTAGAAATTCCGAATTAAAAATTCTTAACCACTTGAAATGTCTTTCTGGAAAGTCCTGCTTTAGGTTAAGATTGATCAGAGGTCTGTTTTATAAAAGATAAATGATAGTAGTAGCTTTACAGTTAGTTGTAGTGTTATTTATTCATCAAAACTGTTTTAGAGTGAGTTTAAATGATAATGGCACGAGTGATGTGTCCAAACAGCCAAAACCTTCAGGCATGTGAATATTGATATATTATCTGTTGCAATTACATCTACTTGGAATGAATTTGTTTGTCTCTCCTGATTGAAATACTGTATAATAGAATAGGTTATATTCTCCCCATCCAAATTTGTAATGAGCCAGATTTGTTGTTTATTGTTGGGTTTTTTTTAATGTAGAAATATTTTTGAAATCAGATTTGATGCCATGTTTGGTGATTGACTGCTGTGTGTTTTTTCAAAATGAACCACTCAGAATAATTTCTCTATTAGGATGTGCATTTACTGTTTTTAATCATTTTCAAATTTCTTAGGAAGGGGCTGATAACAACACAAAAGTTAATGTCCTCCCCTGTCAATGATAAACTGCAATGCATTTTGAGGTAAGTTGAAAAACACACCGCCGTCCGAAGGAGGTTGGTGAACAATGGAAGGATTAAGTGAATCCAGAAGGGAGGGTGATTCAGTTGACTACACAGCCTGGGTCTTTCTCACAGTAACTGACCTTGAGGCCGGAGAGTCCCATGATAGTTTATTACAGTATGCGACAAAAGTCTTGCAGGCTTAATGATTCATGGGAACTGATTTGATAGTGCTTTGCAGACCGTTTGACAGTGCTGAGCTTTATAATGAATAAAGACCATGGGAGAGGAGTGGCTTCTGCCGCTCAGGATAACTGCTTTTGTTTCAAAGAGATTGTGCTGTTAAAAAGTAAAGTTAGACTTCAATTTGTGACTGCCACACACACACACACACGAACACGCATGCACGCACGAACAAACACACACACACAACAGAGCTAAGAAGGGAAACGATAAACACAACCTGCCCTTAGTACCTACATAATACCTCTTTTCTTTTTGGTTCATCTTTATTGGGAAAACAGTTGATTCCGGTAATGTATGCCTGACACATTCAAGGAGTCACATTTGGAGGTGATGTGGAGCTCTATATGCTTAAGAGACTGACTGCCGCTGTAATTCCATTAGTTTTAGTATCATTCCATGTGGCGTTATCCTCATTAAGAACAACATACACCACAAAATGCACCAATACTTTCAAAAAGCATACCGGCCGTACAACACTGTCATCTTGGTCTTCTCTTTTGAATATCCTGTATTGCACGTTTGATGAGTGTCACATGGTAGTTCTTACTGAAACAACAATTGACGTTGTTTGCTTGAACAATTTTGAATAATAATTTTAGTCGTGCTGTCAATGAAACTTTGCCTCTGTCATCTTTGTCATCAGCTCAGGTGTGCCTTCTGTTCTTTTGGCTGTTCTCTGCTTGAGCACAGAGAAAACAAAGCATCTCACAGAGCATGACATTATGAGGATTTCTTATATGCTGCAGTGCATTAATATTTCTTCTGGAAAGCAGTTGTAGCCATGTATTAAGGAGACTGGTGTACACAACCATTACAGAGTGGGGATTCTCATTATCTTAAGTGCATGCTATTTTGTTTAGGTCAGCGGTCTTGGAAAACAGGAAACATCTATTATGGGAAATTTTGCTCATAAGAGCTTCTGAAAAGGTAAGTCAAGACTCTGATCGGGCATCTATGTGAGGAAATTAGGCTATTAGTCACAGTTACAGACCAAACCACAGGCAAAACTAGAATAGAGTCAGAAGAAAGTTACTTGTCTGTTCATGCATATACTGTATACATTGGTCCCAGTAGAGGATAAGATAATGAAGCAGAGCCAGGAAAACTACCTAAGCTTTTCAGCATCACAGTAAATTCGAGGTCATTATTAGTGAAATACAATGAAGGCTGAGTTAGGTTATCTAAAAACTGAATTTGTTGAGCATATTAAGTTTGTTGGTTTGACTTAAGCCACAAAAAAGCAAAGTTGGGTCAACATTATCACATCCACCCAGATGTTTCCATCTCTAACAATTAGAGATGGGGCTGTAAGATGCCTGCAAATAAAGTCAGTCAAATCAAGAAGGAATTTCATTTAGTATCAAAGACTATCAGGCTGCTTTCACAAAAACATGTGCTAATATGGATTAATATAGATAAACAGAGAATTGTTAGTTTGGATAATGTGGAGGTGAGCAGGATACAGAAACATTCAGACTCTATCTACTAATACTGCATGATTTGATTAGCTGTCAGGCAAGATAAAGAAATAATTGCTATAATTGTAGCTACTATCAATACAGTGCATCTAGTTTAATATAACATGGAAGTCTTGACCCAGAATGTGCCTGTTTAATGCGTCACACTGTTGGAACCCAAAGTTATACATAATTATCTAAATTTTAAAGTCAATTTGGAAAAGCTAAGAAAAAATATAGTACAGAAGTAATTTAGATATTTTGAACTTGTAGAACACCACAATAAAAATGCTGAACCTTCAGATCAGATATCACTTCTTCACGCTAAAATTGTTTTTGTTCCATTCTTATCTACAAAATATAGATGGCTGACTAGACTATAAACATGATTATGAAGAAGAAAATGAAAAACGGTTGAAATTCTCATCGAATTAATTGATTTGATTTGAATTGAATAGGCAACACATAAATTAATCTTAACAGATGAGAGGCATAAGTCTAGTTAAAAGGTGCTCCAGTTCTTGAGATGCCTTTTCTGACTGCACTGAACCGAAATCAAGATGAGACCTTTAAAGAACATCATTTTGTAAGTCAGCATTTTGATTAAAGAGACTGTATTTCAATCAGTGAATGCACTTAGAGTTAGCAAGTGGAGTCTTTAGAGCCACAAGGGAAGAACACCAGCGTGGAACATTTTATGACGTGCAAAACAAAAATGTTATCTGCATGATTCAGTGCTCACGTACTACAAGATAAAAGGTGAGACATCCCATTCCCTTAAAGAGCATCATCACTGAGAATATGGAGATCCATTATGAAGAATAATGTAACAAAACCGTTGTCAGACATTTCAAAAGCATCGTCTCATTTCATCTTCATTTTCACGCTTGTAATTTAAGGCCAATGAGATGTCATTATCATCTTTTGTCACAAAGATGCTGCTTGGTTTTCTGTGGTGTTGCTCAACTTGAATGTTTACTGGCAAAATTAGCATTTCTTTTTTCTTCTTTTGTTTTTTTTTTTAAATAAAAGCATGCACGGAAATTTCCTCACTGGGATTAATAAAGTTATATCTTATTTCATATCTTATATAAAAAGGCACAGATTCATTTTAGGACGCACACACCGACATGAAGACACTGTAATCTGTTGGCGCCATCACTTAGAAAGACTCTGAGATGTGTTGCAAGAACTAACAGAACAAATACAAAAGACGGAAGCTCCATCTTCCCCTCATCTTTGCTCAACATCGTTTAAAGATGTTTTCTGTCCCGCTTTTTTAAAAGCCCTTACATCACATCTGGATCATACGGTCTGAACCATCAGTTCCTACTTTACTCTGTCCTCAAAAAGATGAATCACACTCCAGAGTTTTATGTTCATAGAGTACAGAAAATGGGACTCTTTTACTGGATATAGAATGGGAACACTTTTGCTGTTTAGGGCAAAATATAGCCGTGTTGTGTTTTTAAATTTTGTTCCACAGATGTGATTCATCATTGGCATGAAATGCTGCTGCTCTCAGAAAAGACAAGTAGTTGTACCATCACATGCTTAATGGTTTTGTTCACGGCTTTAAATCCTATTATTACAGAATAAGAAGACTGTATTGTAGCGTGCCTATAAATGATAGTACAGTGTAATATTCTGTTATCTTAGCCCCCTGTCTCTTGCTCATGGATGAAAATACTCACCTCATTTTATTTTATAAAGGTCTTGTAAGCTTATTGTAAATTAGATTCCATTCAACAGGGGAAACTGAATAGCGTGGTTAATATTTCTTTTGATCATCAGATACACACAGGAACTTGATAGCCATTCATGTCTGTTCATATTGTTGGACTGATGTATTGCATTCATTTTACCAGAGAGCCACAGGTCTCAGCGTTTCTTTCAAATACGCACATCCTGTTTAATTTCCAATCTTTGGTTGTTTTTTTTCTATGAGAATTAAGCAGCACATTCAATGACTTTCACACAGGAAATAGAAGTAAGCTATGGAAAAGAATTTAATCTCATAACAAAGGCGTTGATTATCAAATGAGACATTTAATAAATGTAAGAAATGTACTGTTCAACCGTGTACAGTTTACACATGTACATTGAGATGAATGTGAGCTATGTGGGCTTTCTTTAAAAATTAATTGCTTTTTTTTTTCTATATTTTCTCATTTGAAGTAAAGAAAATACAAATATATGTAAATAAAACACCCTGTTACCGCTACGACTCTTGCCCTTAATGTTGTTTTGTTTTGGTATTTGTTAGACTTAAAGACAATTCTTTAAGTTCAAATGAAATATCTAGTGATGCAAGTTCAGTGAATTCGCTCTATATACCGATCGAAATCTCACATTTATTTCCACACTTGAGACAAACTCAGGTGTCCTGAGGGAAAAGGCTGTGTTCACCTAAAACTAAAACTGTCCTTGTGTTGTTTGCCGCTGGTAAATAAGAAGTTGTTATTGCACTGAATCTGCAGAAAAACAAATCCCAGTCCAAATAATAATAATAATAAAAAAAGCTTTCACAAGGTTGAATGCTGATACTGGACAGAAAAAAGGTCTGTCATGGAATCAACTTTTAGATTCCATCCAAACATATTCAGTTGTGCTGAAAGTGATTCCTCTCTGCAAGTCAATCAAGTTCCTCCACACCAAACTTCTGAAATGTTTTAAAACCTTCTGTGATTTTTGCCCTCATTTACATTATCTGCATATTATGATGCACCTTGTCTGTAACATGACTGATGGTTAATTACTGAGATGATGTGTCACATTTGTCACCTGCTGTTAGTTGTCCTGCTGTAGAAGCAAACGTGGAGATAAAGCTTACTTTCCATACATGGTCAAAAAAATAACAGCTTGAAACTGTAAAAGCTTCTTAATCTTTTCTCCCACCTTTCTTTGTGCACTGCAGGTACCCTTACATTTTTTTTTATTTTTTTTTTTGTTTCTTAATGTGTATGTCCAAATGACAATGTAATTTACGGGCTGTAATCTCCAAGCATAAATTTGTCTAATATCATCAGAGTTCAGGTCAGACTGACAGTCTTATCTGCCTAACCGCATAATGGAAAAATCTAGAATGGAACTATGTAGATAAACTCATCTCAGGCAATTCCCAAAGGGACAAATAGATGTAAATGAAAGAAATATCTTTCTATGGAATGTACATCAATAAGATGTTATGCAGTGGCAGGCATTGTGACACCCATCTGTGTCTTCCAGTAGAATGATGGGCAGATTGTTTCATCTCATACTCATATGCTCATTATTAAGGTTCTATTTTGAGCGAGTATGCACCAGAGCAGCTTAAACTGGTGACGTAAACTTAATGCAATCCTATTTTTTTCATGTCACTCAAAATCAGAGATTCCTGATTTCAGAAGATTACTGTTTAGTTGATTGTGAAGTCATGGGGGTTTCTGATGGTTTGGATATACTGAAGGAAAACTAAACACTACATTTTCTTTTATCTACTTGCACTGCGATGCAATAATACTTCACCGTCTGACATATCCCATCTACAGAGTGTTGCTTTGTGCATTACGGGGTTCGTAGCGTGGTGAAATGAAAAGCATTTAGCAAAATAAAAAGCAATGAATTCTGTTACCCGTTGTGATGAAAAGCCCATGCAAAGCTGAATGCAACACTGACATAACCATGAATCAGCCATGCATCAAGACTATTGCAGTCAGCATGTACCAAGACTCCTCAGCGCAACATTATCTGAAGGCTTGCTGACGGTGTGTAATTATCTTCATTGAAAGAATGCAAACACACGTATTAGTTTTAGGATATATTATTATAAACTTATACTTATACTTATATACTTATATAAACTTATAAACTTAAGCATCTTCATTGACATAAAAGCCACCCCTGACCTCCAGTCGCTCAGATGTTACTGCCGTCCTTGCATCCCTTGGCAAAGTCTTTGTCTCTTTATATTTGCAAATATATATGTTTAGGCAGTGAGATTCACAAATATCATTATGTCCCTCATATCTATTCATTTCTCAATTCATGACAATGAGAGCTGGCTCATAGTTTCCAAACACCGGTGCCTGAGTCCTGTCAATACAAAATCAACCATGTTGTGAGTAGCGAGATCCCTCCGTGCAGTCTTTGATGGAAAGATATAAAATATTAATTTTACAACAGATGTCTGCGGCTGTCTTTTATTTGACGTGGGCTGTCAGGCGTCTAATAATCTTCCTTGGTTTTGTCTCATTTGTGTGTCCCCATCGAGGTGCCTGTAATCTCCTTTATTATTAATCTCACAAGAGCAGAAATGTCACGGCGACAGCCTCGGCACACACTCAGCATCATCTAATTTTTGTTTACCAGCCTTCCCATTTCGCCCCAGTGAAGCCAACCCTCTGGAGCCACAGCAGCATGTTCGCCCCCCCAAAAGAATAGTCTTTTCATTCTGTCTGGAGATTTGAGAATTTGCATTCAAATCTATAGTCTTCTCTCTGCCACACACCCCTCTTATTATCCCCCTAATGGATCACAATAGCCATTGAACCTTGCAACTATGTCTGAATGTGCGTGTGTATGTGTGTGTGGACTTGTGTGTGGCAACTTTATTCGTGGAGATACCTTCAGTTTCCCTTGAGGAAATGTTCTAAGCTGATTTTTATCCTCTTGTTGCATGTCCTACTTTCTGCTCCCTCATCTCTTTTCCGGATCCTCAGCCTCCGGCGGCTTTAATGTGACATCACAGGGTTGTGTACCTGCCTGAGACCCATACTGGAGAGAATAAATGGAGCTTAGCTGTTTGTTTTTTTGTTTTCTTTTTGCACTTTTTTTTTTCCAGAGTTATGCAGATTTAGGCTGAGACAAAAGCGAACAGAAGGTATCTGATGAGGATTGAACAAGGTTTGATGTAGCGTGCTTCTAGAACCGCACGTTGCGCCTAAATCGACCTGAGGTCAAAACTTTGGCTTCACATGTGGTACTCGTGTGATCCAAGTTTAGGATTAACTCAGCGTGGCTATCTGGAGATCCAGAGGGGCTGCAAATCTTGGGTTGAGCATGTCTCTTGGTGCGCATGCAGAGGCCTTGGCAGTTCACTGGGTCTGTATATTAGCAGTCACCAGCTGTTCTTCCTAATATGCCAACTCCTCTTGTTTGCTGAAAGACCCATTGGCAGCTGGGTGTGAGATGGGGAAAGGCACCTGTCAGAATTATACATGGGACCTCAGCAGCTCCACAAACTACCTCTCAGCAGATGGAGAATGGTGGCGAATGTGGCCTCTGTGTATCAAATCTCTTATCTAGAAATTAAGTTTGCACACACAGCATTGGCACAAGCCACTTGTGGGACACAAAGTTTGCACAGTGGGTCAAAGTGATCATGGAACCGAGTTTTATTTTTACAGCAAAGCTTTTGTTTTAACACACACCTGGTATTGTAAGCCATTAAGGTAAAAAAAAAAAAAAAACCTCCCCAGGTTATTATAATTTATTGGCACCCTTTCAGCACTGGATATTCTTTTCTCCCTTGTGCATCATAGTTTGATGTCCACAGAAGAAGACGTATTAAGCTGTGATCGGAACAAATTACTGTATAATTTCTATATGAAAAGAGAAAGAACATTTTAGAACTAGTAATTCAAGAGTAATGCTGTGCGTGTGTGAATGCGTGCATGCGTGCGTGTGTGTGTGTGTGTGTGTGTGCGTGTGTGTGCTTGTGTGTGTGTGTGTTTGTATGTGAACATAGCCCTGTGCAAAGGCAGGTGACAGGCAGCAAATCAGTAAGCAGACAGACTCTCATCATGTTTATGTCTGCTGTGTAATCTGCAATTAGATCCATTCATATAGAGAAAAAAAAGGTCAAAATCTTGTCTCATATCATATCATATCAATATTATTTTTAAACCTCCATCCTATGTTAAGGTTGTTTTATTGTTCAGTCCCTGCCATTGGAGAAGCTGCCAATCACAACATCTCTTTAAATCAGTCTCCTGTCCAACCTTGTAAATAGAATTTAAAACAAAAGCATCCCTTACCCCGATTACATGGCTGACATCTGTCTGAATCAATTTTAATATCTTTTGCCACTTTAAATAATATTCAGCCCCGATGGAGCACGTAAATACACCACTTTTGCAAGTTGCCTGGTGCAAATGTACTTCCTGTTATTGGAATTTCATGCACAATGCAGAGAAAATGTGAGGAGCAACACACACACACACACACACACACACACACACACACACACACACACACACACACACACACACCACCTTGAAAAGGATGACTGTCCAATCAGGGAGCCCACTGTGCATTTCTGCTCTCCACCACCGTCATCAGTCGCCCAACATTCCACCTCCCCTCCTCCATTTGAAGCTTAATCAAATTATTAAACAGGTGTCTATCAGAAATTAGACGGGCGCCATGCTACTTCCTGGAGCCTGCTGGTGATTTTAAACAGCCAGTGCAAACAGAGGCAGTCCCCGGTCCATCTGGTATGTGTGTCAGCAGCCTTAAATATGTCATCGGTCACATCTAGCTTTGTTTCCTGCAACGGAATCCTTGTAGCGTAAGTCAGATCAACCACTGACAAATCTTTTTTTGCTTATTGATCCTATATCTGAAATATCAGATCTGTGGCCTTTGTCATCACTTCATTTTAAATCTTAGAGGTGTATTTGTTCTACTAAACGCGTATATACAATTTAAAAATGTTACATCTCGTAATTACATATTTTTTTCAGTTGAGTTCAGGATGATTTTGAATATGAAGGCACTTAAAAGTGAGAAGGTTCAATTCATTTTGAAATGTGCTGCACAAATCAAGAACATGTTTCATTTCTATTTTTTTCATCTTCTCACAAAACACCAATTTCTATTGATCTGAATTTCAACCTTGAGTTTCATATTTGACTTATTTTATGATATAATTCTAAACCACATTAAAAGAGTCTGTTTTGGTTTGGAACACCCTTGTCAAAATGAAATTACTAAGTGTGACTGCTGATACAGTTTCTCTTCTCTGTATTTCTCTACTATTAAGCCAAGCAGCATTCCAGGATTCAGTGAAGTCTGTGGCTGAATTCCCCAGAGATCTGCACAATCCAGCTCTGCAGTCACAGATCAGTGAGATATGGAATATAGGTACCATAGAAGAGATGCAACATTATGGTAATGAGAAGCCATGCAGGAGGAGACTGGTGGCAGAAAGTGATGTGAACAGAGACACAAACATCTATACTGTATATGGGAATACATGTGGAGGTCCTGCTTTAGTCTATGGAGAAGCAATGATGAACTTGTCATTACTTATAACTCATATTATAGTTCGATCTCTCTGACAATGATCTAGACAAACGATTTATCCTATTTATCCTGTTGTTGACTATTTATGGATCAGACATGTTAAGCCCCTCATTAATTTATCTGCCAAGATTTTAAGTGACCATAAGAAGTCCAAACGATATCATTCCATATATATATATATATATATATATATATATATATATATATATATATATATATATATATATATATATATATATATATATATATATATATATATATATATATATATATATATATATATATATATATATATATAATATGCAGGATTGCCGCATCATAAAGACATTTTCTGTCAGAATAATAAGACAGGTAGAAATTGCAATAAATCTTGGAAAACAACCACGTTGTATCTGACATCCAGGCTGGCATTCATGAGTAAATTTGGTAATATGAAGGATTTAATAATCTGAGATCTGCACAACAACAAACTCTTGTCATTTTAATATCAGTGCGTATTTGAAAAGCTGTGCGACGAATAAAAGGAGCGGAGCGCTGCAGTCAGTAAGTTGTCATCCCTCCACAGGTCTGGTTCCTCAGAGGCTCACAGATGGTCTGCTTCTCTCCATCTTCATGAAGTCTAAAGAAAGAGGGCATTTAATGAAAATGAATGACCTGATCTATGAGACTTGATTGCCAGAGCTGCTTTCATCAATAGAACTAATAAAGGGAGTCACACCCCCTGGTGGGACAGAATGGACCAGTGACACAGAAAAGACGACAGAGTTTCTATCTTATTTGCAGCTCTAACGGCCAGTGTGTGCTTTCAAACATGCCTTAAGTCATTTTCAGATTTATCTTAAATGTATTTCAAGCACTTAAAAAGTAATAACATCTAAATGTTTTTTCACTTTATATTTGGTATCAGATCCTTATAATATTATTTAGGTTAATTTAGAGAAATGCTTTGTCTCTTGCCCCACTGGCAAAACATTTCTTTCTTTCATTCATGCTCTTGGTGTGCCAAACATTTGCTTGCGTGTGCAGCCGGAAGGTTTTGCCAGCAGAGCGGCCTCCCTCCACAACCACAACCCGCCACTAAGATGCTACTCAGGCTGAAACACAAAGGTTGGATTAGCTCCTTCCATGTACTTTATTATGGAGACATCATCTAAATGCAAATTTCTGGCTGATTTTGCCATTTCTATCCTTTGGCATTCTGAGCTAAATTTCATAGATTAAAGGTTGTTTTACTGCCGAGAGGAGGAAAGGGTGTTTTACCTATTGGTCTAATGCGGACCAAGTCAAATGCAGGTGTCTAAATTATCACGGACCCTTTAAGGAGTCCAACAAAACAAAACTGTGGCAGTGGCACAAAAACCCTCTACTGTGTGTTTGTTGTGAAAACCAAAGTAGTCCACACTTCTGCTGCTGGAGATGTGTGCCAGAGGGTTAATTATTGACTAATTGTAACCGCTGGTTAATACTATAAATCATCACGGTTGCAAGTTATGATACCCCCAAGAAATTAATCTGTTGCCCAAGAAAAAAAAAAACAGAAAATAAAATGCTGCAGTCAGTTTGTGAAAACCTGAACTTGATTTATGCTGTTTCAGTACCACACTAACACACGCACACACACTTACACACACACACACACACACACACACACACACACACACACACACACACACGCACCTCACAGTGATGTGTGAACACATCAAAAAGCAAATGATCAGGTAATGGATGTATCTTATAATCACAAACCCAACACAGCAGGTCTATTAAGTTTAGTCTGATTTCAGCGCAGACAGAGCGACTGTTCACTGTAGTAAATAGATGCACATTAGCCATTAGCTGCAGCTCCAGCTGTAATGCACTCAATACCAGATGTACTAGTTTTGCTTAGTGGTTGTTATTTTAATATTAGTCCTTTTGGATATCTTCTTTCCTCATGCAATGTTTTATGGACACTGTCCCAAATTTAGCAGCCGTTGCTTCATTCTGGATATATGACACTTATATGACTGACCTTAAGTGGACACAAATCTTAGCTCCTCTGACATTGATGTCATCCTCTGTTCATGAAGTTAACCAGGCCCTCATTAACTTAAATACAGACACAACTGTCTGAAAAAAAACACAGATTTTTTTTTTCTGAACAAATAGTTATTACGTTTCCAGGTAAAACTGACTGTAATGGATCCACTGAGCTAAAAACTTTTTATTTCTGCATTAATTGAAAATGAAAACCAGTACAACTATCACAGTATATCAAACATGGAGATGAATAACTAATTTGAATTGTACCAATAATCCTTCTTCTCTACTGATGAGTTGAAAACCTCCAGACAAATATAATTGTACTAATATCCCACAGCTCATTTGTTAGAATTCTCTTTACCTGTCCCTATAGAACCCTTGTGGGCAGCGGTTTGTAAGCTGATTGGTTGCACAGCAGACAATTTGACATGTGACAGCAGAAAACCCACAGGTGTATTAATGACTGTTACATTCCACTTAAAGGAGGACCTGTTACTGCCTCCCGAAACATTTCACCAGAAAAAGAAATGTAACTTGTGCACGTCCAAATCACCTTCAGGCGGCTGCCATAACGTGGTCATGAAAATCATTTGCCGCCCCCATTGCATGGTTGCTGATGTCACTCTGTCTCCGGTAGGCTCTTGGATCTTTTGTTTTCTTTGTTGTTTAATTGCTTGTTATTTTTCTGTGTTAGCGGTCCCTGGTGAGATTCCATTACAGGACTGCTCTTTCAGGAGACTTTGGGCTTTGACAGCTGCTTGTAGTTGGTTTATGTCATTTTTTTAAATATTATTCTGAACAGTAAGCAAAATCTTTGAGGGACAGGTAGCACATTTTGTAAATCATTAGTTGGTGGCGACCCCCCAGATACCTGCTGTTGGCACTTATTGCTGTTTAGGCCGGGGGCTTAACATGGTGTTCTCAATTACTTTTGCAGAACACAACTCAGAATATCTGAGCAGGATGCGACTCAATAGCTTGTTTGGTAAGATTACAGTAGTGATAAAACTCTATAACCCACTGCCTCTATAAGGCCAGTAGACCAGGTTTGACTGTACATTTATTACTCTTCATTCAGGCTCTGTCTGTCCTCTGTTCAGAATGTAGTTTCTAGGATTTTCCAGTTACTCCAGTTAGACCCAGCATCCATCGCCACCCCTTTGCTGGACAGGAAACTGGGCTATGATTCTGTTTGAGTCATTTGCTTGCAGCTTTTTTGTTTAATGCACATATTTCTAAATGGTTCTCCCTTTAAGATGTCAGTTTTGTCTTCAGTTGAGATCTTTCAAAATTCATTCACCACACTCCTATCCCCATCGGAGCGTTACTGTAAGCGAGCGGCGCTGAGTATACAAAAGAATCACGGAGGTTTTGCTGGCTTGGAGGCATTTGCACACAGAGAGATGTTTTCTGTCTCTACTTGGACTGTTTGTAGCACTCACTGCATAAATCTACATGCTAGGGGAGAAAAAAAGTATTTTTGCTTTTGCAGTTGTGTTTTGCTGCCAGGCATTATTTTTATTGATTAATTATGAGCTCAGGCAAAGAAAACATTTGTCTTTTAAGGTTTTTGACATTTAAAAACAATTAATTTTTCCATTCTCAAATGCAGGACTTACTGTTCAGATCGTAACTATTCACTAAATGTATTAAAATTGCATCATATTTCTTCTGTGGAAGAATAAAACCAATTTTAACTTTTAAGAAGTACCGTGTTGCTGTTATCTGATACATCTTTTTCCTCTGTGCTTGTTTGAAAAGACAGACTTTCATGAGCAGGAACAAGGGTGCTTTATATATATACTGTATATTTATTTTTGTGTAAAGTGTAAATACTCTTGTTTTGTCTCTGTATGTGATAAGATAACAAATAGTAATATATGTAACCTGCTTTTCAAGATTCATACATGCCCTGGGCTGCAGACAACTGAGTAGTCTGTCAATGTAATGTAAATGTACACCAGTAATGATGGTGGAATGTATATTCTGTTAATACATTTCCTTGCATTGCAACACCTAATTGCCATGGAAACAATTAGGTGTTGAAGTCACCTGCCAAAGAGAGGAAGGTTTATTTCTGGGGCATGTCTGAGTGGACCGGTCAGATCACACACACACACACACACACACACACACACACACACACACACACACACACACACACACACACACACACAGTGTGTGTGGCTCTAAGAAATACTTCTTTATCCTCTACAGTTTCTTTTTATGTTTTCAAAAACTGAAAGCCTTTTTACTCATAATCCATTTCCTTGAGGCTCCAGTTCTGATTGGTCGATTGTCCTGAAGACGCTCCTCATATGTTGCTCTGCTGCATTATTGCAATAAGGCATCACTGTATTACAGGAAAAGACACACTTGGGCATGCATGTAATAACCCAACTCTTCTTGCACATTCTAAAATGACTTGCACTGTGACCGCAATGATTCACTGACAAACAAACACAATCCCGAGGTGCTGCTGTTCTACAATGATAGAGGAGGATTTATTCAACAGATACGCGTGCTGTTGTCAAACTGCAAGAATGGCCAGAAACAAAACAGGGAGAGAGATAGTGTTTGTTATTTGTATTCACTGTATAATGGAGGAGTACTGTATGTGAGGAGACGCAGCCTCCGATGGGAAGATTTCTCCTGGGACACCAACACCTGAATAATAATGACACAGCGCGACAATGAGAAGAGAGGAGCAGTTTCTGGAAACCAACCCCGCCACAAGGGACAAAAACAACGGGATTCTAAGTAAAAGGAATTAGACCTTTTACTCTTTGTGACCAGATTGGAAAATTCCCAATGGAGTAGAGTTTTTCCTTTTTTTTGTTTATTTTTACAATTTCCTCATCCATTTCCTTCACAACAAAAGTTCTTCAAAAAAAAAAAAAAAAAGATTAACACCTTCAACATAGAAGTGATTGCAAGCGATGAAATGTACAACAAACTGTAGGAAGATGTGAGAAGGGTTCACATCTGCATAACGTGAAAGTGTTACAGACTCTTAATCCACATGGTTGAGAGAACCAAATATCTGAACTCAACAGCCTCTGAGTTCTAGTTTTCGGTGTACTGTTAAAGCAGAACTACCCTGAAGTGCCCTGATACTGTCTTTAGGCAGTATCGCCCACCTCTGCAGCCTTCACCCACAGATAAATCTATGAAATCTATCTCAACTCAATTGTGATCGTGATTATGTCTCTTGATTTTATGCGAGGTTGTGTTCTTAAGCAAGTGATTTGTGTCTTCATGAATAATGCAAGTGTGAGAAATCAGAAATGCTCTGAGAGAAATACATTCATGTCACACAAGGTTTAACATAATAATCAAAACCCCCACAGTTAATTATCATCTGACTCTATCACTGGCTTCACTTCAGCTTGCTGTTCTTTGCATTTCACACCTTTAGCCTGGCTGATGAATGGAACAATCGTATTAAGGCGGCTGCATGATTGCACTTAACTTGTGTGGAGTACCATTATACTGGTGCTATCATTTGGAATCAAGGAAGTATCACAAAGTGCAGCGATGGTTTAAATGGGAATGTGCTCTTTGGACAAGTCACGTACATGTCACACCATATAATTATGATCAGTGCAAGATAACTAGCCCTGATGTTACACTGAATTAGCAATTTGGATAGAATCCCAAAGAGCTCAGGATGAATATGTTGAATCAGAGCTGCATCTGACGCCCAGGTGGACGCATGCTGTTTTTAATCTGATCTAAAGCAGGAGGATGTGAAGTAGATGGTCCTGCTGAGTTGCTCTATTTTCCATCTCCTTGCATTTACAAATTTTCTAATGAAATTAAGGGAAAGTGCAGTGGCATGAAAGATTGTTCAAAGTGGTAGCATGAAGCCAAATGATGCTTTTATCACGTTCTGGTCTGTTACTCAAAAGTGCTGTTCAAAGCAGAGCAGGAGAAACGGCAACGAAAAAGCGTTACAACGAAACCCAGCTACATTACGATTCATTATCAGTGACGGGGCCATTATTTCATAATGCATGACAAACCCATCTCGGCTGACACCTGGACGGTGATGTCTGCATCTTTAATCTGAATTTCAATGAATTTGCATTTGATTTATAGGCCCAGTCAAGTTTCCTCTCATAATTAGAACCAGAGAATGAACATTACTTCTTTTTTACTTTCAGAAAGGTCATGTGGCAAAAGCAGGAGCCCTCTCTCAATCTTAAAATTATTCATTAGGACATTGGCTGTTATCCCGTCGATTGATTTTGTCACCAGAATAGATAACTTTAGAATTTTTTGACAGGATTCAGTGGTACCGAGTAATTCAGTCGTAGTTTCAGGTGATTATATGGATATTATATTTTCTGGCCATTTAGTATAGTATTCAACTCATGGCTCTAAAACCTCCCAAAATCTAACATGCTTGTGGGTTTGAGAGTTTCGGTGAACTTCTGGAAAAAGAAGTGTGCAACATGGCAGGGATCAAAATTCTAACATTTCCTTTATTCAATTCAAGATTTGTTTTCCATGGTAAATATTAATGCTACTATTTGAGGTCCATTGCAGAAGCGTAATTTACAAATTATAATGCTAATGAAATTACAGAAATGCTTAAAGTCTGTAAATAAATGACGTTGGTGAGTGATAAGGCCCTCGCATACTCAGACGTCCAATCAAAATGCTTCTGCTCTTCAGTCGTACCTTGCTCACTGACATGATTCCTGCAGAGAATCGAACCACAAACCTCTGTAACTCTACTTCCTGAGCCACAGTCGCACGAGGTCACACAGCAATTTCAGTCCATCTGCTGCTGCTGGGGAGAATTAGATGAGAAGGAGGAAGGTCTTCAAGGTCCTTCTGAGAGAATTGGTTTTGTTTGAGCCGGTGAGAAACCTGATGTCAACAGGTACAACAAACACACATGTACTCACACACACACACACACACACACACACATCTATATCGTTTCAGCTACAGACCCTACACTAGACCACATTGCATAAATGTACCTCTGAAATGCAAAGTGACGCATTTTAGATGTAAATGGCAGTTAAAATGTAAAATATTTGTATTTTGCACCTTTTTGAAGATGCCTTCAGGTTCGGAGCTGACTGCTATCCATCCTCAGATTAATCTGACTCCCAGCAGTGGTAACCAGGTCTATTATTTATTTATTAGAATTCACGCATTTCATTCAACCTTGTTAAAGACAATTCTTTTATAATTATATTTCCTCGCGAGGGTGTTAGTGTCATTAATCAAATCCCTACATTTAACCTTGGGAAATTTGGATTAAACATTATGGGGTATGTGAAAGTTGTTGCTATTTGGTCCTGAGGCTCTTTGGTTGTTCAGCCTGCTATAATCTGGATGATATATTCTAACAGTAAAGCAAGTTATTACTTAAACAACTTAATACCTAGTGTCATCATTCTGGCTGAGAATATATATTATGATATTAACATTTGTGTGGCGGGAAGATAATGTGAGAAGTCTCGTGGATTGTCTTCCAGTGTCACACCGCAGATCTGAATGATCTGCAAACAGGACTAGAACTTAATCTTCTTATTAAATTGTCGTTCACTTTCTCCAGTTGAAACCATTGTCAAAAAAAAAAAGAAGTACCCAATCATTCATCTGATCAAGGACTATGCATTGTCTGGAGGATGAATACAATATCAATATTAAATAACTGATTATTTCAGGTCAAACCATCGGTTGATGTATTTTCAAGACTTCTATTGTGTATTTCTCTGACATCATGAGTGTTTTAGGAAAACAAAAGTAGGAAAGATATAGAAAATCTAAGCGGTAAGTGTAAATGTTTTGCTCCTTGTAACCATTTAGAATTAACTTCACATCCCAGCCCTTCAATTGATTTCTCTTGAACACCGTTATAGGTGAATATTGAGTGAACGGCTGCTGGCGAGAGGTAAAAGGAAATCCATGCATGCAGGAGGGAGATAATGAAATAGAGTGAAGTCAGACCCTTAAGGCACATTCCAGTGACTCGCTTTGGGTCCCATGACAATAAAGATTTTCCCCTTTAATTGAAATCTGGTTATTCTCCAGTCATGGTGGACAACTTTTTAAATAAAGGCAGTGAATCCTCACTTCCTGTTAATTTTACATGACACAGTAATGGCTGCTCCCCTGGATTTACTTGCAATGGCTGATTTTCTGTGAAACTAATGTGTCATAATGTGTCGCTCCTGTTATTATTGTTGATATGAAGTCTAATGGACAAAAAAAAAAAAGCTATTTTAATAGAAAATTACAATTTACTGAATAAGCTGGTTGAGTTCACCTGGCTTAAAAAATGTTCTGTTCAGACCAGAATGAATTGAATAAAGGTTGATGATGAGGTTGTGTGTTGAAAAGGAGACTCAGTCCAGAAGTTTTGTACAAAAGCTGTGAGAAACTTCACGTTTTCCTGACTCAGTTTGGCACAAAAGTTCATAATCCTCCTTTCAATGTGGATTTTATTCAAAGAAACATCAGATGTAAAAATCCATGGTTAAAGCAACAGTTTCTGACCCGTCTTGAGACTTCGTATAGAAAAGCAACTCTTCTCAAATCTACTGTTTTGGCCCATGTTTAACATGTTTTGTTTTTTTTTCTAGATGCTTCATAGGCATGAAACCATATGATCATCATCATTATTGAGCCTAAAATGATGTTGCTTGTTTAAAGTGTCCGAACAAATGATGGCTTTTTATTTTGAAATTTTCCGATTAAATCTAAACTCTTATATTATCAATATTATATAATCCATATTATGGAAACATTTTGCTGTCTGTCTGTCTATGCATAAAATAATGATAAAACCTTACACGACCTTTGATGAGGAAGCTTTTCTGTGTTTTGGTGGTTGAAGGGCCATTGAAATCAACAAGGGAGTCTGAAATATTCGTTTGTTTGGAACAATTTGTGTTATATTCCTTCCAGCTCATTATGCATTTCGCAGCTTGGCAACCTTAAATTACACTGTTGCTGTAATATGACTGATTAATCTATTTCAGTGTTACAAATGCCTCCAAGTGTAAGAAATAGAAGTCTAAATGACTCTGAGATTAGCTTTTTTATAATAGGTTTCACATGAGGGGCAACGTCTATGTTTCCAGAAAACGCAGCTCATTTAACACTTGCATGACAGCCAACAGTTCATGAGGTAGAGACAGACTTGTGGTAAATTGTGGAGTTTGTGAAACAGCCCATTTAGCCCCAGGGATTTCCTTTTTGAATGTAGTTTCAGCTGCAAAATGAAAGGCACTTCTGTGGTCTGAAGCCCGGCTTGGAAAAGCGCTCATTAAGAAAAATAGCTCACACTGACTTGATCGCTTTTTGCAAAAGTTGTCATGTGACCATGAATGTTTTTCTAGGCATGAAGTGATTGTCCTTTTCCGTGTCAGAGAGAAATGTTGCAGCAAATCCATCATGTGTCTTCGGCTGTCAGGCCCTGGGAAGAAAACAATTAAAAGTTCCCCACACAGGTCGATTTGCTCTAATAGTCAATGAAGCAGCACCCCCCCCCCCATGTGGGGGGTGGTGGGAGTGGGGGGCCTGAGGACGATAGATTCATTAGGAAATGCCAGTGGAGGAGGAATGCATGCAGAAGACAATTAAATGTCCTACAGTATATGAGTTTTGAGCCCCAAGGGACAAAAAAGGAAGGGAAAAGAAATAATGAGAAAGAAGAGTACAGAGCAAAGTTGACAGGGATTAGTAAGCGGTTAAAAGGGATTGGCTTAAAACAAAAAAGAGAAGAACATGCTAAAGCTTGAGTCAGACAGGCTGCAGGAGATCGAGACGACATCCAGAAGAAATTCAGGAAAGTTCAAGATGAGATTCAAGAGATACTTCAGAACTCTGAGGCATTGGTTGCTCTTGATTTTTGACATTCTTTCCCTAAGTCAACAGTCACACACACGGGTGTAAATAAAAGTTTCTCTGCATGTGAAAAGACAAAAATGCCGTTTTGGCATTCAGACATGTCATAATTTGTACCCACTGATGCTGCTGTAATGCTGGTGCTAGCAGAGGTTGATGCCCACAATTGCTGTCAATCAGTTACCATGAATCACATGTTCAGACCATGAATGCTGCTTGTCACTGATGTCTATAATGCAATCATGAAAACGCAGCGTATTGAATCACGGGGCGTATTGTTCACTAACAATACTTTGCACGGCATTGATTTTAACCAATAGTCTGTGAGCCCTCTGGCACAGAGATGTGGCTCATTGATGACGCTCTGTCAGGGGGACGAAAAGGTCAGTTGAAGTGATTGATACCTTCATTTATGACTGGTAATACAAATAGCATTACTCATGCATTTTTAATACTCAATCTCAATGACATTTTCTCCAACTGGGCCATAGAAGGCGGTATAAGCGACAGTCTTAGCAGCAGCAGCCTTATGTTTGGGTTTGTGAATGTGAAGTACCCATGAAACACATCATACTAACTTACAGGCGATGGTACCACGCCACTGTGGAGGCTCTTTGAGCGGTTGTTTATGGCTGCGGCGTGAGACGAGAGAGGAGATTGTGCCCCCGGGCAGCCTCGGTATGGATTGGTTGTGGAAACTTTGATCCACGCAGCGTGACTTTAAGGTGACGGGTCAGCGATCGAGCACGGCCCATTGTCTTTGAGGAGTATGTTTAAATTGCTAGCCAGAATGGATTTGAATGGCAAACACAGACAGGTACACTGAAGGGATTAAAAAACATTAGCAAGAAAACTTTCTCTGCTTTAAAATTGCATATTAATTGCAGGTTATGTTAGAATTTCCATCTGATTTTAAGTTCCGAGACATATTGTCCAGTTAATTCCAAATTACTGCTCACTTTTTATACATAGGAACAAGGACTGGGGAGAATATGGTGTTAGCGACAGAGTTGAACAGTACAGCATGACTTGAGCTATGCTACTGAGATGCTGGAGGCAGTTCTGAAGTCCTGGGATGACCATTAATGAGCTCCAATCCGAACCCCCTCTGAAAACTTGTGGGTTTGGTTGTCTAAATGGATGTGACAGCCTGAACATTCTCCAGACTCAGCAGCAACTGCAGGCAGCTGTGACTGAAGGATGACACCCAGAGGTTTGTGCCGGTCCATATGGAGGAGGATGACTGACTGTTGCTCATGTTTGTGGTGTTGTTTATGTCTTGTCTCTATTTTGTTACTGACTAAAATAAAATAATTGTTCAAATTCAATCACTCATCAGAGAATAACCTGGCAGTTGGTAGGTCCTTCATCAAGTTTAGAGTGAATGAACATTAGATGGACAAATCAGCTAATTGTTTTATCACTTAAAAATGAATAGGTTTCATCAAACATTGTTTGGTCAAAATCTGAATGTGAAATGCTTTTAAGGCCATATACAAATTTTATGACATTTGCATGAGCTTTACCTGCATGTGGTGTTCAGTTCTAGTTGCATGGTGAAAATGACATCTGCTAAACAGTGTTGTCATTAGCATGGTGTCATGCATGTGTCTGGACACAATCAACCAATCGGTATGCTCTTGATGTCAATTAATGAGATGATCTATACTGTAAGGTAGTGGTAGGGAAGAGGGTAGCTAGTGAGCATAGGATGGTGGTGTGTAAGATGAAACTGGTGGTGAGGAAGAAGACAAAGGTAGAAGAGAGACCCACATGGTGGGAGTTGACAAAGGAAAAGTGTTGTGTGACTTTTAGATAAGAGGTGAAATGGGGTATTGGTGGACGGGAGAGGCTCCTAGAAGACTGGACCATTACAGCCAAGGTCATCAAAGAACCAAGCAGGAGGGTACTGTACTTGGGGTGTCTTCTGATGGAACGGGGGAAAAGGAGACTTGGTATTTGAACCCTAAATTACAGGAAACCGTACAAGGAAAGAGGATAGCGAAGACCAGGTGGGTCATTAAGAGGACTGAGGTGAGGAGACAAGAATACAGTGAGACGCAACATAGAGCCAAACTAGAGGTGGCAAAGGTCAGACAAGAGGCACATGATGACGTGTATCCCAGGTTGGACACTTAGGAAGGAGAAAAAGATATCTACAGGATGACCAGACAGAAGGTTTGAGATGGGAAGGACGTGCAGCAGGTCAGGGTGAGTGCGGATAGAGGTAGGATAGGAAATGTTTTAACTGGTGCCAGCAGTGTACTGGGTGGATGGAAGGAATACTTCGAGGAGTTAATGAGTAAGGAAAATGAGAGAGAAGGTTGAGTAGATGATGCAAATGTGGTGGACCAAGCAGTAGCAGTGATTAGCAAGGGTGAAGTTTGAATGGCACACCATTTGGCGACCACTGACGGGACAAGCCAAAAGGAAAAGAAGAAAATCTATTGTGATTAAATGGTATCCATACATTCAGATAGGAACTAAACCAAGAAACTAATTTTATTTACATATTTATTTCTCTACCTTGTGCCTCTTACGATGAAAAAAGATAAACAAATCTGCTCATTATTATACTGAAGGTTCCATGCATAACTAATTCCCAACAGTAAATTACTGTTTTAAACCTTGACATATCAGCACAATTACACCAGTCTCAGCGGTGTCGGCAAATGTATTATTGATCAAAATGCTAATTAATTACATGATATCACGCAGCAGGAAAGTTAGAGAGCAGAAAGTTGCACTACGGGAAACGGACGTTTTACCTTGGTGGCACAGTAACTCAATGGGTGACGCCGTTGCCTCGCAGCAAGAAGGTTCTGGGTTCAGTTTCCAGTGAAATGGCTCTAATCTATCCTACTGGTCCAGCATCAACATGCATGGCTATGGTGATGCATGGCCATGTCCACCGTAACTAAAGACATGTTCCTCCCATTCCTCTTTCTCTTTTGCCTTCATTAAAGAGGATATGTGTTGACCAATAATTTTTAGAATTATTGAAAAACCACGAGATTACTTTTCTACTGAAAAAATGTTCAGGGGTGCAGCACTGATGAAGCAGCAGCAGCATTAACTGAATCTAAAAACTAAATATGTGTTGTGTGTAGAAGTTGTAAACGCATATCTTTGAGCAATCCACTGCTAAATGTAAAATTACTGCACAGGAGACAAATTGTTTTTTTTTTTGTTTTTTTGTGCAAGGTTTTCTGTACCCAAACCAAAAATACTAAAAACATTTTTAAAAAAGTTTCCATCATGGGGATTCTATTTTAAATACTAACAATTTATTGATGACCTGCATATCTGCCTGAATCCAAGCCAATTGATTTGAGGTTCACATAGATGAAAGTTTGGTCATAACTTTTCCCAAGTAAATTACCGAAATTCATTCAGACTTTAATTTTCCTAGTATGCAAATTTTTCAGAAAGACTTCAACGCTGGGTCTCTGCTGGTTTTATTTAAAATTGAGTTTTAGATTAAACTTGTAAAAGGAAAGTAGTTACATCTGAAATTGCGAGACATTTGCCCTTTGGGATTTTACTGAAAAAAAAAAGTCTTATCGGCTCCGAGAATAGAACCATTTTTAACTCATCATGCAGATCTATTGCTTATTCCAAGCACATCTGTCAATATGCTTTTGAAACAAAAAGCCAGAGGGGACTGACCTGACTCATCAGCTCCTTTTTGGCCATCGAACACTTCACAAAGCCTTCACACTCTCACATTAATGTCTTATTTTCAGATTAGAGAATGTTGCTTGCGCTTTATCTGTGTGAGGTGTGAGCTGGCAAGTCAAGAAACGGAGTATCAAACAAATTCAACCTTCAGTAACTTCAAAAATTATTTTACATTATTATAATTTAAATTTTTATATTTGTAATAAAACCTTTTAATCAGACATACTTTTAGAGTTGAAAAAAATACAGTAATATATTAAAACTAAATTCTAAAGTGTGTCGTATCCAAAGCTGTTTAAGTCAATCCACTGGAAAGTTCTTAAAGACGTTTCGTCTCTCATCCAAGAGACTTCTTCAGTTCAGACACATCTTCAACCTAATTGCTTGTCTATTTACTTTAGATACTATGTAACATGAAAACAGCAGAGTTAGAGGTGTGTATTACTAAAATATTTATTTCCAGTCATGTAAAATACATTTGAATGTCTAAGCTGGCTTTTCAATGAGACATTAACACCAGACATGATATTGTACTGTAAGGAATTAAGGAACTGATTTCTCAAATAAAAGTGCTAACATTTGATAGACGTTCAACAATAAATACTGATTGGTTACATCCAGTGGAACAGAAGGGGAAATCCCGTATGGCAAACACGTACCTGGTAAGAAACAACAATATTCTCTAATATATGGGAGTGACAAACATATGTAAACACTGTCATGTAAAGCTATAGAGAAACGTCTGATAAAATACTCTTGATAGAAACAAGGTACTGTACTGCATTTCTTTTTTCCACAAACACCTTAAAGGATGGTAAAAAGTGACTGCATTGAAACTCAGACCGTACTGTCAAACCTGGCCTTCCACCACCTCTTGTAGAGCCGTTCTTTGTTCCAAACTGGGCTTCCCAGCATGCGTGTCATCTTGGACAGGTCCGACTGTACCTCAAATAAAAACGACCTGATTGTCTGGTTTACAGAAGCTGTCCTTGTGACAGTATGAAGGCTCAAATCTCAACACAGCAAAGTGGATTCAGTGCATTTTCCACCATGGGGACAAATTTGTGACCTGATTGTGTTTTCGCTGGACAGGTGTGTTTGCTTGAAAACACAATCCCTGCCCCCCAAAACCTGTTCCACACGTTACTCTTTACTTCCATTTCCACAATCTTGATGATGGCGATGGTTCAGTTTTCAGTCATCCAGCTCTGTCTCCATGTGAGCCTCTTGGATCCAGGTCACTAATCAGACACTAATCATAGACTGACAGTGGAGTGCTGTCCTGATCATCTTTCCCGTGTGGCCTCACGCTGAACAGAAGCGATGCTCTGTTTTAACTTCTTGGTAAACACCTGACTGACTCTTCCACAGTAGGTATGTGTGATGTTCTGCAGCAACGTTTCTAGTGGTTGGAGCAACGAGGTCTCCATGTCCTCACCGAATGGGTGCTGCAACAAAGAGAAGGATGTGCAGGTGTTAAATTTAAGACTTCAAAGTAAAGATTAGCATCTATTACAGTTTTATATCTCCACCAATGTCTGGCGGCTGCACCTCTTTTCCACTCAACTCACTCTTATGAATCAAAAAAAGACTCAAAACATACTTTTGAAGAAAATAAACCATAAATCAGTGGTTTTACACCCCCACCCAGACAGCTATAAAACAGACAATAAGAACTGCATTCAAGTTGTACAAATCAAATGGCGCATTTATTGCTGTCAGTTCAGGACATTAAAATTCTGCATTTGATTCATACCTGTTACTTCAGAGTGGACAATGAATATCCAAAGCTACAAATAGTTAATTAACTATTATTAAGAGTCAAGGCGTTACATAATGGAGCCATGCATTTTGTTTTAATACATATTTTCTTTTAAACTACTAAATAAGACAAAATCACTGTTTTATAGCATCTCATTTGATTCTGGTTTGGGCAAGCATTGGGTCACTCAAAGCACACTTTCTTTATTATCTTTCATATACTGCAGGAGGCAATAAAGCACCATTAACAGCTTACTATTGATTTTTATGTGCATGCTGCTGGTAGGTTGTCCACACAGCCATCATGATGTCTCAAACTAGCGTCAGCACTAAAAATTTTACAACTCTTCTGTGGGCTTGGCTGGGTAATGGTAGTGCCCTTTATTGCAAGCTCCTGTGCTGCTTGGGAGAGCCTGCCTTGGGAGCGGAGCTGAGTAAGGAGGTCTTGGTGGGGTGGAAATGAGAGCTTCCTCTAGCACTGCCTGCTCCCGGCTATAGGATGCTGTGCTTAAAGGACTGAGTGGGATGCTGAATGGGGGTGGGGGGGGGTGTGTGTCTAAAGAGCCACAGCAACAGGAAGGACTGATTAAAGCATCAACACAATTGAGCCTATAATGAAGAATAAAAGGTGCTTCAGTTAGACCAGGACCTTTTTTCCTCAGTAACTAATTGCACTACAGAGATCTGTTTTTGTGTGTTTTTTTGTTTAATAGGAGACATGTGTTACGCTTATTAATGTAAAACCAGTGCACTCTTCCACCTCCTAAACTCAGGTAATGTCTGATATGTAATATCTTGGATGCTGTACGTGTGTTTGGGCTGTCAGAGAGACTGATGGAGGCATGAGAGCCGAGTGGCGTATAATGAAGCCTGCTCGTTTACCTAATGGCTGAGAACATTGCCCGCACTGATAGTGGCCAGGATGGGCCCTGTGGCGGTAATGGATGGAGACCAGCTAATGAAGCCTCCCTTGTTCCCCCGATTGCTGTCTGCACGCTGGCCGGTGTGCCGAACTCAACAAGAGCAGATCGAAGAGAGCTGCCAATGCTCTGGCTGATTTTCCTGCTCACTTATGAAGAATGTCTGGTGGACTTTTAAGCTTTAACAGCTGAAATGGGTTTGGAGTAATTTTGACAGATGTTATCTGTTGTCCGTTATATATTTTAGAGTGCCAGCGATTCACTGTTAGTGCTCTGTGGGGAGGCATACCAACTTAAGGATGCTAACAGTTCTGATAATGTTTAGGTTTTACAGAAGGTGTTAAGAGACAGCCAGACCTCACCAGCTGTTCCAATAAAGCCAAATCTGGTTTAAGCACAAACCCTACAGCGTCTCTAATTTTTCCTTCCCTTTTTTTTTTTTTTCTGCCAGTAATGTTTGCTGAATAATTACACAAATGTTTGAGGCAATTACTGCTTTCAAACCTGCCATGAAAGTAATGAACTGGCAGGTGGGCTGCACAGACAGGATAGGAAAGTTAGAGAGTATAACATGTTAATAGTTTAGGTCTTCTGCTAGCTTTTGTGTGCAGCGGCTAAAACTGCATTTTCCTTCAGTTATAAATATTTTTTTTACTGTTGGCAGTTGGCTTTCAAATAGTTTCTGTCAATGATTCTAGTTTGCAGTAGCATTTGACAGTTTAAAGACAACTTCGGTTGGCCACCAAACAGATCCCTATATAATGACACTCCACAATTTGAAATCACACACCCTGTGACTAATCACTCCGCAACACACTCCATGGATTTTAGAATTTTAGTTGACAACAATCTCGAGCCATCGTTCCAGTAATCGAAACTGGGTGAGGCTCATTTGTCTGGTTTGGGAAGAGCTGAGACAGGATGACTGAAATGTTTAACAGACTATTGATTAAGCACTGTTGGACGGAAGCATCCGTAAGAGAAAAGCAATGGCCCGGAGTGCCTATTGATAATGTAATGACTTGTAAATGTTTCCTCAAGCTGTCCAGTCTACTGACACAACATCCCCACACAAGACTAGAAGAAAAAGAAAGTTTGTGAGTCTCTTCACTAGAATTAAACCATTCAAATATTATCTTCTTACATGAACTTTTTTAAGTTGATGTTCTCAAATGCTCTAAATAAACTAAATTAACTAAAGCCCACCAAAAGATTTTTGCACGGCTTGTCGATTGTTATGGAGGTGATTTTTACTTTACAATAGGGCCTCAGAAAAACCACAGATTAATGATTATAGAGGTTGTCTATACCTTTTCTATTGCCTCATAGATGGCACGAAACGTTGGCTGTTTATCATTGTGGTAAACTCCTCTGTTACCATGGAGAATGAAGACACCTTCATGTTCAGCTTCTTGACAGTTGCTGCCATAGATACAGTGGTCTGGACGGTAGTTCCACTGGCAGGGAAACACATATAAGCTTTCTGTAAAGCAGCAAAAGGCATGATTGATATTGATGTTGGTGATGAATAACTGGGTTGATTCAATATCAATTAATCCCCCGCAAGTATTTACACATTTGATGGCAAATGCTTAAAACACAACATTTTTATTAAAGCTTTCTTTGTGGTATAAATGACACTAAGAGAAGAAATAATGCTGTGTTTGTGGTTCTACAAACCTGGGTTATGATGAAATATGATATTTAGGAGGTCCTGGTCACCCCAGGTGATATTGAGTTTGTACTTCTGAAGAAGGGGCATCAGAATTTCCTCCCATCGCAGTGCAACTGTTGTCATATCATTCTGTAAGTAAAGAAAGGTCAATACGTCAATATGTACATATAGCTGGAATATTATTACGTCAGTGATTCACATCTACTCAAGGAAACTGTTCTGCCTGTCAAGAACCCTGGTGATGGATTAGAAAAAGCTACAAGAGCGCCCTCAGTTGGTTAACCTTGGTGGTGCAGTTACTCCTGACACAATCTTCAGCATTCTCAACCCTCTTTACAATTCAATTATTAAGCGAATATGAGGATGTTGTTTCAAAATCAGACAATACCTTGAAATATTTTTTCCTGAGTCGCGTCATGTTCATAAGCATGACCCCTGAGTTAATACCCGTTTTGCCATAGTATGGGTGGCGGGCAAAATGGTTGTACCATCCAATGCGTGGCTCCTCATGTTCTGGAGCCATGGCAGCTAACTGGGTTGAATTGAAGAGAGACAGGAATGCCCAGATGTCCTCTACTGGCTGCAGAAAAAGAATATCTGTGTCCACATAGAGCAAAGAATCCACGTCATTCAGGATCAGCTGTAAAACAAACCGTACAAGACTTAGGAGCATTTCTTTCTAATTGTTAGTCATATGTATGAATCATGACTACCAAGTTACCGGCAGGAAGAGCCTCTGAGAAGCACAAGGTTTGAAGAGCATCTTCCACTCTTTTATATTACCCTTAGGAAAAGTGATGGGGTAGATGGTGAAGTTAAACTTGGTCTGAAGTGTCCTGGGCCAGGAGTCCAGCTTTAGGAAAAGATGAGTAGAAATAAAAACTGCACTTCAACAAAATCCATGCATGAGTTTTATTCTTGATATGTTTGCTCTAGTAGTGTATTTCTCTTGTAGGGTTCAATTTGTATGACACTGTTCATTTTCCTAGTCAAATATTTTCCAAATACATTGGATCTGGCTATAAAGCACATTATCTTGGGCCAGATCCTGCTGTAGCATGGCCTTCCTGCTTGTTGGTCTCATAATATAATGACCAACTGCCTTGCTTGTCTTTAAAGATTGTAATATTTAAAATTTACCTATGTTGTAATGTATAGTTATCTCAAAACAGATACAGTATCATGAATTCACTTTCCAAACAATAATTTTTTTTCATAAACTTTATCATGAATTTATTTCATTTTTAACACACATTCCTCTTTCAATTTCTTGAATTTGCTTTTGGTAATTTGTAATGTCTTCCTAATTTCATTTTGTGTGGCGCTAAATATGGCACAATAGGTCCTCTGCAACGGATACAGTCACTGCTCTGATGCTTTAAGAAACTGCACACCCAAAATTTACATAGTGTACATAAAAAGCAATGAGACATATAGTTTTATAGGAGAGGACACTTACAGCATTTCTGAAGCCGTCTTGCAGATCATCTTCAGCAAAGATATAAAAGTGCAGAGGCTTTTGACTGAAGAGAACAGCAGATTTCAACATGGTGAGAGCCTCCTCAAGCCGGGGGCCACAAGCCACCACAGCCAGGTGACTTCTCTCATCCCTAAGTTCCCTGACTGCAGACCCTGACTTTGCTCTAAGAGAAGACAGAAAAAAATTAATCAGATATGAGTATTAAACTTTATTCTTGCAACAGCACAGTTACACTGAACAGCATAAAAAGTTGTAAAACTATAAGCAAGCTCAACTGTCTGGCACTAATGTACAAGATCAGTATCCAGGGCTGATAATTATGTACGACATAACATAATTTATAGTCCCAAGTCACAAAAGTTGGAACATGAAGTCAATCCATCCATCTTGAAACGCTTATATAGAGCCGGGTAGCGGAGGCAACAATCTAAGCAGGGATGCCCATACCTCCCTCTCCCCAGACTCCACAACTAGCGTTCCCAGGCCAGCCGAGAGATCTAGTCCTTTCAGCGTGCCCTAGGTCTTCCCTGAGGCCTCGTCCCAGTAGAAGGGAGGCATCCAAATCAGATGCCCAAGCCACCTCGGCTGGCTCTGCTCGGTATGGAGGAGCAGCGGCTCTACTCCGAAGTCCTCATCCTATCTCTAAGGGTGTACAAAGGCATTCTATAGAGGATACAAGTGGCTGAAACTCATTTCAACCATTTGTATCCAGGATCTTGACCTTTTGGTCATGACCATGACAACAAAGTCTCAATGAAAAGAGAATACAATGATTTGAAACTTTTTTTAAACTGAAAAACAAAGAAATAAAACAAAAAAAAAAACCCTAGATGTATAGTGTTTTTAGTAAGCATGCATTCATACTAAACTTGTTAGCGGTAAAATATTTTTTTTAAAAAGTTGGGGCCAGCACATTACATAACCTTTCATTTAACAACCAACACCCACTTGGAGGACTCTCACTGTTGATGTTTGGAATTCTACCTCATTTTTGCCCGATATACAATTTCAGAAAAATTTTTTTTACTGCCATTTGAACCTCTTCCCATCTTTAATAATGAATTACCAAGTGAGCTGATTGGTAAAACATAGACATTGCTTTTGTAAAGTTGTAAAGTTGCACATACCTGGGAGATGATTCCAACAAGCAGTTCATTCCACATACATCAGCAGGCACTCTCCTGTAAGGATTCCAGTAAGAAACTGACGATGATTTACACCTGACAGAAAAAAAACATGATCATTTGGATCGTTTGGACAACAGAACGACGTTTAGAGAATATACCAGATTAGATTTGTCCAGAACTGCATACTCAAGTTAGTTGCCTAATACTGTAGTCTTTAAATCAGCTAAAAGCTAACGAGGCACAGAATTAGTTAGCTGTGGTAACTAGACAAGGATTAACAACATTTGACAGAACATAAACGGAACTATAAAACGACACATTTAATAGGCTTTATATTTTACGTCAATCCAGTTCTATTAAACTTACTGTCGACTCGGTCGCTATCATAAACTAAGGCTAGGGATTCGTTAACATTACCAGCTGCAAGTCAAAGTTTTAAAGGCTAGAAAACTCTGATCCTGCCTAAAAGTCACACACTTGTCATGTAGTCAGACAGCAAGCTTCAATGTATCCCGAGCGCTATATTGCAAAAAAAAAAAAAGAAAAGAAAAAGAAAGAAAGCATAGTGACAGGTTATCAAAATTAGTCACCTTCCATGAGCCAGCCGTTTTCGAAGGCCAGCCAGTCCTGGTCTTTTCCTGAGAAGATGTGCCGTGTCATGACCACCCCTGTCCGGTACACCTTGTTCTTTCAGGTCCCAGTCTTCTCTGCCTTCCAAAGTGGAGGCTAGTTGATTGAAGACATACAAAAGCGCAAAGAATGTAACAAATACGGATAAGAGAAATGCGTGAGAATAACATCTCATTTTCGTTTCAAGCTTCACGCATTAACTTCACATTTCACTTTGTATTAGCTGCACTAATGGATTTAACACTACCTAAAAATAATCTCTCCGGCCACAACCGAATAGCAGAGTTCATGTTTACACTTTTCAGCCCCGCCCACATCCGTTATACGCATGTTCCGTTTTGCTTGCCATCCGTCACTACAGAGCATGCGCAGTTGATTTGCATAGGTACCCGTAGGTTGCGATATAGAAGTACAGTACTGTGCCTTTATCATTCCACTTATACTCCCACGACCCTGACATACAGTATTTCCTCCTCCTCCATTCTTTTTGGAAGCTTCGTGTAGTCTTAAATGTCTATAATACTTCCCATTTCTAATAAGAAAATGAATATCCAAGTAATAACATTTTATTTTACATTATTTTACAATTAAACCATTCTATAGATTAAATTATGCTCAGCTCTAACAAGTGGGGAATTGTTACAATAATTATTCAATATTTTTACTCCGATGCTAGACAGTAAAACATGTGATGGCATCTGATGGTAAAATATGAAAAGAATGAGGCCTGTAATCAACTGTGTTGTTATAATACAAGGACACAAGACATAAAATAATGCAAGATGATATCATGAACATAGAAAACCATTAAGTGCAAGTAACAGAAAATTAATGGAAAAACTACAATTCTGAGATGACTATCCACATATTTTCTCTTAACGCATCATTTATTCTGTGCAATGACTGACAATGATGTTGATGTAACACTCATGTGTTAAAAATACAAGCCATATCTGCACAGTTCCACTGCAATATGTCTTGATTTTGTCATTATCTTGCTGCATTAGTTCTTTAATCTCAGCCTCCTGAATAATTGGGAAGGCAGTGGACAAAAGTCCCTAATGGAACAGAATCCTTCTGCATGTCTAAAGTACTTTTAAAGTACTATACACTACACCCCAGGCCATTTGTTATATTCTTCTACAAACATTTAATGTTTCCTGTAAAAATGCTCAGGTAGGGAGGTACTTGTTGTGGATATTGATCGGTGGTGCAATGTGATATCCAACTAGTGTTAGCCTTGGAGGACCCAGTGAACATGTGTGATTAAATGCTAAAAGGGTTGGCCAAACATGTTTCCAGTAGGACCAAACACAGAACACAGAGACAGACCAGATATCGACAGGCTCCAGAGCCTGATACAATTAGCAGCAGTTTGCCATTACTTCAGTGAGTTAATATCATTCATCAATACACACCAAAGTCAGAGTTCTGAGGAAGTTAGAAAAACAAAATATTTTGGGGGGTAAAATTTCATCCAGTTTGACCTGGTGATTGAAAATTAGTTGTGCCACTAAAGTTGACATTTTTTTACTAGTGGTCACTGGTCGGTTCAAGTTTACATTGAAGTGGCAAAATATCACTATGGGTCGGTCTAACATGGTATATCTGATTGATTTTTCCAAAACAATTCCATTTTGCAGTATGATTTCTGGTTGAGGTTATAGTGCAGAAGAACAGGTTGTGCGTTCATTAAAGAGCCTTCCACATATGTTGAAGAGAACCTGGAGACCCTTCATTCAGTGTTATCAGAGCTTGAGCCGCTTGGAGAGTTTTGTTCTGCTGAGGCAACACTTGTTGAGGTGGAAATGGGTTTGACTTTCTCCTTAAAGTCTGTGATTATTACAGTCAAATCTCCAACTGTGACCTCTAGATGCTGTGCACTGCTCCTGTCGATGTTTTTTAACCTGGGCCTTGTGAAGACAGAAACAAAAACATTTAAAAATTGCAATAAATATTTCACTGGTGGAAATAGCCTTGAGTGCAACATTAAGTTCAATACCTCAAATTTTTATGACTTTTTTTCAGTGCTGACTCTTTATCACTCTTGTCTGATTTTTCTCTTCTCTCCTTTTTCGGTTGTGAAGGTGGTGCAAACTGCTGATTTACTTGCTGTGCAACCAGCTGAGAGACAGGCCGTGGTTTTCTGAAACAGACAAAAGTAGGTTATTACATTTATAAATGATGAACAGTGTGACTACTCATTATGGCTATAAGGAGGAGGCAAGCACACAAAAATATAAAACAAAAGTTCACACGGTTGACTAACAATAAGAAGCACAGATACCTTTTCTACACTGGTGGTATTATTTTGTGGATGTGGTGCTGTCTTCTGAGTCAAAGGGGGAGTGATTTTTACCCTGACATACACTCAAGAACCTAATATGGTAATGTTAATATTTATTTAAGAATTTTAAAAAAGTGGTATAACTATTTGTATTTATTTGTATTCATTAAAGTGCCGGAGTGTGACTTTTCCTTCAAACTGGTGTGACACTAGGTGTTGGGTGCCAAAAGGTAGGCGTGTTTTTTTTTTTAAGTTAACTGATTGAAATCAACTTAATAAAACTTTACCATTAACTGATTTATGCACTTAATGTGCATCATTGATTGCAGAATTATAAAAAAGTTCAATGTAAGTTATAAAATTCAGGTTCTTAATAAGGTTATTTGGCATATCAAATTTTGTATTAATGATACTATCAATAAATTTAAATCATCACTGTGTAAAAACTTTTGCATTTCTCTCTCTAAAAACATTTGTTTTCTTGCAACTGTTACGTTTAATAAATTCCCAGTGAATATATTGAGGACCACATACCTAAACCATACCCAGATCTAATTTTTGACTGAACAGCAACAACACACACACAAAAAAAAGTAATGGAGTGTGCTTTCTTTTTAAATCTGACAGCGATCGGTTCTGTAGTGTTTTGGTCTTTGAAGGCTAACATCATCCGCACCGGTCTTACCGGGTTGACGTCCCCTTCCTGACATCACACATCAGACACTTGAACGCCTCAGCGCTGTTCCGGAACGTGCAGACGCTACAGTCCCAGAACCCATCGTCGGAGCACGGCTTGGATTGCCGCTTCGGCCTTCAAACAAAGACAAAACACACACACACACACACTGTGATCACGGCAACAACGTGCGAGATAAGATCAAGGAAAACACGACAACCGGAAAGCCCCTCGTTCAGTGACAGGGAGCTTTCCAACCACACAAGCCAGTCCGTCCTGCGTTACAGCAGCAGCCAGCCGCCATGAACAGTTGAGTAAAACGTTTCCATCCCCCTTTTACCGAGATTCCTGGGATTAAACGACCCCATAAAGTCTCCCGTCATAGACACCGTGGGGTAGGTTTACCTCGTGGGGCTTTTCTTGTCTCCCATTTTGAGAAACTTTGAGCGTTGAATGGAGAAGAAAAGGATCAATGTTACAGCATTTAGCCGCCGCTCAGCTGTCGCGGAAACTCCGGGCGAAGGACGGTCACGTGACGGAGTTAGCCAATCACTTTTAATGTAATCACAACAGAATAACAATACGTGACGCGACGGCGTTGAGAAGCGCTTTTCAAACTGTTCGGCGTGGTGCGAGAGGTCTGCGGGTCAGCAGGATGGAGGCAGGAATGGGCATAAAAGTATGAGTAATAAAGCAAAGCATCGTTAGAAAAGAGCTCTTGTTCGGTTAATTCAAAAGTAGACACCAGGTCTTTTCTTCCAGATTTGTGTTTTCAGTGACAAATAAGTAGTCAGTCAAGCTTGAACAAACTTTTTCATGTTGAACGTTAACACAAAGACTATAAAGAATTTTACATATATTTTTCCTCAAATTGGGTAAGAAAAAATGCACCGTCTTCTATAAATTACAGTCCTGGACATCACATCAAGGACTGTGCTGCCCCTGTAAGAGTTTCAGTGGATTGTTTGAGCTGCTGCACAGTTTGTCCCTGCATGCTTCTGTAGTTCTTTGCTGTAATTCAGCTCGTCATGACAGTTTTCTCCACTCACCGTTCTTTCTTCCTGCTGTACCTAGAAGGCTCATTAGTCTATGAGTAAATGCACATATTGCTTGAGTGACATAATAGTTATATTGTCCTGTTTGGTTTACTGTTTGTAAAAGTTACGTAATCGCGCTACCGATGCTGTAATTTATATTATGTCTTGTATTTATGAATGTATAAGAATCAAAGCCTGATGCTGTAGTTTATATTATTATGTTTTGTATTTATGAATGTATAAGAATCAAAGCCTGACATGCTGTTTTTGTATGTGTTAGTTTCACAGATCTCAATCAATCAATAAAATATCAAACCTGCCTGAAGACTCTGATGTTTTATTGGGAAACTGCTCAAGTATCTGCCAAGGTAGAAGTCAGCTATATTCTTGCGATTGCAGAATAAGCACTATTATGGGAATATATGGGAATCTTCAAATATGTGTTATAAGTAAGCAGTGATCTATATTTATTACAAATTAAAATTCAAAACATGAACATCTATAATAAAATTCGCAGATGAGTTGCAAATCCAGTTTCCTGGAAAAAAACACACCATAATTTGCATTATATTAAATTACCTAAGTCAAACACGTTCATCTTGAGTTTTGATGTTGGAAACCATTATTTTGAGTTGTGTGCTGTGTTTGAAGATTATCATCTACCCCCATGACGACCTTGAGGGAGTTCAGGCATTACCACCAAACACCACTAGGGGAGGGTGGCGCTGTTTCTGGACACACGTTATTCAACGAAGAAGAGCAGACAGGAAAGATGGCGGGCGCTTCGACGACGGCCGTAAACGAAGGAAAGAGACCCTAACAGGCGCACCTGCGGCGTGGGTTATTTTATAAATGTTTTATTTTCACGAGCACAACGTGTCTTGAATATTAAATTCTAATGGGAGGAAATGCATAGACCACGGCTGGTGGTCCGAAGAATTCAATACAGCATTTCATGAGTGAGTTTTGTTAAGACGTTTTGGGTTGTGATGCTAATTAGCTCGGCTTACCTAAAATAACTTACACGACTGAGATTTTTCGTCGAGCCAAGATAGCAGCAGAAGCATTGTCGTCTCTGTCAGATTTCCAGGGTTTATACTGTTTATACTAATTTAACACTCTGGAGTTATTCGCAAATTGTAAATAGTGGCTTACGTCAAGGAACAGCATAAACCAAGGAAATGTTTTCTTTGGTATTGATGGCAGAAATTCATGGCAGACTTGTAAGTGGTGATTCTATGGACATACTAGGGTTTTAGATTTCTGTTTCCCATGTGGCTGTATCTCTACAGCGCTCTGGACAAAAGGTGGCTATGTTGACTCACATGGAGAAGTCTTCTCCAATTTCTGTCATTGTAGGTTCCTCATTCTCTCAGAAGCCATCTTGAGGTAAACGGTGAACCAAACCCCTTCGTCCTACAATCAGTAAGTGGTTAGGGTAAACACTACGCAAGTAGTCTGTCAGTAAAATCTTACATTGCATTAATTCATTTATGTTTGACACTTAACAAACTTAACAAAATCTCACAACTGTATTTGCATCACTTGAAAGTGCAAGTTTGGATAACGTCAAACTGTAGATGGCTACAGTTATTGGATAAATGATTTCACACGGTTCTCACTTGGGTAGCACATTGTTGTTTTTCACCTTGTGAAAGCCAGCATGGTGGATGAGGACCTCATTGTGCAAAAGTCTATTGTATCTAATGATGAATAAGAACTTTGACACATTTACATTGAGTCATGGGTGTCCAAACTTTTGTAAGGAGGGCCAGATTTGATATAGTGAACAGTCCCTTAGTATGTCATCTCAATATGTTTGACAGGTCTGGTTGGAGAGCAGTGGTAGGCATATAAAATGTGAGAGACTTGGTCTTCATCGCAAATGGTTCTTGTTCAAGGTCATAACAGAGAACCAATGCTAACACAAATACGATGATCCAAAGAAGCTTAACATTTACATATACAGCTGCTGGTAAAAAGACATGAAAGAGAGCTGCAGGTGTCGCTGCGTCACTCTTTATCACACTCCATCAGGTGAGACAGCATCTCCTCAGGGTCCATTGTAAAGGGAGAGGAGAATATCAACATGTCCTTTTTGATAGCGGCAAAATCCCTAAAGCTTCCCAGTGAGGGATGTGATGTCTGCTGCATATGGTGTCGTTTGCACACATGTATTATTGCCAACCATGATGTCCTGCAGAGCTGGGAAATATATGACGCAGGGCTTTGTCAGTGACAAGTATCTCTTAAAAAGTTGTAGTTTCATCCCAAAGGCCGTGATTTGTCCAACTTGCTGGTTCTCTACTGCGTGTTTTTGTTGAAGGCTGGCATTCAGATGCTTTATTATGTCAGCCAAAAACAATTTAAGCCTGCCATCCATTTGGTGTTTGACAGTTTTTGCATAGGTTGTCCCTTTTCAAATAAAAAATGTCCTATTTCCACATTAAGGGAAAACATGCACTGCAGTGTGGTTCTCCTGCGGAACCACCTGAGCCCACCCAGCCCTCCACATTGTAAAACTTAATTGACATCTACAGACGTCATTGGCAACCAGTGAGTCAACAAGGAAACACTGTCTTGACAGATCAGACAGACAGTTATTTTGGTGTAAAAATATTATATTTCCACTTTTTCCTGGAAGCTGCAGCTTTCATTGTCAGCTTTCCATTTGAAGGGTCAAAACCATATAAAATCGGACCTCAGGTCGTGATTGGCCCCCAGACCAGACTTTGGACATGCCTACATTAAGTTATTCTTTTGCTCAATGGCACACGGACTACACAAGTATTACATGACTTAATTCATGAAATAAACAACAGACACCCAAATCCACAGTAGTAGTCTAGAATTAACTGGCTTTTGTTAAACATTTACAGAGTAGCGCTTGTACACATTCAGTTCATTAGACAATTTATTTCACATGGTGGGGAAGTGATTACATGACGCAGTTTGAACTCATAGCCCAAACAATATTTCAAACGTGCTTCATTTATTTGCAGTGGCGTACCTGCGTGGTCGGGACATGTATGCAGAGGCATATAAAGAACAATTTTCAGGAATCAATGAAAGAGAGGTAAGAAGAGAAGTACAGTACTTGTGTGTGACCAATTTGTTAGTTTAGTAGAATGGTTTAGCATTGTGGTGTTCCTCAGGTTGTAGTTATGTGATTAGTGTTCTATTAACATGTTACACATTTCTTTGTCAGCATTGAGAATTTTTCTTGTTGATCATTGATAATCATTGACGTTTTTTGATTTCAGGTGTCAGTCCATCGAGTTGTCAATATTGTTGAGAGGAGCCCTTTGCCTCGAGAATATGGGGGAGGCTTTTATGACGATAGTTGGTATGGCAGTTCTCGCACTTACGAGGACACAAGAGAATATCACCCACCCAGTGATCGTCAGTACTATGACATGCCCCATTACCGCAGAAATGCTTCACCCCCACGAAATGTAAGACAACTTTAGCATGCATGTTTGTTAACTAAACATTAGTTATGGTTTGACTGGAGGTGCACTGATTTGTATATTCATTGTTTAATCTTTGATGACTGATTAATCATTTGTCTTTCTTTGTGTTGTTGTGTTCCATCGATGTGTAAAATGCATTTACTTTGTAAAGCATATTTTTAAAGGTTAAATACTTCACTGGTGACTTCCATTTTTAATAAGTTATCTGATTCTACATTGTTTTGCCTCAACATAAAAATTATGTAATTGGTTTTTTTTTTTCCCTATCAGGAGGGTCCATATTCCCAACAGTATTACAGCAGACGTGATTTGAGGCATCGTTTAGCTTCAAGGTAATTTAGTTTTGTTAATCGCATCCTTTTTATGTCACACTTGTTGCTCCTTTGATTCTTCTTGTTATGCACGAATCGACCACCAGGTGGAGGCAGAGCGTAGTCTTATTAACTTGGTAAAGTTTTCGTGGTTCTCATGGGTCATGGCATATTTTTGAAATATCATTGGAAAAACATTTATTAGCCAGGTGCATCCACGTAAAATAATAAAAATTCTAGACCATAACATTTAGTAAAATCTTGCTCGACCAAAAACCATGGCTTTGGAAAATAGGTTTAGGCAGGATGTTTACAGTCGTCTTATGGTGACATCTCACAGCAGCTAACAGATACTCCCCTTCCTGTGGCCACTGCAACATGCCGTCAGTTTACAGTATAAGACTGTATTTTAATTATTCTATTAATTTGGTGTTGCTTCTGTTTTCAGAAGCCTCACAGTGGAAATACATCCCTAATACTTCAGGTGTATGCAGAGTGCACAGAAGCTTTCATGAACAGTTTGGATTTTTACAAATACAAATGATATAAACATTTAGTTAATGATGGGCAAATGTTGTCTGTGATCTAACATTAGATGTATATGAAATGCACTTTAAAAGTAAATCTGCAGATAATTTGACCATCATTAAAATTAGATCAAACCAAAATTTGCTTTGGTTTGGTGTCTGATTGAGATGGCAGTGATGAATCCTGTCCAGGCAAATGGCAGGCTGAGTCTTGGCTACTTCAAACAGACCATAAGTCGTAAAAGTTTGACGCCTTGTTAGACCTGCTCTTTGTTTGAGATGTGACTTGAGTTCAGGCAGAGTTCATGATGACCAGGTGCCTTTGGTTCTTTTAAACTTCTGAGGAATTGCAGCCAAAAAATGTGTTCAATGAGAAAAATTGTTTACCTCTACATTTGATAGATTGTTCATTACATGCTTTCTGACTTCATCTCAATATTTTGATTCAGTCATGTCTCATTTGAAGTTACAGAAGCAAAAAAAACCTTTCGATCAAAAGTAAAAGATTCCCCCCCCCACTCCACAAATTGATGGTTGTACCACAGTGAATTTGAAGTCGCAGTGGTCTCACTGTTTCGGCAGCTTTTGTAAAGTCATAGAAAGAGCTTTGCCAGTTATTCATTTATGTGCATTTTCATTGTTTTTCAGGAGCCGCAGCAGAGGCAGTCCGTATTTCTTCCAGAGAGGTCGAGGGTCAGGCCCTCCTATGAGCGCCATGCCAGAGAGAAAACCCAAGCCACTGCGCTCTCATCCGTATGCATTTCTAGTATACGTTGAAAACTGCTATCTTGTCTCTTTGTAGATGTTAAATTATCACATTTAAAAATGTTTTCATGATTCCCCTGGCAAGTATTTTATGTCTTGTGTCAATTGCAGCATGGAAAAATACATGTGTATCTTTAGCTATCACGTGATACAATGATGTAAATGTAACAGTTTATAGACATCATTGAAGAGACGAAGCTTTTGCTTTATTATCACATATTTACATATATTCAAAGAGAAGACCATGGGAAGACGACGACATCGGTAGCAGCCAGACGGGGGCGTTCTCCTGGGAAAAGGGAAGCTCATCCACCAGTCCGCTCTGGATCAAACACAAGCAACAAAAGCTCATCTGTTGACAAGGACAAAAGCCACGCTCCCCAACAGCCCAACACAAAACGTAAGTGTTCCAATCCAAATCGGCTGTTCTTCACTTTGTTCTTCCTGTTTTGGCCTCGTCAGGTCAGAGTAAGCAGCAAATCTCAAGAAGGTCTCATCCTCAATTATGACCTAATTTCAGCTGAGGGTAATAAACTAGTGACCTAATTTAAAATTATTGATCTAATTTAAGGAAATAATTGCGTGTGCTAGACTAAACTTTTTTTGTGAGTCAAACTTTCATATATTTCCCCACACCTTTTAATTTCTAATGAAAATGAAGATGCTGAAATTCATTGCTGGATTGTTCAACAATGCTATTGATGATCAGAGAAACGATGGTTGATATGTTTGCTTTGTCAACCATGTCTTCATCATTTCAGTCAACCAAACTAAATGCTTTGTAATGCTCGGGCAGAGACAAAGTCAGACTTCTCTTCATTCTTTAGATCATGGTAGTATCGGTTTAATTGGATGCAAGGAAAAGCCATCATCCTTGAGCATCGACGCTCTCTGGGCTACCTGAGACGAAGACTGGCTTGAGCACAAAACTTGAAGCAGCATAGTGACCAGGAGTGTAATTGTACTCCTATCTTATAGAATAAATGTTTTTTCCAGCTGCTTTTTATTCTATCATGACAACTATAGAGATAATTTATCCCTTCTTACAGAGGTGTACCCAAGATTGTAATCTGTAACGTTATTAGGCCAGGTGAAGCATCTGTTTTCAAAGGTAATGTGAAGGGTCACAATGTGCTGAAGCATGTTAAAATGTTAATTACGCTACACACTTTATAGTGGGAAAAGGGATACCTTTGGTTTATGAGGTGGTTTGACTTTGGGTTAAGAAGCTGACCTTTTCTACATCCATGCCGGCTTCACAACATCTTCTGAAACACTTGACTTTACCTTCCCCGGGTTTTACAACCTGCATTAACAATGTGGAGCTAATGAGGTTTATAGGTTTACCTTTTATAGCATCATCTTGTAAAATGGTCTGACATAAGTGATATTATTAGGTCAGTGGAGACAACAACTCCAGTGCTTTGATTTCTAAAATGCACACATTCATGTGTTTAAAGTGTAGCTCCATACTGAAACTCTTTGAAGCTGCAATAAAACTGAGAAAACAGTTCTGCCTCCCGCCTCCACTCTCGTCTGGTATACTAATTAGACCAGAACAGCAAAGTACACAAAAATAAGGTATTGCAGTTTGGCTTTGTCCGGCACACGATCGCGGTGTATGATTTGATTTCACCTCATTGTTATCAATGATGAAAAGCGCTGCTGCCTCATGGAACCTCTGTTTATTCAACTAATTAATGGAGAAAAATAAATGTTGGCTCACTTTGTTGGTATCTCTTCATAGATAAGCTCAATGTGCCAGCAAGCGACACTCCCAGCAGCTCCGTGGACAGCACTCCTCCCAGCTCAGGATCTGGAAAGGTAAAACTAGCATTTGAGGACAGTTTCAACCAGTAATACCCCAGCAAGATATATTTTCAAAATGAAATAATACTCAGTAACACAGTACGTGAGAGCTGTTCTATACTAGCACAATTTTACACTGCTGTTACAGAACAGTTGGTTTTTGTAAGTGTTGGCACACATTGAGGTGGATATGGTCTTGTTGCGTGACTGAACCTCCACTGTTCCTTCACTGTTGATTGTTTAGTCTGATGGATGTGCTGGTGGTTCTTCATTCCTGTTTTATTTTTTGACACACAGCACACACAACGTCATATGTACCAAAGCAAGAATCAACACCCGTGAATCATACACCCATGTTGTATTTGAAGCACTTTGAAATCAAAACCAGCTTTTAAACAAGGTGACCTCCAGTCTAACCCCTTGATCCTTGACCTTTCAGGAAAAAACTCCTGCATCCGTAACGGAGACGTTGGAGATGGTGGCTGCCAGCGCGGAGCCAAAGCCGACACCAGAAGATGAAGACTTGAAGGCTCGCCGGTCAAAGGCCATTCTCGCTAAGGTTGAAGACATTGAAAAGGTAGTACACTTAGCTCCACAAAAGAAATCTGTGACTTCTCTTCAGTCTTTGGTTATTGTTTCCACTGAATCATCATCTTATCTGGGCTTTAGGTGTAACCAAGTTCTATAATTTTCTTTGAATTACACAGTGAGGTGAGATTGTTTTCCTGGTTTTCATTAAAGCTTTACATTTAAATGACACAATGTTATTACATGCAGCGCAATAAAGTGATCTGCTTTGTTGCAATGGGGTTCAAGTAGGACTTTTCTGACATATCTTTTAACCATAGCATAGAGTCACAGCTACATAAGGTGTGGGCTCAGACCAGGCTGCAGGACACACATCTTAAAGCACTTTGTTCAGTTTGTTTAAATAAAGACTACATTTCACAGAATGCAGCTGGGACATAACCCCAGATGTGGCTTACTAATGCTTTCAGTTTATTGTGTGGTTGCAGCAATTTTGCGTGTGTGTGTGTGTGTGTGTGTGTGTGTGTGTGTGTGTGTGTGTGTGTGTGTGTGTGTGCTTTACCTTGATCTCAAGGTGAGTCATGTATCTACGCAACCGTTTTACATGCCATTTATGATTTGGCTAAGAGTCAATGGGTTGATGTACAAGATGTGCAAATGTGCCTTGGCATGCCACAGATAACTTTTAATGAACACTGTATTTTTGAAGCATTTTCTGGTAGAAAGGATAAGTCAGCAAAAATGGCCTCTGCACCCCAACTTGTGATGCTTCCTCTGGCCTTCTATTTGGAGTGCACTTTTTTCCTCCCTTCTTTACTCTGAGCTACAGTGCCACTTATCTGTTCCCGTTAAACCAAGAGAGGAATTGCCCTCCAGGATGCAGGCAGCCCACCCACAGTGTGGCATTAACACACACGTGATTACCCTGCCATTTCCAACTGGTTCGAAATTGTGGTAGGAGGTATAAATCTTTAGTGTGTCTTTACGATATCGTCCTCCCCAGGCTCAGTTTAATCTATAACTGCTGTTGATCACCAAACTCAGATGATCGAGTAATGAGCAGAGCTTCATGTCAGACCTCCAGAGTAGTTTGGACTTAGCTTCGATCCAGAGTAGCTGAATGAATGATTCCATCGCTTCTGATGTGCAGCGTTATGTTTCCAATCCTTTTAGCATGGGTCGCATCAGTCAGAAGCAGATTAGTTCATTATGTTTCAGTGTAGACCTTGGTATCAGTGGCTTTCTGTTGGTGTTTTAGTGGTTTTAATTCAGTGGGAAACCTCATACTAATTGACACGGTAAACATTCCTGCTTTGCAGACTGCTAATGCTAAATTGCTTGGCATCCTTCTTTTTGTGCAGATGGCAAATGAAGAAATTTCTCATTCTTGGGACCGATCACACAACAAATCATGTAGTACAACATCAAAACAAGACCTAAGAAATTATTCCGGTCAAAACTTAGCTAAATGCCTGGGAGTGATTTCCATCATCTCAATCAGCACAAATGAAACATATCCATTTCAACTATTAGCCCCTCCATCAGGTCCATTTTGCAGCATGAGTGGTTAAAATGATTCTTTTAATATCTCTTAATGTGTACCAGCCCTCAAGTCATTACCCTACTTCCCTTATTATGCAGGACCCCTACCTCTATCAGTCCTCATTTGAACAGAGCCTTGCTAAATATCCACGTGAGTACCTTATGTGTAATCTCACTCAACCCCCATACAGAATCCCTACACCCAGACCGGTGGGTATGTTCACCATTTGGACCTCTGAAAACATCCGACTTGGGTAGGCTCTTTTTTTACAGGCACTTTTCCTTAAGGCCCCTAGTGTTGCTTATTTCTCCTGGGTTTCCACTCCACCCTGTGTGGCCCCTTACTATCAGGCTCAAAAATCAGCTTGAGGCACCCGATCCAAAAAGAGGACTTGGGTGGAACTGCTCGGTAGTCCTTTCTCATAACATGTGTAGTCATGTGCTTGTAAGCGCTGATCGCACACAGTCTTCCAATCCCTTGTACCATCTTTTAATTTGAGTTCAGAGTTTATTATTATTATGTCAGTTTTACTAATCCTTGAGGCTTTCAAGTGTATAAAACTGAATCAGGATACATGCAATGCAAAACCATGAAAATGTCACCACCGTTAAGGAAAACCTGGGAAATTTTTATGACTGTTTTATTTTGAATGATGGCAAACATAATTATCCCTTCAGTATGTACAGAGACGCTGGTTTGTGGGACTGAAAACAACATGTTTGTGCCTTTATTTAGCCCACATTTCCTCTGCTAAATAATGCTTTCTATGTAAAAATATTCCTGAAAGTTTAAATTTGCACTGTAAAGCTAGTGGTGCCAGAAATGTCGGTTGTGTAATATTAAATTGTTATAAAAAGCTTCAGAATAGCCTGAGAAGGGATGGCTCATACAGTAGGAAGGCGGAAACCAGTGTTGGGAAATGAAGTTGACCCTGAGCTGAGCCGGCCACACGTGTCCTGCGTGTCTCACTGCTTTGTGGTCGGGGGCTGAAGACCATAATTATGTGGGCCAGTAAAGTCGCTAGACCTGATCTGCAGACGATAAATCATCAGCCTGAGTCCAAACATCTCCCACAGTCTGAGATATTTCTGTTGGAGTTTACGCCACTTCTGTGTCTGCAATATATGATGATGACCTTTTAACTAGAGTAGACATTGTTCCAAATTCACAGAATGTGGGTTAGAGATGTGGGAATAAACTGATTAGTGAGGGGAAATGTCAGGGCTATAAAGAAGAGCTGACACCAAGGGGTGATTGTAGAAGTTTCTATAAGTATCAGGTGTAGCAGAAAACATTCTTCATTTTCTCACAACAATTTGTATGTGTATTATTTAGCCTACTTACTTGTGTGTCAATTCTGGACCAAATGAGATACCAGGAATTTTTTTTAAAAATTCCCAGCAAATACTGTAAACAGCTTGTCTTTTAGCCACATTTTTCTTAAACATGGGACCTTTTTTTAAAGCAAAAACATATCGAGTGGTTCCCATGTGGCAAATTGCTTCCATCCCTATTGCTCCAAGCCGAATGCCATATTTTTGTCTCTGACCTTCACTGTGTTCAAAGGAGCACCCAGCTAAGCTCCCTGCCACCTTTTGATGAAAGAGATCATCTTGATGCTGACTGGTTTTTCTTCATGGTTCTTTAAAAATTGTCAGCTCACATTTTAACTTGACCACTTTCACTTTCTTTCTCTTGTTTCTTGGTAGTGACACAAAACCATTAAATACCATCTAGAACAATGTAGTCACTTCACAGTAGTGAGATCATTGTAAGACTTTTCGATTTACTGATGTTTTATGTTCAATGGATGAATTCTTAGCGACACAATCTCGAGTTAGAGTAGAGTTGGAAGAGAAATGGTTGTTGGGGTTTGAAATTTTCTCATAACTGACAAAACCCTAAAATTTACCATTTATTTGGTTAACCACACAGTCTACTTCAGGCTATCCCGATTCGAATAGACCAACAGGATTGTTTTTTTGGTCAATGTTATGAAAGCTTCTCGCATGTTTTGAAGCATTTAATGGTTGAGGTTAGGGATATTGTCAACTGATTTTGTTCTGCAGCTAACTTCTGCATGATCCACAATGGTATTGCAATCTGAAAATGACAGATGTTCTCTATAGATCCTGCTATGACTGCTGGATTACAGCCTTAATTTAACAAAGTGATTTCCAACAGGCGGTTGTAAAATATAACCTTTATTTTTTGTGAATATAGTTCAGATGTCTTTGGGGTGAATATGTAACGTTCTGTCACTGTCAGCCAACTTGTATGTAAACTTAACAGCTTCTTGATTGGATGGTTTACTTCTCTGTGGCTTCAGTCCAGGGCTCACCTTCAGCTTTTCCTCCCCAGGTGATAAACCTGTTGTGTGCTCACACCTGGGACACTAATAAAAACCTTACAGGTAGTTTGCATAAGCAATAAATTCTCAGGAGGATATGGGAGCTTGTTACAAAGTGAAGGTCAAAGAATGCGACATCGCCAGGAACAGCTTGTGTTATAGGCTAACTTCCCTGGTTCTCTGGCTGAGATGTTCTGAACCTGTTTCATGGAATACCAATTGACCGCAACATTCTTCAATGAGGTCACATCCGGGCATGGATATACCAACTACTGAATATGTTCTTGTTGGATTGTCAACATAACGCAGAACCTGAAGGATGATGAGTCACTATGTTTCATCATATTACTATGAATAATGACTTTTCCTGACATTACTTTTGTTTTCTGCAGCACTTCAGGCATGATTGTGAGACGTTTAGCACTGTGGTGAAGATGCTGGTGGAGAAGGAGCCCAGTTTGGAGGGCCTGCTGGATGCTCCACTGAATGACAACTTGTCAGAGCTCAGACAGCGGTGCATAGATGACCTCAAGCATTTTATGAAGGAGCTGGATGAGGTATTAGAATCCACAGGTCACAAAACACTGAAGTGACCGTACAGAGTCTTACATGTGTTTTAGTGTTAGAAGAGGATTTTGGTCCATAGTTAAGTCTGTCAAGGCTCACTGCCAAAACAAGCACACGAGGAAACAAGCTTAATCAACAGATTAACTGTGAAAGCGTTGTCTAATTTTAACTTTATACAAAACCTGGGAACTTCACAAATCATGCATGTATTCTATATGAGCCATGGGGGACTTGGTATTGAGTTCTTAATTGTACCGTAATCATGAAAATACCTGCATGTGTAGAAATCATGCTCATCTTTTATTTTTAAATAAAAATAAATATAATTCATATACCATAGTCATGCAGTGCATAAAGTGCCATAAAACTGATGTCTCGTGTTAACTGTAGCACAAAATACTGTTTTCAAGCAAAGTATGATTCTACTGGACTATTTATCATATTTTATATAGCTTTTGATACTGTAAAATTAGTGTATTGTGCTGTTCATAACAAAGTTGTGATTTTTTTTCCCCTTAGCTGTTTTTCTACCTGTAAAAAGAACAAAATAAAAATAAATATATATATATATATATATGTGTATATGTATATATGTATATATATATGTGTATATGTATATATAGGTGTGTGTGTGTGTATGTATATATATATATATATATATATATATATATATATATATATGAAGAGTGGAGATATATACTATGAATCCTCTGGAACCATATATCCAATTATGTATAGGGCCATCAAGAGACATCCATTCCTGGGAATTTGTATATTTTACTAATTTATTGATTTTGTCATGACATTGGCAAAAGTAAAACAATAACTGATCCAGAACTCATCTAAGAATCCACAAACACCCTCTGCCGTGAGATTTGTATGGAATTTTGCATATACTTCATTGCATCATTTAGTTAATAAAACCAAATGGATCACTTGATCTATTGAAAGACAAATATTGTGTCTATTTTAAATTTCTTCCATCCATTCGTCCAATCCAAGGAGTTTTCACCCAGTTAGATACCAGCAGGCTTTAGGAAAAAAGCTCATGCTACCTAATCAGCACCTCCTCAAGCAGTAGAGTATCCTGCTTCCACACACACCAATGGGAAATCCATGCTATATACTCACAAATGGATGGGTGTACAGTAGTCAGAAAAAATATATAATGGCTATTTCTTTAAAAATTGTGTCACTCAGAATTACTCAAGCAGATGAGGAAAATGAGTGCTCGCTATCAAAACCAAACCAAGAAGGAAGCAAGCAAGGTTAAAATATGAAAGATGCTCATCGGTCATATGTCATAAAGAAATCGGGCAAAACCACCACATGAACCAAAATGGAATTATAAAAGAGATCAGTCCAAATGAGCAGAGGTTACAGCAGTTATGGAACCTATTTGTGTTCTATTCAAAAGGAATGACATATAGCCTGTCCTACTTAGATGGTGACTGTTGCAGAAAAATGGTAACAAAGATCATTTGAGGATACCGAGGGAAAAACCCTGTCTCATGTGGAAGCATGGCTTATAATCGTGGACACCTGTCGGTGACTGAAATTTACCATTGACTATTTGACAGAAATAGGGAGAAAGACGTGTTGGCACAAATGAATACATGCAGACAACATAAAAGCTATCCATATATGTAGACCATGCAGGAGCATGCTCGAGAATAATGTTAAAATATGTGAAACGTTCATGCAATCTTTCAACCAATAAGTCGTGCTCAGACATAGGGAGCCTTTCAAAGGCAAAAGTGTTCACAGCTGATGGTGCATACCGCACCTTATCAACGCTTCCATGCTAACATTACAGGCCAGTAAACAGGAATGAATGTTTCTTTTTGTCAGCCTACCATCAATCTCTGAGAAAAGGGTTGGAACAGCCCCAAGGAATGCAGCTTCATAGACTGAATAGCATAGATATGCCAAAATAATCATTCATTAAAATGATTTATAGTCAAAGGATGTAACCAGAAAGAACTACAAAAAAAGTGGCAGAGGGGAGAACCATATACAACTTACCGTGCTAGCAGTTGAGATATAGGCATAAATGTGGTAGCTATCTTTCAAGCCTTAGAAAAAACAGCATAAATAATAATAGTCCAAATAAATGAAAGCTTAAAGGAATACTGTAGATGTATCCAAACTATTGACTTTTCCTGTAAATACGACTTTCCTTTGTGTGACATAATTATTCCCTTATCTCATAAATCTTAGTAGATCCACTGCAAGATTTCTGACCAGTTTTGGATTCTGTCCAACTTATATATCACTAATGTGCTGTCTTATCCCTAGATGCTTGTCCAAGGTGGAGACAAGCCTGAACATGGTAGTGCCGACACGTCTACTATCTTTGGCCAGATGGAAGATGATTTACCACAGCTTTTTTCTACCAACCCAGCAGCCACTGAATGGAAACACGATGTCGAAAGGCCACCTGGAAATACAGAGGACTCCAGTCTTGCTCCCCTTGAAAATAAAGGAGAAGGCACAGGAAAGCAAATTGAGAATATGGAGGTTTCTACCCAAGTCTCAGAAAACCATATTGTTGGTAGACAAGTGATCTTATCTACTTCTGGACCAGAACATGACGACGACTATGAACAAAAGATGTCGCTATCTAAGGGTCCTTTTCTGCAAGGTCCTGAAGACAACCAGCAAAGTTCCCTGCAGCTTCATGGCCTTGAGGATGAAATATTAAGCAATAGTCGACTCTCAGATCCCCAAGTGTGGGACAACATAGCATACGTGAAACCTGGAAAGGTACCAAACAAACTGCCATTTCTCCAGCCTGGCAAACAATATTGGGAACTGAAGGCTACCAGCAAGGTTGACTCCATGAGAAATGTGATATATGTGAAAGGCTGGAGGAAAAAGAAAAAGAAAAATATGGCTTGTAGAATAATCCGTTACACCCATGCTGAAGGCCCTTGGTGTGAAGTTGTGTCCGTTAGCGGCGTTACGGTTTGTATCCTCCTTGCCAATCGAGCAACTACCAATTCCCAAGGAGAGGATAGTTAAAGAGAGGGTGTGAGAGGGCATTCTGCCATGCTTCATACCAAAGCAGTCAAAGTGAGTTTAAGAAACTGACAAAAACACCTGCTTTAAGTTTCAATTTGTTCAAATTAAATAGGAACTTCACTCTGTTTTCATGAATCAAGCTGTACAAGTAGTACTGAGCATTAAGTCAAGGATTACGTGAACCTTTTAATGTTAATTGACTAACTTTTTTATTGTTAGTATTTTAATTGAAAATTGGAGATAAACATAATTATGTACGGTACATTCCCTGAGTCCTCCAGTCCAAGTTGTCTTTGATCACAAAATGGCAGTAACAAAATGTTCTGCAAAAGAAAAATGCTTGTGCAGTATTCTTGTAGTTTCTACCAGTGTTACATTGTTATAATATAGGTATGATCTTGGACCTTCAGAAAGTGGTCTAAAGTAGTAAAAGCACCATTATCATCAGTGTTAAAATATCAACCATTGAGCACCTCTTTCATTTTCAGGATGGAATAGTGTATTTGTTCCAAATTAGGTGAATAAGGAAAGTTTTTAGTTTATACCCACATTCCTGAATTGCATTAAACACCCCAGTAGCTAGTGAGCTAGAACACAATCATATTTGAATTGGTCCCTTCTCAGATTCCTAGAAAACAGAGGACATAATAACCGCTAACAGTAAATTGACTTTCTTGTAATTTAAAGAGACAGTAAAGACAAAATGAACCAGGTTTGTATTTGAAATACATAATTAAACAAAAGGCTTGGTGGCATTTTAATTTTTTTATTAGCAATGGGGACTTAGAAAAACAAAATTTATCACAAGTTATGGAGCGCGCTATGACAGCGGAAGTGAAGCAATTGTAGACATCACGGTGAATCCATACCAGCGCCGTTAAATAAATATACCGCAAGCGACAATGTAATGAGCCGACAGTATCACACATGTTTATCAGGATGTCATCTAAAATCATATCATCATCAGATACTGCGGACGAATTCCCTGTGAACCCACCCTGGGGGTTCATTATCCCGGATAATTATCACCCGATGTCTGCGGAGGATGAAAGTTTGGACATCTAGCGACTCATCCCAGGTGACTTCATCTGAAACGGATTCAGACAGAGATATCCAACTAGCTATAATGTCCAGTTTTGGTTTACTGTGTGTATAGTTAATCGCGCTACCGATGCTAACGCGCTAGCTCGTCAATAGGATTAGCATTGAGCTAACCGCCATTCATTACTGTTGGACTGTGTGGATATAATAACAACTCGTTTATATTAATATGTCTTGTATTTACGAATGTATAAGGATAAGGGCATGACATGCTGTTTTTGTATGTTTCAGTTTCACAGATTTTCTCAGTAAAATGACCTGTATCACTTTTGATGTTTACTTTTCGCGATAATCTGGTCAAAAAACATTTATACAATACCTCCAGTAGCTCCAGACATGAATTAATTATCCACTAAACCTTGGGAATTCAAAATAAATGAGTTGTACGAAAATGATCTTACCTTCAAATCTCTTTGGAAATCATCTGGACCGTGCTCATGACAGATTCTCGGATCTTTGGTAATTTTTACCCGTTTATCCTTGCTCTCTATTTCCTTCCAAGATTTTTAGAAGGTATTACAAAGAAAGCTAGGTTCCTATCTTTGTGTCTCTCTACTGTGGTGTTGGAACAACCATTCACCTCACAGGTAACCATGGCTTTTTTTCGGTTTATTGCTTCACTGATCACACTGTTCTAATGGCTACCCTGACTGATGAAGCGACGGGTGTCGCCGATGAGGTAGGACCCCACAGGACCACTGGATACGGAAGCTGCTACAGCGCAGATTTCAAGGTTTTCTGACCACAGGGATGATGCCAGACGTCTGAAATTTTTTTGTTCTATTTTTCATTATGATAAAATAAATGTCACTTAAAAATGGGTTTACTGCCCCTTTAAGAAATTTTGAGTTTTTATTCTGAACTTTTGAAACATGCTGTATTCTTGATGCTGCACATAAGTGGTGTTATTTTAGCCAGTTTTTGCATTTTTATTAACTCTTAAGACCATTGGTTGATATCTGTGACATGCTTATGTTTTACTGTGTCTGAAATTGTGAAATATATCTCACAAATAATCTGCTACAGAATAGGGTGAAGGGCAATAAAACAAAGGTTTTACACTTTTATCATGGCACTTCTGGTAATTTTATATGAGGCTTTAGCAGGCAGGCTACAGCCATAATAAAGGTTTTTTTGCAGATGACTTCTACTGTCATCAATAGTTTGGAAGTCAAGATACTGTGTTCGATAAAGTTGCTCCTTGTCATCCTCTGCAGCAGCTTGTAGAACACAAATGTTTTTTAAATGCTTAGCTGCAGGATGCTTGTATATAGTAGGATAGATGGAAAATGAGTGTTACGAAGTAAATGAAGTCATTTAAATCTAACCCACCACATTACCAATTCCTTCACACTCAGACCTTTTCCCTACACGTATTTGTCTTCATCATTCAGGAAACAGCCTGAAAAATGATGGAAGGTGTGAGATTTGAACCTATAATGTCTATACACCTGCTCAGCACTTTAACAGCGACCTGACTCCACACACAAAAAGTGTGAGTATTTCACATTTTCATTTGACTGCAGAACTTGAAAAACATGCTGACTGCTGGGATTTGATCCTATATCCTTTGGCAAACACATGTTGATCATAGATGATCCTTCTGAGCTATTTGGGAGGTCCAGCATTGCTGTTTGGATGTTGTCTTTATTATTCACAACACTGGAGAAAATATAAAACCAGAGAGTGGGATTTGATCCTATGACCTTAGGTCTCTGAGTTCCTCCTCTCATCTCTCTGAGCTAAACCTCCAGCTGCTGTGTTTTGGTTTGGAACTTATATTTATTGGGTTCGCAGCCCTGAGGAGGAACCAAAACATCATATCTAGACTCTTCTTCGTGTGGAGGAAGAAATGGAACACGTTTCAAAGTTAACACAGGTGGACGAAACATGACCAAAATGTTTACGTAACCAGGTTTAGAACCAATTCCCCACTACAACGTAGGTGTATCCTCTCACCCTCCTTCATACCTATGATCAAACTAGTTCACCTGTAGTGCATGTTTTTAGTAGGATGAACCCAGACAGAACCCACCACACACGTGGAGAACATGCAAACTCCTCACAGAGAGGCCCTCAGTGGGACTTTAACCACAAGTCCTCCTGGCTGTGAGATGACAGCGTTATCACTGCACCACCGTGCACGCTTCCAACATCCTCTAACACGGCGGTCCCAACCTTTTTTGCGCAAAGGACCGGTTTCTTCTAAGACAATGTTTTCATTTGCTCGATAATCATAAATAATAATAAATCATCCGCAGTTAAAATGCAGACATCAACGGACAATTTACAACCTTTTTTTTCCATAAATTGATAATCAACATCTCTGTAAACGAAATAATTGTAAAAAATAATTATTTGAAAACTCGATTGAAGTGACGGCACCAATGAGAAATACTGATCATTTCCAATAAAAGGATGAACAAGTCAATCAAATAATAATTATATTAATGAGAGTTAGTGGTTGGGGACCGCTGATCGAGGAGTAACGGGTAGTGATGTCGGTTGCGAACGTAACGGGAGCCGGCTCTTTGAATTGAACAACGGGACACGGCTCCTCTGTGCCTCGGTGTCTGCGTTGAGTGCGCTCACTGCGCTGAGTGGGCTGAGCAGAGAAGGGAGGGACACTTCTTATAGTTAGGGTTAGGGTTAAGGTTAGGGTTAGGGTAGTCTTAAGGTTAGGGTAGGGTTAGGATTAGGGTTAAGGTTAGGGTTAGGGTTAGGGTTAAGGGTAGGGTTAGGGTTAAGGTTAGGGTTAGGGTAGGGTTAAGGTTAGGGTTAGGGTTAAGGTTAGGGTTAGGGTTAAGGGTAGGGTTAGGGTTAAGGATAGGGTTAGGGTTAGGGTAGGGTTAGGATTAGGGTTAAGGTTAGGGTTAGGGTTAGGGTTAAGGGTAGGGTTAGGGTTAGGGTTAAGGTTAGGGTTAGGGTTAGGGTAGGGTTAAGGTTAGGGTTAGGGTTAGGTTAGGGTTAGGGTTAAGGGTAGGGTTAGGGTTAAGGTTAGGGTTAGAGTTAGGGTTAAGGTTAGGGTTAAGGTTAGGGTTAGGGTTAGGGTAGGGTTAGGATTAGGGTTAAGGTTAGGGTTAGGGTTAGGGTTAAGGGTAGGGTTAAGGTTAAGGTTAGGGTTAGGGTAAGGTAGGGTTAAGGTTAGGGTTAGGGTTAAGGTTAGGGTTAAGGTTAGGGTTAGGGTTAGGGTTAGGGTAGGGTTAGGGTTAGGGTTAGGGTTAAGGGTTAGGGTTAAGGTTAGGGTTAGGGTTAGGGTTAGGGTTAAGGTTAGGGTTAGGGTTAAGGGTAGGGTTAGGGTTAAGGATAGGGTTAGGGTAGGGTTAAGGTTAGGGTTAGGGTAGGGTTAGGATTAGGGTTAAGGTTAGGGTTAGGGTTAAGGTTAGGGTTAGGGTTAGGGTAAGGTAGGGTTAAGGTTAGGGTTAGGGTTAGGATTAAGGTTAGGGTTAAGGTTAGGGTTAGGGTTAAGGTTAGGGTTAAGGGTAGGGTTAGGGTTAAGGATAGGGTTAGGGTAGGGTTAAGGTTAGGGTTAGGGTAGGGTTAGGATTAGGGTTAAGGTTAGGGTTAGGGTTAAGGGTAGGGTTAGGGTTAAGGTTAGGGTTAGGGTAAGGTAGGGTTAAGGTTAGGGTTAGGGTTAGGGTTAAGGTTAGGGTTAGGGTTAAGGTTAGGGTTAGGGTAGGGTTAGGATTAGGGTTAAGGTTAGGGTTAGGGTTAGGGTTAAGGGTAGGGTTAGGGTTAGGGTTAGGGTAAGGTAGGGTTAAGGTTAGGGTTAGGGTTAAGGTTAGGGTTAAGGTTAGGGTTAGGGTTAGGGTTAAGGTTAGGGTTAGGGTTAAGGTTAGGGTTAGGGTTAGGGTTAAGGTTAGGGTTAGGGTTAAGGATAGGGTTAGGGTAGGGTTAAGGTTAGGGTTAGGGTAGGGTTAGGATTAGGGTTAAGGTTAGGGTTAGGGTTAAGGGTAGGGTTAAGGTTAGGGTTAGGGTAAGGTAGGGTTAAGGTTAGGGTTAGGGTTAAGGTTAGGGTTAGGGTTAAGGTTAGGGTTAAGGTTAGGGTTAGGGTAGGGTTAAGGTTAGGGTTAGGGTTAAGGGTAGGGTTAAGGTTAGGGTTAGGGTAAGGTAGGGTTAAGGTTAGGGTTAGGGTTAAGGTTAGGGTTAGGGTTAAGGTTAGGGTTAGGGTTAAGGTTAGGGTTAGGGTAGGGTTAAGGTTAGGGTTAGGGTTAGGCTTAAGGTTAGGGTAGGGTTAGGGTTAAGGTTAGGGTATGGTAGGGTTAGGGTTAAGGTTAGGGTAGGGTTAGGGTAGGGTTAAGGTTAGGGTTAGGGTTAGGGTAGGGTTAGGGTTAAGGTTAGGGTAGGGTTAGGGTTAAGGTTAGGGTTAGGGTTAAGGTTAGGGTAGGGTTAGGGTTAAGGTTAGGGTAGGGTTAGGGTTTAGGGTAGGGTTAGGGTTAAGGTTAGGGTAGGGTAGGGTTAGGTTTACGGTAAGGGTAGGGTTAGGGTTAGGGTTAAGGTTAGGGTAGGATTAGGGTAGGGTTGGGGGTTAGGGATTAGGGTTAGGATTTAGGGTTAGGGTAGGGTTAGGGTTTAGGGTTAGGGGTCAGTGTTGTGGTTAGAGGTTAGGGTTAGGGGGTTAGGGATTAGGGTAGAGTTAGGGTTAGGAGTTAGGGTTAGAGTTTAGGGTTAGGGTTGTGGTTAGGGTAGTTTTAGAGTCCCAACCTTTTTTGCGCAAAGGACCGGGTCCAACTAAGACAATATTTTCACGGACCGGCCTTCATTTGCTCGATAATAGTTAATAATAATAAATCATCCGCAGTGGTTTTATGTAAAATTCAGACATCAACAGACAATTAACAACCTTTTTTTTCCCATAAATTGATAATCAACATCTCTGTAAACGAAATAATTGTAAAAAATAATTATATTAAAAACTCGATTGAAGTGACGGCACTAATGAGAAATACTGATCATTTCCATTAAAAGGATGAACAAGTTAATCAAATAATAATAATTACAATAATGAGAATTAGTGGTTGGGGACCACTGATCTGGGGGTAACGGGTAGTTGGTTGTCGGTTGCGGAACGTAACGGGAGCCGGCTCTCTGAAGAGAACGACGGGACACGGCCCCTCCGTGCCTCGGTGTCTGCGCTGAGCGGCTGAGCAGAGGAGGGAGGGGCAGTTCTTATAGTTTAGTTAAAGGCACCGGAAATTTTTGAAAACGGAACTTTCTTCAACCCGCATAGAAAAAGATTCGAGTCCACACGACAGCGTTTTCAAAAAGATCTCCGTCCACACGTATCCGCATTAGTGCGTTGATCATCACACGCCCCCTGGATAGAAAAAGTTGCGGATACACCGTCCCCACGACAACGCAGACCCAGCGTTTTCAAAAAGTTGCGTTTTCATCCCGGAGCAGAGGACGGAGGGGCAGGTGTTGTAGTTTAATTTTAGTTTATTTATTGTAGCACTGAAGAGTAAATATATTTAATTTATATTTTGTTTTGTTGCGTGTTTTTAAGGGATTCCGTGTTGCTTGACTTTAAATTTGTTTTGTATAAAAAAAGTTATGTTTATATTTGTTAAAAGTGCACTGTGGAGTGAAAAAAATAAAGGCATATTTATATAATAAGCATATATAAATAAAAAGTATGATGCAGATTTTTTTTAACAATTATTTATTAATTGCATAATTTTTCATTAGAATTTTATTTTATTGTGAATATATTGATTAAAGCAACAACAACAACAACAACAACAACAACAAAAATCTGCAGAGCCGTTTGAGAGCCGAAAAAACCGTCTCTTTTAAGTGAACCGAGCCGAAAGAGATGGTTCTCTAAAAAGAGCCGGACCCCACAGGACACCTGAAATAACATCCAAAATAAATAAAACGGAAGTAATGTTAATTATTTTTCTTTCTGTGCGGCCCGGTACCAAGTGACCCATGGACCGGTACCGGTCCGTGGCCCGGGGGTTGGGGACCATTGCTCTAAAATCTTAACCCTTCTTTTTACTACCTTCAATATTTGACTGTACCAACTTCTGCTTTATTTGAAAATGTTTGAACCTTCTAGGTTTTGGCCAGTAGATTTAACCCACAACTTTCTGGAAGACAATAAATGTGTGCATTTAGGCACCCCTGTGATTTATGTTACAAACTTACCCTGGGGGGTAATTGTAATAATTGTAAACCGGTTAATACCGGGGGTTTTTCCGCTCTTGAATAAAACATTTTACTTCATGTTTCCCTTCCTGTCATTCACTCAATGCGTGATGACAGCGGAGAAGAAGTTGAGGCATATCAGTCAAGGAAAAGACAGTCTCCCAATATTCATAACTGCTAAATATTGCAGTCTGTCAATATTAAAAAAAATGTTTGATTTAGACATTAACTCATCGGCTGCCAGTCATTTTCAGTGCAGTGTGTCCCCGTACAACCAGCGCTTTGTAGCATTTAATCTCCCTCGGTGGACTTCCTCCAGTGACGTGCGGTCAGGGGAGGCAGGTGAGGCCGTGTCTCACCTGCCATCATGAAAGAAAAAAATGCAAAATGGAATAAATAAATTAAATGCTAATATTTATCCAGTAATGTGTATCATAAACTTATTTTCTGTTTAACGTCACCAATTTTAGGTTATTTTTCTCAAAATCGCTGAATTTTCACATTTACCGCTGAAATACGGAGCAAAGACCTGCGGTGAGGCACCAGCCAGCCGAGCCTCACCATGGATTGCGCAATAGCTCAGATAGCTGTGCTGGTAGCTATACAGTGAGACCGTAATGCTATCTCTCTATAAGTTGTTATTAAAATGTTCAAACACGTTTGCTCTATAAAATAAATTCCCGTAATTTAGCTAATGTATATAATTTCCAGTGTTTTCTTGTCAACAGCTGCATGTGTGTAACGTCTTTCTTGAGTTGAGCGGTCCTGAAACCGCTGTGAAAAGGCACTAGGTGAGGCACAAAAATACCCAGCCTCATCGATAGGGGGCGCTGGTGATCCCAGGAATTCGTCTTGGGACTCTTCAGCCGAAGAATAAGTGAATGCAGGCTACGATCTACATTAAGTCAAGTGCAGCAATTATTTTTTTTCCGGTCGCCTATTCAAATGGAGGATTACATATTAGCAACTGAAGGAAGATACGAGCAATTTCTACAAACAAGTTATTGATGCGTTTGTTCAGAGGGAGCGGCGCATGTACTTCATTTACAAGTAAACCTGATATATTAACAGGTAGGTAACAACATTATGTTTTTTTTAATCAAATATGCTTATTTGTGTGTTACAGTTTGTATGTGTAAATAATTCTACGATGAGACTTTAACATAACTCACTCACTGTTCACGTGATCAAGATGACGTCGGTGCCTCGCCAGCCATGAATCTCACCGCACGTCACTGACTTCCTCCGACGCTCCGGACATGTATCGATGTTTTCTTTCTGTTCTTATCCGATCAAAAGATGCTCCGTTCAGAGCTCCAGGCGTTCGCTTCCCGGTGAGCTCATGAAATACACAAACTTCGTTTCATTATCAGCTTCAGCAGCTTCTCCGTCTCTCTCTGATTCTCCATCCTCTGTTCTGTAACTGGATCAGCGCTGTTGTTCTATTTACTGTAGGGACAAATCTACAGTACATAAACTAATTTCTTTAGTTGTCAACTTAAAAGTCCTAAAGCTACCTACCTATATATATTTACAAGGAACGTCATGAACCGGTTCGGGAACTATATTTTTTGTTCTAACTGGTTCAGGAATGGTGGCGCAGTGGGTAGCGCTGTCGCCTCACAACACGGCGGACACGGGTTCGGACCCCGCTCTGTGCGGAGTTCGCATGCTCTCCCCGTGTCTGCGTGGGTTCCACCTCCAAAAGCATGTGCTTTAGGTTGATTCCCACATTGATTCCCCGCTTTAGGTTGAGTCCCACATTGACCGTAGGAGTGAATGTGTGTGTGAGTGGTTGTTTGTCTCTGTGTGGCTCCACGGTACACTGGCGTCATGCCCGGAGTGTCCCCCGCCTCACGCCCTGAGACTGCCGGGATAGGCACCGGCTCCCCCGCGACCCGCATCAGCAGATTAAGCGGGTTCAGATAATGACTGACTGGTTCAGGAATGTCAATTTAAGGGTGGAACATAAAACCAGAAACGTTATTATTGGCAAAAGATTCTGGTTTAAAGCCCTAGTATTTTCATTTAACTTGATATGTGATCCAAGATAAAGAAATATTTTATTCTTAAACTTTTTATAAACATTAAAGCCTTAAAGTACTGTCGTTTCCTATTTTTATGTATATTCAACATATTTTGCCGGAAAAAACACAAATAATGAGATATAGATATTTTTATTACAATTGTCATCCATTTTAACCTTATATTCCAGTTTTTTACATTTATACAGATTACAACACGTTTCTTACAGTGATCCACAAATACACCACTCAACCTGGCCTTTTAATACAAATAGTTTTTTTTTTTTATGTTAGCCCCACACAAATCTTGATGAAAATACATTTGAGGAGCTTTGGTCAGAATAAATTTGACATTTAGACACTTACTTGCTGTAACTGTCATGGAAAAATGACTCCACACCAATTGCTAATTAAATGTTAGTGGCGTTTTATTACAAAGCAGTCATGACGTAAAGGGTATAAAAATAACCTTTAATTTTTATTTTTTTTTGGGTGGGGGTTACATTATATACATTCATAATTTTATCATTACACACAGTTTAGAAGGTGATTAATAAATATGCACTCCTGTCAAACACTAACATTACTGTACTGTGGAGCCATGTGTACACCAAAGATGATTCAGAATATAGATGTGTCCAAACACCTCGGTAATTTAGTGTTGTTAATTGTGTAGTGTTGTGAATAGCAAGCACACTGTTTAAAAGTGTTTCAGTAAACAGGACATGAAAGGCAGAAGTGAGTGGCAGAGTATTACCTAAAGCTGAGTGAAATACAAGTCTATGAAATTATGCAGTTTTTCCCCTTGTGTCCTTTCTTCTTTTTTGTCTTAGTCCTTTCACCGTAAGAAGGAGAAGACATGCTAGCAAAAGGGCTGGGCAAATCATCAGTGTAATAGTATCTATGGGGTCTGGGCTGAGGGATGGGCTGACCTAAGAAAAAGCCTTCTTCCTCAGAATCAGAGGAGGAAGAAGAGCATGTAGAGCACCAGTCATCGTCATCCCTATACAGTCCTGAGGATCTCCCCGGAATAGGGGGTAGCCTGTAGTTTGACATAACAGGAGGATTAGGTTCACCACAGAGGGCATGGTGCTGCTTGGTGCTGAAGGCATTGCCTGTATGCTCCATTTTGTAGCACCTACGGGCACTCTCCTTTGGCAGAAGGTTAAGAGCGTTGTCGGAGCGTGACTTGCGACTGCGGTGCCTCCTGTGGTGGTGATGGTGGCGACCGGAGTTAAGTTCCTGTCCCTGCTCCTCAAAGTGATACACTCTCCGGCGCGTCCGTTCACTCATAGGTGGCTGGCGCATTGGGAGATTGCAATAATGACTATTGTCCACCACATCATCTGAAAATTTAACTTGCTGTGGCTTTGATTGTGAACGCGTCCTCCTGAGTGCTGGGACATTAGGTTTGGGTCTGTCATCTGGGAGAACCACTTCCTCTTCTTTTGGAATATTTTGCTCTAGCTCCTCTTCCTGCTCAGATACAAGACTCTTCAGGGAATTTGAACTTCGATGTAACATAGAGGAGTTAAGTGTTCCCATATTGCTGGTTTTCTCACAGTCTTCTGTATCCAGTTCATGGAAGCTTGGCAGAGAATACTCCAAAGGTCTATCTTTGCTATCACAATCTACCGATGCCCCTGGAGAGTAGAGAAAAACATTAGAAAATGTCGAACATGCATTGAGGAAGACAAGCCCACTGCCATCATATAAAACATTTTCAAAGATCTGACATCATGCCTACTCACCAGTAATATTGGAAAGAGCCAGTGAGTCCATAGAATCTCGGACATTCTGATTTGTCTTCTTGAGTCCATCCGAGATACACTCAAGAGAGTCATTGTACCATTTAGGTTCTTCCCCTTGGAATCCTCCACCAGCTCCATGATCCAATTCCAAGTCCTGGATCTTTCTGCTGCTTGCTGGTCCTGGGTGACTACCGTAGGCAGAGTCCCCCAGCCCATCCTGTGACTGAGTCCAGTACATGTCAGCCTGGTACTTCTTACTAGCCAAGTCCCCCCTTCCGCTTCCATCCCCACTTTCAAGTTTTGAAGAATCCGACTTCATTTTCACATCCTTTTCCGAAATCCAAAAATCTGTGGGTCTGGAGTCACTGGCTTGCTCGAAGATCCCATGTTCTCCAAACTTTAACAGAAGCTGAGTCATGTAGTCTTCATGTTCAGCCCATTCTTCCTCCTCCTGGTCCTCTGGGGCCTCTGTCTCCCCACCGCGCCCTCTCCAGAAATGTTCTTCAGATAGGTTCATGTGGGTGAGCTTGTTGGTCAGGGTGTCGTCAGCATTTCCACTCAAGTCAGGGAACTTATAGTTTGCAGAGGGTGAGAAGAGGAGTGATTGTCTGCATTGGTCAGCTGAACGACTGCTCTTGCCCATGCGCACACTGCGGCGGGATTCACGTGAGCGTGCTGACTGAAAAGCAGAGTCGGAGGAGTCAGAGGCATGCACATCTTCCCCGAGACTGCAGGACTTAGAGCAGTAGATCTGGCCCTGGTGTGGCAGAAAAGGACGACCTAGTAGCGAGCTCTTACACTGGGCACAGCTGAAGCAGCCTTCTGTGGCATGCCAGTGGAGCCCATCATAGGCCATCTGAGCATAATCAACACCTGAAAAAGTGAAAACGACAAAATTCTGAACAATCTAAAGGCTTCAGAATCAAACAAAGAGTTTTATTCTAGAAGAGTATTATCTTACCAATGTGCTCTCCACAGGCTTCACAGTACTCAGCATAGAGAGATTCGAAACAGCCACAACAGTATGGTCTACCGTCCTTCATGATGTAGCGTTGGCCCCCAAGAACTGTCTCACATTCAAAACAGGAGAAGTGCTTCAAGTGCCAATGGCGCCCCTCTGCTACTGTGCACTCATCAGCGAAAATAAGCTGTAGACAGAGATGTACACAGGATTTGAAGCACTGTCATTAGTCCATGTATTCATTCATCGATGGAGTGCCAAGAGGACTTTAATTCACATTTTGGATGTTTGTCCCTTGCTACATTGTTTTCCCACAGTATTTCAGTGTTGTGTCAGTGTTACCTCATCGCAGGCTGAACACCGTGGTTTGAGAAGGTCAGCGTGGTGTCTTCCACAGTGGATCTTTCCATCATGGTAGAAGTAGATCAGATCCACTAGTAGTTCTCTGCATGTAGTACAGGTAAAACATGCAGGGTGCCAGCACAGTCCAGGGCCTGCTCTTGAAGTGAATACTGCCATTTCTCCCCCGTTGATTTTCTCACCACACTGTAATATACATACATGGTTCATTGTAATGTAATGAGTTTGTGCTTAGGATGTAGATCCAAAACAATCAATATGATCTAAATCATTCACTCATATTAACCATTTGTCTGTTTGGGTTAGGTGCTGGAACCTATCCCAACCGACATTGGGTGTAAGGCAGGATATGTCCTGGACAAGTTGGCAGTTCATTGCAGGGTTGTTGCCAATGGGAATTTTGGTATCACCGATTCACAAAGGTTAACTCCTTGGAACTAAGATGTTGTCAGACATTGATAAGGGAGTAAATATGATGTCTGTTTATGCAAGTAAGTCCACAAAGGGAACAACTTTACAAACCATCTACAGGCAGTACTCAAGATACCAACAATCGACTCACGAACATTCAGAGATACAAAGAACCGTGCACTGCCATATCTCACTATTGCAGTTCCTCTTTCTGCCGCAACTCCCAACGAGCAGCACTGCTCTCTGTCTCTAAGCATCCCGGGCTTTTTACCTACTTGGATACTATTCATCATGGCTCATGAAGCAAAGTCTAGTGATGACAGTTGTAGTGGTGATGATCTCCGATGCCAACTCTGCCTATGACCAAAAATAACTCCTTCCTACTCCTCTTCCTTTGCTCTAAAGGTACATTTCACTATGGTGCTACTTTATCATACAGTGGATTGTCAACATCAACAACTGACTCTGGCTGTTGTTGTTTGGTACACTTAAAAACCATTTGAGAGTTCCTTGAAGTGTTTTCTTCTTCCTTCTCCTCAAGGACTAAATTACAAGGAGAAAAAAGTCACTGTACGTAAATTAATCTGGATTCAAAGTAATCATGTAATTCATGAGTGATGTTTAACAGTAGATAGTGGAACTACAGTAATTCCTTGCATATTTGCGCTTCAAGATGCCCGGCTTCACTACATTGCAGACTTTTGGATCACGGAACGCAGTCCACTTCCATGTATGAAAGAAACACTTAATAGTGCTTTAAACAATATATAAGAGTGTGGGAAAAGGTAATACAGATATAAGGTGTTTTAATATCAGTTTAAGGAGGGTTCATAAACGTTTAAATTACCGTAAATAATAAATTAAATAGTTTGTTGCTATATCGCGGAATTTCGTTTTTTGAGGGTGGTCCTGGAATGCATTAACTGCGAGTAATAAGGTATCACTGTATACGTATGTATTTTAATGTCATTATATGTTTCTATTCTTATTTATTGTACAGTAACATGATGTTGAAATAACCTGTGTTAACACAGACTGTCGTGCAGTTGCCCTCAGAATTAGGCTGTGCATGTGTTGTGCTGTGGGAAGTTCATGAGACATGGGAAAAGGGAGCGAGAGTTAGTGAGTTAGTTATGAGCCAGAGCTGTGTCTCTGTTCGGAGTTCCTGTGTAAAGAGATAAATGAAGCCTGATAAAGATTTTTGTAATGTAAAGTGCAATAAAATTTATTATTATTATTATTATTATTATTAAAGCCTGTGATTGTGAACTCAATCTCAACTGCAGTTATAGTTAATACCCAGGGCATTACAATATAATACGTTTTTAACGGTTTTCTAGTGATTTTGCGATTCCAATATTTGTGGCAGACAGACGTAAAGTCAAGTGAAATGAAGTAAAGTTGATTTTTATTTTTCTATGTATTTTTTTTTTTTAAAAACTGACAACTCAAAACGATCTGTACCTGTATATTATTTCATTATGTGTTGTTTTTATGGCCTGCAATTGTTTATGGTAAGTCTTAAGGAATAATGCTTTTGTATTCTTGTGTATTTTGTATAATTAATTAATTTCCCTGATGGAACCTCCTGAAAGGATGAATAAAGTCCTACTCTAATCTACTCTCTATTCAGAGTAATAATGCCAATTAAAATGACCTCAGATGGTAATTATAGATTGAAATTTATGAACAATTCAGGTTATGGAACCAATTGCATGCATTGGTTGAGGATTACCTGTACTGTGATTATGTACAGGATGGCCAGCAAGCATTTGTCAGATTTCCTGCAAGGATTAGCTCAAAATGTATCCAGATTGGCCAAAAATACATGGAAGACATATGCAGAGGACAGGCTGTTTTTGCTGTTGTTTTTCTGTTTTCAGTGCTGCTTAGAAGGCATCTGGCCTTGGAATCCATTACAAAAACAACTCCATGCCACAACCACCATTATAGTTCTAGTAAACAAGACATGAAACTTACATGCTCACAAATGTTGTTCAAAAGATTGCGGGGCAACAGTTTCACCGTGCCTCTCCCGAGTGCCTCCTTCTTCCTCTGGACACTGAACAGAAGCAGCTCCTTTTGCTCCTCTTCACTGAGGGACTGGCAGTAACGCAGCTGGGAAAGAAAGTGACAAGTAAATGCACAAGATTCCCAGTTACATAGTACTAATCTTTAAAAGCAAGGGGTGAGATTTTGTTCTTTTAAAAAATTTAAAAAACCTGTTGAGTAAGTGATGATTTTAAGTATGTTTTTGATATTACACCGAGTGAAAGATCCAATTACAAGTCTGTTGGCTGCTAATAAAAGGTTATAAAGATAGTTAAGTACGAGAGAGCAGTGTGCATACCAGAGGTTGCTGAACAAAGGCAACTCTTGACCCTAACTTGCCCTTCCTACAGCCCCTAAACCTCCACCAACAACCCCTGATTGAGAACATAATTTTTACAACAGGCCTTTTTGATGTTCCCCAAAGCCTTAACAAGAGGGAAAGCAGACGTTTACCCAAACAAGGATTGTGTTTTGAGTGAAGTCAAGAGGACGAGCAACAAAAGGAAGACAGAGACGGCCAAGTCGAACTATGGTGCCACTCTGGTGGTGGCATCACATAAAGCCAGAGTCCCTCTCTCCCACTGAGAAGTCCTCGTAAAAAAAGAACTGCTATGACAGGAATCTTACTGGTGGGGGCTCCCAGCAAACATCATAAAATCATCAAGTCAAAAGTCGCATTGTGCCAATACTGCATGTCTACAAGATTGTGGAACAAAAATCCCCTAGTGGGATGTCAACTTGAATGCCAAGAGCTCACATTAGTGGGACGACATGGAGTTGGCGAAGCTGTTAACTCTGAGGGCTTAGCGGGTAACAAACACATAGCCATTGAAACATGTCCTCCTTTTCATTGGTCAGTCTAGAGTAGGGGATTGTTTTGGATGTATGCTGGGGAGTAGATGATGATAGAGGCGTCTTAAAAAATCAAGGTTCCATGGAAAGAGAGAAAAAAAAAATTAAGCTCAAAATGTCAAAAGGTATAATTTCTTGTAGTTGTATATATGTGTAAGTGTGGTGAAGCTGGTGTGCATAGTTTGCGAGGAATGCTCTGCAAAAAGGATGAACACCACTAAGGCTCACCTTAAAAAAATCCAATTTACGTAGAAATGACAGAAAGAGAGAAAGTTTCATTAAATTACACATTTTCAAAGGGCCCAACTAGTCAGTATGGTTAATACTGTATAGACCTTTGTGAAGCGAGTTTATAAAGTTTGTATAAGATGTTCCAGAAAATCTGATGAGCTCACCCCCCAATCACTTCAAGGTTCAAAGTTATATAATACTTGCTTTGACACATTTGCACACAAAATATTCTCACCTCATTGTCATGTGGAGGAAGTTGGTAGACTAGCTGCTTGATTCTGAATTTCTCTCCTGGACTGTTCACGAAGGGGATCTTATCCTCAGGCAGATGTGAGAAATATAATTGAACCTGGAGAAATGATGTCATAGAGTAAGATTAGACTTAACAACACCAGCAGACACAATTCCAGTTTAGAGAACCTCAACCACATTGCTGAAAAACACGTTGACTCAAGAGCTCAGTGGATTACCAAACATGATAAATGTGACCCTTCCCAAATTATACTGTGTCATTTCGAATATGTGTTACCATTAATGTGAACATGCAGCATTGTTCCAACCCCCTCCATCTTCAAGAAGACATACTTCATGGGTTTTCATTCCTTCAACTGCAGCAATATTTTATGGTTAGGATTGTCTGCCGAAGAGCTTATGAAAACAAATTTCTCTACAGAGATCTTTAGAACCAAGACATAAATCTGAAATTAGACAGATTCTGGGACAGCTCTGTGCAAAATGTATTTATTACATGCACACCACTTTAATGGAATAAAAATGTTTGCTTTTAACAGACAACATCAATAATCAATGATCATTTTGATGAGTTTACTGAAAGATTCATTTTAGTAGTTGCATTTCCAGATTTTGTATTTACTACAGAACTGCTGTGCACAAAGTCCCAATTTCTTATTTGGAGCACTTTTCATCTCCTCACATATTAAGAGCAGAACAGCTTTTACTGTTTGATATGAGCCCATCAAGTTCCAATAGCAGTACTACTTTAGCAGCAGGAGTTTATCTACAGCCATAGCATCTCAGCGGTTAGCAGGAAGGTTGTGTACTTGAACCCACTCGTCAGTTAGGGTAATTCTATGTTGAATTTACTAATGTTGATCTGTTCAGGCCTCTCATCTGACTGCAACTGGGTGCTTTATAAGCATATACTATAAATATTGGATGCTTCAGCTCATCATTCTAAAACAGAAAATCTCACTCCATAACTCATCATTTAGAGAAAACATCTTATAATGTCTAGTTTTAGGATCTTTTCAGTCAATTAAGACAGAAACAAAGTGACATGAAATGTCTTTAAATACGTAAAATAAATTTTTTCAATTGATTTTACGTATTTAAAGACATTTCTAATTTTCGTAAAGCCTAGGTATTTTTTCACATTTCAACAAATCTTTGCCACTGTCTTGCTGCACTGTCAGATCAATCAATCAATCAATCAATCAATCAAGTTTTATTGATAAAGCGTTTAATCATGTCAACAGACATTTCAAAGCACTTTAAAAGACAGAAAAGACAGATTTATACACTTCTTTGGAATCCCCTTAAATCAAATATTTTTTTTAATTGGATAAATTTTACATTGCATTAAATAAATCAAGCAGGTCAACAGGTCAAATCAGTTTGAGGATTTTTTTTCCACTCATATGCTTGTCTCTAGGGACAGGACAAAGCAGCCTGTTACATTGGCACTTTGACCCTTGGGACGGACCAAAAAAACTTAACTTTATGAGGGAGGGGCTATTACAGCCGACCAGATAAAAAGGTGGGATGTGCTTGTCTTGTGTGTGGTGGAGCCTTCCTGCAGCTTTGGCTGTCTGGAGGGGGGTAACAGCAATTTAACCTGACAATCCACCTAACGTTTGCCCCTACCATAAATTATGCCCATTTCATGCTGCTATTACCCCTCATCCAGCTCCCTGGGGGCTGGGGAACAGTCTGCTAACACCACTACCCTATCTGTTTCTTCACTGTAATGATGACCTATAATATGTGGCCAATTCAGGGCAATAAAGGCATTACAGCTGACCCATGCATTTCCAAAACAAAAGATCCTGCATGTTTGGGATTTAAGATTTTCTTTTGCTGTGAGCACATCTTTTGTTGTCCCTTATTACCCCATGTTTTTTGTTTGACAAGACAATCAAGAGACATGAAAAAATAGAAACTTAAAAAATTAGGAAACAGACTGTAGCAGATTTGTGAGAAATACGTCACAATGTTTGTCTTGCAGCTGTTTTATTGGTGAAAAGGGCTTGTTTAAAGATGGCTTCTTGATTCCCGATGCTGCCAGCAGCAGTGGGCTCGACCCACTGAGTCCTCCTCTAAATAGATGTTTGATGATCACAAGCAGACTTTACCATGCAGCAAGTTTAGTAAATGACACTAAACACATCCATCCTGTAATTGCCTGGTCGGTAGAGTGTGACAAATCTCCTCAAACAAAAGGCCCAAGAACAGGATTTATGAAATTGTTGTCTGTCCCATAGGTGTCATTATCCAGAGATTGTACAATTTTCAGTTATGGGGATGGATGGGATTTATTTAGGCCATCGAAATGGGCTAAAATGGAGAAGAAATCAGGTTAGACCTATTTTGTTGTGATGTCTCATCCAGTCCATTCAATGTGATGGTTCAGGAATACATGATTAGCAAACCATGAAATAGGTACTAAAATCAAATATATTAGTTTCCTTTGTTGTACAATGCTTGCTTGTTTGTACACCTTCATGATTTTCAAGAACTTTAGCATCAAGAAAACTCAACTGAAAGATATATTCTACTCACCTGTTCAGGCCTCAGGCCAGGTGGTACCCAGGCATACTCCTCCAGAACGCAGCCTGAGTCATCATCAGAGGTGGAGCTGCACTGGAAGCCAGAGGTCATTTTACTGACTTTCTGCTCCATCATCAAGTCTCGTTGGCGCGCCCCACCCTGAAAGCCAACACCTGATGCAGTCGCACTCACCAGGCTCATCAGACGCTGTTTTCACTAGGTAGGTAAGGCAAAAATTGAAAAGGATGGGAGGAAGAGGTATTTGAGAGAAAGACAAGAAACAAGCAATTAGGACATTTACACGCAATGCTATTCATCTAATCAAGATCACTTATTCATGCTTTGCCACTAAATGTTTACCACGAGCTGAATCACACTATTATCGACTTTCATGAGGTTCACAGTCCTCATCAAAAGCCCATTATAGTATCTGACCAAGTTTTCCTGGGTTTACTTCTGGTAATGAGTCGACTTCCTAAAAATACTCGTAAAGAGAAGTATACCTTTTCATTCCCAGTTTGCAGGCAGCTAAAAAAGTTTGCTCCTTCACATGGATTTTGAGGATGTAGTGACCAAATTCCAAAAGCCTCATTAGGTGACATCCAATGTCATTAAAGTGATCATACCAAACAGGTCACAATATATAAATACACGATGAATCAGAGTTGTTTATGTGTTCATCCAGTCTTGGGCAGCGTGTCACAGACCTCACACATTCCTTTTCAATATTGTAATTCAGAATGAATCAACTCAGAAGAAAGAACAGCACCAGAAGTTTCACCTTATCTGTGGAACTATGGTCTTTTCAAGTGCTATGCTATGTCCCAAGATGGTACACCACATGCTGACACTGCCTTCATTGGTTGAGTCTGTACTCTGTATAAACAGGGCCACCATGTGCGGAATGTCCACAAGCCTGGTTTTTCTTTTCATCTCCGCTTTTCTTTTGGTCTGTTTGTTTTCCAACCTGCTGCAGTGAGTGTCTGATCATGCTTTCTTCTTTCAGATGGACAGAACAATGCTAGACAGGTGAAGTGATTAGTTGGGAATGAGATGTGTAGGTGGGACATGGATGAAAGGGGTCAGCAGATATAGAGGATCAGACTGGTGATTTATTGACCTATTGAACTAAATGACTGAAAATGCTTTAGTGTATAGAACAAGACCGTTGTGGTGGTTTACCGTTCCAAATCAACATTACAAAACAAGATCACAGTGGTGGTTCAACAACTCTGCACTAGGGGAGCATTGATCAACTCAATAGTCTGCAGCACAAACAAACCAAGATAGTTCAATGTTATTTTTGTTGTTTTTAAAAGTTACATTTTGGCTGTTAAGCACATTAGTATCTATTTGAAGACATTTCATCAAACAATAAAATGAAATATTCATGTTAGTAATGAATGATTATCAGTTACTAGTTACATCACTCCTAAAAATCCACTCTATTTCCTGAGTTGTTACAGCCTTTTCCGGAACAAGCAGACGAGATAAATGTGTGTGCAGTTGTAGTCATCTCTCAGACCAAGGGTTCTAGCTGAGATCAAATGGGAACCCAGCCAATGTCCAGCAGCCTGGCCCTCAGAACACCTTCCCCCAAGCCTCCACCCCCCATGGCTGGCAAGGGCACAGAGGGCAGGGGAGGGACAGCTGAGAAAACCAGACACACTCGAGTGCAGTCTTTGAACACTGGTGTGACAGTTAAGGCTGAATATCTGCACAGTCTCCCGGAATGATATACATGGCTGGCTGCCCCTGTGTGGAGCTCCTATGCATGCATGCAGAGGGAATGTATACATTTATGCTGAAGCCAGCACTGACAGGCATGCAGACATATGGAGCTGGGCTTCTATTTGTCCACAGCACAACAGTTGCAGCAACCTGAGCAATGTGTCAGAGTTGGCTGCATGCTTTTGCAACTACTAGTTAGTCACAACTCATTCTGATACATAAAATGATCCTATGGATGAGGCTGTAGCTGTCATATGGAGAGCATCATGGAGTTATTGGAAGGTTGGTATAGTTCTATAAGCTACCAACTGCTCCTCAGGGATGGGTCAAATGCAGAGAACAAACATTGTGCTATGGATGATTGTATGTGACAATAAATCTTCTGCTGTGCACAGGGAAAACCAGGCTTGGTGGCTACGAGTCAGCCGTAGATCCATCTCTGTGACCTTGCAGCCGCCAAATACTGGTGTGCCCTTGTAAAGCCCAGTGTGGATTCACTGGTTTTGTTTTGAGTTTGTTTATTGTAACTCAAAGTGTCAAGTCAGGCGCATCGGCTTATGACATGTCCCATTAAGCCACCTGATGTCTTGAACAATAGCGCCTTTGTGAAAGAATCCAGTGAAGGCTTGTTCCATCAAGAGCCTGTTTATCTTCTTCAGACTGTCTTTTCTCCTGAAGATGGAGTCTGTTATCTCTTCATACATAACAGTTAAAGCCCTTAAACCCAGATAACCTGTCTTCAGATGAGACAGTGAGGCAAGAAATATCACACTCTCTTTTTTTGCTAGCCTCTATTGACTTGCAAATGAGACCAAAATAACCTGCAAAAAATGTAGCCTTGTCTGCGAGCAGATTGGATTTCACAGGGGAGATAACTAACTATAGGTAGCTCTTGTCAGAAATTGAGACTGACACCACAGGTTCACTTTTTATCAGACATGGGCATTTGTTAAAAAGATGTCTGCTTTCACAACTTTTCCAAGGCTCCTCGACAATGTATCACTCAGCCAAACCTGACTCACAGGAATGTCAGGCTTGAACTTAGGCCAGGCCCATAAAGTGGAATAAACGATGTACACGGCTGTTAAGCAAAGCCTCTCTCTCATACACCCACATCTGCTTGCATGCTAAGCTTTCCTTTAGATGTCACACATTTCATTCCTCCAACTCTACAGAGAATACTCTCTGATCTTTTTGAATGACAGAAGCACTGAGTCATCTAACAAGTCACTGACTGATCACTTTAGCTAGCTTTTTAAGTTTTTCTCCCAACAAGGGCCCTATGGTTTGTGTGGTTGGTTTTTACTCCCCCTTCTGACTTCCACTCCCCCCTGCCCTGCCCTCCTCCCACACTAACAGACCCCTGCAGTCCTGAATGTTTACTGGCCCCTCACTCTTTTGTAGAGATGCTTGTTAACATGGCTTTGGGAGCTGCAGGCTTGCATATCTGACTGATCTACCCACAGAGAGCCAGAGGGTAGCAAGGGTGCTATCAGACTGACCTGTATGAAAATGTTAATGTCTCTTGTTCCACAATTGAAATGGAATGTAAGTCAAGGTAGACCAAAGAGGGAAACTAGAACAAGTGCTTTCATTGAATGGTTTTCAGTTATTGAATAGTTTAAGAACACCTACAGGATATTTTCAGTGAATGAAGAAGTCTGTTGTGGAAAAAAAAATGTACACAATGACTCAAACAGGCTGATGTCAGAGAAAGGGTCAATTCCAATAAGCATCATACAGCAGGAACTCAAAGGATACGCAACTCCAAACTTGATGTATCAAGGACCAAAATAATCCTCAGATTTGTATTAACCATTGAGAAAGTACTGGAGAGATTCTGAATCAAGTGGAACATTATTTATCACTTCTACTGGACTAAAAACCGCTCACAAGACCTCTCCTGAAGAGACCAGTAAATATTGCTGTCAGTGACATTTTAAAGATTATTAAAGTGCACTTTAACCAGAGTCCCCCAAATATCCAGACACTGGAGCTTTGGATTAACAACTTTTGAGAGAGTGTACAGGGAAAATAAGCAGCTTCTGGTCTGAATTACTGCCTATATTCCTCTAGGAAGTGGGTGATGGACATGTACACAACCCAACACAGTGCTCTCTGTCAGCTTGGGCCGGCCCAACATGTTTAACTTGGCACATGCAGACTCAGCAAAGCAGGACAGACTTTACTTGAAGAGACAAGCAAGATTTTCTCTTAATGGTCCCTACTTCCGTGAACTTGAACCAAAGACCAATCTGGTTTTATGCCAGATGAGATATGTATTAACTCTGGAATTATCCATCAAATTATTATGAACCCTACTATCCTGCTGAATTCAGTCAACTATAAAATACAAGGTGTACATGCTGCTTAAAAGCCTGTGGCTGACAAGAGAACAAGAGGAGCTCATTTTATGCAGTGCCGAGGTGCTAAATAGCTGGAACCTGGTCAGCTTTTTGAGGTATTCTTTCATGGCTAGAGGAGTGTTATTCCAAGACCAAATGGATGGGAGTGACATCCCCTATGAGCTACACGATGGAGACCACCTGCTTATGCTGGTCGAACTAAACTCATCACACATGTGCTGCTGTCACATAGCAGTCATCAAGCACATTGTCACCCTAGTTAATTAAGTTTGCAGGACTTTGAGCATAAAATCTGCTCTTTGAGCCACTGCACCCTTCACAGTACCTCAATGTGGAGACAATGCCCTTCTGAAGGCAGATTTTTGACTTCCACAAAGATCAGAAAAGGGATAAGTACTCCGTTTTATGCATAGTGTGTGTTTGATTACTTATTAATCCTGCAAAATAGAGAGCGATGGTGCAAGAGATTTCAGTTTCACCTTTAGAGTCTTGACTTGCTGACACAGGCATATTTTATACAGTAGAAAAGTTCAGGATGTTCATTACTTTAGCATCTCCACTTGTAGAAATTAAGGTTAGGGTATTTCTATATCAACCTCATCTCAAAGAAAGCACACAAAAAAAACATCTTCAGTCATATTCCTGCAGGTCTTACCTCAGTGTCAGCTGACTCTCCAGAGGTGAGCAGGAAGAAGGTTCTTATAGAACCACTCTGTCAGCCCTAGTTTCCTTTCCAGCCTCTTTGCCTCATATTTATGCAAGACCCTCAGAGCCCGTTATCCACCACAGAAGAAGTCAACCTTCTCTGTCAGGGCTGTCGGTGCAGTTACAACTCATAGCAAAGCCAAGACTGCAAAGAGTCAAGCAGTGGATTGTCTGAGTGTGTTGGAGAGAGTGTTTGAGAGGGGAGTGTGTTTGCTTGTACATGGGGGAACTCAAACAGATGGTCATCCCACCCTTGTCTGTCTCACCCACCACCACTCCTCCTTTTCCTCCTCCTCCTCCCTCTCTCCAACCAAACAGTCTTCAACTCGGCCCGGCCCCTTAACCTCAGAACAGCCAGTCATGGCTCGGCATGGGGGAAAGAGGCTTCTTTTCTTTGCTGACCCTCCTCTCGTACTTCAAATATGCTGAAGCGCTGGCGGAGCTGCAGCTCACACGAACTTTTACAAGTCACATCATTGGTGCTGAAGCTTGGTTTACCACACTGTCCACATCTCCACAGCTTCTGCACTAGACTGTTATTTGTCATTTTGTATCAGTATATCAAAGATGTAGTTATGGTGACGGATGTTACGCTCTAGATTTGGTTTCCCTAGTTTTTCCAGAGTGCTAAAATGTTGCTACATTGCATAGAGTGATCTGTTAACTGCAGCTTTATGATTATACAGTGAATGTTGGATCACGTCTACCAGGATGACAAATCAGTGTAATACTGCATGAGTGACGTGACTAATGCAGAATGTCCAACATTATCACAATCAGCTGTGTAACGTAATTCAAAATGCCTCTCATCTGCCAGATGAATGTGAAACAACACAATAAGCACATTGATTGATTAGCCAGCCAACAATTTGGATAATCATAAATCTCTCCATTCATTTTGTCAATTCTGATGATTTATTTTCCAGTTAGTTGCAGGCCTAATTCAGTTTTACCTATCTGTAAACCCCAGTCAAAACAGTCAGAGTACTGCATCTAATCTTATACGGGGGATTAATGCTACATAACTAGCCAATACTCTCATTCTGAAGTGCCGTTAATGTGCAAAGGACATTAACTGAGATGATAGCCTTATTCTGTAAAATGCAAATGTACAAATCACATTCAGTGAAACTCCATAGGGTTAGGGTTGACCTTTGCTTCTCCTTCACCTCTGCAGGAATGCTACAACATGATTCTCTTCCTGTCGCCTAAGAAAACAAAAGTGACCAGTTCAGGTCAAACTTGGTTTGGGGGACAGTTACACCTTTTGCAAGTTTTGGGGGCTGTTTGTTTGCGAAGTCAAAGTGTTACTTTCTCTCATAAGGATGTGTTTTACAGTGGTCATAACTGTTTCGAGTAAAACGTCATGATTTTCAAACAAAGGCTTTGGTGTAGAGGGTTAACACAACCTATTTAGACCCAAAACAAAGCAGCACAACATTTTAGTTGAAAGAAAGAAAATTAAAAATCTAGGATTGTTTTTTTTATTAACATTTTGGCAGTCTTTTCATTTTTTGTGGAGCTGACATCACAGTGTAACTCTGGGAGGGCAAACACGTGTGAAGCATTGACATTGTGGAATTTTTAAGTGGGGCTTATTTAATGGTGTTCACATGGTTCACAACTGTTATATATCAATGAAATGGTTTAAGAAAAGGCAATACACCTTTAATATCACCTTAAAATATCAGCAAAATGTAAGAAGCGTCAATCAAGCATAGTTCACCTGTGCTTCACTTTCAGGATGCCATAAAAACTTTTTTCCATTCTCTGATTTCCCAATCTTGGAAAATTAAAAAGGCTGACTGAAATAATCATTATCATCAGTCATGTGTTAAAGCCTATGTTAAGATATTATACTCTGAAACTTTCACAGTGTACATGAACAGAATTGTACCTCATTGCACCAAAATGTAGAAGCAACTCATCAGTTGTGCACAACTTTTCCCACGTGTGAAGGTTATTATGAAATCTTTTTCGTTTCAAACTCTCAGATTTAGAAGACAGTTTAAGTTTGAACAGTTCAAACAATCTTTGATATCTTTTAAAGTCAAGTTGTGGAGACATATCAGAAACAAATTACAAAAGAAAATTGGTGGCCTTTAAATTGACTTTATTTGAGAATGACTATTTAAAGACAACTGGATTATTTTTAGTCTCGCTTGTATGAGAAGGACAAAATCCTAAGTGTCATGCAAGATTCTAAAGTTAGAAGTACCTGGTTGCAAAGTTCAAGGTTTGACTCAGAGAGCTGAATAATATTAAGTTGGACAAGTCATGCATCCCTGACCCTTTGACCTTAGAGAGCAACACATGACCCATAAATCTATGGCCTTGGGGCTTTACAACCCATTCCCCTGTCATAGCCACAATGACCCGAAGAGCACCTCACACCTGGTCCGTACCTTCTCACCGCTGTAAAAACGGAAAAGTGGCAAGGTAACCCACAACTAGCATGCCCTGACAACAACAGGACAGGGGTGATCATTGTAAGAACCACTACCGACGATAAAGCTGCATTCTTCTCTGGTCCAAACACGTCCTTGACGAGAGGGATCCATAAAACAAAGCATTTAGTCGGCGAATGTATCTCATAGTAAGGAAGCCTGTAAGGCCTAAGTGTGGAAAGATGTGCAGATACATGTTTCTATGAGACCATTCTGAGAGAATAGGTTACCAAAGTGAGCAAAGGGAAGGTTGTTCTCTAACTTGCCATCAGTGATGACCATTGTTGAGATCAGCTCTCACTGGTGTGTGAGTTACCTTATAAAAAGTAGGCATTCTCAAGGTTTAAATGACTTGCCAACGGGTATTAGCAGGACACAAACCTAACAAAGGCCTCAGTTATAAAGGCCAATAAAAGCCTATCACTCTACTGTAACAACAATTCTTTTTACGCCTTGAAAGAGAGATGGAAAGGTCAACTGGTGGAGCAGTCAACGCATTGATATTGACTTAGCTAGATTGGCGCTGACAAACTCAGGTCAGACTGTGGGCTTGTTAGCCCTATAACCCTCACATAACCCCTTCTTACTCTTTCACTCCGACTCACCGGAGGCAGCTGATGGAAGGGTTTGAATCTAAGATAGAAGCATTTGTGGAAAAGGAGGAGAAATATCTATTTCCCTAACACCTGACCTCACTAAAGATCATCTGATTGCTGAGGACCGTGAACAGGAAAAAAATAAATAAATAAAGGAAAGGATTTGAGATTTATTGGCCTGTACTCTTTAGTGCTGGCTGAAAGTTATAAATATGTTCTACAACTTTCCTAAATCATAAATTGCGGTGATGCTATTTTTGAGTAGATAATTCGACTGGAATGGATATGAATCAGTGGTAACAGTTATCTACTCATTTATTCCTACTTTATATATTCTGCGGTGGCCCTGTCCTGCCATGTATGATGTAATAAAAAATGGTTTAATACTAAACACAGTATTCCCACTGATCGAGGTCTGATGACAACACAACATCGTTCGCCCGCCTTAATAAAAGAACAGTGTTGTCTGACAACATTCCCAAACATCGCAAAGGCGTACGATTAGGACAGCTCATATTTCAAACTCAATCTGACACCCTGTTACCTAGTTGTAAAAGACGGACCTCATTGGGAACAATGGGAAGTGGAGCTCCAGAGCTCCAGGGGCTGTTAAAGGGAGGAAGCCCCTTTATTTGAAGACACTATAACTCAACAAAAGCCTGTGGCTGTCTGCACACACAGGATGAATGGGCTGCTCTTACACGACTCACTTGCACTGACAGACGTACTGGATCAGCAAAAGCCAAGACTGTCATGTGTGGTCCCCATGGACAAGCCCATTACAAACCTACCCATTAAGAAATTGTGGTAAAAATCTGAGCCATGTTTGTTAAAGTTCTGGATTTTTTTTCAACGAAACTAAAAATTTGGTAGTGATTAGAAGATGGCATTGGATCAAAATGCCCAGGAGGAGTTTTGATCACCTCCAACACCACTTTGTTAATGTTCATGTTCAACCATGATGATCTGAGGATGTTTTTAGCTTATGACCTCACACTTTTAGACAGTCTAACCCACCCACTGCTTAAGCCTCAGAGCTCATACATCTGGACCTTTTCTGCTCTACTTCTCTAAAAAAAAAAGTTCAACCATATATCTTTCATATGACAAGGGAACTATTTCCTGTGTGTTTCCAGCCCTGGGCTCAAACGGTCACATGAATGAGACCGACGTAAGAAAACAAGCAATAATCGAGCTTGAGTGCTTTGAGCAAGTCAACGTACAAGAAGAATTGGGTATTCCTGCACGTGGAAGCGTTTTCCCAAGCTGCACGGCTTCAAAAGATGACTGTGGAATCCAACAATACTCTGAAACTGTTAAGAGTTGCTCCGTCAGGATCTCAGTAATTACTAACATTCCTGGACAAACACTATTGCAGTCTTTTTGGAGTGTTATAATTTAACACATGCTCCAGCACCACAACACAGAGGAACTCTGATGACTAAGAGCAGGGATGCTTGTTTCCAAGTCTGCTTAACTGGACACAATTTAAGTCATTAAGTTGGTAGTAAAACTGCAGAGGGAGTAAAGAGGAGGCCCAGTGACCTCTTCTGTAAGACTCCCCGTTGCTCTGATGTTGTTGACCTTTTAACCTCCTCATGTGACTCCAATTCAAATGTACAGAAAAGGAAAAAAAACAAAACGTGGACCTAATTTACAAACAGTAGATCCGTTGTGTCTGAAGAGGCTGTGCATCTTGGGCGGCAATCTTATATCTGATTATCTAAGCATCTGTTTTCCACATTGAATTCTCCGTGACGATATATAGTCTTGGGTATATTGTATGTACATTTGAGTAAGTTGAATAATCGTATAAATACAAACATGTGATAACAGTTTGCTTTCTTCCAGACACTGTGTTGCTTCAGTTTTTTTTTTTTTTTTTAACAAATTAATTAATCATTATTCTCTCGACCTTTTGTATATTTTTTGATTTTATGAATATGAATGAATGAATGAATGAATAAAGACATTTTCACAATAGGGCATGCCATTCTTGAATGGATTTCTTAATTTGTTTTTTTACTGTGTCTGACTAATATTTGATGGCTGGTATAACTTGAAGAGATTGTGTGTGTGTGTGTGTGTGTATTAGCAAAAAGAATGAAAGTAGTGTGAAAAAAAACACAACGTCTCTTTAGCACCACCCTGAAGATGCCAGCTCTCATGGGCAGATCTTATTCTGCACGTAACACAACTTGTAGCTTCTGGTGGCATCACTCTGCTATTTTGGGAGATGCTAAAACTGAGCTCATTAATTTTAGTCAGTGCCATGGATGAACAATGAACAAAATAACAATCCTTTTCCTAAAATCTGTGATACTTTCAAGTTTGTACTCCTGTTGAGCATCATAAATCATCGTCCAGTGAAATGACAGAGCTGAGGCACACATCTGGTGCACCAATGCTCTTGTTATGTTTTGGAGCTCCACTGCTAACAGGAAGACAACGCAAGCACAGCAAATAAAATCCCGTCTCTTTGAACTGGTCTCTCGCTAGGAGCTGCCATCAGGTTGTTGTGGTCAAACGAACGCTTTCTGCCTCAGCTCAGTGGGCCCATTGTGGACCTCCGGCTCCTGCTCTGCAAGACATGTCCTCAGTTAGCTTTGTCAATATTGACCCATCTGTATGTGACACAACAACATCTACCTTTACTGTGATGTAAGACAGTCTGAGTTTAAGTGATGTATAAAATTGCAGGCAAGAAAAACAGATTAATCAAACCCATTTGAAATAACAGATTTAGAATCTGAGGATTTTTATGAATTACAGTGAATGGAATGTGTAAATTTACAAAACCGAACACATCTGAGGTGTGAGCTGAAACAGAAAGGAGTCTACAGATGCATTATGAATGTGAAGTTTGTGCTCGATTATGGCCAACACAACACCTTGACGATGCCGTCAAGGAATCTTCTGTCAAATAGCAATATTTTAAAAAATCTTCAAATGATTTAGCATTTTAAAGTAGCTATTATAATTAAACCCAACTGGAATTGGAAAAATTAAATCTCACATTTCCATAAATTCTTCTCCAAACATGGTTAATGACATTAGCATAAAAATACATCCAGATCAAAGTTTCAATTAGAAAATGTTCTGAGGGGAACATCCTGGCAGACGTCCAGCTGCTGCTCCTCCCGTCTGCAGCTCTAACCTTTATGAAGAATATCAGGAAATGCCTTTGTTGTCAGTCCAAAAATCACTTGCCCTCTAGAGTCCGCTCTAAAACCCTGATGACCTTTTCCATATTGTCCACGTTCAACGGCTCCACCCACCGTCAGTGAAAACGTCAACGGAGCAGGAGGAACCAGCGCTGCAGGAAAGGGAGGGGTGTGAGCGCTTTGCATGTTTCCAGCTGTGGGTCCGGAAAGCTTTAACTCTATCCCCTGTTGGGTCCCAGGAGGAATGAGCCGGGCCTTTTAATGACACTCTCAGGGTAATGTGTTTTCTTTTGCTTCTAGGCCACGATGCTGTGATGGCTTGGATAGGTTCCAAAAGATGTGGGGGACAAAGCAGAAAACATGCCCTGCTGCATGAAGAGATGCCTGACGCTGGTCTTCTCTATATGTTATTTCCTTTTATCAAAGACAGACATGCAGGTCTGTAGCGCTGCTTCTTGGTTATTATGTACCATTCAATCAGACCTGAGCATCCCGCCTATACATGGTGGTGATAATAAAGCACGTGTGTTAAGTATGACTTTCATCATCATGGTGGTCTGATGTTTAGGACCACAATTATGCCGTGCGGTTACCAGAGATCTGCTCGGGCATTAAACTCCTGTTAGAGCCAAACCAGTTTTCCTCTAACATCATCCTGTAGCGCCTAATAAACAGAGTTGTGCCTGGAAGCGCTAAATCCCTAACTACCTTTAATCACTTTAGAATAATCCTGAACATGTGGATCCAGTGTGTGTCGCGGCTGCAGGCACATGCAACTGAGTCGCATACGTGATGCTGTTCAAACCTTATAGGAGAGAAAACTGCCGCGAGCACAATGTTCCTTTCACACAGCGGATGCTCAATATTTAAGCAAAGATGAATTTTTGCCCATTTTAGAATTGCTCCTGCTTTTCGTGCTATTTTTTTTCATGTTCTGTCTTTACTGTATGTGACAATGGTTCTGGTCCAAACGTCGGTCTTGATACTGATAAGCAACCTATTCTGAAGTGAAGCGGGCCTGACCTTTACAGTTTGGCTGACATACCAAAGTGCTTTACAACACAAGCTGGCTAAACTGGTACTGTTAAGATGCCAATGCCAACAAAAGAAGTTTAGAAAAGCAAATACAAACAATAAATAAAAATCATTATATTGGCAGGACGGATAATGGTTTTCAAATTCCTGGCACTGTGACAGTCTGAGGGAGGATAAAAGTGTTTATTTAGATTTTATTACTCAGTGGAGTTTGTCTGATCAATGCATCTCTGTGTATCTGTTAAAAGGCTCAGCAAGTTCCAGCAAGTCCATTTCATGTTCATCATTCGTTCCCACGCTTGTCTTTCACCTTACCCTGATGGCGTGTTGTTTACAGTCACGTTTATGGTTTATACCAGTAAATAACGGTGTACTCTTAAACTCCTGTAATCGCATACTATCGCTCATTCTAGAATGTGCTGCAGTTTGTCCCTTTGTGGCACTAATAGAGAACAACATTTAGACGTCTCTGTAAATTTACATAAAATGTTCAAGGCGTGCCTTTCCTCCAACACGGGCATGTCAGGTGAGGACACAATTGTTACTTTCCACATTGACGCATGTGCGTGGGTCTGCTTTGGGTATTCCACGGTTTGTGGACAGGTTCATACAGAAACAAAAATTATAAAAGGGAGAGTAACAATCCTTTACAGTCACCGGCATATGGCGGCCGATCTCGCCCTGTGTTTGGTCGCCATGTTGTCTGCAAGTCGCACACCCTTTTCTTCTTCTTCTTTAATTTATTGCCTTGGGTGTGAGACTCTTTCTATCTCCAGGTCGTGGATTGGTCATACGTGGGTTGACTTCTGAACTATTACATGGGACACATTAAAGCTGCAGTAATATCTCCTACAGAGAGCAGCGTGTGACGTAGGTACTCCTATCACCACAAACACATTGTTAACGTCGGCTTAAATTTGACCAGCCAGGCCACTGTCCTTTCAGCCAGGCCCCTGCGACCACAGATTCAGGGACCACCAGAGTTTAAACAAGTCGTACTTCATCCAGCCTCCTGCCAACCTACCGCAAACAATTTACAGTCAATGTGCTCTGCTCTCTGGAGTTTGTCTATGGCAACCTGACTCCATGCCACATCTCCCTGTCCAGAGCCATGAAAGACTGGCCTCATCTGACAGCTCCTTACAACACACGGCCCTCTCCCGCTTTTAGCCTGACTGCGGTGAGCTGGACCACGTCTGGGGATAAAAAGCTGCCAGAGTGTTTGGCTTACAGGCGATTTACATGGACGTGAGGGTGATTCATTCTAGCTCTGCACAAACAGGCCTCTGTGTACATTTCACTGGTACTGGTCTTTTAAATCAACAGTGGGAAACGTATACACAGGGACACTGGGACTTACATTTGACTCGTTCACACTCAGCTGGGTGCCACACATACACTCTCCAACACCTACAGGCAGCCATACATACACATAGGTGACTGCTTTTTCTCTCTTCATCCTCGTCTCCCTCACTCACACTCCTCTCTATTTATGTTCCTTTCTGCTACCAAGTTCAACATCGTCCAGTCTCTGTGGACTCTGGTGCTAAAATAAACCATCAAACTATTCTACAGTGATCAAACAAAGGCTCACAGACATCAACTAATCACAATTATTTCCGCTTGTCCATCCACGACAATTATAAACCACAATGTCTTCTGATTCTATTAATGGTACTTCTCAAATAAGATGCATGAACAAACGGCATGACACTTGGATCTGCGCCCCAAACACTACTTTTATAACACTTGGTCTAAAAATAACTGAATAGTCACAGAAAATTCTCACCTGCAGCTGAACAGCCTAGCTCATACATCCTTTAACACATGCCTTGCCTGTTAGATCATCTAAATTTTAAGCAACTGCAGCTGTGAGTGAGACACATGCTCCAGCACACACATTACTGTGCATCCAACATTTAAATTAAAGTACATTTAAATGAGTGAGCAGACTTTGCATGAAAGTGCTAAACGTTTGTTAACGTCACTCTGCTTGGGTCTCGAATGCATGACCTCTCTCTGCATTGGACAGGACTTTGAACGACAGTGAGTTCAAATGAATGTTGAAGGATTCCGTTGAGCAGCTGTGCTCATCCCACGTAAAACCTCAGAAGACGTTTTGTTTGCTCAGGTCAGGTTGCAAAGATAACACTGTGGATGAGTTTCTAAGACTCCTGAGCAGTGAAAGCGTCAGCCCTTCTTTCAGCCACTAGATGACACCACCACCTTGGTTGTCCTCCATGTATTTGTGCCAACCACACACTCATGAGTCTTTATTTATCACTTTTCCTAAACTGGTCACTTTCCAGAGTTAATTTATGATTAATTTCTGGACCGCTATTGTGTTTCAAAGAGATCATGATTGAGATATGCTTTTATGCATCACAGCCAGATTTTAGCCTGGTGACAATTCAAATGCGGAAGAGTAACTGCAGGCTGCATTGGCATCAGAAATGTCTTTTTTAATCAGCCTAAACTCTCATTCCTTTTCTTGAATCAGTGCTCATGCGGTACCAGTCACCTCACAGTCAGGTTTCAAGCGGAACTGTCCTGAGACCAGCAATGTGTTTTTGTCATCTGTGACCATAATGACAGATCAGGCCAGCCTGATCCAAGTGGGTCTGTCAGTCTGTCAGCCCCCATGAGGTGCATTCACAGGTCTTAGCTTATGATGATGGTTCATGTGCTCCACTGACAGCAAAGTATTCTCTTGATGAAACATGGTTAAAAATAACACTGAATGCTTCTCGTGGTATGTAAGTTTAGCACTTTCTGTCACAGTTGAGAACAGAAATGTTTGAACCTGGGACATCTGTTATCATTGTTCTTCAAAGGACACACTTTATGGTGTATTGAGCTTTGGGAGAGGCCAAATTAAAGGACTTTTGATTTCACCCAAGGAGCATTATTTTTATACACGGAACTGAAAAATCCTAACCCTTTTCTGGAAGGAAGGCAGAATACTGACCCTGATACTACCTTGAAAGTGATGATGACTTCACATATTGTATGTGACCACATTCTCCTGACAGCTATGGAGCCCTGCAGTGGCGGCCGGAGCTGCAGTCACGGAGCGCCGACCAGTTGTCACCTAAGTGACAGGCGACAGCTGACCCCATACATCTGGAGGCCAGAGGGACCCCACGCTTCCACTCACTACACGTCTCTGACCTTTTTATTTATTTATGTATTTATTTAGTATTTATTTATTTATTTTAAGTAACGCGGTTTATTCTGGCTACGTGCACAGGGAAGTTGAAACGCGTCACTTTGGTAATGTTGCTGCGTAAAGGCGCAGTCACAATTGGAGGATTTTTACTTCGCAAATTACCATCGAACTCTAGAAGTGTCTTCCGGTTTAAATTAAGAACAAAGTTGGGTTGTTAAAGCTGAATAATAACCAGTGTTACCTTTACCGCGTCACCATGTAGAGCCTTAACGTAAATAAACTCACACCCAAAAAAAAAAAAAAACGACAAATAAACCAAAGCAACCGTATACAAAGTTAGTTTCATTTAAAGTGCAAATGCTATTTTAAAAAAAAAAATCCATATTAGTCACTCCACTTACCTCTCAAAGTGTTCAGGCGTAGTTAAAAGAAAATCCAGAACTGATATTCCTCAAGTGAGAAAAAAGCGATTTGCGCAGCGTCTCATTGGCATGAGATGAAAAGTCCAGAGAGGGCGCACCACCGTGGCGCAAAGCTGTGCGAAGCGCAAACACTAAACCCCAGACACTGGCTGCATTGGTCTAGTCTGCTCTGTTCTCTTCAACCACAACACATCGCTCAGCTGCGCACGGTGCGCCGTGGTGCTGTCACAGACAGATGAAATCAGCGTTCCTCCCTGCCCATTGGCTTAAACCAACAGCCCCCACCAATCCCGGAGAGACGGATCCATCTGGAGCACAGTGGACAAACGCTCCTGTGAATTTAACTCCTGCTGCTGCAGCAATGAGGGAGTTAACGAACGGGTTGTGCATTTTAAATGTTCGAAAACGAAGAGGATTTGAGCGGCTCTATCTTTATGGAAACTTGGACTAAAAACAAAATGAAACTTCATGAACTCAAAATTGTTCGAATCAAAAACAAACAAACAAACAAAAAAAAAAAAAAATCAAGCATGCCCTCATTTTTCACCTCCATCCCTGCAAACTGTTTGTCTCCGGGTGTAGGAATATGATATATTTTACAAACCTATTCGTCCCTCTCTCCATGAATACAAAATGTTGTCAATGTGCTTTATGTGCTCTCAAACACACAGTGTAACACTACTCCTATTTACAGAGGCCATGAAAGGTGAATCTATATGCTTGCACTGAAAAGAGGCCATTGCTAAGCTGCAGTTGAAAAAAAAAAAAAGTGCTAGGATGATCATAGATTAAAAAAACTGGCAACCTCTCATAAATCAGTATAAGACCATTATACAGATGTAGAGTTTTAAATTGTTTTATGCCTTAATTGGTCGTTTTCACTTTTGTTCTTGAGAAAGAACCCACTGATTTTGTTAATTTTATGGTATCAACACTGTCATGAGTGCTGGTACCTGTGGGTTCAAAGAGGAACTAAAGTGCTGCTCACACAAATTCCATTCAGGGGATGTTTTTATTTTTTGGAGTGACCTTTCAAATACTGTCACCACACAGTTGAGGCCTTTCCATGACATTGAGAGTGACACCGCTCACCCAAACAACTCAACCCAATCTGTATCATTTGTCCTATTTGATATAAAGATCTGAAAGTGTTTGCTGAAACGTGAAACAGAAATGCACATGCACCTATTTAATTGCACGACCTTTGACCTTGTTGTCTCTCTCTTTCACTGGAACAGACGCTACATTTTTGGCTGACCCCGGCTGCGACCTGATGGCGGTTACACAGATCTGACTGTGTGAGCGCATGTTAAATAAGAACAGGTTTAGCCAACTCAAGCCTGTCACTCATTCTCGACACAGCTTTGACATTTGGTGCTGGAACGCATGGCGCTGCCAGTTCTTATGTGGACCAGATGGATGTAAGTACTATTTATGCTTACATTTCATTGCAACTGCTCTTGGTGTAATGTCTTTATTAGAGATCAGTTAGAAAGAGAATGCGCAGAATTAAAAATCGATAATAAATGAAGTGTCACCTGACAGCTGCACTAAAACTACAAACACGAGTCCAAAATGAGCTGCGAATGATTTTAAAGTGAGGAAGTATAAGCTACAACGCACCGTCTGAACCGCTGGCCGCTGCCAGGAAATGGGGCGTGTACATCCGGTTTCAGTGACGCGCCACTGAAGCACATAAAAACTATTTCAGTCCAGCAATTACTTTCAAGACATTTGGCCTTAGACCAGAATGCTGGACTGGATAGACCAGAATTTTAAACTCCCTGTCAATCACTTTTTATCTCACCTCTTTTCAAACCGTATCTCCCACCTAACTAGATATTTATGGCGGTATCACTAAGGACCATAAAGATGCTCAGCATAGTTTGCAGCATATCTTCTGTCAATGTTCGTGTGACTTTCCCTTCATGATTTAACAACAGAAAACTCGATTGCCTAAGCATCAAAGACAATCTTGAGGGATGAGAATCACGCCATCAGCCAGCTCATGAACCCATGTCTTCTTCCCAGTTGCAACGGATTGCTGTTGCTGTGCTGTGGGACTCTAAGGCAAGCCCAGTTTTGTAAGCTTTTGAGAGTTTAGCATGCAACTCTAATGAATATTTTATCCCCGGGAAGCCTAAGTGCATCTGTTTGGGTGGTAAATAGTGGCATACATTCAAGAACACCAGTACGACAACCAGAGTTGTTTGATATTTGGTCTGAAATTATAGTGATTAGACTGTCGTTGATACAAATCTCCTTTTACCGCCTCACGTCATGAACAGTATTACAGTTATAACCTTGGTTGCCAGGTTGAGTGAGGATATTTACTGGAGTGTTAGGGGGCTTTAATCAACCGCCTTGCTGTGCCTTTCATGTTTGCTCTTTCTTTTATGTGGGATTGTGTGTTTGCTCGGGCTCAGGATGTGTGAATACGTAGCTATAGTCCATGTGTACATTAATTTTGCTGAGGTAGTTAGATTTCTTTTTACGATGCTGGTTATGACTTCCTGTAACTTACCAGAATATTAAAATATAAGACATAAAGAGATACAGAGGGAAAATGTCTCCACCTGGAGAATTCCATAAACATATTTCCCTGTAGTGTCATTTAGAGATATGAGTTACTTGATTGTTGATCCATTTTTCTAAGGGATCATGTTCCTTTAGTTTACACAGGAAATCTGTAGTCAGTGCCAAGGCAGGCAAACAATCAAGCCAAGGCAGTCAGAGACTGCAACATCCCGCTTGATTAAAGCGCTAGCTTTGATCTATGGTCTTACACTGGCTTTCTTCCTTGTCTTTCTATCTTATCTGGTTCCTGAGTGTACAAAAGTTGAAATTTGACCTTGACCTTGTTTTGTCAAGGACAAGGTCATCATCTCATCTTCATCTCCTTTTCCGCCCGATTAATGTGTTTTTTGTTTCATCTTTGTATCTGCAATGGTTGTGAAGATATTTGGTGGACATACTAACGAATGCATGAACAAACAGAGGAACACACATCAGTCATCCCGAAGCCACAAAAGACCCAGCTTTAGTCTTTTGACTCTTCATGACAAATCACAGACAGACAAATCTGATCATATTACCTAAACAAAAAGAGCTGGAAAAGAACAAACTAAGCTAATTCACTTGCCACAGTTTAGCATATGTAGTTTTTTTTAGGGATAACCTGAGCAAGAGCCAATGAGACACTGCAAACAGACATTGAAACTAAACACAGACTGTTCACTAACATAATGCTAATCATGGACTTGTTATAGTGTAGAAGTAGTCATTGACCAGCCAACTTTACATTCAAATGACATTAGAGACAATTGACTATCAACTATTTATCTATGTCTACAGTTCAGCTTTTACTTTCAACCAAATAATGAAATAATTTCTCAAAGCGACAGATGTGAACTCGAGCTTCAACATTCTCTGGTTGGGAATCAGTTGTGAGCAGGAAGAAGCACAGGAGGCATTTTTAACCATTTGGTGGATCCTTTAATTTTAACATTGTCGTGTAAGCAAGAGCTACATTGAAATGGATATCTTTGATGAAATATCTCTCCTGGCTCCAAAATTATTCGACACAAAACCCCTGGAAAACCTGCAATTTTGCTTTCTTACACACAGTTTTTGTATAGATCAAAAAATGTATATAAAATATTAATTTGGGAGCTTTGATATGTTAGTGGTTGGGTTTTACTGACTTCATCTTCATCTCCCTTTGGTTTCACTCGTTGTGCTTAACTGAGAAGCTCCTGCCATCATCAGTGATAAATATATTTCTCACAATATCCAACTCGTCCTCTAATTTGAGCTCTGCCTATTGCGGTTAAACAAGAATACAAGCGAAATATTTTGTTCACATTATGAGACACAGCTATTCAGAAATTGAGTGTCTTTTTCTGCTTCTGTGAACTGTCTGTGATCAGAATTTTGAAAATCTTATAGCGATTTTACTTAGTAGTTTTTCTGAATGTATCCCTCAAGTTTACACAAGCAATAATGCAATGTTAAATGCAACAAATCAGATAAACTATGAATGAATGATGTTTAATAGATAGCAATTATAAAGGGCTACATCCAAAAAGATGTAGCGCTGTTTTTTCATACAAAAGACATGTCTACAGATGTTTACCTGTGAGTCAATGATCCAAACTCTATTAAAAGCTGAGGCTGGAGTTGTTTATGCTTCTGCAAAGTGTGCCTTTGATCGTTGGTCAATTTGTGGAGCTTTAAATTGGATAATTTCTTCAGGGAATGTGCATGTGCAGATGGAGAATTTGAGGGGCGGAGGGGTCTGAGCATTTTTGATTTTTCCCCAGTTACACAGATTTCATTGTCTTCCTGCTCTGATAGTCTGGGTTTCCACTTTGTTCATGTGGCTGAGCTTCCCTGCAGAATTTTTTACGCCACTCAAAATGTCATGCCTCACAGATAAACTGTCAGAGGATCAGATCCTATGTCGGCGAGTTCCTGTTGCTATTTTTCCCTCTCATCCTTGCATCCTGCCTCAGCTATTCATTCTTCTGATTTGAATTCCCCAGCGGTGGACTGAAGCTCCTTTAAGCATGCCGCATTCTCCAGGCCAATTCCTTGTCGCTTGTGAAACAGTGCAGAGCTCAAAACCTGCACTTCTATTAAGATTCCTTATGTTTTCCAGAGAAAGGACATGAGGAACTCTGCTTTCTCTCTGTCTCTTCTTTTTGGCTTCATAGTCCTGATTCAGGGGCTGAATTCTTAGAACGGTCCAAAAGTTCTAAGAAGGTGAAGACCAGGCCTCACCGAATGTCATTAAAAGAGATGACCTGGTTGATGGAGAATTTCTACCTTCTGTCATTATCCTTCTGTCAACACCTGTTGCTTGGTGACCACTGACAGCGGAAGATTGTCAGCAGCAATAACAGTAGTAAAACTGATTATAATTAAAATTGTTTAACTGCTGGAAGAAGTAGTACTAGCAACTTCCATATAAAATATTAATGTGTGTGAATCTGAGGATTACAGGAAGTGATTGGCCTTCACTCCTGATGATGACGATTGACCAGAAGACAGAAGACCCCTTGAATTAATCCTTCGCAGTCTGCTAAAGGACGGCCGTATTTGAAGGAGTCTATCCATCCATTTTCTTGAAGACAAGACGACCATAATCGTCTCATCTTCAGCTACTTTTTCCACCTTGTGAGTCACGGGTGTTGCTGGAGTCTAATTTCAAGGAGTCAAAATGAAAAACCGAAATACAATGTGCCTTATTCCTTGCAGATAATGCGTTCCAGGAACCACACACGATTAACGAATTCCGTGATAAAGTGACAAACTATTTATCTTACTGTTTACGGTAATTTAAATGTTCATGAACCCTCCCCATACTGATATTAAACCACCTTCTATCTGTATTACCTTTTCCCACATCGTGCTCCAGGGAGACACAAAAGTGTTTAAAGCACTTTTGTGTCTCACGTAAGTCCGAGACTCACGGAACATAGCACACTTCCGGATGCCGTCAGCCAATAGACTGTGCGTACGGTATCACATGACTGCCTACCAAAAATCCACGATGAGGTGAAGTCGCGAGCGTTGATGCTCGAATGTATTACATTCCTTGTTGTGTCATCCATCTCAGAATACAGCCTTCGAAGGATGTGGTCGCTGAATTGGAACGCATCTTATGTCTTCCTCCCTTCTCCTTCCCTCATGTATTTCCATAGAATTCCGTCCTCCTTCACTCTCCCTGTCTGACTTTTCAGACCTTGTTCATATAGATTTAACACGTCAGTTCTGGTTTTTGATTTCCGTTTCGCTGTTGGGGACTCTCTTCTTGCACTTATCCCCTCGTTATGAGAACTGTAGAAGAATGTGGAAAAATCCACACCTGAAAAAGTGAGAAGCGTGTGTGTATTGCATGATCGCAACTTTGGTGAGAAAATGATGGAAGAAATTCACGCCTATATGAACTCAACACAAGCCTGAGAATTGCTGCGGTTGACAGATGACGCCTGGAAGCTATTTGTATAAAGTCTTAGCCTGCTGTGTATAATCTCTTTTCAGTATTATCTTCTTTTACTTGGCAATGAGAACCACTTGCAAAGGGCCGACCCTGTGGATAGTGTCTGTTTCCCTCATAACCAGGGCTGTACATTTTCAACTGCCATCCTGTGCAGCTTTTAGCGGCACTAGGCTGTAATTTGATGTGTGCCTGTGGAATTCACCACTGGGTCATATTGCTTCAGTAAAATACCATCAACAGCTTTGTTCCACCACAAAAAAATACATTAACAGAATGAGGTCAGCCTTACTTCTGGGTGACACTTCACATATCACATATTTTTTACAGACTTTTTAAAGGCAGGCAGGGACTAAATAACCTGATTACTGCTCTGGGTCTGGTATCGGTGCTAACAGGCTCTAGTCTCGACATTTTATATCGACTTGTGCTGCTGTGATCGTGGGATTTGCTCTGATGAAACGTATCCTTCCACGCTTTTCATGTTCTTGGATCACTGTGGATCATCAAGGTCGGGATGCACCAGTACGACTCTGTCGACACCTCTGCAAGACCCACAAGTTGATGGAGGAATGTTTTTTGGGGTGTGGGGGTGGTTTTGGAAAGGTAAATCTTCTCACAAGAGTCTCTTCCATTCCATAAATTCTTTGCTACAACCTGCGACGGTGAAGCATGTTTCATTTGGAGATGCTTCTTTGTCCAGTAGGACATTTTTCTACAAGCCCGGGGACCCAGGGGCCCCTACTTAAACTCATTTACCCTCCCTTTATTCCTCCCTCACTCCCTCTAACTCTCTGTCCCATGGAAATGTACTATTGACAGATCTTTATCAGAGTCGCCATCCCTGCTCCGGTCCATCGTTTTCCCTTTGTTTTTATCTCGCCAACCAAGCGCTGAGCCAGGATGAGGGATTTATGTGCCCTTCCCTCTTCTGCAGTGCAGTCCTAATGGGACACGGGTGTATTCGTGGTCTTCACAACTGTTTTTCCACAATGAACGTACCTCTGGATGATCATAACATATATGGGTTGGCACCCTGGGGCACGATGTGGAGCGATCAGGGTCAGTCAGAGATGTTTGAGCCTGCGGGGGATATAGCCTCTCGGATAAGTAAAATCAAGAGAAGCAACATTCTGAGAAAGTAAAGACAGACAGTGCTCACATTTTGGTGAGGTGTGATTCATTGGTGATGTGTTTTAGTGTATTAAACTCAAGGCCGCCTTTTCATTCCCCAACATACTTGATCAATCAATCAATCTGCAGGAAGGACTTGTTCCACCCAGTTCCTGAGTCCTCACCAGGCCCCCAAAGCTACACCGCGTCAACCGGACAGTCCGACCACTCGGGCCTCCGGACGAAGGAGACAAGAGTGAGAACACAATGTGTTTGTCCAACTCATCTTTGTCTTGGCTCCAACTCCATGACAACATGTGTGAAACCATCTGCTAGGAATTTGTTTTCAACTTTCTTGCCAAAATTTCCTGACTGTTTTTATCTCCTCATTTGTTTGTGCATAGTTGTGACATTGCCTAACATTGTCTTTACATTAAGATAAAGTCAAATAAGGACAGTCATACTTCTTCACAACCAATGTTTTTAAATACTACAGTAATTGTTGAGATCAATCTGAAATTAATATGACAGAAAAAAGCAAGTATTAGATACTCGTGTAAATACGTTTTGGTTTTTAATGTGGAGGTTAAAACAAAATCACGCACATTGATCAATAGAATATAGCCGTTTTCTAGTTCTGACTGTTCTCCATATTACCAGACCATGACAACATGACAGGCATAATTTAGAATTTGCAATAAACTACTATTTTTTAAATTTGTTTTCTTGTTTGCCTTGTTTGAAAAAGTATACACAGGCTATTTCAAGAAACGTTGATGCTGGGGTTGGTCTCCTCTGATTGCCTTCGCACCAGGGGTAAAATGTGTTTTTGAGTTGTCTGGTTGTTTTATAGTCGACTACCTTTCTGACATTTATGGTGCTGAAGCGGTTCTTGATGTGCTTTTGCCAACCAATCAGTGCTGACCATTAAGTGCGATTTAAAGGAAACAGACCAGAATAGAGATGGGTGACACACTGCATTGCACCAGCTTTCAATCCTGTCATTTTGGCTTGCATGCTGTTTCTTAAACACACACACACACACACACACACACACACACACACACACACACACACACACACACACACACACACACACACACACACACACACACACACACACACACACACACACACACACACACACACACACACACACACACGCACTGGCATCAACTGCATGACTGGGAACATCACCTAATATTGACAGATTGTCTGTCAAACAACGCTTTCTCAATTAGACACTGTATCTGTGAATGCCGCCTGCTTTCATTTAGGTGTCTTTGCGTTTCAAACGGTCTGCGAATCTCACTTAGTTAGAATTTAATGAGGTGAGGACAATGAAAGAAAGCTGGACCATGTGCGCAGCTTCTGCGCGACTCCTAATGACGGAGTTGTGACTCTTTCACAGCAAATCATTACCGCTTCCACTGTGTGATTTCTATTGTACACTGTGCTCATTAAAAGTGTCACTGGAGAGATCTTGCTCCTTGAGCCTGAAATTACCCAACTCGTGGGCTTTGAGGGACAGATCTGTCTAATTAGTCAAAAAGAGGACTTTCTCCTGAGACCAGATTCTAAAAACACATTCCTGACCCTTTTAAAGCGTTGAAAAACCAACCCAACACCTGCGCCACTTAGGGATTTACTTGAATTTGATATTCAAGAAACAAGCATTACCTTTGATCCTGGAGGAGTGTGTGTTTGTGTGAATTTAAGCCCTGTGAGCATACTCTTTTTCAGAGAAGTCATTTAAACAAAGGTCTTATATTGTAGGTGGCTGCAGACACACACAATCAGGGGTCATGCTGTCGAAATCAGGGGTCATGCTGTGGCAAATTTTATTATAATATTAATGGCTACTTTTCAAATTCTGTCATATGTGGGAAATTAGACAAATGTTTCTGGGGAAATGACATGGAATAGTGATGGGACCGTCTGATGAGATGCATCCATCAAATGCTAGGTTCAGTTTTTCGTACGTGATATTTGGTTACTCGTATTGCATTCAATAATCAGCAACTGACAAATCTTGCATGGATTTATTTAGTAAATCTAAGGCTGAAAATGTACCTGACAGTGAAGTTGTGTTTGAGCTTCTCAACCAATCACAGGGTTATAAAGGACCTGCCTTCTCTTTCAGAGACATTTTCTCTCTCACTTGTCTATGGTCTATTAATGAGAATTTTAAATGTATACGTGGAGTGTAAAACAACAAATTAGATGTATTTATGTAGCGAGGACAAATGTATGAATGTGTGATATTAGTAAGGACATAAAGCGTACAAAAGTGTTTTGATTGAAATGTTCGTAGGAGTGAAAATATTGAAAAAAAATTGTGTAAAATGCATCAATGTGAGAGTTAAACATGTACTTATGCAAATGAAAATGTGTGGGTGTGAAGAATAAACTAATCTAACGTGAAAATAAATCTCAAATTTGTTTTCAACAATGTGGAAAAAAAAATCATTAGTGTCCATCAAATTGTTATCTTCACATGTTCTGTGTGTATAATTACAGGCTGAGAGGGTGAATAGAAGGTTTTATATGCTCCACATGTATGTTTGCCCTTCGCTTTACACAGCTGCATCAAAACAAACTATAAAGCCAGCCGTTAAAAACAACTGACCTTGAGGGTTTTTTTCAGTTCATTTGACAATAGAAGCAGCAACCACTTGGAGATCAGTTATAGCAAAGTATGAGTAGCTGTCAGGGAAACAAAAGGTGTCGCTACTCAGGTGGTGTAGCATAACGTCTGTGTATTCATCCCTGTCAAACTCCTGTCTTTCTCTGGTTAAAGTGCTTATCCATCAGTTTAATCCAACACACCTTCACTGTCGCCTCTTCAGAATACCGGTGTTGAGTGATCAGAGTACCCAGGCAGGATCAGCCGGGAGCAACAGCGAGTCATCGCCCTCCTTTTCCTGCTTTAGGCAAGAGGTATTTGAGATGCTAGAATGGATCATGTATGAAGTCACACAAAACACTGCACAGATACACACATATACCAAACTGCAGCTACACACTGTCAGGTCAGCAAGGTGAAGGTTGGAGTGTCAGAGCTGTGTCCATCATCAAGGATATAGTCTGTCACCGTTATAATAGTGAGGGATTTAAAAGAATGCCTGCAGGAGAGGAAAAATAAGAGCTCCCTACAGTTCGGATTGAAGACGTTTGTTTTCTCATTGTCTGCAGGCATTTTTTTTAAATGAAGACAAATCACCCTTTTTCAGCCAGAACTGAAACAGTACAAGTGAGCAGGACGATGGGTCTGATTGGGTCACAGTGACAATAGACATGCAGAAAAAAAACCAAACAGGACCAAAATTAATTACCAGGAGAAACACATTGTTCTGGGTCAAATTAGGCAATGTCATTCTCAACCCTTTCAGCGCTATATTTAGACATAGTTTTAAAAGGTTTGTCTTTGTGTAAGGAGAAATTACTTGCTTACAGTGAAGAGTCTCAAACTCAAGTTTGCAAATAGAAAATTTAAATTCAAATTTTAAATTTTTAACTTTTTTTTTTTGCTTTCACCTTTACCGTTTCGACTCACTATCACTGTTCTTTTATACAGCAAATCATTTTCATCAAGCAGTTGCAATAAACTCACTTTACAAACTTGCCAAGCAATAAATGACAAGGTAAAATTAGGTGGTGTACAAAGTGACGCCTCTAACCGCATACAACTTTTTGCTGTCATGTTAGCCATGAAGTTAGTTTGTCATGGAGTTTGTCCTCCAAACTAAACTGATAGAAACACTGTAAGCCCACTGATCACTTTAGCAGATCAATACAATCCATACACAAGCAGAACTGGTGGTTGACAAACTATAGGTTGCGTTTAAAAAAAGAAATGACATGTTAACACTAATCCTTTTGCAGTGGTGCTTCTGTCTTTACAGTGGGTAAACAGTGCATGGATGGAGGCTTAGGATGAGTTAATTCTAACAGTCATGTCTTACCTCTAGGGCAGCTGAATTGCGTTGGATATGACAAGAAAGGATCAGACAAAAAATGAGACTCGTTCCACTCTGTCATTATGGTGCTACCACAAAACTATGCCAGACAGATGTCAGGCTTTGATGAGTGGCCTGAAACGGTGTCATTAGTGACACGGTCCGCAGAGTGACTCACGTCTCTCAAACTGTTTCACTAGTGTTGTTTCTCGGAACTATCCTTTGAAATGGCTCTTATGCTCAAGCAGGAGATGTCCACATGTTAGATCTGGATAGACAGGTGTGCATATAAAGCAGACAATGAATAGAAGACAAAGAAATAATAGAGGTGAGTTTCAGCTGTTTGTGTTGTTAATAATAACTACTTCCTACTGACACCGATGGAACTGAATAAATTTACCAATACCCTGCTGAGAAAAAAATACGGAGTAATAATGTTAACACCCAATCCGCTGAACGAGAGACATATGCATGTTATCATTAAAAAATGAATCCTAGAGTACTCCTTTAAATTGACAACACATCATTTTAGTAATTTATGACTATGTTTGAATTACCCCTGCTGTGCCAGTCCATCTGAGATATCTCTGCCTCTTCATATTGAGGAACGAAAGTAGTGTACTGTGTCATGAAGGCAAATTGGAAACACTGGAAGGTCTGACAGGCTGTGCAGATTTATGTTGGCTCCATGGTTTGAGGATTTACACCCTTTTTGCATGAGAACAAACCACAGCTGAAATAACCCAAAATGATCCAAACCCTGGAGGATTCAGTACCACTTCAAGTGGTGCAGGAAAGTAGCATGAATTATATGGAACATTTCTTTTTATGTGGTATCGTGGTATGAAGAAAACGGAAGAACATGATTATTGCAGGATATAATAATACTGAAGCACAATAAGAAATCAATCTAACGGGGGCTTGTATGTTTTGTTTTGAAGGAGGATCCAACAGCTGGACCAGCAATGTTGGATTCAATCTGATCTTTGTAAGAGCTCGCGGCCTGTCCGCCAGCTGTGTCCAAACAATCCACACCCTCTGTCTGGGTCTGGGAACCTTGACTGGAGCTGGTGGTGGTGATGGAGGGTAGGGGGTGAGGGTGTGGGTTAAATGAGGGTGCACCACATTCTCCATCTCTCTCTCCCTCCACGCTACAGTAACTTCTGCTCTTGACATGTGGAGGGCCTCCACCCAGCCATCCCCTTCCTGATAATACAGCTGCTCATAGGGGAAGGTGGACAGATTTCATGCAGGCGCATTGCTTTAAAAGTCATAATCCGTGACATTTTTTTTTTCATTTATAGAAATGTCTGCTTTCTTTGGCAGTCAATATAACACCGTGATGCTTCCCATATGCAACTAATGAAACACACATTGGCTGCAATAAACCCATCACAGTCCTCTGGGCTGGTTGTTTTATTTTTTAAGATGCAGTAAAATGTTTGAATAAATAAAAAAATAGAGCCAGTTTAAGTGGTGATGAGTCAAACATCTCCTTGTACCAGGAAAATAGCGCCACAGTTCTTGCCAAAGTAACTTCTTGCAGAACTAAACTCATCAAACTACCAAACTGATTTGGTAAATCTTTCACTATCTTAAAAAAAAAAAAAAAAAAGTTTTCTTTCAGCTCAAGTTTCATTCTCCTCCCTTGTCGAGGAAAACCAAGAAAAACCTGAATGAAGCAAGACATGTTGCCGTGCAGATGGTGCATCTCCATCGTGAGCTCAGCGAGCTGTGATAAGAGACCATGTCCACTTGGAGCAGGGAAAACAGCCAATCCCTGCTCAGGGGGCCATGCAGCATCTGCAGCCAGACATTAATAGATGACTATGAGTGCCACGCTGACAAATTGAATGCCACTGATGAGTAATGGCAAGAGACTTGCAAAAGAGAGGTTATCACAGTAAACTATGCTTTCAGTTGTTCCTAAAAGTGCTAGTGGATATAGGGACAAAAATTAGAGGAGTTAGCTAAAATACTGAATTCAGTAGTCCATTTTCCTTCTACAAGACTTCATTTTTAGAGAATTTGCACCAAATATTTTACAATTAAAAATAATCTGCGGCACTGGTTTCACCCACATTTATGCATGCATTGTTGTCACTATTAGTCTTCATCTTCTTCTACCTCAAAAGTCGTCGTCTACCTCAATTAATAATCGTCAGCTACAGTGAGATCTTAGTTTCAAGTCTTATTATTTCACTTCTAGTAGCCTCTTTCTGCGAGGCCTATAATACTTAAAGATTCTGGATCACCAGATCTGGAGTATCACTTGGAATATCACCAGATGGCACGCAGATGTGATAGATTTAATGGGGATTTTTATTTTTGTCCATTCTTTGCAGCCATTTTCTGTGAACATATAATTGTGCCTACAGTATGCGTGAATGGTAAAGAATCACTTAAAAATCTCTGCATCCAAAAGATGATTCGGCTCAACAAACCTGTTCTTTAGCTTAGCTAAATGGCTTCTAGATTGTTGCTTCATCTTTAGCAAAGGAGTCTTTCCGTCTCACCTTCTGCAAATATGTAATGAACTCTCCCTTGAACAATCCTACTCATACCAGCATTACCTTTCCCTGTGCTGCTATGCTCATACCTGCAAACTATGGGCAGATATTTTGATTTTGCAAAGGATCATTTAGTACAGGCTCCCTCTTGTCGTACATTAGTTGAACTTAGATGGTGGTATTGCATCTCCGATATGTTTGGCTGTAATCTTTCACTGTCTTTGTAAACATAGAATCGTGTGCATGTGATTTTACCATCGGCTCAATCCAGTTCTTGACACTGGGAGCTGTGGTTACTGTATTAACAACAGCAGCTCATGCACCGCTAACCTAAATATACATAAAAAAAAAATCTTTCAGTCTGCTGTGTGGTGAAATAGTTCTGTGTTCCCCAACACCTTTCCACTTGACTGGTGATGTTGCAGCTAAAACACAGGAAGGGATTGGGTCATATGGTTTCACTTTGAGGAATATACTTTCCTACATGCTTTCTGAAAAGCTCATGTTTCAATTCTTGTAGGTGTGGTCTTCTATTTAGGTCACAACACAACTCAGAGGAGAGGAATTCCCTGTCTCTCCATGTGAGGGAGGGTTTTAATGACCTGCTCGGTGATTGAAATGGGTCGAGTCAGTTTACTTTTACATGAAGGCATGACTTTACTACTTCACATCATTCAGTTCATTGTGCTTAAAAGAGACAGGGAACTGCTTGGACATCACATCTGATCATGTCTGTATTTATGATAATTATCCAGATGTAGGTAAACTATAATATTGTAAATTAGTAGAATAAGAAATGTATTAAACTGCACAGGCTTCATAAGATTGTCATCTATTCAAAATGCACTGCTATGGAAGTTGAGAGCGAGAGAGAGTATAATAATAGCTATTGTAAATGGTAATGTAATTTACAGAAATAACTGCATCTAATAACAACAACAACACAGCACTGTAAGTCACTGTAACAATCATTTATATCAATTAGAGCCCAGTTAAAAAGCCTGGAGCGAACAAATGGTTATTAATAATTTGGGTTTTTAAGAACCCTTTAGAATCTTTAGCATCTATCATGGGCTTGTTGCACATATGTTCTTGTCTTGTCATAAAAAGTTGCAAAATGTAGACAGGAAAAAAAAGTGAGTTCGTGACTTCATCCAGTTCAGACAAAGAAGATTTGTGTTCCAAGTGTGTTACACCATCAGAACACCAACATATTGGAATGCTTTACAACTTATGACACCGTCAGTGGATGTAGAACACGTTGGAAAATGTTTCTCATATCGTTTGAAATGTACCTGCAAGACATTTCTAACATTGTAATGAAAAGTTTTTGTGTCTGCTCACTTGATTGGGTTTGGTCTCTGCTGAAGGAGATATTAAAATGTCTTCTTATCTGTCTTACCCTGGAATAAAATAAAATATTTGTTTGTCTATAACAGTATTAGTGGGTAATAAACAACCTTGATACCTTGATTTTGAGATGAAATTAATATTTTAAACAATAACAGCAAAGTTGAGGCTGAATGTTTCTTTAATTTCAAAGTCTTGCCCTCGAGGAATCTAAATGGAAACATTTGCTGATGACCCCGGGATTATAGCATGATTAGCAGATGAACATTTGACAGGAGGAATTCATCCAAATAGAGTCAATGTCTCCAGAAATCAGTAATCTTATTGCTCAGTTACGAATTTAGCTTTGAATTTAATTACTTTTGCCATATTACTGTAGCTCAGCTTGCTTTCAGATTCAGAGTTCATTTAATGTGGAGTAACTGCTAGTTTAGCTCACCACACTTTCCAAATTATCTTACCCAACATTGTCAAATCCATTTTTGTTAATTCCACCAGTAGATCATGACTGGTTTGTTATTTAGCAGATTCTCTTTAAAGTTGGTGTCATATTTTGGGCCCCCATACCATTTGACTATCATTTGGAGCAACATTAGCAGCTCTCTGCGGTGTTTGTGCATGAGCAGGCACTTTTCTGCATCTGCTTCTGTTTGTTTGAGCCGGGAGTGTGGATTAGGTCTGGCTCTCGTCAGCACATGCCGGACGGAGCGCTCTGAGGCCCTGCATTCATTTCATGTTGTTTTCATTCCCCCCACCTTCACTAGGTGCACAAAAATGTTTTTCTCAAATCTTCACATTCCTGCAAAAAAAAAAAAAAAAAATGCCAGCATTTACTTTTACATCCACCTGGATTGTGGCTTTTAATCTGAAACCCAACATTTTTCAATCGTGTGCCATTTCTCCCTCCACAACACATCGCCAGGGCTCACAGGACATGCTAACTTTAAATTTTAAATCCCTTTATTTTCAGATATGTCCACATTCATCTTGGTCATTAGTGGGACTGAAAATAGCTTTCACTCAAACAGGGATCGTATCATGCTTCTAGCAGGAAATATCAAGGCCTGTAATTACAGTTAGATACAGAAGGTATGGAAGTGAGCATTCTAGATTGGAATATAGCCTAAATAGGAGGCACACAACACTTCCTCCTCTTTACATTCATCTAAGTTTTCACTGGACAGCTCATCTTTGGTACGATCCTTCCTCAAATAAGGCTTTAAATCTTCCAGAAGTCATTTTAAGGTTTAAATCTACACTTTCTGTGCAAAGTTGAGAAAAAATTCCAAATACCATGACCAAGCACTCTATTTAAAGACACATCATGATTGGCATGACAATGTAATCCCCTGTTGATGCTAATGAGTCTTTGATGGCCTTTGCTTTGATTCAGATGACATCTTCCAGCATTCTGGAAATGTGCAGTCACCAGTTAACAGGAAGTAATTGGCATGCTCTGGAACATCGCATGTCTGGATGGCAGCTCGGCAGATGGCTTGAACTGAATGCGTTGCGTCATCTTACAGCCCGTTTACCGGACTCAAATGTCTTCCTTCATCAGAAAATCCAGCATAGCACAATTTCCAGTAATTGTGCAATTTCCGGGTGTGATATGTGATAGAAGAGTTTCAGCTAAAATGAAAGGAAAGGTGTACAAAACTGTGGTGAGACCAGCGATGTTGTTTGGTCTAGAGACAGTGTCACTGAGGAAAAGACAGGAGACAGAGCTGGAGGTAGCAGAGATGAAGATGCTGAGGTTCTCTTTGGGAGTGACCAGGAAGGATAGGATCAGGAATGAGTACATCAGAGGGACAGCACATGTTAGAGGTTTTGGAGATAAAGTCAGAGAGGCCAGACTGAGATGGTTTGGACATGTCCAGAGGAGAGATAGTGAATATATTGGTAGAAGGATGCTGAGTTTTGAACTGCCAGGCAGGAGGCCTAGAGGAAGACCAAAGAGGAGGTTTATGGATGTAGTGAAAGAGGACATGAAGGTAGTTGGTGTGAGAGAAGAGGATGCAGAAGACAGGATTAGATGGAGGCAAGTGATTCGCTGTGGCGACCCCTGAAGGGAAAAGCCGAAAGGAGAAGAAGAAGAAGACACATTAATCATTAGAAAAAGAAAGACTGAGAAAATTGAACCCTTTCACCCCTACATGGAGGCAGCCACCTTCAGGGCATGGACACTGGTGGTGGTGATGAGGAGTGCAGCTCAATGTAAGGATGGTTTCAAGACGGAATGCCTGTGATTGGAGAATCTGATTGGAGATGGCCGCGAGGTCCTGAAGGGGGGTGGGGGTGGGTTGGAAATCTTTGCTGCCTTGAAATGACAGCTGAGTGACAGCAGCTAGAGATCACATTGATAGGTTAACAGTTTACACATGCCTATCTGAAGGACGACATGAGGGGTTATGATGGAATTTAATGGAGAGTATTGTTGTGAAGCTTCAGCATAGGTAGCCTCATTTTTGGGGGATTAACTCTGTCAGTCTGGGTACCATTAGACCCACCAGTCCTAACTTGGTGCAAAGTATTCAGCATTGCCATTGTCAAATTGTTAAACTACCTCGGTGCAATGGTTTGACCATGAAACTTTACAGATAGGATAAATGACTTTCCTTTGAGTGCAATCAACAGATCAAGTGCATAAATATAAATACAGGTATACCTCACCCTATATAATTAATTGGTTCCTGGACACACAACGCAAGTCAAAAAAAGACATACAATATGTTGAATTAACTTATCTCAAGGCTAAACTGAAAATAACCATTCCCATTTCTGTACTCTACTTCATTTATGAATGCATTTTCATTAATATATGGTTAATACAAATCTATTTTAGCTTACAATAAATACTATCTACACCGTGGATACTTTTTTTAAGAATGAATCATAAAATAAAAGCCTCTTTTACGGATATAAAAAAATTCTTTACAGGAAAAATTATGATTTATAAGTGAAGTAAAATGATGTAAATGTATTTTTTATTTTTCCTTGCACTTCTTTTTGAACAATGTAACTCAAAAGGAACTTAAGCCGGGGTATCTGTATAAAATCAGCAAAGTGAAATTATTGTAGCACAGACATTAAAACAAATGTAGGCGAGTGGGAGATATGCTAAAAATGCATAAAAGTCATTGAAATAAATCAATTAGCAGGACAAATTCACGCTAAACTTGGTAAAACCTGGGGGATTACTGTGCAATTTGGCTCAGATTCTTGACTTAGACAAATGTCAAATGGTCAAAAGGTCAACTTAGTCTTGATCTATTAAGTATGTACTTGTTTTTCACTTAGTTATATTCCTTTAGACTTCGAAAAGAACTTCAATAAAAAGGTAGCACCAAAGATTTTACAAAGAAAGCATTTTGGTCATTATCTTTCATCCTACTCACGCCATGTGCTATGAATCTCTCAGTGTATGGCTATGTCGTCACGTGTTTGTGTTATGCGAACATATTTGCTAAATGATTTGCTTGATCGCTCGTGTGATAAAAGGGATAAATAGCCAGGCTTATCTCATTGCCGGGAGCATGCTTGACTGTCTGTCTTGCTCTCGTGTATGGTAGTCGCCCCTATGACACCCCAGATGACACAGATGACCTCATGCCAGAGACATGTGCTGTACTGACGAGGAGCCGGGACTAGAACCACACAGACGGCCCTGAACAGGGTAGGCTTTCAAAACAACGCCGCTTGTTCCGTTTCCTCTCACGGATGGTGTGATTTTGAGGATGAGCTGTTTAGGTCTCCATTGCATCAGCAGAGGGTTACTGGGGGCCACCAAATCTGCATTACACTGCATGTCACCTCTTCCACATTCTGGACGAGAATGTTCTGCGTGTGGTCTTACTCTCACAAAATGTTGAAAATTACAGGTTGGAAATCAAGAAAGATTCCCTCTCTGCAGTATCTTGATACGATTTGCATGCGGTTCGTTTTCCAGCGGATATGTGCTTGCGTGGTTTATGCTGGGGTATTTGTATTAAAGCGGGAAGCCTCGGGGTGAAGTGTTGCTAAGGGAAGCAGCGTAGCTATCCCAAAGATCCCAGAGATTTTGGACAGCAGGAAAGTAAATAGAAGAGACTTTCACATAAAATTCTCTGAACTGGTTGCTGCTGTATCATCACGATTCCCTCATGCCTTATCCAAAAGAACAAAACAGATTCTATCTTGCATAACTTAACTCATATTTATTCAATTCCATGGAAACCGTGACTCATACTATTACATCATATGAGCAGATACAGAGAGATACATAGTGCAAACTCATTAAAGCTCTCCCACACGCAATGGTAGTGCAAGAAAAAAAGCATCATCCACTGTGGATGATGAGGTTTGACATAAAGGAAAGTGGAAACAGTGATCAGAGATTGATGAACTACTTCATCCTTTAGCAAAAATACAGTTCTATAGTAACTTGGCTCTATACATTGAAAAAATGATCGAAAGCTTGCTGAAGGGGAAAAGGAAAGACTGATACGGCGGTGGTTGTTTACTACCAGGAACAGGTCAGTTGAGGAAAAGGAGATCAGCCTGATATTCTGAATAAGCCCTCAACTCCTCTGGCGAAAGACGTTTACTGACACATGTTTTAATTAAGATTGAATAACTTTAAGTTTTATGTGGCTATGACACGGATGAACACCTTGCAAAACACAACTCAGCGGAAGGGAAGCTTTGGCGATCCCTCAGAATAATCTCTCACACAGCTTTAGCGTCAGCTTCAGTCAGAACAGCATCTAAAACACAGATGTGATTTTGTGGGGTTGAGTTTTCAAACACCAACAGTGTCTTGTGCAGACAAAAGAAAGGGATTCGATCCCATGTGGAGTCATTCCAAAGACTCGGGCAATGTTGAACATGTGTAAGTTTTGCTCCTGCCCCAAAGTGTACGGCTGACAAAGACACAGACGGCATCTCCCCTTGGCCCTTGAGGCATCTGCCTTGTTCCCAACCACTTGTGGAGGGTCTGCCTTCAGACCTGAAAGGTTCACCACTCAGTGAACTCTGGGCCTAGTGGTCAAGGGTTAAGAGCCCAGGGCCAGGACACTGCCTCAGCTCACAGTTATGCTTGGAGATCATACTCAGCAACCTGATTTGTGAGGTTTAGATACGGTATGGGTGGGACTGTCAAACAAAGGTGTTTATGGCTTGGGTTTGCCTGTGGTTTGCCTCTGGAACAAAATTTACAAGATATTATCCTAAAAATACAACACAGTATAGATTTAAAAGCAATGACAGGAATCTTTGAATAAAGCAAAGAAAGAAAATCTTCCTCATCGTGCGACAAAGGTCTTCTAGAATCTCCAGGCCATACAGTTTGTGCATACAGTTTGGAAGGATGTTAGGCTTTAAAAAATGTTTAGCACACATAGAGAAGTGATAATTATCTTTTCTGAGAGAAATAAAAATAACAGGGTAGCCTTATGCAAATCTTGTCAAAGATTTTTAAAGAGCGTTCTCATAGCGCCTGCTGACCCCAGGCTAGTGTAAACATTCCAATTGGCCTTCATGACTCGCGAGTAATTACCCAGCTTGCCTCAGGGCCTTGCTGGCTGCCTGACTGGCTAACTGGCTGGCTGATTTTACTGGCAAACAGACACACAAAAAGACATGTATACATTTTCTAACAGGTTTAACCCCACATTAACGAATCGAAGTGCGTTCGCAAGGGGCTTGTAAACTACCTTCATAAATGTCAGACTCAAAGCAGAGGGATTCTTTCTGAGGGAAAGCAGCACACGTATGTGTTTTAATAGATGTACTCAGCTTTTTCCATTCTTTTCAATCATTCTCATTGTTTCTGTATAAGAATGGCACGTGACAAATAAACTCAATGAACTTCTTCTGTGCCTCTGTACAGATGTTCATTTAGGTGTGTCGGCTGCTAAACCTCGCTGCTGGTTGCTGGTAGTTGTTAGTGGGTGCCAGCCATGATGCAGGTTTGACGCACTGATCGCTGTTACTGCTTGTTTGCTCACACACACACGCACACACACACACACACAGCTCGGATTGTCCCCTGTTCGGCTCCACTCCCTCATTATCTGTATAACTGCATGTCTGAGACCACGAGCTCAGTGGCCAAGCTAAGACTCTGCAATGCAGACAAACATCCCAGTCATGATAATTCACCTGTGGGACGTAAATAAATTTGTCTGGCCTCACTGATAAGGTTAAGATGTCAATCCCTTTTCCAATGTCGGAACTCTGCAGAATACTAAAACTTTGCCACCGAGAGACGTGCGTGCAGAAGCATGGGATTGCAAAATGAAGTTGTGTGTAGAGAATGATTTAATGATGAATGATGATGATGAATTATTACAAGTCATAATCTAACAAGAAGGTGATACACATCTGCTTTCTGTAACATTTTCATACCTTTTCATGCAGCCTCTGGTTCATATCAGTGAGAAACACTTTCAGGTATTCCAGATGCAGCAGACCTGGTTTGATAACTATTATTTTTCAGCAGGTGAGGTGGACTTGCAGGGATTAGTTAAAAGGTGAGAGTGAAGGAAAAGATGTTGATGGTATACAAGTCCAGGAAAGCTGGTCTCAACCTGACCAGTTGTAATTGATTTAATGATGTTACACAACACAAACTATTGGAAAAGCTAAATTAGACCATGAAAAACCCTGAAAATTCCCTTGAGACCATGAGTACAGTACAACAACATCCCCATCACACAACTTTCTTTCACATTTACGTCCCTATGTCAGCACACCAGCCACCATGAGGGACCCCATCTCCAGTCGAAATGGTAAATGAACTCGCTGTTAGCTTGATGGATGTGCGTTTCCTGAAAGGCAGCACTCGTCTTAACACAAAACCATACATCATTTTTAATTGGCTGGGGTAGACTGGAACTTGTGATAATTAAAGTCCTGGCAAATGAGCTGCTGTGGCGGCGAAGCCTCGCCATCTTTTAAGCCCAAGTCCCATTAGTGGTTTACTAATAAACTGAACATGTGTGAGGCTTTAAGCATTTAATTATCCTTAAATGATCTGGATTCATGTCTGGTTGATAAAAGAAAAAAAAGCACAAGAATCAAAAGCAGCTGTTTGTGGAAACAGGTCAGGTTTAATTCCTTCTATCATTTGCTCCCAAACTTGAAAACGAGCCTAAAAACTCTATACGATTTTCATGGCACAAGGCTGTCTCGCCATGTGTCGAAGTAGGCGGTTTAAAGGGACGAGGGCAGACCGCAGAGCTGAATGCAGGTACTGTTCATGCAAGGCTCTCTGGATACGTGTTTACTCAAACAGTCACATGTCCAAATCTAAAATGGAAAAAAAAGTCATATTACCATTTTTCCAGACAGATTAACCCTAAGATTCAGGTTAACAACCCCTCAGGCACAGGAAATTCCTGTTTCACATGCTTTAATAAGGGCCTCTGTCATTTCTGCATGTGCTGCAATATGCATTCTCATCTGTGCCATAACGGTCTCTTCATGTGAAATCTATCAATTTTGAAGGATATGAAATGAAATCATTTGTTTCTGTCTTAGGGATGGAGGAATTTCTAAGTCATAACCTTTCACATATGGTCCGAATCCTGAACTGCACACACATAAATATTTATAACCCTTTTTAATGACATGGCAATGAAAAATTGTTAAATTCTACTCAGCCTGTTTAATGAAACAATTTTATACTGATTGATTGTGCCACATTAGGAGCTTTCAACAATGGAGATATTTGTGGAGCTTGTCTGACAGACTGGCGTATTTTCCATGTGTGTGTCTGTGTAAATAAAGCGAAAGTGCTGGTAGGTCTCTCTCCGGGGTTTGCTCTCTTTGCTCCGACCTTATAAGGAGGTTTGGTGATCAACAGAGGAGTCGCTGGGACATTTGATCCACAGAGACAAATGGAAGGCACTCGCACTGGAAACAGTGGGTAGGCAGTCTGTGGGAGGGCGAGCGATCATGGTTAACTAACCTGCAGATATTACTGATGTTTCTCAGAGGTGCTTTCCAGTTGCGTCACTTTATGTATAAAAGTTATTTCATTCCTCCATGCAGATAAAGACATTATTTCACAGTGTTTAAAAAAAAAGGAAAATATTAAGATGATTTTCCTCAGCTATCATTGCAACATACAGAACTACATTGTGCCTCGGGCAATGATTGCTGAGTCACAATGAACTCTCAGAGCCTGTGGGATGAGAAGGTGTGCTGTCGTGGATACTTCAAGATGAAAACGTATAAACGTGTTTGTTCCCACAAGCTGTTGACAGCAGAGATGACTTCCAGGTCAGGATGGGTGAGGATCATCAACAGGGTCCAGACCTTAAGGCTAACCATCAGGAAAACAGCTGGTCCCAGGCTTTCCCAGCACCCATCCTCCAATTGCTCACCGTTCTTAGGAAGAGCTGAGTCAACCACAGGATGCTCCCTTTACTGCCAGCCACAATCACAGACGGTTTATTGTTATCTCAAGCTTGTAGCATCAATGGGAGCTTTGACAAGTCTTAAATGAATGTAGGATGACTGTGAGAGGCAAAGGGAGGGATTTCTCCATCCTGATGGTGGTTCTTCTTGGCCGCATGTTGAACCGGAGAGAGTTACGGTGAGAGGCCTGATGATGCGGGCGCATGCGGGTTCTCAGCTGGCACGATGGATGTGAGACAACAAGAAAAGTCCAGCAGGCTGTGTATGAGGTAAGAGAAGGGAAGGCTACCAATTACATAGCAGCGAAGCAAAACATTACACATCAGCTCTGTGGGTTCACTCATTCTTATCAGTGTGTGTGTGTGTGTGTTTTCACCGATCACTCACTGGAGCCTCTGCAGGTTTTCCTAACACATAAACCCAAGGGAGTGAATACCTGTGATGCAGAAATGTTGTTCAGACAAGGTGTGAAGTGAGTGACATCACCGTGGTGCAGCTGTTTGCTGACAGGGCCGGGGTGCAGAGGCAGGTGTTAGGACTGGACCACCTATACAGGCCAAGCCTTTTAATTGTATACCGGTACAATGTACGAGTAAAGAGGTACCCCCTTCTGCCATGATCTGGCCATATCAGAATAGTTCACATCATTACGTGCAATGATATACCCCAATCTCAATTTTATTTTAGGCCAAATGGCCGTACTCACTAAGTATAGTTCTGGAGAGCAGTAGTTCAACTTCTGCTTGGAGTTTGGTGTGAACAACACTCTAGTAAAGCTAAGTAAAGATAGCAATTGAAGTGTTTATAAAGTGAAAATGACGCGTTTTGTGTGTCAAGCCAGCACTGACTTTTTAACCAAATGGTTTTGAGCTTCTAAACACAACTACGGAAAACATTATTTATAATCCCATGCTACTAGCGGAAGCACAAATATTACAAGGCATCGCCATCGAATACTCTACAAGTATTATAAGTGTGACCTGTATACATGAAATGAGGAGTAAATCGGTTTATGTTTCCATAGTTGAAGCACAATTTATAGGATTTATCAGGTGTTAGGCTACATAAATAAACAATAATGTGTTTTGCCTTATAGGTTTGCGACAGTCAGAGATGACAAAGTAATTTGATAGTTTTTTTTCCAATGTAAAGTCCTGCTCTGCCCTGAAGTCATGATGTACAAAGCAAGAGGCCCCTCAGTAAACAGAGGGAGCAGACGCACTGCTCAAGGGCTCCTCATTCATCTTGTCTTTCCAAGGACACTGACAGCTGGCCTTCGTGATGGGACAATGAATCCGAGAGGAACTCCAGCAGGGAGACGCCGGCCGAAGGCCCTCTCTGATTCAGCGTAGGGCTCTCTCCTCTCTGATGGGGTTAAAGTCTTAATCCTCCTCTATTCTCTACGGCATAAGGATTAGCCAGAAAAAGTTAATGCACACACCTCTGGGTTAGGGACCAGAGGAAGATCCCCTGGTGCAGTCTGCAAACAACATGACACCCTCATTGGCGGTGGTACAAGAGTTCACTTTAAAAAGGGTGACCACCCATATTCCAAAACCCTTTATGCAGAGAGAACAGATTGTTTGACTCGTCCCTCTGCTCTAAATGAGTATGCATTTTGTCACCATTTAACCCCAGCACTACGTCACCATTAAGACTTTGCATTCATTGAACGATGAAAACATTGTAAGAGTTCAGTAAACAAGTGCGTAGATCGAATAATTTCATGGCTCGCACTGCTGACCCTCACAAGGGGGTTTGTTTGTCGATACTCAGCAGTATATAAATATTCATTTGCCTGTTAGACACGGCTGCTGCTAATCCTCAACAGAAGTCGCTGCCAAGTTGGAGCATATTCAAGGGCAGCTGGATAATAAATCATAGCAACTCTAACACAGAAATGCACCGCAGAGCTTTGTGTTTACGTCTTTCGGTCCCGTAGTGATGATGGTTGCGACAGCAGGCTCGTGAGATGGAACCAAAATCAACAGCAACTTCAGGCTCCGCATGAGCTGTTCATGCACCGAGGAATGTACGATAAAATAGGAACGGCTCTCATCACACAACAAACAGATAGTGTGATGTGATATGAGCTTGTGATATGAAATTGTGTTTGTATTTCTCATCAGTAAATAATAAAATTAATTTATGTGTTGAAAAAAGTGATTCTGTGTGAAGTGGTTTGGTGATTCAGGTATATCACATAAAAGTTGGGAATCGAAAACTTTTCTTAGAACTAGTGTTTTTTATTCAAATCTAGAAGACAGGTATTTGGCTATTGGTTTTATGGTACTTCTAAATCATCTTTGACCTTTGAATCATTCTTTTTAATATCTAGCCATCCCTTCGTAGCTAATTTATCATTTGGACTCTCAATCAATTGACAAAATTGTTTTTTTCATGCAAAACAAATCTTTTCCTGCAGCTTTCCCTCTATTCACATTTAAAAACTAATTGCCAGCTGCAGAGACAAGTGTTTATGGTGTCTTGTTTCTTCCCTTAGTGTCATGTGTTATTTATGAGGATATATATATAAATGAATCTCTTTTAGGGGAATGTCACGTCTGAAGCTTTTCAATCAAAAGCTCCAATCAGAGAGCTGGAAATTTATCAACACTAAAAAGGGAAAATTCATGCTGACCGCTCTCATTTCTTGCCGGACAATAATTCACTGAAACTGTTTATTGGCTTGAGCAAGTTGATTCTGGTGTGTTGTGTAAGTGGAAACAGGTGTCCAGCACTGTGGTTGGTATGGAGACACACCGTCTACAGCTGTACAGTATGCATCTACGTGTGTGGAGAATATCTCATATTATCTCTCCGCTCAAACCTCACTATAACTATTATCCAGTATGCAGAGCATGCAGGCCACTGCTGTTACCTCTTTAGCCTAATGGGCTACTTGTGTTCATCCACCCTCAGAGGGGCTCATCCAAAGGTAACTGACTTGGATCCTAAATTAGTGAAGGTAGGTCGAGGCTTATTTTGCGTTTTAACTAATTTTAGTTTAAACAAAGACATTTAGCATCGGTGGTTTTGTTCTTGCAGAAATGTGTGTGTTGCAAATGCCCTGAGTGCATATGTGTGAGTTTGCATATGTGAACGCAACATATCTCATAGAATACTGGATTACTACTGTACATCTGATAAAATAAATCTATTATTTATTAACACATGAACAATCACATTAAATAAAAACACCTACCTGAGTTTGAACTATAATAACTTGTGTGTCAGATACTAGAACAATCTATGCATTGCCAAAATGGTTTATTAAAGTGTATGGCATCACTTTCACGTGTAATCCAACTTCGATAAACCCCACAATATCTCCCTTTCTCCAAAGAGTAGCTCCATTTATCTTGACAGTGAGAGGGATTCTCTGTGAAACTGAGAAATCTCACTGCTGACTGGAATAGCCGTCAATGTTCAAATCAAACCATTGAGACACGAGTGGCAAAACAACAGCACCAACTTTCAGATCCAGTTGAGACTTGAACAGACGAACAAAGTCTACTTATATACAACGAAGAAGCAGAATATCAATAAAGAAGCCGCACTTCTGTTGACCTGCAGTTCAACCAAAATGTCCTCTGCCTCTGTAGGGACTTTGATCATGACTGCTGGCTCCTGAAACCCACAAAGGCTTGAATGTAGGCCAAGGCAACAATTACCAGCCGTTAGATAGAGGGTTGTTAGACAAAGGGCCGCCGCTCACGGTCCAGACTATTACCCTCCACCCCCAGCAACTGATTCGGGGCGGTACCTTTGATAGCATCAAACCCACATCCACTCCTTCATGCTTTGCCACAAGCCCACAAATCAAGTCTGCCTAATGCAAAAGGTAGTTCAACATTAGCCCTAACTAAAGAGGAGGGTGGCCCAACAGGAAGTGTCCAGGGTGGGCCAAAGTGGAAGTCTATGAGGCTTTGGGTGGTAAGGTCCATGGAGACACGCTCAGATATGCTATCTCTCTGTTGCTATTTGCTTGTTCCATACCATAATGCAGGTTTAGCAATGTTGAATAAATTACAGTATGTGCAGATTTTTAATTTCACAAAAGCTTTATTTTTCTATATTAAATGTCAATAACAATAAATAGTTGAATATTTTGAATCACCCGTGAACTTTGTAAAATAGAGAGAAGATTCAAAGAAAAACTGTTATCTGAGAACAAAAACAAATCCGACAGCTTGCATCCATCCGGTCCATCCATCTATCTATCCACCCAACAATTTTATAACATATTTGCTGGACACATTGTGGCCTATGGCAGTGAGCTACATCACTAGCTTAACTATAAGACTGCAGTGAGGAAAACTCCCTTTTTGATGTGAAGATGATTTCATGTTTGGGCAATGTTCAGTACACAGATTACTGTGTGGCTGGATTCATGATTTCTCGTGCAGCTTGATTTCAAAGAATGTTCTGCATCTCAATCAATTTTAAATGGGCGGTTTAAAAAGTTCAAAGATACATGCTTTGAAGTTTGTAAAAAATAAGCTTCTACTACACTTAAATTTTCATTAATGTCTGCAGTAACATAATCAAAATATCTGTGTAGTCTTGTGGATGAAACTCATGTAGTTGTGCTTCAGATTAGCTTCTCTCCAGTGGTACCTTGTCTGAGCACCTCTGTGACCTGATTGTTTTGTTGTATGCTACAGTCACAGGCATTATGGGTCACAATCTGAGCCTTCTTAATTAAAAAGAATCAAAGGCAACTTTCTTTCAAATTAACATTGTGGTTGTCTTCAGACGTAATGTGTGTGCCAATCTGAATTAAGAGCGTTAAATCAACTGGCTGACCTTTGATCCATGTGGTCCTTTTTCCCCTTTTCACCTCAGTCCTGGTGGAGTCTACAGTTTCTCTTCAAATGTCTGCAAGATCAGGGTCAATGTATCTGTAAACAAGATGTGGAAAGAATCAGCGGGCCAAGATTTCGTTAACGAATTAGAGCCTTTTACTTCTTAAGAATGATGAGGTTCAGATTGCTTTCACATTCAATATTTATTCCTTTATCCAGGATGAAAAAAAAAATTGAAAATTTTTGTGAAGATGTATTGAGTTTCAAGACAAGTTTGAGCAAAGTAGTGTCGACTGAATCTTAAACTTCTAGCAGCTGTGTTGAGTGAAAGACACCCTGCCATTTCTGCTTGCTAATCAGCCAGCTCACAGTGCACGCCTCTTCTCTTAAATGTGCTTATGTAAGGTTCATAATCTCATAAATCTTTTTGTTGCCCCCTAAAAAAAAAATTATCCTGTCAGCAATGTCTTGTCAGCATTACTGACATAATTATTAACACATTCTGTGGTCTTTAGTTTGTTTAAAAAAATCCTTCCTCCCAAAGTTTTTCATTCATTCGGGCATTGAGCCAATTCCTAGAAGATGCTACATTTATGTGACTAACATACACAAAAGAAACAAGGCATAGTGCATATGGATAAGGCCAGTTTGAGTAAGACCATAGATCAAAGCTAATGCATAGGTAGATCAAAGCACTAACTTTGATCTATGGTCTTAAACTACCTCGTCTTTCTATCTTATCCGGTTCCTGAGAGTACAAAAGTTGAAATCTGAACTTGATCTAACTTTCTCAAGGTCAAGGTCATCATCTCATTTTCATCCCCTTTGCTGCCTGAATAATCTGTTTTTTGTTTCATCTTTCTATCTAGAATGGTTGCGAATATATTTGGTGGACAAATAAACAGATGAACAAACGGACCCACTCACAAAAACGGACAATTACAATACATCACCGCTTTGAAGCGGGATGTAATAACGTAAATTCAAAGCATTAAGTTTTATATCTGTTAACACAACCCCTGCTTTCTAATTATTCCCTTTCAGTCATTCTTCCTCCAATTTAAATTTTTCCAGTTCCAGTTCCAGATAATAAGAGTTGATAAAGTCACAAGATCGGCTGTTGGCATCTTCACATTGAAAGAACTTGAGCAATCGCCAGTATGGAGGCATTAGCTTATGGTCAAGTATGTGACAACAGTTTGAAAGCTTTTACCAAACAAGCCAATTTTTATTGCATGTAGAGCATCTTGTGCTGCAGTCTTTGACACTGTCCATAGAAAAACAACAATTTCGTTTCAGTTGCCCTGGGCTAATTTTGGACCCAAAAATTATATTTTGTCAAGACTTCTGGCAATGTTATCACAAACACAGCATACTCAGAGTTAATAACATCTCTGTATCCCCAGATTAGTCTTGAACTCCGTGTTACCTGTGGTTGCTAAGCTATACTTGGCAGCCACGGCTGACGTGGAGATAGGTCATATGACATACATCACTGGCTTTTACTTCATTATTTTTACAGATTAGAATGAGGTTTCATGTTTTCATTTTCTGTAATTCATTAGTTTTGACTATAAATGGTGGATAAGGTTACCATCCACAATTTCATTGAGTGGCAGCATTCCTGTGACCTGAAGCTAAACTCTACTTAATAAAAAAAATAATTAAAAAGGACATTTGAGAAACATACACAATATAATACATTTTTCTAGCTTAAATGCTAGAATTACTTTTGAAAATAGATGTTTTTTAAACGAAGGTTGCTCTTTTGTGCGCTTCCATCTCCTCTGAACTCTTGGCAGGGAAGCAAAGTGAAAGTGTAGTATATCATTAGATCAATGCCCCACATGTCACGTTCACGCTTTGTGGCGAGATTTCGGTCTTATCAGAGACAACGCTACATTCCATAGTAGGGCAGACAGAGTCACATTTTTATAGACTCCATCAGCTAGATGTACTTTTACACCCATAGAACAAATTTTAAATTTAGCTGTATCTGCCATGTCTCAATACTTTGTACAGTACAGTTTGCCTATTTTACATGGTACTATCTTGCTAACGGCTGTTGGATTTTCTATAATTTCCTTCATTAGATTTCAGAAACAAAGTTTATTTTATGAGATTGTCGAAAACTAAGCTTTAATATATTCAGTCCTCATAACAAAAACAATAAGCAAGTCCAGAGTAAATCTGTTTAAGTTTCATTCAGAGAGATTCAAAGCAATGGGGTTCTTCAAAGAAATGGAAGGCCCATATGAAGAAGACTATGGAAGCCTAACAGCACACACTCAGGTGATGAGAAAAGGTCAAGAGCTCTCAGTATCGTTTAAACATACCTTTCAATCACCCTTCTAAAACATATGATCAGCAGGAGCAGCTTTATACATTCTTAAATGTGACAAAATATTGTCACTGCTGCAGTGCTGCTGCTGCCAGCTCTGTTTTTACATGGAGTCTTCCTTTGATAGTGATCTATTTTTATGTTACCCTCATTCAGAGAGAATCAGAGAGCTAGAGAGAGAGAGAATGAAATAAATAGTAAGAGAAAGGAAGAGATAAAGAAAGATAAAGCTATAGATGGAGAGAGAGAGAGGAGCAGAACCACCAGAATCCCGATCGTTTCATCAGATCATTTGTGCCAACCTCCCTCTGATGTAGAACTCTTTATAGAGCTGAAGACAACCTCACCTATGTGCGTTTGTCTCCGTCAATCTCCCCATACTTCCAGGTGTCCTTCAGGTTGGCATTGTCACATCTACAAGATTTGATCGATATTTTCTGTTTTGTTAGACACTGAAACAGTATTTGGCATGAAAAAATATCTGTTAATCGTTAAAAGACGATGACAGGATGTTATGGTTGGCTAGTGTAATGGCGGTTAGTATTCATTCATTAGCCTTCCCTTGCATGTGGTCACCAAACTTACAAACTTACCAAACATCCAACAAAGATGAACTTTCCTGGCGTGACCAGGCCTCAGGGTCATACTGGACCTACTGTAGTCACATGGAGCCAATATTGACTTTTTACCCACTATAACTGTAACTTTCTTCCTGCTGACCTTTGTCATGGATAGTCTGGCTGTTTGGTTTTTAATAGTATATTTTAGAATGCAATACATTTGCAGAAGACGGTTTATCTGGATTAAAGTAAAAGGGAGTTCTGCATAAATATGCATTTAAATCCATCAACTGTTGCCAGCATAATTCCATGCACACAGTTAGTAAATGTTCCAAAAGACTTCAAATGGGAAATCCTTTGGCCTTTATCCTGCATACGCTATAATCCACTTTCTTTTTCTCTTTGAGTCTATGACAGCCAAATTTGTGTTCCCAGGAAAGAGCACCATACCAGCATGCTATGAACTGTTTAACCTATATTAAAAGTGACATGGATGAATAGGAAGGATGATCTCTTCTATCTGAACAATATATCCTTCTGGAAAATCATTTGAAGTTCATCTCTATGTTAAATGAATCTCTGGTTTATGAAGATAAGACATATTCCAAAGGAGACCTTTTTGGCTACTTTTTTTGTGGGTCTGATCATAATAGAACTTATGAAATATAACTGAATGTAGAGCCACGTTATATATGAAAGCCACTAATCTTTTTTTAGAACTAATAGCAGAGACAGGACACATTTTAGTCAAGTTTATGTGAGCATTTAAGTGAGTATGTGTAGGAGGAAGACTGTCCCTTACAATACAGTTGAAAAACTTTAGTATTTCTTTGAGCTGATTCACAAATTCTAGGAATAATCAATATTTTCATTTCTGAAAATGTCATTTAGTGGAGTTTTTTCAATGACTCTTTTTGTGGAAGTTGGTTTTAAAGTGTTTTTGACTAGTATTTGGATAAATGCTCAGAGTAAAACTTAATGCAATAATGTTCTTTCAGCAATCTGAGCTTTTTTTTCTCTGTAACATATCACAAGGATAATTCAACACATTGCTATTTGCACCGTCAATTTTCCTGAGCAAAAACCCAGAAAGCCCAGATGGCTTTCAGCAGTAAACTTGAGAGGCTTGGGTGATGTTGAACCTGATACAGGCTAATCTCACCACCCTTGTCATCCTCACATTAAAGACATGGGAGCAGTTGTTGCGGGGGGAGAGCAATCACTTTCTGAATTGCTGTTTTCCTCTTGGCATGTATCCTGCTGAGGAATTTCTTCTATGTAAATAACTGTTTTCACAGTTTGGATCAGTTCAGATCACACCCTGCTATCACTCAAGATAAACCTTACATTCTCACCAATGTTTCCTGCAGGTTGACAGAGTAATTGAGGCTGTGTGTGCAGCATGTTTAATAATGCTGACCAAAAATTTGGAGGTTCTCACCTACTATTCCGACAGCAGGTGAGCTGCATGTTGGTGGATGTTCTTTGCCTATGGAAACGATCACAACTGATGAGGTACCGACTGACATCATGCCAAACAGCAGCACTGGTATGCCAACAAAAACAGGAGATGCTCAACAAAAATGCATTTCCAGAAATGTATAACTGCAAATCATGTGATTGTATTTGAATTAAGGGGACAGATTGTTGGCTGTTTATCACCAAAGCCATTGTTTTCTCAGAAAGCATACAGCTTTACAATAGATAGATAATATTTTGTGCGATGTTGGGAATATGATGGGCTGCAAAAAAAAAAAAAAAAAAGGTTAGGGGAAACCCTGCTGCAACCCTATCGTCACATCTCAGATACAGCCTTTCTATTGATATGTCAGATTAAATCTGACATCCAAGTGAAATTTTTATCTCTCGTGTGTGAGTACATTTTTGAGCTCTTGAACTTTTCCTGCATTTGAACTCACATCAAAGACTTTAATCTTTTTTGTTGAAAGTGAAAAATTTGGCATCCTGTCTTCAGGTGAGCTAATCCATGACAGGAGGAAGCAGAGGAGTGGAGATGGCCTAACTCACAGATGTACATTGCTTGCGATACTGCCAGACGTTAAGTACAGTAAAAACTATTTATTATTCACTTTAAAAAACGCAGTATGTAACACACTGTAAATCTATGACTTAATTTTTCCATTTCCATTTGTACATTGTGAAAAAAGCTTAATTCATGGATAATTCATTTATGAGCTGCAGAGGTGATGGAAGACTTTTTTTTACTCTACAGAGAAACAGGCTAGCAGTTTCCACGCTCTTTAAATTTCTACGATAAGCTAAGCTAATTGGCTCATGTCTCCAGCTCCATACTTTAACAAACTTTAATAGTATCGATTCCATCATCCTAATCTTATCAAATAAACAATTTAAGCTTATTTCTCTCAATGCAAGACCTTTAATTATTTTTATTTATGACCATTGAATCAACGTACTTTGCAGCACAAATGAACAAAACCTTGCAACCAAAGTATTTCTGACATGCACAGACAAAGTGACACATTAAATTTATTCCCACTTTACTCCCCACCCTTAGCAATGGGCTGGTCAGTGCACGTTTTAATTGCGATACATTATCGAGACAGAACCAATGCATTGCAGGGAATCCTCTTCCTCTGGCTGGGTTGGGGTTTGGGCTGCTGTGTTGAGCGCTCAGCGTGAGATGCTTTTATATCAAACCTATTTGCAACTTAAACTTTGAGTTTGCGTAACCAAACGCATATGCCCTTTCCAAACTTTTATAAACTTTTGAAGCTGAAGTTTGTCATGTGAGATACCTACAAGACTAAACAAGATGTTCTTGAGCATCCTAGAAGGAAAGCACACCCTTCAGCCCCCCCCCCCCCCCCCAACAGGCGCACAGGGTATCATTGTCATTGCTAATCATTTTCAAGCACCTCATGTCTCATTTTCCTGCAGCAAAACACCTAACATCATAATGAACACTCACACTACAGCTATTGTTGCTCACAGCTGTCATGTTAGTAGCATGTTAACAACAAATCTGCTTTGCCTTGTGGGAGTTTCCAACCATGAGCAATGGGTGTGTAAGAAGGTCATGGGTAGGCAGGTACATACGCAAACAGGTAATTAGGCCAACCAGTTATTTCTTCTGAGTCAAATAAAATTATTGGCTGGGCTTATTACAGGTCTGCAACAGCCACAGATGCTTTGTACATTTGTTTAGTTCAAAAATCAGTTTTTTCTATTTGCCATTTGAATTCAGATAGAACCAACAACTACAAGTAGAATAATGTACAGTACTCAACTGGCAATTAATCTTCAAAATTCACCTCATACCAGAATAACACAAATATATAAATAGGGTTACAGGTTAGAGGAAAAATTAGAATTTTCCTTGCTTTAAGGTGTAAAAAATAAAAATTGAAATAAAAAATTCAAACAAAAAATTCAAATAAAAATTATAGGAGGAGGACAAATAAATATGTGCTGTTCTTTTTTTTTTTTTTTTTTAATTAAACTCATGCTGTCTCAATTCTGCAGAGAAACTACATAATCTAGCATCATGATTAATGCATGGATGTTTGAAATCAAAGCTAGATCTGACTTGTTACACTAATTTTCACAAATGAAAATTCAAACTACTTTTACGATTAACTGCTGCCTCTGGTTGACAGACAGGCTTCCAGCACTTTACATCTCAGGATCCGCCTGAAAGAAACACATTTTTAAAAGCGTGTATATATGACTTTTAATTGTCTTTTAAAGGGCAACAAAGACTGGCTCAGATGTCAAAAAATAGCTTCATACATCCAAATATAATAATGATGGCATAAACTGCACAAATTTCCACAGTTAAATTTGATGGAATTCCTTTGGGATCTTCTTGACGAAACAATCGTTACAGACTCTCGAACAGGAGTTAGCAACAAACAAAAGTGGCAATGCATTCTTGTGCATTGTTCCTATTTCGTGATTCGTGCATCTCTTTTGGGGCTGTCTAACATTTAATGACAGGCTCCGAATGCCCCTGCACCTTTCATCCAAACCTCCACCTGTTACGTCAGCCTTTTTAAAATTTTTCAGCTTGTCAGAAATCATGTGCAGGCAGATAATTATAGAATTTGTGATATGACAAAGTATTTTCATCAAAATTGGTATAAAACAGACATTTTTTTAAAAAAATTTCATTTAAAAACCACCTCACAGACTGTTACTGAGCAGAAGAACGACCTTCCTTTCAGTGTTCAGGCTTGGCAGCATTTTTAGGACGGTGAACACAAAAAGCCCCAAAACAAATGGAATGCTTTATCTGTAGGGGATTTAGAGTTCATTTGTCATTAAAGCACAGAGCAAACAACAGGATAACCTTCAGGCTAGTACAAAAGGCATAATGTGTTCTTAAAACATGTCCACGAATGTGAGACAGCTTTCCTTGAACACAATCCCTGGGCCTGACTTTGAAGAACCGAAAAGTCTTTTTTGTTTTAATATAAACTGAATCAATTAGTTGGGGAATGTTTTTATGTACTGTAGTCTATGTAATTGAATTTAATTATACACAACTACAATTAGCTTGATGGTGATAGATGGATGTCCAGAAGTTACGGTCTGTCGCAGAATGTCTCGCATAATTGTCCTGCTCACTTCTCAATTGTCATTGGCTAGCGAGAGACCAGAGGAAAAAGATCATTTTCAATTGTCTAAACTTGAATCGCGACAAGGCAGATGTGAGGGAGCCGCTGAGGTCATCAGCGCCAGTGATTTCTCTTTATCCTGCACATCAAACATCCGCAGCATCAGCAGATAGCTGGTCAGGCCGATGAGCAGAAACAGCTGGGGAACAACATAACAAAGATGATACGAGCAGCCTCATCCTCAGCGGCGGCACCAGAACAGTCCGCTATGATAAGCCGTATAACATGTATTGTGTTTGAAGCGCAGTATCCCCCACTACCACCAAGACCAGACAATTTAGGGACTCGTGTAATGCAAGAGGAAATATAAACTGTGATCTCTTGAACCCTGTCAAAAGAAAGTGTCTGGCTTTTCTCTATACAACCATTCTGGGGAAGCAGTGGGAGTGATTTTACTTTGCAGAGGCTGTGATCTAAGAAAAGCATTCAAACGTGCCTTAATGTGAGCAAAGGAGAAAGGGGGTGGATAACGGAGATACGTGGCGTGTGTTTGGACAGAAAAATGATGATGGTGATTCCTCATTCGAGTTGAAAGTCTGCCAAGTTGTTTCCTTGTTCTTCATAGGATTTTGTAGAAGACATGGAGAGTTCGTTTTGCATTAGCTGTCATGACAACACAATGTTACTCTGTAAAAGGCTTCTACGCTTCCTGAGCCAGATAAGACTGAATAATACATTAGATACATGGACCCTGTTAGTGCTAGCACCAGTGACGAGAGACACATTTGGTATTTAGGACTTCTTTCTTGTATATCTACAGAGCTGCGTGGGTGATTATACAGGTTTATGTAAATGATGTTTCTAATATCTTTATTGTGTGCACCTCTTTTAGGATGATGAGATTACTCATAGTATTAGATGCAGACAAGATTAATTGTTCTACATTATGTTAATGCGTGTGTGTTTGTCATTTAACCTTTGACCTCAAGCTCCTTAGACAATGACAAAAAAAACCCTCAAAAACCTTCATACCAAACACTGTGCATTTTGTCCGATCCGACTGGGCCACGCCATTCAGAAAACTCTCAACTCCTTCATTCTGCTGTTTTTATTCTATGACAAAATGATTCTAAACTAATTTATTGGCTCTCAGTTTTCTGACATTTGACCACTAATATTAGGATTGCATTAAAAAGCACATAAAAACCCCCTTTTAGATCCATTCATATTTTAAATGCTGGTGTGTGTCTCTGTCGCAGAGAAATCATCTGTACATCTGATTCAAACGACTTGTGTAAGTGTGATATCACTGTTTTTGATTATATCAGCTTGGGAGAGCACGGAGGGGGTCGCCCAGACACACTTACCCCCTGGGGCCATCCACAGCCCTGGCCACGTCTGGTGAAAGAATGGGTCAAGGATCTCACAGTCAGGCAGTTACGCCTCCATCTGCGCCTCTAAATTAAACATCAGTTAGGCAAACGGGCTTCATGCCTGAAAGATTGAGGGACCGGGACCACTGGCCAATTAACCCATTCCCAGTTTATTCAGACCTTACGCTGTAGCCAATTAAGAGGGCATGAAAGATGGGGATAAAAAAAGGACTGGGTTTGATTTGATGTCAGGCTTTGAAGTGAGGTAAGCAAATTCAAATTTGCATTTATTGTTAAAAGCTTTCAAAAAACCAGATATTTCTGTTTTTTACTGTCAAAAATAACTTCATGTGTTTTTGTTCCACCGTTTAATAATAAACATTATGTCACTATATCATCATACACAGGCTTTGTCTTCAGTACAGCTCAGTTCCTCTTCCCTGACACCCACTAAGTATGAAGAAACCTGCAGATGAGTCAAGGAGAGGAAACAGAGTCTGACAGGAGCAGAAGTGAAGTGGATTAAAACATGTTTTCTTCCCCCACTCAGTCCCAAAACCTCCGGTCCAACACCCTAGAGCCTTTTTATACATTTAAGAAAGTACAATTATTGACACCCCTGTCAAAAAAAATAATCTGGGTTACAGTTTATTCTCTTACCATCTTATCATTCACACCCGTTGCACACATCATTCTAATTTTTCTCCTGTCATTATCTCATTCATCATTAAGATATCACCTCTAGCCACTCAGACAGTGACAATGCCTTCATGACTGGCCAATCACCTTCCTGCAGTTGTTTTTTATACTGGACTATGTCTATACCTCTAATCCTTTCCTGCTAGTCTGATGCGAGACCTCAGCCTCTTCATCACTGACTAGTCTTCACAGATTCACCATTGTCACTGTTTTTCTCAGTCCCGTCAGTCTCAGCAGAGTCATCAGCCACCACCACCATCACCAGTGTCTCTTAAGGGCAGGTTTAAAGTATTTGCTGTTTCTCAGAGAAGATACCATCTAGATCACAATCTCCCTGAAGTGTCTGAGCACTCTTCACCTTCTCGGACATATATTATCTGCTGTCATAAATAATCATCTTGACTTGACGAAGGTCCTGGTAATCTCATTTGTTACATGCAAAAAGACTCCCCAGAGTCTCTATACTTACAAATTCTCCTGTATGTGAAATATTTCCATGATTTTAAGCTCCTTTAAACTTTTACAGAATAGTTTCCCACTTAATGGGCATGATTTATTAGTGCAAGGTGTTCGTTATGAGGGACCATAGATCCACATGCATACAATTCATGGAGACCAGATGGATCTTTATATAATTGCATACATTGTGTTTAAAAAAAAAAAAACATATTGCATGGATGTTTTGCTAGCTGTGCTGACACAGCAAAAAAGCCTACTGAAACAGGGACAGTGAAAAGCTGATTCAGTAAACGCTTCAAGTCGACATCCTCAAATGGGAATCTTTCTCGCCAGCGCTGCAGATGTTGATGAAGGAAGGTGGAGGAGGATTGGGAATGGATGCTTCCTTTGGTTCATGTCAGCTGTGATATAAAGCTCAGTCATACCTCGAGCCGGCTGTGCTCATCTGTGAAACACATGCATGCACGCTTACTCACATGTTCCTATTTGTGAGCTGGCAGGGAAAATTCTCAGAGATAAAATCTTTACAACATTTCTAACAAGGAATTCATTGCATTCAGCTCTCAGTACGCCCTTTGTGAATAGCTAGCATTTTACATCAATCTATTCCCTCAGGGTCGAAAAAAGTGGAATGATGGTGAAACTAAAAGAAGCAGGTGTTCTTTGTATGGTATCTTTGCTTTGAAGGTGCTGAGAACTACAGAATGATTGTGAATCACTGCAAATTGCACAAAATTATAGTTGTGGGGAGCAAAATGAATTCATTCCAGTGTAGCTCCAGCCAACACTCCTATAGCAGTACTTTGGAGGGTGCAATAAATTATAGATTGACAAGGGTACTTCTAGATGTGAACTGAAAAACGGCTCTTGTTTTCTGGGAACGCTTGGGGGGGATTTACACAAATCTCACTTGATTATGATGATTGGGTGCATTTCAAAAGATAATTTTTAATTTAAAAATGTGAAGAAAAAAAAAAGTCAGCTCAGCTCCAGATAAAACAAATTAAAAAAAATGTAGAATTTGCAGTCATGACTAAATCGGCTGTTCATCTATCCTGCATTCCAAGTGCTTCCCTTCTGTCACTCTCTTTTTTGGGGTGTTGTCGGCGTGGTCCTCCACCCTGGCTCTGATCATCGCATACACCTGTCTGCAACCAGCTCATCACTCCTCCCATTCTACACGCTTGTTTCCCATCAGCCATCGGTCCATATCTTCGTATCTTCCCAGGCTGTCCTGGTGCTCTTTGCCAGATTGTTCTTACAACCCTGTGGTATGCACACGTCAAGGCTCTGGTTTATGGATTCAATAATTCCTCCTCATGCTTGACAGATCTATGGAGCACAACCGCCCTTCACTCTCTTCCTGCTTCATCTGCTCTGGATCTCGCTCTTCACCATCATCGCTTCATCCCCTCTCCTGCTGAAAGTTCTTTTTTTTTTTTCACCACCAAAAACATGCCTGTGGTCTGCATCCTTGTCTTGGGTTCCACTTGTGGCCCCGACAGGAGACCTGGATAAAAACCACTGAGCCAAATGGGGTCAAAATATGATACGGCGGTATCCTCTCTGTTGTGGTTTGTCAAAAGTAAATGACATTTGTGTTGCTTTCCACACAACAGCTCTTTTCTATTAGAATGATTTACTTTGATTTTTAATTGACAGCATGGCCAACCTCATTTACCACAAAATACACATACAGCACCAAAGCCAAGCTGTTCAACTGAAGCCACGGGAACAAAGGAATTCTGGACATATTTAAATGAGGGAGGTGATTGTCTCTTATTATTCAGCCGCTTTGTCAAGAAAAAGAGCCCTGACTCAACCAATGAAGAGAAGATAAAATCTTTCGTGTCTTACAAGCAAAAAAAAAAACAACAACCAATAATCAGGATAAATAACTTAAAGGCCAGCAGGGAAATATGCAGTTGATAAATCTTAGAATTTCTTTGAAAATTCGAGTAATATAATCCTTCTTTACTTTCTTAAAATACTACACCGTGTGTTGCTGGCTGAACCCTGCTTGCTGCACATAAAATGTCATGACAGATCGACAGATATAAAAGGTTTTTCAAATCTTCAAAAGTGTTCTGTAACAAAGGTCGACTCGATCTGACTGAGTCTGTAGTCAAAGCAGAGGGAAAAGCATCTCTATCTCAACCTCAAACCGGTTTAAAACTCTTTCTTTCTTTACAAAATGATGAGAGAAAACTGTCAAATACAAATATTATGCTGACTTCAGCCAAACTTCACCCCCTTTCTAATTTTTTCCTTGATTCGTGATTATTATTAAAATGGGGTCAATGGAAATGAATGATTTGCCTTTGGGTCTCTTGTGGTGATTGTCCTTTCCGCGGACATAAAAAAGTTTAAATTATCCAATTTTTGTTTACCACATTGACTTGCAAGTGACAGATGACATATTTCTAAATCTATTCTTGTACATTCATGTGACTGGAACATGTTTGTTGCCAGACAGCCATGACAAGTGTTTTTGCCTCTTGAAGGAACTGAGAGTAGACTCTCTGACGGAGTTTACTTCCTTCTCAAGGTTTGCTTCTTTTTAAGCCACAAGCGTTATGTCATGTGTGCTAGTTAAAATCTGTGTTGTAGATGCTTTCAAAAGATCAGCAGATCAGAATAAGGACTGAAGCGATTCTTTTAAGGATTCCTCGGCCTACATTTTGTGCATCATGTTGTGGTTTGTTGCCACACTCGGCGTAATCATTGGGTTCAGCTTCATCAACCTCTCAGCAGCAGACGAGGATACATGTGAACTCTACGCTGCTGTCGGTCAAAGCGTGACTCTGCCTTTTGTCTACAACGAGCTGAAGAGCACATATGTGTTGAGGTGGACACATAATTCCACCATAATTTTCTACAAACAAGGCCTGATCTCAATCGGAAAGTCAACGGACATCACCTCAACCGGGTCGCTTATGCTGAAGAACCTCCAGTTGTCCAATGCAGGCTCTTATCAGGCAAAGTTGCTGTATCCCAACGGTACGCTGGCTAAAGAATGGACCGGTCGCCTCTGTTTAATGGAAAAGGTATCAAAACCTAAACTCACTTATAACTGTGATTTTAAGTCTAGTGCTGTTAATCTCAGTTGCTATGTAGCTAATCCTCATGGTTTGGTATTCTCATGGGAGCTGGATGAAAAGACCCTAACAGCTGAAACAAGACAACAACTGAGCATATCTCTGGCACAGTTAAAAGGGGAGAGGGATTTTACATGCAGCGTGGAAAACAAAATCAGCAAGGAGAAGAGTGACACCGTTAGTCCAATCTGTAAAAATCCATCACCGCCAGCTCTGCTTTGTTTCACATCCAAACCGGTTGTGGCTGTGTTCATAGGAGGAGCAGGTCTGATTGTATTTTTGTTCACCATTATCATCATATTATGTTGTCGCCACGGATGCAACAAAACTGAAATGAGAAGCACGGACAACGGGGAGCTCAGGATGGTTTCTGTAAGGAAACGAGAAGCAGAACACATTCGCCTGGAGTATGAAACTATGCACCCGTCTGACTGTCCTCCGCTGGTCCCTGAGCCCTCACCCAGATCCTGTTATGAGAGCGTTTCTCAACCCGAAGCTGAGACAGAAAACAAGCAACAGCTGTTGTCCACAACCGCTGAAAGACGACAACCATCACCGGTACCAAAGCCGAGGACGAAGAGCCCCAAAACATAGAACATTTGAAACGGCAGAAGTGGAACTGAAACTATGTCTTTATTTGAACCTCACAAAAAGTTCAGATTTTCTTTTCAGTTGTGATGTTAGTGGGAATTAGATGTTGTTGAGGAATATGAATTATGTACTTGATAAATGTCAATATTGATGGGTCTGATTTGTCAAATCATTTAAGAAATCCATTGTTTCATTGAAAGTTCTTGAACTGCTGAGCCTTCCATTTCATTTTATTTGAAGGGCTGGATAATTTTATAGAAACGCTGACTCTGTAGTTTGTAATAAATACAAACCAAAGACAGAGGAATGTGTTTGAGATCAACTGAAAATAAAAAGTTCAAGGATTTATAAAATATCGTTTGTTAATATCAGATTTTCTGCACTTAAGCTTGGTTTAATATTGACTGGTGTAAGACTTGTTTCAAACATTTGATGATCTATAACTAATTAGTTTTTTATATCTTCACAAGTTCACGTTTAAAAAAAAAAAAAAATCAATTTGTCCGAAATAATCTTGCATGTCCTGTTTTTTTATGGAAAATGATGTACAACAGCTTATCTGTGTCAAACACAGCATTTTGTGTCTGCTTGCTACGTGCTAGCATTCTCAGTCTCCTTAAAATCTGCTTACTTGCAAGAAGTTATTAAAGGGGAAAGAAATCAATAGAGAAAAGGATTAGCTTAAACAAATATGTATTATCTCTGACGGGTAAATGGTAATCCACACATGAAAGCGTTGGCTGTCTGGCATAATGCTGTGTGACAGCCACATAATGGAATCCCCCTGAGCGTCATCGCCCAAAATTTACAAACCAATGTCATCTTTTGTGAGGCCCTGCTCCTCTCCTGCTCTCTTTTTAGGGGGACTGAGGTTTCAGTCAAGCCGACGGGGATTTGACAGCAAAGCTAGTATCTGTTCTTGGAGCGATGCCATTTGAACTTCTTGAGAAACAGTGATTCGATTTGGCAACACGCCTCATTGTTTTCTCTCACCAGCTGAAAATGTATATATGCATGAAAGTGTTTTGTCGCTTACAGCAGTGATAAGGGAGGACATTTCATAAGAATTAGACTGAAGAATCTAAAAAATGAAGAGAAAGCTTAACGTGCAGTTTTGTTGAACTCATTGCCACATGATATTAAAATGGTGTTAAATCCAATTTCAAATGTCATGTTAAAAATTCACTGTTTCCTTCAACAGCCCGGCCCAATTGATTCACTGTCCTCCTCCATCTGTGCACCTCTCACTTTGTTTCACACCACGCATGCAAGTTTGCGTACAGTCCACAGATGTCTGAATCTCATCACCTCCAATCCAAACTGCAGCGAGGAATCGGGCAGCGTTGATTTTTAAAAATGGAGGCGGAGCACTTTCGGGACCTCAGCAGGATTTCACACTTTACAGTCAGTCATTGGATGCCCGGGGACAACGCCTTGCTTGGCATTCATTCGACAGCTCTAAAAACGTGTTAATAGATTGCATGGGTGAAAAGAAACAACTGTACGATCAGACGGTGAAACACATCTTCCAAAAATAACAGCCTTCCTGGAAGCCAAACAAAATGTTAAACTTGTAGTAATTTGTTTCCTGGCTAGCGGAACGAAGTTGTGAAAAATGATATGTCATCACCTTTTTTAGTTGTTTTGGCTAACTTTCAGCAGTAAGGAACCAACATTATAATTGAATTGAATCTCTGTACACCTGATGAATTGAGGCTCAGTCTTCACTTTAAAACCACCTCGCTGTTAACTTTGTGTATCTGCTGTTTGAAGCTGACCGCGTAGCGTATGTTTGGCATGCACTTCATCTTAAAATGAACAAACAAAAGGTTGAAGTTAATGCAACTAAAAGATGAGCTGTCTCCAGTATCCAAAAGACTTGGGTGATGCCTGTAAAACCAACATTACATCCCTTTGAAATACTTTTTTTTTTTTTTCAGTTTTCATTTCAAATCTCACATCTGCAGTGATTGCGGATGCGCATCAAAATTACCTATATTTCATTCTCGGGCTTCAGAGGCTGCTCTGAGTCAGAGGCTGGCATGTGGAATGAGAAAAGGTTGAGGAAACAATAACCCTTTGTTGGAAACCGACCAACAGACGGGAGCGCTGCTGCCGTTTGTAGACAGTGAAGGAATGTGACAGCACCAATGTCTACAGACATTACACCGAAAATCACTGCTGTCAGCACATACTTTAAAAATAGATCGGTGGAGAGGGGAACTGTTCATGTGCTGCATTGCGTGGTTAAAAAGAATGTTTTTTACATTGGAGGACGTAAATCCACAGAGAATATTAAGCAGTGCAGTTGTTCATGACTTCTTCTGCCCATTATTCTGATCATCCCTGTATCGTTCTCAACAGGAATCAAAGCGATCACAATTACTAAAACATCCATTGAGATATTGGGAAGAGTTTTTCAGTTGAAAGCAACTTGAAAACATGCTGTATCTGCACTTTCTCTATCAACACAACTCATTCTGATACTAAGGTGAGAGATGTCTGAAGTGGTATTCCTGATGTTTGTCTTAATTCATCCCAGTGCAGGTATATCCCACAGCTTGTCTCCATCTTGGGTATTGCTACACACTGACATTTAGAAGATGAGCCTAAACAAAACATTCCGAGAGAATCCTCCGCTGACAAAAGAAAGGGGTAAACTCCAGAACACTAATGCAGTAAAACAGGCCTATCATTTCCAGTACAAACAGAGCTCTGTAATAAAAAATGCCTCTATCAGCCAAATTACCCATCTACGGTCTTGCACCTGATATAAATCAGATGGATGAGAAATTCCAACTCCTGCTCTAATAAGCATCTTGTGTGCACAGACTCAACATTCATACAAAGATCAAACATTTCCGTAACATTCTTGGAGTTGTAGTGTGTGTGTGTGTGTGTGTGTGTGTGTGTGTGTGTGTGTGTGTGTGTTCAGACACAAAATTACAGCCTGGTAAAAAATAAAAAGAAGATAAAAAAAAACAGACATCCCTCTGCAAATGATGTGCACTTGGCACAATAAGACTTTTTTGATTTCAAACGCGGTACAAAAGGCACTCAAGATGATTCCCTGAGATAGTGAAAATACCTTTTTGAGGAACACCCAGAAGAGATCATGTGGACGGTCTGAAGCCTTTGACTTGGTCCTTGTTCCTATCTACTCCTAGGGAGAATGATTTCTTAAACTGCATTGTGTGTGTGGATTTATGCAGGGATAACAGCTTGTCAGTGAAGGGTTGTGCAACAATACTTCAAGATGAGAGAGGTGTAAAGGTACAACAGAGGTCTAACAACACAAGGTTTTGTTTTGACTATGCCGTCGCTATCTAGCATAGCATCAGCACAAAGCTCCAATGGCCTCCCTGTGTGGCCTCGACGTTTCTTCAAACGGCTTTGAAAAGTGCTTTGCTTTTTCAAGCAATCGCACAAATGGAAATTTGCCTTGAAAAAGTACTTCAGCACCAGAATAGACTTTATGTGAGCTTTGGGGAGGTGGAAGTGTGTGTTTGCAGATAATTTGTGAAATACGAAGTGAAATAAAATACAGAGTGAAATAAAAAGACAAAAAAAAAATTCACAATTCACATGAATCAAAGCAGACATTAGATGTTGCATAATATTAATAGTGGCTTTACAAATAGTATAAATCCACAGTTTAATTGGTAGGCAAATGTAAATCCTCTAATTAGAGTACATCTCATTGTGTGTCTGACACGTCTTCTGGACCAATTAATCAGTCAAACCGTGTCCTTATGGCAACTGACAGTCTGGTTGAAGTGGCCACTGATGCTGCACCCTGCCAGCAAATGTGTGGCAAGCAGCTGGGCCGAGATGTTGGTTGAGCTGTCGCACCATATGGAGTGTAAAACTAAATCAAAAACCCCACTGTTATCGTTTCATGTAAAAATCTCCCGCCTTTCTCTTGCAGGACACGTTATATTTCATTCAGCGCCATCGGTCCATTTTACAGAATGGGTTAAAACCATGAGGCTTGAATTTGAGGTCGCTTTGAAAACAATACAGCCGAGCCTAGGCACATATGGTGGCTCTGTTGCGGCTTCATTTTTAGTGTCAGCAGAAAGATTGATCAGAAGTTTTCTCATGTGTTCAGAATGCACGTTAGCTACTTTGGACATTTGAGAACAACCATCATTTTGTTTGTTCTGTTTCTTTTTTAAAGGTTCCAGAATTATCCCGCCTACTGGAAAACATGTGTCCATATAGCATTTTGCAGTTTTATCATTGGCAGATTTACTCAAGATTCATAGTAATTATTTTAGGGTTTACACAGAAAGAGCTGAATTTTCCACCTGTTTCCCCAGTTTTGTCGGCTGAAAAGACAAGGGATGTACATAGCTTAGAAAACAGCCATGGTTATCTAGCTAATAAACATCACCTCCAAAAGATTACTTTCATTGCTTCCAGTTGACTTACTGTGAATTAATTTCTGCTAAAAGATAAAAATAAATAAAAGCTAAATTCCCTAGATCAAATATCTGCAAGTTAGAAAACATGGATATTTAAAAAAAAAACAGCATTGTCCCTTTATTGTAGAGGAGCTAGTTAGTCTAATAAATTAAAGATACCATTATGCTGTTTTTTTTTTTTTTATTGTTAAGGAATGGTTAAAAAAATGCTTGACTAACAGATGAGAAATCTGCAGATGTGTTGTATTGCTCTTATTCATAAACAGTGTTTGAAAAGAGAAAAGCTTTTGAGGATGAGGAATGGAGTTCTGGACCTTCTCTTGGGTCGTGGGTCTGGCTTCAGTTGGACAAATTATCTTCCTCAAATCCCCCCAAAAACATAACACAAAGACAAGTAAAATTACTTCACATTTTCTTTGTAGTCTTGAGCCTTTAGTGTCTTTATCTCTCCATCATTCAACTTCTTAACACATATTTATTCCTCTCCTAAAGCCTCCTCTCCAAACTATGTACGTTTGAACATAAGTGTATCGTAAAATTAAAACAAATTCATCTGGCAAATGGAGTCTGGAGAGCTTTGATAGGGCCTCATGCGCTAAAAGCTTTTCTCTGGATGTTGTGCTAGCCTGCTGAAGTGTCTGGGATTGAGTATCATCACCAACCATCAGACGGGCTGGAGCCCAGACGGCACACAAGACAGCACGCTGTCAATCGGGACAGGTAGACAGACGGGTGGAGATGTTTTGGAGAGAAGGACTATGTTGGAAGTTTTTGGTTGGACAATAGTTAGCCTTTCTTGTCCAGAGATTGTATCTTCTTGTGACAGAGGAGGGCTAGTGTGCAAGAAACCAGAAACTATTATTCATTCAAGGGCAAGAAAAAAAAAAGTGGGGGATCTTCAGAGAAATGATTGATGTGGGTTAACCCCTTCAAATGTAAGGTTATGGATCAGCGCAAAATAGGACATAAATCACTTCCAAATGGTCCTACTTACCACCGTCAGATTAGTGTGATACACTCTTTGTTCTGCCTGGATGAATGTCCGGAGTATCCCCTCACCAATCTACCATTTCAGGAAAATTTATACAAGCAGTAAAACAGCAGGAAGTAGTTGTGCTCAGTAGAGGACAACACTGCCCTCCTTAGCTCATGGGAAGAAGCAAGGACTTTTTTTTTTGCATCATATACGGCCTTATACAGTACTCCTGGAGGGGGATCATGTTGTATTTTCACGATAATTTTACAACAAAAAAATACAGATTTTGTCAGATTTTTTAATTTACTGACAATGTATTTGTTTTTCTTTCTTTCTTTAACTATTTATTTATTTATTTATTTATTGTTTGGGGTCTTATTTGATGTAACAAAAAAGTCCAAAGTGAGGAAATGTTTTATTTTAGTTGTGTTATCAACTGTGTGCAAAGTAATACATTACAAAAGACAAAGAAATTGCAACATGGTGGAATGATTTCTGTTGTCAGTTTCTCCCCAAACAGGCAGAACTCCCCGTCAGACCCTCTCTGTAGCAGGAAAACAATTGAACACGGGAAAAATAGACATGATCTTTTTTGAGCCTCCTTGACAAGAATTCATAACCATGAAGTTTTACAGCTTTTCCACTGAACTCCTACACATCTCGCTTCTTTTTCTCACAGCATGAAAGCTTTTTTAAAAAAAAAAAAAAAAAAAAAAAGCTGAGGTCACATTCAAGCAAAACGTGAATTTTTTTAGTGGAATGATTTTTGCCTCTTGCATGAATCGTTGCTTGTCTTTATACGACAAGGTGTGTGTATGTGTGTGTGTGTGTGTGTGTGAGTTAGGTGGATTGTGTTGCACATATACTCCATAGGCCTCTTGTCAGTTAGCACGCCATGCGAGCAGACAAAGGCAACATTCTGTTTGGGGGTTTAATTTACCCAGGTGATGTCAGCCACGACACCGTGTAAAAGTATTTACAATTTTAATTGAAGTGTTTAGCTATTAAAAATAATTATCTTGTATGAGTCTTGCCTGAGACACGCAAACGACGCGTCTGGCCTTCGCCTCATTTGCTCTACCCTAACAATGTTAGCACGTTGACATGAGGCATGCCCAACTATTCTGACATGGGGCAACATTTTCCAGACTGGCTTAACAGCCTTACGTTTTACAATGGGAAAATATTTTCCACCATGAAAACACTACCACTGGTCATAACGGGCATGTTTCCTAAATGTCAGGTCTGCAGGATTTTATGATCAATTGGCTTTGTCCTCCATCAATTTTAACGTATTGTTTGTGTGACATATATTTATATATGGACTAGTATAAAATCAATAACGGATTAAAAATATGACTTGTCCAGTCCAGAGATATTGGATTTACTGCAGGTGGAGTCTCACCAGAGATCTCTGAACAGATACATCCTCCTGTGAGCGTTTGCTGCTCGCGTTAACATGTGATTCACGCCTGTCATGGATCAAATAAAGCCAGTTGATTTCTCACAATACCACATGTGCACACAGACCATTGGCACATACATGCAGGTCCCAGGGGCCCCTACACCAATCCCCTCCCCAATCCCTTCTGTTTGACCATGCCTATCCCAAACAACATACCCCCCCAAACATGTGCGAGGAATAGGTGGTCAGTGTGAAGTGAGGCTGAAGTACTCAGCGCATTGCATGCAGCTGTTACAAAATAGACACTGTAGAGATGTAACATGACACCTACAAATGACCTCATTCAGTCTTAGCCAGTTAAAGTCAAAGCTGACACAATTTCCTTCAAGCTAGGCTTTCAGTAGGTTCTGTGATGGCTGCGAGGCAAAGTGCCAACAGCTTTTAACCCCAATAGCCCAGTTGAGAGAGGCAAGTGTGTAATCGAGCGTGGGTTTTCACAGATTTTGACTCAGACACGGTGCATCAATAGATGAAACCGATACCATTCAAGCCCAACTGTTCAACTATAGGATGCATGGGTGTGTGTCTGTAAGTGAACGAGGCGTGGGAGGGAGTGCGAGAGGTGTACGTGTGTGGTATACAAAGATTCGAGTTTCTTTACAGCTGCCTTCTCCTACTGCAACTACTTTCACTGAGAAAGTTGTCTTAAAAACAGTTGAATTAGTAAGCATCTTGGTCCAGCTGGTTGTGTGTGCAGTAGTATATACAGATCTGTGGAGGGACCTATAGAAAAAGCAGGACCACAGTAGTGACATTCAATCATCAAACCACTTGTTTTAGCTGATGAAATTCTGCATGGAGAACTAAATGTGTCTGTGCAAAATAAGGAACAGTCTGCACATAGCAGGATTATAAAAACTACAACACAGTCACGTGAAGGTGTGCATTGTGGAATATTCTTGTGTGGATAAATACTGGAAAAATATCATGGTGTGAATTTTGACCATGTGTGAGCCCCTGGAGAAAACCATAAATATATACATAAGCCACACTCTTTCATGCTCTCCTGGAGAAGCTTATCATGTCGTAATATGAGGATTTACCGCCCCCTACAGGCTAGCAACAAGCACAACAATAACAAGATGTGTTTACAACAGCAGTAACTTATTTGATCCTATAGGGGTCGCTGTTTACTCAGTTTAAAACTTCTTTCTTTGGGTAATAAATTAGAATATATAGTAATATTTATACCAAATGTTATGTGATGTGAATATATTCAGTTAGCCTTTTTATAAGTGGAGGGTTGAGGTTTTTAATTATGAATGTGTTTAATGCTGAAGTGTCAACATCATTGAACAACGTATTGAAGGATGTTGTGTGAAAATTTTTTTTAATTTGAATTAGAATTTAAGCATTTACGCAGATGTGTAATCTGTTGAACACACCGTAGCTGCAAATTGTGCTGGAATGTAGGTGGTGTTGCCTCAAAGCAGACTGTGGTCTTCATGGTAAACATCGATCATTAGTGTCTTTTTATGAGAATTCGCTGTGCAGGTTTGTGATTTTCAGCTCAGTCATTAAAGATGTCTGGTTTATCCTCACAGCAAGTAGGCTGGAGAGGCTTTTTCTTAATGTCCGTAGCGTAACTGCGCTTTAGGGGCATTTGCTGTTGTGTTTTTTCTGAAATTCTTAGATGAGATTTTAGGTCTTCTGGCAAGGAATCAAAGCAGTTCTTGAGGGACCAAAGTATCTGTTTTTATTTAATGTACAAAGCAATCTTTGCGTAATGAACCCTGGAAAAGTGGCTTGAATAACAATTAGCCTTTTTCCAGCAGTCCTGCAACTTTTGTTGTGTCGTTTGGCGACCTAATTGACAAAACTGTTCAACTCTTGGTGAAACTTTCAAGACTTAGAGGAAACTTACCTCATTCTTTGATTTGACATTCCAGTTTGATGAGTCATCTGGCTGCTGACGACTTCAGCTGTTTCCAGATCTGGAGTATGCATCTGCTTCAGTGGGAAATGGATTTAAAGGTATTTGCTGGGTTTATGTGCTTTAAGGGTGGAAGTCACGTTGTGGAAAAGTGACTTGCGTCATTAAGTGAATCCACATGGAGTGACAATGTGACACAAGCACCCAGCATTGACCTGCTTTTCTTTTAAGTCGGGCTTTACAAATAATTTTAGTCATTTCCATTGGCTCTGTGAAATGAGTCTGCACGGGCTCCCTCTGGGCTCTCCCACCAACAAAAAATGCTACATAGGTGCAGGAACGAGGCTCTGAATTGACCACAGGTGCTGAAATGATTGTGATTGGTTGTTTGTTTCTCCATGTGGTGACTTGTCCAGGAAGCAATGTCAGGGGGACGGACTCTAGCATCCCCCATGACACTTCACAGGAACGAGTGGTCACAGGCAATGATGAGTGAATGAATTTCTTAAATGATTTTTGTGTGAGATCTTTAATGTTGCAACAACAGCCCAGCTCTGACAGGAAGTATTTAAAGTGATCGAAGCTAAATGTCAGGATGTTTTATCATCTCAGCATGCAAATGTTTCATCATTAGTGCAAATATTAAGTACGGCTGAGGTTAATGGCTTGTCATTAGCAGCATGATGGTCAGAAGTATTTGTCGAATTTATGTTTTCCACCCGGCTGATGATTACCAAACTGATAACATGGGAACATTAATGTCTGCACCAAATTTCATGGTAATCAGGTCAACATCTGTTCAGATAAAAGTCAGGAAAATTCCATCTCTGAATAATTACAGATCAACATTAACGTCGTTGGAGGAAGTAGTTAATACATTTAAAATGTAGTGATGTTTTTGTGCCTTTGTAATGGGTATAAAATAAGCATAAACTTGTGACTCAGCTGAAAAGCACTTTATTATTTTTTTTACAGTGTTAGAATAGTAGCAAGACAGTGTTGGTACGATTAGTAATCATACAGTAGCACCAAAATTAATCATTCATTTATTTTATACAAGCTACGTACATACGGTATTGTACAAATGATTCTTAAAAACATCTTTGGATAAAGCAAAAAAGCACATTATTCCTTTAATCAGTACCAATGCCCATTCAGTACTTAGCACACTGTTTACAATTCAAGTATGAATATTAAAAATACACATATCATAAGTTACAAATATGAACGGTTATTACAAAACAAAAACAAAAAAAAAAAGGATTTAATTTCTACAAAATTTATGGCACATAGTGCATCAAGTATTATTTAACCTTCTGATACAGACCTCATAGAACAATTGACCTTCATAAAACATGATCGCCAAAGGTTTTCTAGCTGCTCATTGACTGTTTTCAGCCACTCTTTAAATCAAAAGAAGCTGCATTGTCAGAATACATATATATATATATATATATATATATGTATATATGTATATATATATATATATATGTATATTAAAAAAAATCTGTGTCTATCTTCTAACTTTGGTTAAAGCCTAACATCAGAGTACAAGCATGTTAGGTCGCTTCATAGTTGCAGTAGTGGTCACGGTGAAAGTCTTTAATGCTGAGTTAAGTATTACTTCAGGGCAGATTTTCTCATGCTGTGATTTATCTGATATATCTGGCAACCTTGCAGCTACATTTTCAGCTACATTACTGAGAGGACCTTTACATACATTACAGGCAGAAGACACATCTGCTAAAGAGCTGAACGCCAGTGTCTTCCTTCCAAGATCAGAGGTAATTCCAGTAGTTAAAAAAAAGCACCATTCAAAAGATCCTCATTACAGGTTAGTGGTTAAACACTACAAATAATAAGGGTAATACCTTTTCAGCAAAAGAGACAGAGGACAAAAATCATTAGACAATGGCTTCTCCATTGGTAGTAGTCATTGTATCATAAAACACAGCGCGTATCTACAGTCATTACAGAATAAATATGGTCACACATAAATATATTACAACGCATATCTCAGAAGAGTATGGATGTCGTTGAGAGGTAGGGGTTGCAGGTACCTAAAATAGGCCCAATGTGGGGGTGGAGGGTGTGAGATGAGACACACCTGATACTGTGTCACGGTTTAACAGACAACTTATTTGTGAAGAAAAAAGCATCCTTAGTGTAAGATGTCAGCTTTCTCACAGCTCTAGTTTAACTCTCTCTGTGTGATAGTCGTATTTGTGAACTGTCTTTGCGGGTTTAAGTAGTTTTATCACACACCTGACGACAGGTAACAGCAGAGAGACATTGGAAAAACAAAATAATGAACGCTAGAATGAACTGTCATTGCTCTCAAGATTCCTCATGGTTTCCTAAAGTTTGACCTCTGACATAAGGCAGGTCTGGATATCAGTAGTTGCTAACTAGTCTTCACTAGTAATCTTTAGCACCAAAGGCATAGCTTGACTTTTTGGGAAATATACTTATCTTTTCACTTTGTTGTAAAGAGGAACATGAGATTATATCTGTAGAGTTAATATCAAGATACTCAGTCAGCAGTCTATTAGCGTATCTTGGCTTACCACCAGGAAATGGAGTACAGGAGCAGTCATCTCCTGGATCCAGTAAAGTCACTGCACTCATTCAGGAAACAGTCCCATAACGCCCATAAAACCACATTACTTTACACTTTGGTGAACATCACATTAATTACTGAGCCTTAGAATAGCTGGATGATGGATTTTGTTGCCTTATAAAAGATCACACAGATGAAGTCAGTTTGAATGTAACTTTAAACCTTAAAGTAAATGTTTTTAAACCCCAAAAGTCAAACTATTTCATTAAACTTGTAAATAAATGCTAATAAATACTGTCTTATTTTATACATCGATCTATTGGCAGTTATGAAACCATCACTCACATGCTATTTCAATGTCCGGGACTGAAATGGTTATTAGATCCATACAGTAAGCAGACAGAGGCTAACTGCTAACTAAATGCTAACAGCATAGCAATAGACGTTAGTACCCTGGTACCATGGAAGGTAAAGAGATGGTTCCAGGTCCTTCTGAATGAAATTCTAAATACGTTTTCTTTTTCACCTCAGAGAATGTCATATAATCCATTTAAATTATTGCCGTAGTGAAGTATCTCATCCCTTTCTATGATACCAAAGAAATGAAAGACCGTCAGCAGACTGCTGCAGAAGAGTAATTCATCTTCCGAAGCAGTCATGAGTTTGACAGTAACACAACAGACAAAAATGCAACAGACGTGTCAGAGAGAGCGACATGGAGGAAGGGCCTGACGGTGGCCCCCTAGCTCTACACAGCACACAGTGTGTAGATAAGCTGCCGTTCGCTAAGTGGGAGGGGGGGGGGGGGGTGTTACTGCAGTGTGGTTTCTGTTTAATGCTCCTCCACCACACGCTGATGAATAAAGGGTCCAACAAATCATGACTATCGCTTTGTCCTCAGGGGAGATTTAAGGGTCTGGTCTCTCCATGGCCCTCACTGGACTTGAAGGAGTAGGCCGTTGTGAGCCTGGGGAATGCACTTCCCACAGAAACCACCACAGCGACCGTAGATTCTCGTCCCATCCTACAGACAAACGCAAATGAGTCAGGAAAGAGTGGGCAAAGGCCACGTCCATTACGCAGAGAATGGAAACTGGAAAATGTCAGTGAGGATTCCTCTTCAGTGAATCAGACGGAAACACAACATGCAATTCAGATGACATTTCAGAGCAAACAATCTCATTCCAGTGACGGACATTGAGCTCGGTTTCTTCCTAATAGAGCGACTATGCATTTGTAACATCATCACTTTTCATTTCGGTTCCAATTCTCCAACATCCCAACAGACTCTGTAATAAAAAGGAAGATTATATGCATCCATTTATAGCTTCTTACCTCAGATCTGTGGACTTTGACAGATACGTAGTTGCCCTGAGAGGTCCACTTGGTGGCCTCAGCCACTTTGAGGCCGGTGCCAACCAGATTAATGCTGAACTGGCCCTGCAGGAACACATCAGACTGAGTTATGTCTGAGCAGATATTTAACCGGGAAGGCAGAGCTCTTTTATATTTGCAGAAAATGTCTGTGGCAATAACTGCAGAAGGAGAACAGAGCACTATGTGGTAAGCACCTCCAGTAGAGCAATAAAGTAGTTGGAAGTTATTGCGTGGGTCGAGGACGTATTCCCTGCAGGTCCAGGGCCTGGTAGCAGAGATTGTATTTGTTTCATTACCATGGTTCCGTCTACCAGATTATTAGAAGCCATGTTTACCCTGCCAAGCAGGTTTGATTTATCTGTTTTGGAGAAGATACGCAAGAAGAGTTTTCATTCTAAGCCTTAGGAGGGTGCATCATCAATTGAGGGCAAAGCACCTTAATGGTGGACGCACAAATTTTCACTTTCATTTAACATTTAGCCCTGACTGAGTGGAAAAACAGGCGATGCATCTTCTTTTTTTTTTTTTTTTTTTTCCCCCAAACTGACGTGTAATTATGGAAACATAAATATAAATATCATGCTACATTTTATTTGGATGTAATTCTAATAGTTTTAGAGATATATGTAGACATTTTATGTATTATTTTAGACATTATAGTCTGAGCTCACAGTATTCCACCCACCTGTGGACACCTGGCTGCGCTATAACAATCTCCCGCCGTGGCAAAGTGGACAGGTCGGCCCAGAAGAGTTTGAGAATACTGGAGGTCTGTGACTGGTAACCAGCAAAGACACAAATCTTGAGTCGTAATGTGCAACGGCAGAAGTAAACAGAGAGAAGACAGCTGCTCTAAGGTAAACAAGCACACACAGCATTAACAACTACAGTTTGTGCAACTAGACTGGGTTCGTGTCGCCTCACTGTCACATCATCACATGTTTGAGATTCAGAGTTGAATGCTGTGCTTATTCTTGATCTTGATTATTCAAACTACTGATCAAACCCACTGAATTAATTTGTTTTATACTGAAAAAAAAAAAAATCAGTTAAAAGAAATCACAATAAGACGTTACTGGTGAGTCGTGAGTAAAGTAGTATGAATAACATCCATAATAAGTGCCTTTCCCAACTCTCCATAAAATAATGACGACATTCAAAAGATGCTTCCCTTCATATTGAACCCATTACGCCCCTCCCCCAGCTTTCTTAAACACGCCTGAGAGTCAAATTAATACCATTCAGAGGGAGGGTGGGAACATGTGCAGTCAGACCAGACAAAGAGGACAGGAGGATGACTGTGTGGGTTCAAATCCAACTTCTCCTCAACACACACACACACACACACACACACACACACACACACACACACACACACACACACACACACACACACACACACACACACACACACACATACACACCACAGATCTACATATTCTAATGAAAGTCATACTTAGAGCGGGGAATGTGGATGTGACTTTTAAGTCGTGAGCTGAGAAATATGGCTTGAAGATATATGTGTGTGTGTGTGTGTGTGTGTGTGTGTGTGTGTGTGTGTGTGTGTGTGTGTGTGTGTGTGTGTGTGTGTGTGTGTGTGAATCTGTGAATTTGTGACTGTGCTTGCACACAAGCAAGAGTAAATGTTTGACATTTATGCTGCGGCACGCATGGGCGATTGCACTGGTACGTCACAACTTGTGTGTTCTTGCCAGAATAAGATGTACAAAGCTGCATCACATTATGTGTGTGTGTGTGTGTGTGTGTGTGTGTGTGTGTGTGTGTGCTGCACGTCTGTGCTGCACGTCTGCGCCCTATCTGCAGTCATACATTCCTTCATTCTCGCTCACATGTTTGTGCTGCCATTCCAGGTTCCGAGTCCTCATCTAGTGACGTGAATGTGGGGCACTGAAAGGTCGTTAATTTGATTTCTGAAGAGAGAGTGCGGGTGAAGCAGCACACACTACGCTTGGACAGCTTTTTGGACGAGGCGTCGGAGATGAGATGTCAGAAACAGGGGTCAAAGCAACACTTAATGTGTGGTCCCAAGGCAATCACACAGTAATTACGTACTAATTATCCTCAGGGAGTTCAGGTCCAGGCGAACTTTGTGGAAGACCGTGTATCCTGCCGGCGAGTAGTCGTTCCTGCAGTCGCAGTCCTGCCTTCGGCTGCCGTTGTACGGACACTCAAAGGGGTTCATCAACCTGTTTTTATGAAGACAAATAGAGAAAAACGAAGGGATCTGCAAACAACACATTTCATACATGTGGTGCTATACAGCTGAGCTATGACTCATCACACCTGTGCCCATACACCTCAGAGTAGTTGTCCGTCTGACCACTGTGCAGGGTAACGTACTCCTTTGGGAAATCAGTCTGCATCTCGGCACAGTAAATCTGAGGCGAAACACATTGAGACAACAGATGAGAGTCTGCGGAGGGGATGGATAGTGGGGGGAGGGTGCAGATTGACTCATGATGTGCGAATTCTGACACAAACACACACACACACACACACAAACCTGTAGGATGCGGGACTTGACTTTGAGATAGTACTCCCCATCCATCGTCACCCCCTGTCTCACCTGCACCTCCCGACAGGAAGTGAACAACTGGCCTGGTCGGAGAAATTTGAATGGAATTTTTCAAGGAAAAGAAAGAAAAAAAGGTCACCTTTTTTTGGGGGGGGGGTTTCAGACAAAGTGGAAAACGTACAGTGGAATGTCACACCATGATGATAACCCCTGTGGGGATACCAACAGTATTAGCATTAATGCAGTTAATAGAGTATTTAGATGAAGTCCACAAAATATAAAATCCAATCGTTTCTGAAAAATCACATACGTTTTGTCATCCTTTGCCTCTTTTATTTAGGGAGGAGGGTGTAGTGGATCCTTTGCTAACTATACAAAGTTTGTTGTTTTTACACGTACGAATATTTATCTTCATGTTGTGCACCTGGAACACTTCGGAGGTTGGAAATTTCAAGCGGGTCATTCTGCTTTTTGACTGGAAATCTGCCTTCTGGTTAATCTATTTATGCAATTTAGAAATATGACATCAACAAATGCCAGAAATATTGCACAAGTCAATAAATCAAACACTACCAGTAGGTTAAAATCATAACCTGGCTCTCATTTAATAAAATTAGCCAGTTTCAAACGTTTGTGTTGCCTCCTCTGTGCTGCGGAGCTGCTATCACGCTGATTAGCTGATTAGCATTAATACTTGACCAGAGTACTGGCTGTCACCCGAGCATATCGTTTTAATTTCGGCAGTTCCCGACTTGGCAGAAGCCACGTTGGGAATGAACAGCCCAATGCACTAGTACTGAAACATCACAAACGTGACGGGGCAAACCTTCAGACTTTGGCGTGCTGCCGGGTTTTTTCAGCAAGTTGACAAAGGACGGTGTCTCTGCTCCAGCACACACCCCAACGGCATCTAGATAGACTGTCTATATCGTGCTTTGGAGGCAACTGCTGATTGTCTATTTATTGTTCAACTAATAATCACTGCAAAAGGCCTTAAACAGAGGTGTTTAACAGCAAGAACTTGAGCTGCAAGAAACACCATCAGATATGGCGTTGGCTGCCACGTACACAGCACAGTCAGTTAGATAAGATAGATAAGATAAATAAGATTGATTAGATAGACAGACAGACAGACATATATGGATCAGAAAGTCGGTAAAACATTGCTGTTTTTCTGAGTTTTGCACTTAAGAAGCAAAAAATAGATTCCTGGGTGTCTGAAGTAACGGGGGGTGAAGGAGTCTGACTCACATTCTCTGTCCTGACATGCAGCTTGAGACTCAGGTCTTTCTGAAGGATGGCAGTGTTCAGACGGCTGGCCTTGAGAGGTCACACACTCCACACCACGCTCCATCACTCCTGCCCCACAGGTCTGTGAGCACTATTTCACACACAAAGGTATTCAGCTTCACACTGCCACAAATCCACAAATGAAAAGTAACAGTAGAGCAATAAAACGCATGTCAAAGAGGTTGGTCAGAAGATTTCTGAGAACGCGATAAGCCTTTTCTGGTTCACCTTGCTCCACAGGCCAGCTTTCCAGTAGGAACCGTGCAGGCAGTCCCTGAGGAGACACGTCCTGGTGTCAGGAGGGTGGGGCTCTGGGCAATGGGTGCTAATAGAGGAGGACTGGGCTGCAGGATATGGCATGATGGAGCAGGAGACTATTCGCTGCTGGTATCCCACACCACAGGTAGCAGAACACTGAAAAACACGCAGATACACAAACTAATATTAACTGACATTGGATAGAATGAATTACTGAATTTTAGACATTTTTCCATTTTGAAAGGTAATTCTATTGAAATCTAAAATCATAGATCATGTGGGGCAGTTGATTGAATAGGCAGAAGTTTTATTTCTTGTTAATTAAAACTTTGATTAAACACAGGAAATATAATTCCATCCATCAGTGATCAGTGAAAGCTTCTGCTTCCATCTTTGTGACAGTGAATTTTATTTTTGCTTTTTATAAGCTGCATTTTGTGCATGACAAAGCTATTTCTCTGCTGTTCTTCCTACCTGTGACCACTGGCCTGTGGTCCACATGTAGCGGCACGGAGCTCCTGTACAGGCCTGATGCGATGGCGGCGGAGATGCTGTCGTACAGTAATCATCTGGGACGGGTGTCATACCTGGACCCATGCATCCCACCTTCCGGCTCCTCACACTTTCTCCACAGGTCGAATTACACTGTAATCAGTCATGAGTGAAAAGGAGTTGGCAGAGGGGGGGCAGTGTTGTTCCTTCAGCAACAGCATCACTGACATCTTGTGCTCCTGCTTGGACACTCCTTACTATGTTAAGGTTTTCACAAGAAGGGAAAAGTGGATGTTGCGTGGCGATGATACTACTAGGTCTTAAGGTTAAATGTGTTAAATGTGGCTTAAACTCAGAATCAAGGAATATGTTATTGGAGTATTTAAAAATAATAGTAAGAAATGTAGTAAACAGTTTGCTGTGTGGATTTGATTTCATTTCTTAGGTTCTCCTGAGATCCAACAATACTTAAGAGCCCAACAGTAAAATAAATGAACCTGCAAGTTCTCGAGGCAACGCGGACAGGAATCTGAACACTGCAAACATTCCTGAAGCAGGAGGACACTATGTCCCTACATGGTGCCCCTCTTTTATGCTTTGCTTTCGAGGACAAAGCACAGGACGTTAAAGAAAGCTGGGCAGAAAAAAAAAAAAAAAAGTCTGCTAGCGTGACACAGAGCAGCGATATTCCGCAGGACAAAAGAAAAGGATGACGGCCAACACGACTTTGAGGTTTGACATGATCTACCGGCTGATAGTTATCAACAAAGGCCTCACGACTGACGCAAGAGTATCTGCAGGTCTTCTTTTTAATGGTGCAGGGAGAGATATAAAGACCAAAGATATGAGCCCATAAAAGCTTTATAGAGATAGCTAAACATCTGTTCATTTGCCTATCGCTGGGAGACCAAGGGGAGGAAGGGAGGGACGTTGTGGAGAGAAAGAATGAGTGTGTGCTTACTTTGTCCCATTTACCAGCCACCCAACTGTAATGTGTGCATTCTGCAGTTTGGCACGGCCGGACAAGAGCCGGACGACGGTCGGCATCGCACAGATCCTCCCTCACCCGTCCGGTGCCTTTTAGTCTGCAGTAAACATCTCGAGCCTGAACTCCGACCCCACAGGTGACAGAACACTAGCAAAAAAGGCACAAGACACATACGTGATTGATTTTTCAGTTTGATCGTCATAGAGGGTACAACTCAAACATTCAAAAAGTCACCCCAACATCGTCGTCTGAAGTTATATCAGCTTGGAAATTAGATATGATCTTTTTTTTTTTTTTTGCGCGTTATAAAATTTTTAACAAAGTAATACCATGTTTCTGATGCTGTGAATTTGAAATCTTAATCTAATTCTATTAATTCACTTTACTTGAACTGAAGAATGAGTGAAATTTGAAATTATTTGACAGAGAGGTCACATCAACAAGACGTCCATTAAAGGAAACCCCAGTTATTAGATATCATCTCAACATGAAGTCCAAAAAAAAAAAAAAAAACCCCTTCAAAGATTACTGCAAACAAGAAAATGATACTATTTGTGCTACAGCATTGTAGACAAACTGACTCAGTCATAAGAAGGGATTTCATTTCTCATAAACTCAAGTTGTCATTTCACAGAATCACTTTAATGAAACAAAAGTTTTAAACTGTGTCTTTTTTCTTTTCATGGTTTCTATGTTAAAGAACAATTCCCTCAAAAAAATCCAAAGCCAGTTTGTTGCTTCTTTTTGCACCGTACCTCTGGGGTCGCACAAAGGTCTATCTCAAGCATCTCTTTGATGTGCTTTCAGAAGCATACCTGCATACTAAAGGAAGCACTCTCTAAGGCCCGAGCTGATCAGCCTGATTTTTCTCCGGCTCTCCTACAGACCTCAAAGAACAGCCTCAGCCCTCTGCCGTTTCACACAGTCAGAAAATCTGCACATTATACAGCCAGTGTCCGATTTCCAGAAAACTTCCAGATGTATTTTTGTTGTTCATGTCTCGCTGCACTCGTGTGTTATTGTTGCCGTGTGGCTGAATGTGAGGGATCAAATCCTTTTGGTTTGGAAGGAGAACAAAAAGGAAATCTGACCTTCAAATAAAAGAAAAAAAAAAGAAAGAAAAATTTGCTCTTTTAAAATCCTACAAAGCAGGAAAATAGAACCTACCGCTTAAGTGATTTTAGTCTCTGTTAACTGCTAAAACAAAGGAAACAAATTTCTATATTCATTTATTAAGGCAGTGAGGAAATCATGGAACTATTTTATGGTTTCAATTTCTTAAGAGACTGTTTTTTTTTTTTCATTTAGGTTTAGAGCACAGCCTAGGAAGGGACATGGAGGACAATAAACTTGAAAAATAGAATGCATTATTGTAAAACCCATCCAGGATCAGGTCAATTTATGTCTGGGTCAACAGGAGATACAAATCTGAGGATGAAAATGAGGAACTGTGGGTAAACGCTTGACGAGGGAGCACAATATGAGATGTGATCAACGTCATTCTGAGTGAATGTCTAAACAGAATTTCCTTTACAGGGTATACAAATTACAATTAACCGTATTACAAGAAACCGTATGCAAGTACAATCCCATAACTACATGTTTGGCACTAATGCAAAAGTAAATCTTTTTTCTTTTTCTTCCTCTGTATGTCCCTTCCCAGTCTCCATAGTCTAGCAATATCAAACCGTGCATAAGATTTTAGATTTTTTACCAAGTAGCAAAATATTCAACTCTATAATAATACATAGTAATTTCATTTTATTGGTGCTCGACATAGTCCTGAAAAACAGAATTTGATGTGTTTCTTCAAAAATAGTCAATTCTATTGCAGAGAATCCACAGTTGTTTTTTTTTTTTTTTTTACATATATTTACTTATTAGCAACTCCATTACATTCCCTATAAGCTGAGACATGAGATCCCGTGAATCATGACAGATATTTTATCTGCCCCATTAACGTTCTCTGTCCCTGTCGAACTTGTCAAAGTCAATTATCTGAAGAAACGACAGAAACACATTGTCTTAGAATTCTTATAAAACCTTCAAACAACTGCTAAACATAATACAATGAAAATATTTGTTTTCAATTAAGCAGCAAAATCAGAGAAGTGATTCCAATGTCTTTGGCTCAAGAGTCAGTTGTCACCCCTCAGCTCCCCGAACCTGTTGGCCATTACCACCCCGGGTGACGGGGAGCTCCGAGGGGTGCCAGAGTTGTCACATGCATGGATATTAAGCCATAAAACATGCTGAGGATTTCATGGTTGCTGGTGGTATGTGGAGGAAGATGATTGCTTCCAGACACCAGTGAGGGAGAGAGTAAGAAAGAGGGAGGATACCTCAAAGAATGGGGAGTGGCAGGAGTCTTGCATAGGGAGGCTCCATGGATCTTTTGGGATTTAACAGTTTCTTGGGAATGGGGGGAGGGATGCATTGGTTTTAAAACAGGAGATGAAGTTTTTAAAGAATATTTTTGAAAAGATTTTCATTTCATCCAGAAAGTAACTTTACTTCTTCTGATTTCAGTAAATAAATGATGAAATCCAATACCAAAAGCAGTACCCACACATGCCCAGAGCCAATCAGCAGACAGAAATAAGATTTAGCATTTAGCATCTTAAAACTCCAGATTTCACCCCCAAGAATTAGTGAGGTCAAATCGGAGGTGAAAAAAATAAAAGCTCTATCATGGATGAAAGAAAATTCATCCTATTGACTCAAAAGCATCCAGATGAATGCTAATCTGCTATCAAGTTAGCAATATAAACAAAAAACGCAGTTTCAAAGTTGCGCTGAAGAGGTAAATGCTAAAAAAACCCTTTTTTTATTGCGCTTTTTTTTTGCTTGTTCTACAGGAGAATCTGACACAGAAATGACAAAGAGTACAACGATGTATTTTTCCTTTCAGTCTGCTCTGAGAAGTGATAAATATGATTTCGGAATACTTTCCTCCCCGCAGGAAATCAATGTGCCTTTGAGCCAAAAACTGAGCTACAACTCCTCTTAGCAGCATATATCATGGCTTTGTTGTTGGCTCCACACAGACTGGTACCTCAACCCCCGACCGACTCTTCTAGGGGTTAGCGTTTGCATTGCCAGCGTCTGGTTGCGCTACTTTGAAAAAAATACAGAAACCAGGCAGCAGTCCAGGGTGTGTGTTATTCTTATAATCAATCATCTAAACTCTTGATCTTTCACATTTTTTTCCCCTTTACAATTCGTTAGGGTTTCTATTTTTAAATGGATGGTTTTAGATAACATGAGCTGTGATTGGACAGATGCTCTGTGCGCGCATGTCTGATATGTCACAGTATTTTTTGCCTCTGACAGCAGTTGCCTGGAGGAGATAGAGGAATAAGAGGAGACAGCAAACGTACCTCCTTCCACCTGTTGGCCTTCCATCCAGGGCATCCCTGCGCCCGACAGGCCTTCCTGGTACGGGGTGGAGGCAGGTGACTGCAGTGCTCTTCCTCCACCTCAGTTTGGTTCTGAGACACACAAGCTATCTCCCGCTGCTTGATTCCCCGGCCACAACTAACAGAACACTGAAGAAAGGAGGGGAGACAAGGAGGGATGTTGGATGGAGAAGGATGGAGAAGATAAGGGATATTAAGTCTTGCTGAAAACAGGAACTCTCAACGTTTACATCGGGGTAATTCTAAAAAAGAGTTATAAAGGTTTGACGAATGGCGTGCATTTGACGAATCCTTTTCGTCAAATGCACGCCATTTCTGATTGGCTGTAAATGGCAGAAAACGCCAAGACAACCATCTGGTTTGAAGGGAGTCTAGAAATGCTAAAGGAAAGCTGCAGAGATGAAGAAAGTAATGTAATGAACATAAAACGAGACAAAAACTAAAAAGACCTCCGCCTGAGGTTGTGAGGTTGGTCTCGATGAAGCCAGACAGCAATTAGGCTGCCTGCTGCTATTTCTGCTTGACCAGTGAGCGCCCCCATACAAAGCCACTCCAAAAATGGGGTGCTGGAATCAAATTCACAAGATAAAGAGCGTTACATTTTGTCTTGGTGCATTTTCCAGTCCAGATAATCAACATAATATTGCATTGTTCTCTAATTATGATCTCAGAATGTTGCATAACGCCAAACCTGGTTTGTTTTTCCAATGTGCTCCTACTGATCTCTCTACAAATAGTTAGTCGTGATCATTCGGAGCCCTGAAATCCAACACGTCTTGAGGTTGTTGGTTTTTTTTTTTTTTTTAATCTTTCACTCTTAGTTTGGTGAAGTTTTAGTTCCAGCCTCCTCTACTGTTTTTCTCTGGAGTGTGGTGCAGGTTGTGGTTGACACTGCACACATATGCATCATACACATTGTAATTACCGAGGCATTTTAAACACAGGGCTGGCTCAGCTGACGGAGAACATCAAAGTTGAGGGGAGGACGGGAGTGTGTGTGTGGGGGGGGGGCACAGAACCGAACAACTCATCCCTGAACACGGCAGATTTACGAAGCCCGAATCACTTGTTCAGTCTTGACAACAGCACTCCCTCCACCTTAGACAAGAGCAGAGACAGGCAAACACGTTGAAAAGGATGGAGGGGGGGTGATGAGGCCGAGGGTTAGCCCCTCCTTACTGCAGTAAAAGCAAGAGGAAAAAAAAAAAAAAAAAGAGAAGGGGGGGAAAAAGAGAGGAAGAAAGGAAATCGCAGCCATACGGGCTGCGCTACCCCGAGCCGTGTCTTCGTTTTAACGGCGGGAGAAAAGACGCTACATGGCGACCTGCGTCCTCCCTCCACCCCCGCCAACTTCATCTGTCAGCCATTAGTTAATTAGGGTTGGTCACACGGGGGGAGCAGAGAGCGGGGCAGAGCCGGTGGGACCGGAGGACAAGCCTCACCTTTGAGAGCAAGAAGAGGGCAAAGGACTCTGGGACCTTTGCTTCATGGAGCCACAGCTGGGTGGCTTCACTCACCAGCACCCACTCAGGTAAGACGACTCCACTTATCACTTATTTCCATCCGATACCAGAGTGACAAGTTTATGTCTCTGTATTTAAAAAAAAAAAAACTATATCGCCTCAGTTTGGAGAGAGTTGCTTGCAAAGAAAAAAATGTCCGTTACAGAGTTTTAGTGGTTCTGATTTAATATCCTCAAAGTTTGAGTTTGTACATACGCCTGTGTCACGTTGGTGTCGTCGGTGTTTCTCTGAGGTGTTGCTGATGAGTTTTGAATGCATGTGAACTTTCTCAGGGTCACTTCAACAGGAAAGAGAGCAGCTCCTTGAGAAAAACATATAAATCAAAGTATCTCCTGGGTGGTGGGGGGGGAACACTCCCCGGGACAGATTTGCCCTCACACGTTGTCCCAGCAATTAATTTCACATGATCAGGTGGGTTAAGTCTAGAATAATCCGATGGGGTTCATCCAGGGATAATGTGGATTACTATAAAATGGAGGGACTTGCCCGGTTTAGATTTGGTACAAAGCTGAAAATCTGCCAAGCGAAACAGCTTTTGTGGGGGTCCCCCCCCCCACACACACACACAGAACGTCTGCAGAGCTGAAAGCTCTCCCTGAAGCTCATATTAATTCTTTTATTTAATGGTTCCCAAGTGACATTCTTCATATGACAGCTCTGGAACAAATCACATAATTTATTGCTCAGTCAGAAACCAGTAAAATAACAATGAGAGTTTTGAGTATAGATGTTTAATTTAGATTAAATTACAACCTGATGAACTGATTGCATTCAGATTATTTCTCACCAGATGATCAGAACCATCTCAGAAGCTTTGTTTGAGCATTGATGTCTTTACGTAGGACCGGCGGGCGTCAGGAGGTTCAGCTTCGACACGACCCCACCCACCGCCTTACCGTGAACAGGTAAGCTCATGGAAACTTTTTTTTTTTCCATCCAAGAAAAACTGAATCAGAGTTTGAATATCTGTCACCCAGCCAACATGATAATCGCAACATCTAACACCTCAGGGAGACGAGGTGAATTCCCAAATAACCAACCAAAACCTTGGCTCAGATCGAAACTGCGTTGTGTGTACAGATGAATTTATTTGATCACTGAATACTACAGCCTTGAGCGACACAGGAAAATGTTGATTACTATAAGAGCTATAATTACACCTTAAAAGTCTGGTGACAAAATAGGAATTAGTGGTTTGAAAACAATGTTTTATGAAGAGGCTTAGAAGTCCCTACTGTAGCATCTTCATATAGGATTTCATGTCAGATTTCACCACAACAGTTATAAAGATTTCTGCTTGACATGTTTGTTGTTTTTTTTTTAAACTACTGTAATGTTTTACATAACAATAAAACAGCTTTTACTGTGGGGCAAAATCTGCCAATAGAACAGCCAAGGCAGTGAAATACTATGAGAGTTTCTCAGGTGAGGTTAACATTCGCTCAAAGGTTGTTTTTTTTTTTGTTGTTGTTTTGCTCTGTTCCATATATTTAGCAATTTATAGTAAGAATTTTGCATAATGTGGAAACCAAGATTGAATTCTGATCGCAATGCAGCAAGTTTGCACTACCAGCGGATGTAATACCAAGCATATGGCAACTGTAGTTCCGTTGACTCTTCAAAGGAGCTCAGCTCTGACCCCGGAGCAAGAACAAACTTGCAAGTGCAGACTGTGAAGGGAGTGTAGAATTATAAGCAAGGCTCCATGTTGTCAAGGCTGTGAGATACAGAATCTCAGGTTAGATACGTTAGTGTAAAACATCCAAATCCAGCAAATGACAAAGCAGTGATAGCTGGGAACGCCATGAATCTGACATCATCGTGTTATTTGTTATAGTTTTATCAGTATCGCCGTGTTCTTTTGGAGCGTAAATTAAGCTGCAAATCACAGAACGAGAGGGAGGAAGCGAGAGGGAGCGAGATAAAAGATCGCAGGACATTCAGGCTGTTTAAACTGTTCTGGGTTTTGTTTTACAGGGAGGTTTCAGAGACAGAAAACAACACATGTTGACAACATGGGAACAGCTGGTAAGCGTGGCGTCACGGGGCAGAGGAATGTCAAGACTCATAGATCTTTTATCCATCCAGCTAAAATAGACACCCGAGACTTTTCTTTGGAACCGCACACAGGCATAGCGGGGAGTTTCCTATCCAAACCGTTTCACACTGACCACAGCTTGACATGGTTTGGATGTACAACTGGACCCATGACCAATCTCACCACAAAAACAGGGTTTTGGGATGCGGGAAGTTATGATAAATATATGTACATGCAAAATATAGATTTAATAATGTTAATTTTACCATAATATTGAATTTACTAAGGGACAGATGGGATGTGTGAATTACTTCCTGCTTGCAGTCAGCTGGGTTCTGATTGGTTGAACTTAAACAGCATTTTGCAGTTACACGTCAAACATTTGACTTTAAAGCAGTTAAATAAACAAGCAGCTGAGTAGGAATATACAATTTCTTCAACATGGTTTCCTTTTTAAGTCAACACCACTCAGAAAAGATACACGGAGCAGCCATAAGTCAAAACCAAACGACAAAACACTCGACTTTATCCGTCCGTTTCAACATTCCACTGGGAGCTGTTTCCATCACTATGTTGTACTGAGACAGCCAAAACTCGGCCACAGATGTGGAAAATGAGGATTGAATAAAGGTAGAGAATTTCAAAAATATGTGACCAGCTAAAGAGTAATAAAGAAGTGACTTTTGACCTAGAGCATTCACATCTATTCTTTATCCTGTTATGTTTTACACAGCTGGCTTTCTTATCTGTAAAATCCCCCATCTTGCCAAAGCTGGTTTGTGTGTACAGGGAAGATCCTGACTGCCAGAAAAAAAAGATAAAATCAAGCAATAGAAATAAAATAATAGAATAATGCTGAGAGGAAATGACAAGTATATCCAAATTGTTGTGTCTCCCCTCCCGTTGGGAAAAATTTCCAATGTGCAATTGCAGGAAATTTTAAAAATTGTTTCACACATCCACAAATAGTCAAATAATCAAGAACATAAAAAGGCTTGCCTGAATTAAAAGTTTAACTAGCAGCAGTAAAATAAAACTACAGCCCAAATATGCTGAAAGAGGATTTCTTGTTTGAATATCATCTTTTATGAGCCAGATCAGTGAAGTTAAAGTGCACGAATAATGATTTGGGCGCTGAGTTGAATGTCTTCACATCTGTGGACCAGCGGTCTTGTTAACGTAGATCGATGAACTATTAAAACCAGACCCGAAATGTAACTAAATCATTGGTAAAGTACAGCACCGATTCCCACAATTCAACACCAGCAAAGGTGATTCTTCACCCGTCTAGAATGCAGCTAAAACTTTGCGCATTCGTGTAATTTGGAGTCACATTGAAGGACAATTAGCTCCTTGTTACTTAAAGTGGCCTTGAACACTATGTCTATCACTGTCTTTACCAAAGAGAGAGGGGGAATCTCTCTGACACACGTCAGGCCTCACAAACTCCATTACACTCCATCAACTGGATAGCACCGACAAGCCCCGACAGGACCAGGCCCCGCGGAGTCTGATGCGGTAGCCTCACGTGAGACAAATAAACACGGACGACGGGGCGAAGAAGTGACTCCTAGAGGCTTAAAAGCATTTTATAATATTTGCCCCGATGATTTGAGGAAAAGCAGGCGTTCTTTCTCTTCTCGTGTCAAAGCGAGGCCATGCACCCCAGCATTCATTGAATTGGGTAGACCAACCTAAATGCTTCCAGATTTTCACACCCTGTCTCCTCTCATTTCACCTCATTGCATTCACCCCTAACCCACCTTGGATCGCCATTGAAACAACATCGATGCCCATCTCCTAATTTTATCCGAAGCCAATCAGGCTCAGACACAGCAGTTTCAGATGGAACTTCAACAGGAACCACATTCGTATCTCAATGATCATATAACTGCTCTCCAAGCAGCGTAAATTGTGAAATTATCAAAGATCTTTGTTACGGAGTGTCTTTGTGATAGAATCTATCTTCATAGTACCCATCTGTTTGGCCCTAAAAGGGATGGCCAATCCTGAACGATGTGCTGTGATCCAAATATTCTAATCATTTGATAACATCTCACTCCATCTGTTGTTGTTTTTTTTTTTTTTTTAGTACCCCCACCCCCACCTTTGTTTTTTGTGTGCCAAAAATCTGTTGCCCATACTGTTTGACTTTCAATCAGCAAATCATCATCTTAACTATTTTGTTTTCTCTCAAAGGCCAGAATGAAATGTTATCTCCTGACTCAGATTTAAATCGAGGCCACGACTAGAGCCGTGCCTACGAGGACCCAGGGAGACGGGGAGGGGAGGGGCGTCCAACCACTGCGTCTCAGTCTCTCACACCCGACTGGCATATGGGCAGGATCATGAAACACAAGCCAATGATGTCACGACCGACTGACCCCAGGGTGACAGGTTTGTCGAATGTTTTTGCCCACTACCCTCAGGCCAAAGTAGAGTATGTCTACGTTGTGCATGTGGATTTCATTTGAAGCAGCGTGATTACTTCACAAACGCTCATCTGCGATCCCTTTCCATGGGAAACCAGCTCTCCACAGGAAACGGTATGTTTTTGTAAGCAGCAAACAAGAATAAATTACTGAAATGGAGCCTTGGTTACTAATTTATCACACACAGTCTTATTGATGCCCCTCGCACACATTTAACAAGTTCATTGCTTTACAAGTAATCACCATTAGCTAATGATATTTTCATTCCTGGTAGTTAATGTTGAACTATGTGACTTCCAATCCTACATTTGTGCAATAAATGTGATAATTGTCTTGTGTCTTTCTTTCTTTCTTTTCATATGGCAAATGTGTTTTGATGACCTGCATCTGGAAAATGAGGGCAGCTTTTGAAACGAGTGATTTAGAGTTTCTGTCACTACAAGATTAGAAATGATCTCCGGGAGAAAACTGGGGGGGACAATAATTTGGAGAGATAAACTGATGATTTCATTATCTTAAGAGACTTGCAATGTTGCCCTTCTGTCATTGAAGGCTATCATTAGTTGAAAATTCGTGAATATAGTCAAGATGGTGATAAACCATCATGAATAAAGACTTTATGTTTATTTCCAGGAATGTAGTCTTCCTTTGAATCATGGAAAGAATAATCCTGCAAGATAATAAATCTGTTTCACTGCATCCACAGTGATTTAAAAAAGTATGAAATTCTAGACTGATTTACTTATAATGTTTTGATGTTATATGTTCATTTCTCTAGCATAAAAAGCCATGAGTGGATTTGATTAAAAAAAAAATCTTTGGCCAGAAGGAATGATCAGTTAGATTTTGGTGGTGATCTAGATCATCTGGATATGGAATGTATTTTATAAGGTTCTCTACAATCGCGCCATGGGGTCAGTTTTTACATTTTTACTTCTAACTTAACTCTAATGCTCCAGACTCGCAGCTAAAATCAAATCATAACTGAAACCAATTCAGTTTAGAGTCCATTCTGATGTATCTTCAAAGAAATTCTGAAGTCCAAGCGTTAGTTTTCAGTTGTATTGTGGGGGTCGGTGTAATAAATACATATTTAAGGGTTACTTCCATCAGAAGAGGCCGTTACAAGGTAAGATGTCTGCTGAAGCCAGGTGAAATATTTTGATAATATTAAGTTATAAATGTTGTCCCAGATCATTTTATCTAGTCTTCCTTTCATTTATGATATATGAGCTGCTAAATGTCAGCTGCATGAGCTGCAACTGATAAATTACAGCTTTCCTGTAGTATTTTTAAGATGAAGCCTTACTGGAGGATACCTCCTGATCTTAATTCTCACCTAGGTAATATATACTTTAAGTAAATTTAAAGTAATTCAAACGATCCTTTCTGTACATACTGGTCTTTCAGGTTTTGATTTTGGGACCTCCTCGACTGAACAACCGTTGCCAGCAGGAATCAATAACAATTATTGTTGTAGTAAAAGTAGTCCTACGGCAGTCGCCTGCCAAATGCATTACAGAGAGCTCCATTAATGCAATGGTAAACACATGTGCCACCCAGCAGTGGAGTTTGATTTGGACTGTGGATGTTTTCTCCAGGGAGATTAGAGAATAAAATGCTAAAATGTATGAAAGGAAACGGCCTGCAGTGTTTTTACACTACATTATGCAGAGGTATGTAAAGTACAACAGATACTTTAGAAACTGCATGTCCCAGAGGACCTTATTATAACAAGAATTACTGCAAAAGGCCACGTAACATAACCAAGTCAATGGAGGGTCAAATACCAAAATTTAACATCAGATCTACGAGAGAATTAATTCTACGAGCCGTTTACACTGACTTGTGACTCACCGGCACACTGCTATCACTGCTAGCACTGTTATTGCATGCTAGTACATATACAACTGTACAGGGAAAGATAGTTATATGTGTTTTAACAATGTGTTCCTCATATAAAGTAATAAACTCTAATTAGCACTATTTCCTAACCTGCAGTGTCTTATTTTCTCTAATCGTCTACATGTTGAGAGATATATATGTTGGTCTTCCCCTAGGCCTCCTGCCTGGCAGTTCAAAACTCAGCATCCTCATATAAAAGGATGATAAGTAGCAGACAAATTTCCTGCTCTGTTAAAAGTACAGCCATGTATTTTGTTTGTCGGTAAATATAATACTGTATTGAGACCCAAGACAAATTTCACAGTTATGCTTCTTTAATATTTTTTTTACAAAGGAAAAAAAAAGCTACTTTAACACCTTTATGTAATTTTGCATGTGAATGAAATAAATATCAAGAAAGAACAACACAACATGAAAAAGAAATTTGCTCTCTTGAGTTTGGCAACTCTGCACCAGAGGGTTTTTTAAAAAAAAAAAAAGGCATGGGAGGGGAAAATGCCCTGGGTGAGGAGTCTTGGTTTTAGTTGAAGTCAACACATACAGGAAGAAAAGCCAAAACAGAAATACCAAAAAAAAAAGAAGAAGAGGCTGCAGGCATCGTTGATGAGAGGACGGCGATATAAATACAGACCCGACTGTAACACTTCACCTGAAATATGTCATGATTCGCTCATGTCGCCCAGACCAAGGTAGGCCTAAGGTGCAACGCAGACTTGACATGGTAAGAGTGACTCCTGCAGTGAGAGTCAAGGAATCGTGCAACAAGATGAATACTACTATTTCACAATCCCCAGCCCACCCCCCACCAAGATTCAAGTCTGGAACACAGGTTTAGGCTTGGTGTGGACTCGATGCATTACTGCAGCAAAATCAGTTGTTGTTGTGATGCTGTAATTTGTCCATCGTGAAAAGCTTTCCGTCAATCATTCATTTTTCTGTAACCGCTTATCCCGTTCCAGGTCTGGTTGGAGCCAATCACGGCTGACTCTGGGTACACCCAGCTTAAGATGCTAGCTTATGACAGAGCCATATGGCAAAGTCAAACTAATAATCTCATCAGAATTCATGGCTGTGGTCAATATAGAGATCGCTAATTCACCCACAGTACATTTGGAACCCGGAAGGAACCCACGGTGATGCGGGGAGAACACGCAAACTCCACGACAAAGTTCCAGATCCTCAGGTGGGTTTGAGCTTGTGACTGTGAGGCAACAGCGTTACCCACGGAGACGCTGCAACGGTCTTAAACACAACCATAAGCATTGGTACGGACCACGTGACACGGCTGCAAACTTCACAGTAGTATTCAGGTGACACTTGTGTGTTGTGACAAATAATTCAAATTCAGTGTTACATCACTCTAAAGCATTAACATCTGCAACAATAAATCTATTGTAAACAAATAAATAAGTTTAATTTGAAGAAAGAAAATCCTTCAGAAGTACAAAAACTGATCAAAGGAATGAAGAGACACAGCAACAAATGACTAAAACTACGAGGAGGAGGTATCTGTGTGCTTTAGTGTGTTAAACTGACGATGATGAACACTGACAAAGAACAGCGGATGACCTCAATTTACTGCACTAACAGTTTAATATTCCATAAGCTGCACCAATGCTGCACCAAGCATGAGCGGAATAAATAAATTCACTCTGAGCCTGGAAGCATGTAAAACCGTCCGTCTTCATAATACCGTCAATGCACCATTATATAATGTAAAATGAAATAGCACCACAACATTATTATATATCACAAAAACAATTGCTTGAGCCCAGTGGCTCGATTGTATGCAAAGTCAGAACCAGGTCAACAAAGACGTATGGATGTGGAATTACATAGTTAATGAGCAGTTAGGCTTCTTTTCCTATGTGATCTGGACTGAATCATTTACAGGATAATATACGTCATTAAAATATAACAAACAAAATGTTATAAGAAATGTTATTTCCTATAATGCAGATTTTTATTCTGATTTTAAGGAATTTACATTAATTTTTAAATATGGGGTGTTACATATTAAGATTGATTTCCATCTTTAATTTATTTTTTCTTACATGCTGCAATGTGGATGGTCTCAAATAGTTTAAACTTGATATTCCAGGGTTTTTAAATTGCAACTTTAAATGAAAACACACCATCAAAAATAGGATTGAAACATGTTTTGAAAATATTTTCCTCTGTACAAACTGTATTTACTCAAAGAGAGAGGTCTGACCAAGAGCACCAGCAAAAAAATTAAATAGAATATTTTGTAACCAAAAATAACAAATCATACTGTACAAAGATACATATACAAAATACAGTGCGCCCTCGTTCCTCGCGGTTAATGCGTTCCAGGAACCTCACGCGATTAACGAATTCCGCGATAGAACGACAAACTGTTTATCTTATTATTTATGGTAATTTAAACCTTTATGACACTCCCCATGTTGATATTAAACCACCTTTTATCTGTATTACCTTTTCCCACACTCTTATCGACTGTTTAAAGCACTTTTATGTCTCACGTACGTCCCAGTCCCACAGAACAGAGCACACTTCCGGATGCTGTCAGCCAATAGAATGCGCGTATGGTATCACGTGACTGCCTACCAAAAATCCGCGATGAGGTGAAGCTGTGAGCGTCGATGCACGTTCGCGCGAGGGCGCACTGTATGCTCATTTGTTGCTGTTCGATAAAGTTCATAATATTAACTCTTATACACAAATATACACTTGTGTACCTCGGATACAGGGTGAAGAAAGCAATAACAACAAAGCGCATCTTACTTCACGCCTCATATATGAAATAAATATTTTCTGGAGTTAAGCCTCTACACATATATGGCATCGCTGGACAACACTGTCCTGATTTATAGGGTTTAATCTGGAGCCTTGGCTCAAAACGAGATCCATGTGTTTTTCATGATCCCGTAAGTGGAGCAGCACCATGTTTTGTGTATTTTCTCTTTTTTTTTTTTTTTTTCTTGATTCTAATCAGCACCATGCCACTGCAGGGCCCATCTGGGTGGGCTGGAGCTGGCTAGCCGACAGCGGTGCGAGATAGCTAGCGCTCACTTCAGACTCCCATGCAGTTTCGGGCAAGAAGCGCATGCGACACACAGGTCTGAAGTCTTTTTTTTTTTTTTTTAAGCACGCGCCATGTATACTCACGATGACCTCAGCGAAAGAGATGCTTGCATGGTGGGAAATGAGTTAGTACTATCGTACCGGCTTCCATGGGCGGCGATGCCAAGAGGCAGAGCCCGGACAGGGCTGCCGGCTGCACTGCTCCATGTCCAGCGGCTTCTCCAGGACGTCGCAGTTGTAGTCGTTGAGTCTCTGGCCGTTGGGCCGCTGACAAACCACTAGACGAGTCTTCCGCCCTCCACCGCAAGTCTGGGTGCACTGAGATTAGCACACAAAGTCATATTAATAATAACAACAACAACAACAACAACAACAACAACAATAATAACAATAATAACAACAACAACGATAATAATAACAATAATAATAACAATAATAATAACAACAACAACAATAACAACAACAATAACAATAACAATAATAATAATAACAATAATAAAAACAACAACGATAATAATAACAATAATAATAATAATAATAATAACAACAACAATAACAACAACAATAATAATAACAATAACAATAATAATAACAATAATAATAATAACAATAATAAAACAACAACGATAATAATAACAATAATAATAATAATAACAACAACAACAATAACAGCAATAATAATAATAATAATAATAATAATAATAATAATAATAATAATAATAATAATAATGTTTTAGCTTGTGATGGGATAAATGGCAATTCTTGGGAAGTGTAAGGCCTCACCTCTCCCCAGACTCCGTAATTCCACATGGGGCAGGGCCCTGAGTCGCAGCTCTTTGACTCGGCCGGTTTGACCCGCTCGTCACAGTAGCTGTTGCTGCGTCCGTCGGCATCCTGACAAACCACCACCCTCCTCTGGAAGCCTCCTGCACACGTACTGGAACACTGCAGAGCACACAGTCATGATTATAATATAGATATTATTATCCATATTATCTACTGTATTAGCTTGCTTGCTCTAAGATGTTGTCGACTGACTGACTGTTACGGTTTGCTTTTGGATACTCAAGCGCTTAAACTGACTAAATTTGGAATATTCTCACATGTGCGACCTTACTCTGAATTTACCAAATGAGTCCAAATGAAAACAGAACAAAAGCGGGTTCTCCAAATTGGGAACATCAGCCTTGAACACAGCAGTAGCTTGCTCTGCATCCAATTAAAACTAAAATCCCATTGACATCTCTGCTGTCAATGGGAGTGAGTGCATCCACTTCTCACTAGACGAGGGAGGACAGCACAGCGTTGGCCGGAACAGCAGTGTTTCCCATCAAGTTCATTACGTGACGCGTAACAGCACATGTGGACGAATGCCTACGCTGGGAGGGCTTCAGAAAACACAATAATGTTCTTCTCATGGCTGTCAAAGAAATAAGATAAAACCACACAAATGTTTATCTCTGAAATAGTTTCGCCATAAAAATAAAAGATAAAGAGGATGGAGTAACGTTCATCTTTTTCACCAAAAGGGGAAAAAAAGCTCTTTGGGTCAGAATGTGCAACAAGGTCGTAGACAAACTCACACCCAGTGCACACACACACACGGCATCTATCATTGCAATGCATTCAACATAACAAAGTAAACTTGAGCCTGACGAGTGGAAACATTGTCAATGTTTTCTTGACAATCTGATTCATTGATTAGGATTTGAAGAAGATTATAAATCGAACTGCTCCTAAAGTCAAATATTTCAACCAATAATCAAGCCTGACATGTGAAACTAGAACACAAACACTGACACACCGTGCATTTAGGAGGCCATACATTTACAATGTATGCCTCCCTCAGCCCTGGGAAATGAAAACATCTGCTTCTTCTATGTTTATGTGTTCACAAGAATGTGTTCACAGACACACAACAGCGACAAACCCGGAACTACACTGTCCAAATATTTCATTTGGCTTTTGGCCGGTGAGATTTACCTGACTTTCGAGCATGGAGTCACATTAGTGACGACAAATCTCTCAGTGTAATTTCTAAAATGAAACCACCACTTGACAGAAATAGATGACAGTCAGAACATACTGCGCCCCAGGGTCCGGTCCTCCACTGGTTGTCTGCTGAGGGGACGTTCCAGCTGCTGTGGCCAGGATGATGTCCTGGATCCTGTGGGTAGCCGTAGGGTTGGTCGTTGATGCGCTGACGGTGGTGGATGGATGAGCAGGGGGTGGCGGTGCACTCCTGTTCCGTTGACGGTTTCTCATCCGGGTCACAGAACAACTGGTCCACTGGCAGGTGGTAGTTAGAGCAGACCACCTGCCGGGTGATTATTCCCACACCACAAGTCACTGAACACTGTGGAAAACAAGGTAATGACGTCAAAAACAAAAAACTTAAACAATCATACAGTATTTTAATAAAAAAACTTCATCTGATTCTAATTTTGAGTACCAAGATCTTGAGATTTCTTTCTTGAATTGATTGCAGTGTTTAAATTCATTTCAAGGTCCAATAGTGCACAAACCACACTTTTATTTGCATTCTTCCACCAGAACTACATTCCCTGGCTTCTACAGATAACCGTGAAACAAAAACCAACTCCTGTCTTTTTTATTTACTCCACCTGTCAGACAATATTTCCTGTGACACAGTTCAGATTTGAGGCCAACCATGATATCATAATAGGCTTAACATCTTTTCATGCTGGAGCCCAACAGTAGCTATCCCAAGCCACACCCACTTCTAGAAAAGGGGTGTGGCTAACCAGAAGTTATACATGACGCAAGGGGTGTTCTAAGCAAGAAACTTCAAATTGTTGGGGGATCCAGGGCCGTTTACTCTATTTTTAATGACAGTATTGTCTTGAACCTTTAGGTTTGAACTCAAATACACAAATCTATGATTTTTAAATGTGACAACATTCATTTAAAGTACAATAAAGTACAGTAAAGCACACACAACCTGATGTGCTCGATGAATATCAATCAGTACCTATTTGAAAATGAGTTTGGTTTCAGACTTCCTGTGAGAAACAGCGAATGGGGCGGTGGGTGGTCCGTCCTGAGTACACGACATTAACAACGTCTTTTCTTTAAAATTTCTATTTATTTTCTATGAATTTGATGAAGAATAAATGGTTGACTCTATGTTGATTTTAGCCTTTTCAAGGGTCCGGATGGTTTCAAACTACAGATAATGAGTTGAGCCTTTTTCAAACTCACAAAATATGGATTTCTAAACATTTGGAGAGAAAAACCAAAATCAAAATTAGCAGGAATGCGTTCCATTAAAGTACAACCGCATAATTCCTCCATTATAGATGAAAAAAATTCCCATTTATTTCTCTGGTGACATTTTTGTAGGAAGTTTTCCAGATTCTAAATCAGTCTAAGGTTCCCTGTATTGCTTCATCATGTGAAGCTCTGTGATGTGAAGGCGCATTATTCTGTAACCGAAGCTAGAACAAGAGTAGAAATCTACTTCAAATGATATGAACTTAATATTTAATCCTGTCAGATAAGTTCCTTCATCTCATGTGAACATGATTGAAGGAATGAGACATTACAAAAATCGTTCCTGGGCCTCTCTGAAAGAGAGACGCTGTTGGGTTTTCAGAGACATCTTGAGTTTTGATCGTCTGTCACCCTGTCAAGCAACATTTTTTACCCGATTTTTAACTGGAAACTGAATATGTGGGTGGTTACTGAAGGTCCCTTGAGTAGAAAACATCTGCATTGATTGGAAGGCTTTACTCACAGGTGACCACTCCCCGGCACGCCATTGGCCACAGGGGCTGAAGCAAGCAGAAGACTCTGGGGGTCGGGGCAAGTGGGCGCAGTGGGATTCGTCTGCTACCCCTCCTTGAGCGTCTCGACAGCTGACATAACGTGCCCGCTTCCCCTTGCCACATGACACAGAGCACTAGAGAACAGGAAGAGCAAATAAGGGCAATAAAAATGTTTGTTTCACATCATTTATTTACATACGTCTGTTTGGGAAATGCACCACGACGTGAATGTGAAAATACAAATGCTGACTTTATTGTTAGCAGATTTTTCCTTCCTTAAATAATCTATTATGAGATACTAGAACTGAAAAAGCCTCTGGGATGACAGATGAAATGTCTTAATGATGTTCCTTCTAGTCCAGTGGATGGATTTAAACAACTGTGGATAGCCATGACCTGCATGAACCTTCACAGACATCATGAGAAATAATCTCATTTCTAAAAAACACATAATGACCCTGAACCCTGATTAGATGAGGTCATAATAAGAGTAATAACACTCTGTGGAATCTACACCTGGAGTCAAAAATAAATGTGGCTGACAACCGTGATTTGGTTTAACATTCCAAGTGTCCTCAAATGACTCCTGGATCGACTTTCACCCGTTTCCTCGCCCTGCCCTCAACGCGTTTCCTTCGTCCAGGGATGAATTCCTAATGCAATCAAATGGCTGCGGCTCAATCAGGTCTGTTAATACTCCTCTCATATCAATGGTGCTCCGAAATGGATGGACGTTCTTCTGCTCAAGAGGAGGGAGGGGGGCAGTGGTGTCAGTGAGACCACACTGATGCCGGCCTCTTTGACATGTGAGCTCACACCGACTTCCAGATTGACAGACAGTTAATCTTAGAAAGCGTGGACTCGTGTTTGGATGAAATCTGGCTTTCATTTGTGTCAAATAATGCAAAATATCAGAGAAAGAAGCACCTCTCGTTCCAGACAGCGGAGCCTATGTATGTGTGTGTGTGTGTGTGTGTGTGTGTGTGTGTGTGTGTGTGTGTGTGATTGTCCAGATGTAGCGGGAGAGCTAATAAAGAGGATCATTGTCCTGCATGATACATATGTCATAAAAAAATGCTGGGACATACAATAAAGTTTAAAATGCCGACTTAATGGTTGCACAGACACGAGTTAAACAAAACATTACCACAGCGTGGATTTCCTCTATTAAAGGCACTAAAACACACAAAACAATATTTATGTCACCAGTATTCTCATTTTTCATTCTTGGTCAAAGACAGACGTAAATCTAATCCCAAAACCCATCGGATCAGTTTCTCTAAAGCCACACACAGAAAGGAAAACGAACACAACAGCACGAGAAGATCTTTACTGTTTAACACAAACCATATTGCTTTTGTATATTCTTTGGGCTCTATAAAGTAAACTCTCTGTCTGTAATGTGCTCTGATAGACCCAATAAACCCCGTTGGTTTCCTTACTGCGGTCCAGGAACCGTATCTCCACTGAGTCAGGATCTGAGGACGAGGTGTGCTCTGAGCCGGAGACGCCCAAGGACACGCCGGCATCTCACAGTCCTGCAAAGGCAAACATGGAAATGTGCACAAACTAGTACTTTATTAGGACTTTCACTGCATTAAACCTACAGTATGCAGGACACTATGACGGAAACAACTTTTTGTCATATGTTCTACAGCCCAACCCAGTGCTCTTGATGAAATTTGTAAAGAATCTGCCCGGGCCTGAATCTGAAGCACCAATCAGGAGCCAGGAGGAGTGTGGAGGCGGGGGGGGGGGACAGGCCTGGAGGAGGTTTATATTTCAATTTTCTATCTGAATCCCCTATACTCTCTTTTCAGCTGCCAACTTAAGCAACTGGATTAAGTAAGACGAAAACATTTCATAACAATTTTAAAATTTTTTACTAAGGTCCACCCGTTTTCTCTCTAGGAAATTGAAGAAAAGTTGAACAATGACGTATTTTGCAATGTCAACTCATTGACTGCCAGTACTTTGTAGCATCTGCTCCCCTTTCTTTAACATTTTGGATATTTTTTCAGTGATTTCCTTCTGTTCTTGTTCCCGATTGCGAGATGCTTCACTTAGAGCGACATCGTGTTTGCTCATGGGTGTGCGCTGATATATGCGAAATTTGATACATCAAACACTGTTGCAACTTCTGCGTCTTCCTCTGATTCACCATCCTCTGTTCCGTAATAGAATCAGTCGCCATTGAATTAAATTCCGTGATTAGAAGCCTGATTTTCACTGACAAGCTCCTCCCTCCCCATTGAAAATCGTAATTAACGTCTCTTGACGTCACTGACAGTCAGTGAATTAAAATCTTCGTCTTTTCCTTTCGGCGTTTCCCTTCAGGGGTCGCCACAGCGAATCAGTTGCCTCCATCTAATCCTGTCTTCTGCATCCTCTTCTCTCACACCAACTACCTTCATGTCCTCTTTCACTACATCCATAAACCTCCTCTTTGGTCTTCCTCTACGCCTCCTGCCTGGCAGTTCACAGCCAGTGAATTAAAATCATAACTAAAAAAAAAAAAAAAAATGGGGATGTATTCTGGACTATCCTACCATCAGTTGTGTTTTTTTTCCAATCCTGATGACAAATCAAACTAATAATTGGATGCGGGCGAAAATGTCCTCAAGATAATTACTGGAAACAGAAACTGAAACGCTGCTTCTGGTTTAATCACATGTGCTTTTTTGATTGGTTTATGTACCTGGCTGTCTCTAGGCCTTGCTGCAGCGTTGCACTCTCTGTCATCCACCGTGTCACCGTAGCCCCCCGACACACATCTAACGGCTCTCATCTGGTAGCCATGGCCACAGGTCACCGCACACTGAAAGACATAATCACACACACGCATACGCACCAACATGAGAAGCCCGGTCAACTGCGAGGTATCTCCGACTCTAAGTATGTCAAGGTTGATACCTTAGACGAGAACCTCGGTCAAGGTTCACTTCAGCGGGGCCTGGGTAAGATTCCGTCATGCATGCACAGATGAAAAAAAAATAGTTCACACACACCAAACGGTCTCAACTCGCTTTGCCCGATTCTGAACTTGCGTGGAAAGGTGATCCGACCAGGCTGAGGCGCAACACAACGGCCGAGGAAGTGCCACAGGATGAGTTTATTTGAGCAGCAAATTATAATTACATAGGTTGCAACCACCCAATATATTCCAGCTCTGTAAATACTACTGACATGTAGTACTGACACATGTGGGAGGGCATTAGATGTATATGTATAAAGTAGACTGTGAGTGTCTGAAGACACACATTCAAAACATGTTTCATGCACTTCACCCTAAAGAGCAGAAATCTACACAGAAACAGTTGGAACCTTGAAATGAAAGTTGAAACGTAAATGCACAGAAAGGTCTGAGAGGATATGAGGACAAAGTGAAAGAACCACGGAGGAAATGGCAGCTGGAGGCAAACCCACTCCTCCGTAACTCACCGATATATCAAGTTACACATACTCACACAGAAAACTTGAAATATATACCATCACTCCTACACACGGCATTCTCTGTCTGCGACTGCACACACACACACACTCACACACACACACACACACACAATTACAGATAGGAGTCAAACTCCCAGGCAGCAAACCACACATGAAACCCATTTGCTCAGTCAAACACCACGTCAAGTCACCTCGCCCCAGCGTGTCTACATCTTATCTGTGTGTGTGTGTGTGTGTGTGTGTGTGTGTGTGTGTGTGTGTGTGTCTGCAGGACTCACCGCTCCCCAGACGCCGACCTGCCAGGACGCGCAGTCTGGAAGCTCGCAGCCCCCCACGGCTGAAGGTTTCCTCGATGGATCGCAGAAGTGCTCGCTCAGCTTTTCATGCCCTGCTCCCGCGCCGCAGGTCACTTGTCTGTGCCTCATCCCCTTCCCACAGGTCACCAGACACTGGGTGGAAAAGAGATGAAGACATAATAATGTACCGACAGAACCCAAGTTCCAAAAAAGACAGGATGTATTGTAAGACTTACACCCCTGCCTTTCGGTCGTTCGATTTAACCACACAACCACGTTCTTTACTGTTTTCGTACTCGCTCACCTCACTCCACTCGCTGACGATCCACTTGGGACACTGCTGCTCATTGCAGGGTTCGGTGACCACCCTCTGGTGCTCATTACACTCCCGGTCCATCAAACGCCGGCCCAGGTTGTTCATGCAGTAGGACTCTCTGCTGCGGCTTCCACGTCCACACGTTTTGGAGCACTGTGTGCCAGAACACATGATTTTTAATTCAGAAAAAATGTGGGTCTTCTTTCACACTACGTTCTGCTCAATATACAGGTTTTCAATTGGACGTACCTGTGACCAGGCGCTGTACTGCCAGCTCTTCAGCAGACAGTCTCCATGGCAAGGCTCTCTGGGCTGAGGTTTGGCAGCATCTCCGCAGACGCCGGCCTCCATCCTCTCGCCCTGCCTCTTTATCAGGCTGTATTTCATACATTGGACATCCAGGCTACGGTAGCCTGGGCCACATTTAGCGGAGCATTCACTCTTCCCGGCTACGTGCCACCTGTGTGAGAGGACGCAGAGAAAAGTGTGTCAACTTGGGCATTTTTTTAATATATATATGTATGTGTGTGTGTGTTTGTGTGTGTGTCTGTATTGTCTTAGTGCACGAGCACCCACCTAACTTCACAATCAGTGTTGCAGGGCTCTGTAGCAGCAGCGGGATGAGGTAAACGTTCACAGCGTTGGTTTGACACTTCAAGGTGATCACTCTTACGCACACAAACCGCCTTTCGTTTTCGTTCACCTACATTCACACCCATGCGCGCACAGACACACACACACACACACACACACACACAGAGACACACACACACACACACACACACAAGGGGACATACAAAATTACAAATTAAGAAAAGAAGGATTTAAAGCAGACCACATCTGGCTGACAAATATCACATTTCTTCACCTTTAACAGGTCTGTGGAGCTCGCTGACACCCAGCACCTCGTCGTATTGCCTTAAGGGTTCATGTCAGTCTCAGACCTCCCAAATACATCTCTTTACAGGATCCAATAGTGAACTCTGACCTGCTGGGAGCCTGACTAGCTTGCTTCAAAAACGGAAATTTGAGGGGGGCTTAGTCGGGTTAAGGGCCAGGGTAAATGGAAGATGAGGTTGGGGTCATGGTGGGATTGCCGGGAGGGGGATTTATTAATCCTAAAACGTAAAACTGGTGCGTGAGAAATGCTAATCCTAATATGCACTGACACTTGGAGCTATGTCCATGTAAGAAGAGGGTTTTTTTTTTTACACATTTCTCTCGGTAGATTATCTTGATTAAAAATGTGCTTATACTAGTACATCAAGAGGGGGACGACACCTACCAGACGTTGTGCTAAATCCTTTGAAATCATACCTTTACAGTGGCGGTTGCATTCAAGCCAGGGTCCAGATGGATCCCACACAAACTGCTCCCTGTTCTCCTCGATGGGTATGTTAAAGGAGTAACGGACGTCTGGATTGTGAAGGTTTCCCACACACAAGACCTGTAGAAACAAAGGGTTTTCTAACCTTAAATACGCCAGTCAATTAGGAAGAGGCAAGCTTTTTAACACTTTTTAGAACAGATGAATTGAAATGTATTAAATACGGCAGTAGAGGAGAGGAACCTGCAGGATGAGCTCCTCTTCGATGCGTTCAGTGCAGTTAATGCGCTCCACTTTAGTGTCCGAGCCGCTGTACTCGATGACGGTTCCCTTGAAGTTGATTTCCCTTTTGAACATGGCCACCACAAAGTTCCCATTCAGGAGGGAGTTAGACTGGCTGTCAGATAAAGCTGTGAAATGAAAGAAATGAACAGTTGAGGACTCACTATTAACTATTAATCTGACTATAAGCAGCACAAAAACTTCCAATGTGACACCGTTCAGACGGAGGGGAGGAAATGTTTGGTTCTAACAGAAACGACGTCTTGGGAATGTTTTTGAAATGTGGTATTTATCCCTTCAGACTATGTATAAGTTTAGTAAACAGTGTTTGAGTTGCCAGCTGATTGTTCACAAAACCATTGTTTTGGGGTAGGAATGTTGAAACACTGGTGGCATTTAATTGCAGTTATTTAGGGTTAGACTGCGTGACCCTTCCTAATGACTGACATTGCAATGCAAACAAGGGGGGCTCAGGTGATTGCAAATACAAACAAGCACATAAATAGCAAGTAATCCATAGACATTCACACTTGGCAAACTGCAAATAAAAATGCACAGCTACAACTTCTCTTTCCACCTCAAACCATTTCGTTTCAAGCAACATTGGAACCTGAACATGCATAATGAAACCTCGTAGGTGATTAAGTCTCTGGACGCATTGTTGTTTACAATCAACTCTCCACAGTGTTGGATGCTAGCGAGTCTTTAACCGAGCGATGACTGGGGGGTCTGTGGGATCTACAGACTCTGTTTGTCATGACTGATGCATTGCAGGAATAGAAAGAAACGACAATGCAGAAGAAAATGTGCAGACACACCACCACCAGCATGAAAAGCAACCTTAAAACCTGTGAGAGCTTCTATGTTTTCTGATGTTTCTCGCTAACCAGGAGATTTTCCTTCTAGAGTATAATTTCCACAAACTCTTACATCTTAATTATTATTAATTATTGCAAAAAATAAATTTCTACTTAATAGGTTTGACTTTATAGTAAAAGACAAGAGACAACCATAAAATATAGGCAGGAAATAAATGCAGGAATGAACCTAAGGTGTGACTGAACAGGTGGATGTTGAGCTGATTTGTAAGGGTGCCCGTAGTGTCCAAACGAGACATAGTTGGAAGAAAAGCGAGACCCGACTTCTTTGTATGTCAGAATTGCCAATGAACACTTTTCTACACACTTGCAACAGCCACAGTGACAAAATTGTTCACAATGTGAATCTGGAGACATGAACCCCGGTGTGGCTTCGTCATTCAGCAGGACTCAACGCTTTTCCCCCAGCAGCACTGAAATGTAAGCATTCCAAATGTGGTTTCCAACATTTTCATTTAAAACATCTTGAACCCAAATTGAACCATCTGAAAAAAAAAAAAAAAAAAAAAAAAATGGTCGCCCGCCTTCACAACGCTAGTGCTTCCTCCGTTTTTTGCTTTATTTCTGACTGTGTCTTTCTCATGCAAGCACACACCGTACACACACATGCACAAACACACACGCACACGCACACTCTGAGCCTGGTGGGTCCATCTAACCCTATACCCCTATATCCACTTTCATGTGGTCTGGGCTCCACATGCCTCTAATTAGCACCTATTGCTGCCTCATTTATCTTTCTCAGTGGCTGACACACATTTGCTTTCGCAACCAAACCTCTTTGCTTTGACCAGATGGACCAACGCCCCTCCATATTTCTTACATATACACTTAGTGCTCATGACAGCTTCCTTTACTTTATAGAAATGGTTTTACAACAGTTTGTCCTGAGCCTTCTCACCCCCCTTCACTAAAAGTCGACCATTACAGTTCAGGGTCACAAAGTCTCTGAGGTTTATGGTGATGTTAGGGGATAATGGCATTGACCTATGAGATGAGACCCGAAAGGGCATAATAAATACATCTTATTAAGTTGGATTGCTTCCACTTTGGATTGAGCATCCCAAGAAAATCTGCAATCTGTTACAGTTTTCGCTTAAAGCGCACGGGATTTCACAAACTCACCGAGGTAGTTGTCGTCCTCTGGTTTTCCAGAGTAGCTGACCTGTTTGATGTCGATGTTAGTGGCTCCAGCTGGGATCCGCACCACTGTGTTATAACCTGATGAAGAAGACAAAGACATTTCAGAAGTGTCAAACAGCATCACCTTGATTTTGCGGAGAACTCAACTATGTCACACCAAAGTGCAGTCACGGCATTCTGCTTACAACCACCAGTTGTAAATGCCACACTTGGGAAAATTACGAAAAAAAAAAAAAGGTTAGTCCTCTCAAATAACCTGCAAAAGCCTAGTTTTAGGCTCAGAGGCCCAACTGAAATAATATGTAATTAGTCACTGGGCCAACCTTTGGTCTGTAATTACCACAGTGGTCCTGTTGCCCCATGATAAACTAACATAGAAAACAAGTGAGCATGAAGGATCAGGTGAAAGCCAAATAGCGACAGCGAAAACGCACAGAGGAAGAGAATGAAACACAAACTTAAGAAACTGAGAGAAACTAGAGGAGACAGAAACATTTAAGAATATACTGTATATCCTGTTGCGAAAATAATCTGCATCAAAAGAAACCACAATCTGCAACAATGAGGTTTTGAAAATTGTAACCTGACACTGGACTCTAGTTTAAACATGTACCTTTATTTTATCATCGTGGTTTGATGTATTATGCCATTTTTCCCCCATTTCAAACCAACTTGTTTGAGAAAAGATTTGTTATGTTGATACAGGAGGATCTCATGTCGGTATTAATATCTAAAAATGTTCAGTACGTCCTTATTTGTGACACTGAGGGTATAAATGAGACACAACTCAAAGATGCAGCTGCAAAAAACAGATTCTTTTTCCATCATAATGCAACAATCTCTCGTTTGCTAAGATCACATCTTGTATCTTTGGTTAATATGTCTAGAAAATTCAGATTCGGAGACCTTGGTTCAATATTAAGTAATGATGGTACTGGAGTTGCTTTTAGAAGGAGATAACAGTAGATTTTTTTTCATTATAACACTTAAAGCTTGAGGATTTGAACCAACAACCCTTTGGTCGGACATCATCTGCCCTTCTGTCTACTTTGAATTTGCTGCAGCTGATTGGAATGACTGGAATGATGTTGGCTGGGGTGGTGTGATGGTTAGCATGGCACCTTGAACCACTCGGGGGCAGCACTTGGTTTACATATCGTCGTCTCATTAGCCACGAAGAGCTTCTCAACTTATAATCAAACACATGTCATTACAAGGCAGGTCTAAAAAACTTCCATTTGACACCATGATTCATTCAACATGTTTAAACACCAATGTGAAAAAGCTGCTTTGGACGTTTCTTCAAAAAATAAAACCAAAACCAACACAAAAACTCAAAACATAGTTGTCTTTTTAAGTGGCATGTGAAATTTCCTCCATAAACACCAGGGACAGGATAATCTTGTAAAAAAGAAAACATGAACTTCAAAAACCGCCAACATGGCCCCCCATAGTATTCACAAGCTGCCAGAGGCCTCTAAGATCCCCCAGCTTAGAAACTGACCACACACACAACACCCTGCAACCGCAGAGTCACCAAAGAATGAACCGTGAACACACAACCTCAAGGAAAGAAAACACAACCGTGCTGCACATTGACCTCAAACATGCTTCCCCCTTTGCTGTCAGCAAGGATGAAGATGATGCAACAAGGACATGCAGAAGAAAAATCACAAATCCCCCCTCAATGAACACAACCTGAAACAAGACGCATTTTCACAATTTGAGCTTTTAATTTTAAGTAAACGAAACAAAAGATTTCAAGAAAGTAAGCATGGATCAAGTCCTTTGAAGACTCGCATTTTAATTTGATGATGGAATTGTGAAGTGAAGGCTCTGTTTTCAGTTGAATATGGAAAAAAAAAAACAAAAAGCATGAGATAAAGACAAACATTGGCAGAGGGAAGACAGAAAAAAAGACTACACCAAAGACTCAGAAATACAGAGACATCAAACAGGACAAAAGGGTTAGAGGCAGCAGCAAGAAGAGAGCTATCCTGCCTGGGCTACACTCCCACTTGTGGTCTCGTTCTTCAAGGTCAAGCCAGATTTCCAGAGCTGTTCCGGGTTTGGTTCAATACAATCGTTAAACCCTGCGCCCCCAGCCAAGTACCAGATGAAGAGAGCCAGCTGATGGATGGAGACACCAAAGCTCATCACTGAACTAATGCAGAGCAAACATAATGAAGACCACACCCAAAGCTCTTTTTTTTTTTTTTTTGCTAATACTGTTTTGTTGCCCAGACCCAAGAAACAGGTATGGATGCAATCAGTGCTTGGCTTGAACTGAAGCACCACATTAAGCAGGACAGTTCAAAGGGGTGATGTCAGATTTGTGTTTGCTCTCGGAACATCTGACAGTGTGAGATTGTGGCGTTAATCAGTCTCTGAAGCCTTGCAGACGATCTGTATTCAGCATACTTCAAAATGTGACTGATGTGTGTGTTGTTTGAAATCAAGTTTAATATGTTTAAACATAAGCAGACATGACATCAGCACCTACTATGAGGATATAAAATGTCAGCCACATGAAACTGAGGTCTGTCTTATGTCTAATGTGTTGGATGCGTCACAGAAATGTCATCGCTCATCTGCAGAAACTGCTGACAAGCAGCATTAAGTTAAGACACCGCCTTTCGGTACACCTTACATGGATTTCAATCAGCCGGACTCACCATACTGAGCATCATTGAAGGTCCCAGCCAGCGTCTTACAGGATGAGTTGTCCCCACCGCACACTCCACACTTGTCATTCCTGGCTTTTGAGTTTAGAATGTGGTCACAACCTGCTTGCTGAAGATGAAAAAAAGACAGAAGTTTGTGATTTAATGATGTAATATCAGATGATCTAATGAAAATGATGATTGGTTAGAATGTTTTTAATGTGGCATTTATCAGCCTTCACAAATGGAAGGTGTTTTTTTTTTTCCGATTGTGATCTACAAACACTCAGGTTTCAGCCTTTGTTTTGATTCCAAATCATGAATCATGTAAAAGCACAAGTAGGCTGGTAGTGTAAAGTTTTTCTGCATCGGCCAAAATGTAAAGAAAGATTTCAACAAACAAAAAAAAAGGAGGATAAATCAAAATGAAGGTGACATTGATGGAGAAAATTGTGTGGCTTTGTATGTATGGATTACTTGATCATGAAATACATGAGATAGACGTACCCTGCAGAGGCCTTGAACACAGATGTCAAAGGTATCAGGCCCACATGGCGTGCCATCGATGACGCGATCCTTGAGCTGATAGTATGCTGTCGTCCCAGCAACCCGGCAAAAGAGCTTACAGCGATCCTTCATTAATACTGGATGAACAAAGAGAGCACATTGTTGGACTCTAGCTCATTAAGTTAATGAATTTAACAGATTAAAAAAAAGCAATAAAAAGATCAACAACCTGCGATGAAGTATAATTTATGTTTCAAATTTTAGACCCATTTACTTTCAGCAATCATTTTATCCACCACTACACGAAAAAATTCTATCTGACAGTGTAATGGCTCAGAGGCTTGGCCTGATTGTTTGTATTGCATCAATTAAATGAATGGATTATTTGCAGTAATTTAGACATGACGGCTTCGCCAGATGGTAATCCCATGAAACCGGCCAGGCCACCCTGGCAAGAAATAAGAGCTGGTTCCAGGAGGGAAAACTGCCAGGAGGGTCATATGGTGAGGCTGTGTGATGTTTTGTAAGTTGTTTGCCTAGTGGAAAGCAAAGGTTTTCTCTAGGATGCATTGATTTTACAATCAAAAAACACAATAGATGTGCACCTCAGTTGAGGCATTCACACATTATGCTGTGTAAAGTTCACACCTCTTACGTTAAAACTGAAGTACAGTACATTAAATTCAAATGCAGCAGATTCACAGACATGGTATTGCATATCTTGGCTCATACATCTCTCCTACATACAATGTAGATTTTCCAAACAAATAAATATACAAATAATGCATATGAAATACATATCAATACATACAACTAAATTTCATTTTCATGCTACTTGTACTGGATAATGGCAATAAAGAATAACTTGATGCAAACAAAAAACTGTGAAATGAAGACATGCATAAACTAAAGGGATCAAACACACCATCTTACTAGCTTTAAATTAAATTAAAAGTAATTGCAATTGAATGAAATAAGTGTCTATCTTTGATTAAGTTACGATATTCAGATTTTTTTTTTTTTTGGAATGCATAAGTGAACTCACTGCCACTGTACTTGGGAACCCAGCGGACAGTGGGAGGTAGACCGTTGATATTGAAGTGTTTGCCGTCAAACTGAGAGCATTGCTCTTCACGGAAATCTTTGCGTCCTCGTGGGCATGGCTCAGTGTTGCAAGAGCGGAACTTCATCCTGCGGCCCACGCAGAATTTTCCGCCATTTCTGGGCCTTCAATGAGACAAAATGAATTAAAGGAGCACTGAAAACCACGTTTCCTATTGCTTGACTGGTATTTCATTAGTCCAAACTCTCTTTGTTAAAAGAAAAAAAAATCCACATGAATGAAAACGTGTTTTTTCTGAATAACATTTTCAAAAGGGTGTTAATCACGTTTGTATAGATTCATGAGGTGAGTTTACGAATCCTAGTAAGACATGCCATGACCCACTCTACCCTGATGATGACATTTCTCCTGGAATCAAAAAGCTTTTCAGAGATGCTCAAACATCAGTGTCATGCCAAGCCAATCAGATGTACAGTACATTATAATGATCACACCAATCAGAGGCCGAATAGGATGGGTCACATCAACCAGAGGTGGAGTATGGCAAGTTAAGCCAATCAGAGGTAGCGCAGTACCCCTGATTGGCAAAGACTTGCTGGGAAAATGGTATAAACAGTCCAAATGCCATCTAGTTTTACTTTAATACAGAATACTGTGACTTGAAATTTAAATAAAAGCTTGTTCTGCACTTTCAATTGTTAGGCACAACTGCTGTTTTTTTTTTATTATTTTGTTTAATGTTGTAGAGTTTAACACAAATTTACAATCTATAATTGCATTTACATAACAGCCTAATTGTTTCTTACTCAGGCTTGCTGCAGTCTCTGCTAGTGCTCCGGGTTCCACCGCCACAGGACCTGGAGCAAACACTGTAAGGCCCCCAAGGACCCCACTCTCCATGAACTGGCTTCAGGTCCAACTCCTTGTTTACACACATCCCATGTCTGCAGTACTGCATGTGAACAAACACAAATACATGAAAAGTTCTTATTAGAAACCACTGCAGCAGTTGTAGGAGCCGTCGTATGGAGAAGTTGTGCAGGCACAGCTGGAAGTGATGTTCGCCAAAGAATTCTTAGTCCTTTGTTTAGATCTTATGTTATGTTATAAGAGACATTCTAATCCAGCTATTGTTTACTCTCACAGAAGGCGTCCAACTTCTCCAGCTGTCCAAAGAGACATGAGAGAGGAAGGGAGTGACATTGATATAGACAGAAATAGAAAAATTGGAAGAAAACAAAAAGACAAGAATGGATGACTGACCAGAAATCAAAAATAGATTGGAGCTGTTCTTTCTGAAGGGATTTGAGTCAGTGAGTTCTTCACAGCTCCTGAGTTCTCCTGACATCCTACACACCTTCAGTCTTTAACTGATTAAAAAACATCAACGATGACGACGAGATCCGTCACAGAGCAGTGTGTACCCACTGACCACCTTCACAAAGCAGTGTTAGCACCACTCATGTAAGCAAAGCACATCAAGCCCATTTCTTTTTTGTGTGTAACCTAATCTCGTCCTCATTGACTAAGATATCAGAGGGTCCTTTTCCCTAAAAGAATGCAGGACAAGACGACGTCTGTTTTAGGACGTAGCACACAGGCACGGGGAGCAGTGGCACAATGATAAGGAAACTCTAGAGTTGTGATAACAGCAGTAAAAAAGTTCATTACTGGCTTGACAAGAGGAAGTTCCTTCTCTAGTTCAACTGTCCATCCCCTAAGGAACAAAGTTTTAACCTTCAACCTGAGGAGGATGCTCCACCTTAGTCTTTCACCTTTGTTTCAGATATTCCGTGGGGTTCATGTATAAGCTGTGACTTCCATAAGCAGATCTTTTGATCTAAAAACAACTACAACAACAACTACATGTTTTTTTTTTCTTTCAAAAAGGCATACGTCCATTCCACTACAAGCCATTCAATCACATACTCAAGATAAAATAGAGATGACCCATCCAGAAGTTTCACAGGAACTAAGAACAGAGCAGTGTTAGATACGTTTCATTGGATTTTCAGAATGGCCCTAAAAAAAATGTCTCATCTGGCAAGTTCCTACTTTAATATAAATACAAAATTTGCAGCACACACCCCAAGTTGAACACCTGCAAAAGTGCAGCCGCATACACAAACCCATGTGAATCTGCAGAGACTTTGGCACTGCTGCCTCTTGTATCCTGACCTGGTTTGCATGTGTATTTTACACAGTTGCAGGTCTAATGATGGACTGTAAACTCTGCACAATGACAGACAGGTGTTAACAGCTGCAGGGTATGAGCTAAACAAGCCACAATCATTTCCAATACAGACCTGCTTTGGGTAATGGCTCAGCCTTTTTCTTCCTGTCTTGCTCCTCTATAAACGTGCTGATAATGGTGTTGGTAAACCAACATTGGATTAAGAAAACAATTCAAATAAAAAGTACTAAAAGGAATGTGATAAAAAAGGTCCATATGAGTCAAATGGCTTCCAGAACACAAAAGGACAAACAGGTGCAGGTAAATGTAAGTTGAGCAAATCTCTGTGACAGAAAAAGAACTTGAATTAAGGAATTCATGGAGAAAGACACTTTGGAAATCTGTCTTTTTCACCATAAATAGCTTTCTTTCCCTTGCATCCCCTTCCCACATTTCAGCTTAAGGACTTTTAACCTGTGCATCTCTTCTATACTTCCTGTTCAGGGCCACCCATCCCCCTTATTCCTTTATGGGAAATTGCAAGGGCCACACGGGGACCACCACTGTGTAACAAGACTGCAGGTCCCAAGCAACTGTCAAACACAAGGCGGACTGTCTGTCAGAGACGGCCGAAGCCTCTGTAAGCCTCTGAGGCATTCCACTCCCCCCACGAGCACCCTGTGTTTACAACCGTTTTGTTTGGCTTGAAAAGGTGATGTGGGTGAAAAGAAGAAAGACAGAAAGAAAAAAAGAGGGGAGTGAAAGGGAAAAAAACATCTGTGTGAGATGATGTGTATGTGTGTGTGTGTGTGCGTGTGTGTGTGTTTGTGTGCGTGCGTGCGTACGTGTGTGTTAAACGTGTGAAGTTTGAAAATGATTGCTGAGAGGCGTCCGAGGGCCACGCTCAATTCCAATTAGCCTCTTTCCAAAGTGCATAAAATACACACCTACAAACGCTGAAGTGAAAGAAAGTCTTGGTAAAGTTCAAAGATTAGCATTAAAGACACCATCAGAGCCTTTATTACAGAGATGGACAAAGATTTGCCCGCAATTGGGAATGTGGTGAGACATTTGAAGGTCTCGTGAGAGAAACCTGTCCAGCTGTGACTAGCATGTGTTTCAAATTAGGAATTTCGCAAACATACACACTGACTTACCAACTCACACCAAGAAGATGAACAAAAGTTCATAAACACATGGCACTTTGCACATACCTTATGCAGACAAACTACAGTACACAAGAAAAAAAACCCACACACACACAATTCCATATCCTCAACTAAACCTCCGACACACTAAACTGCTCCCAACCATTCCAACAATACAGCCGCACCAGCAGGCTGACCTCTACAATGGGAATACTATCTGAGGACAGCGGCATCTGCTCTGAGCTCCTCAGCTGGCTGGTTGAGACGTTAGCGCCCTGTAATTGCCAGGAAATTGTTGCAGAGACCACCTCATTTCAGAACCTAAGCCATACATCACTGCAGGAATGAGAAGGCAGAGGACTTATTTAAAAAAAAAAAAAAAAAAAAAAAAAAAAAAAAAAGCCCTTTCATTTTAACACAACCATTTCCATAGGCATCACCTTTCAAGTTCCAGTGCCTTTCATATGGCTTTGGGTTCAGAGTTCACTTTGGCCTTAGTTGGTTGGAGGTTTATGTTGTAGTCTGTGTGTGTCTCTGACATGGCTTCTATCCTGCCAATGATGTTCGATAAAATGAGTCACCTGCCAAAATGAGACAACAAGGACCCCCGCCATTGATTTTCAAGATGCCATTATTCACTGGTAGTAATAACTTGACCTTGAGGTAAAGGGTAACAGAGAGAGCCCATGAAGCAAAATTGGGATTCGATGCCAAGCAAAATTTGGGTAGACAGGCCTATAAATGAGCCAAACGACAGATGTTCCTACACGCAGGATTTCCACAGAGATAATTTTTTTTTTTTTTTGTATTGCATTCTTTCCTTGTTAGTTCCATTTTTCCTACGTGTTGAAAGGGCGTAAAGACAAGAGGAGGAGAAATAACAAGACGGAGGGGAAGTGAGAGCAAGAGAGATAAGATCATGCAACCACGACCCCAAACAACCTCCACCGTTTCCATCTCATACATTATTTCCATTCCTCTTTTTTCCCCACTGTGATTCCTCCCTCCTCCACACCGTTCAAGGAATAGCCAGGTTTGTGATTACAGTGAATGAGTAGTTTGGTCCTCTCAGGTGCACTTCAGAGACACCTTTACTGTTGTCTTTCTCACTTAGAATCACCTCTGGGCCACTGTGTCATCTGTTGTTATCATCTTCAACCCACTCACAGCAATATTTTGTATTAACAAATTAACAATTATGTCCGAAGGAGTACCTTGTAGTGATAAATCTGCAGGCCATTCAGAACCATCATGAAATGAAACTTTCTTAACCAATTTGAATAGTCTTGTATGTTGAAGTTTTACATATACTGCTCTCGTCAGCCTCTTTTGTAAGCCAAATGTGTGTGAAATTCACGGCTATGAATCCAAACAGCAAGCAAACAAACTAACTAAAGAAAAGATTTCCTATCTACTTTAGATGTAAGTGAAACTAAACACACAAATCTTCTCAGGAGTTTATCAATGTGACAATGGATGAAGTTGGTAAAATTCCCAAAATCTTTTTGAGAGTCTACTAGCACCTGTAGAGGTCCAGGAGTGCAGGAGATTTCTACACAAGGGTGGAGCTTTAGTAGGACAGACTGTCCTGATTTGTTGTGGAGGAGACTCTTCTGTTTCTGCATCACTTCATACTTCCACACTTTTTTTTTTAAAATTCATTTATTCAGTTTATTTTTCTTCTTTCCAGACATGTTATTACAACATATTTCACTTTCATCAGTGTTGAAACATCATCAACAACATCCGAACTTCCATGGGATGTGTGAAAGTGGGTTATCAAATGGGCTACTGAGCAAACTGGAGGGCTTCATTTGAAATGAGGACAATATCACTCTTATATATAAAGTGTTCAATGGCGATTGTGGTGAGGTGGACAGTGGTGAAGACAGTGGTGAGGTGTGCTGTAGGTGTGACAGAGGAGTTCAAGGTGGAGGTGGGACTGCATCAGGGATCAGCTCTGAGCCCCTTCTTGTTCGCTATGGTGATGGACAGGCTGACAGATGAGGTTAGACAGGAATCTCCATGGACTATGATGTTTGCAGATGACATTGTGATCTGCAGTGAGAGTAGGGAAGAGGTGGAGGAGAAGCTAGAGAGGTGGAGGTTTGTCCTGGAAAAGAGAGGGATGAAGGTTAGCCGCAGTAAGACAGAGTACATGTGTGTGAATGAGAGGGACCCAAGTGGAAGAGTGAGGTTACAGGGAGAAGAGATCAAGAAGGTGGAGGATTTTAAGTACTTAGGGTCAACAGTCCAGAGCAATGGAGAGTGGGGAAAAGAGGTGAAGAAACGTGTGCAGGCAGGATGGAACGGGTGGAGAAAAGTGTCAGGTGTGATGTGTGATAGAAGAGTTTCAGCTAAAATGAAAGGAAAGGTGTACAAAACTGTGGTGAGACCAGCGATGTTGTTTGGTCTAGAGACAGTGTCACTGAGGAAAAGACAGGAGACAGAGCTGGAGGTAGCAGAGATGAAGATGCTGAGGTTCTCTCTGGGAGTGACCAGGAAGGATAGGATCAGGAATGAGTACATCAGAGGGACAGCACATGTTAGAGGTTTTGGAGATAAAGTCAGAGAGGCCAGACTGAGATGGTTTGGACATGTCCAGAGGAGAGATAGTGAATATATTGGTAGAAGGATGCTGAGTTTTGAACTGCCAAGCAGGAGGCCTAGAGGAAGACCAAAGAGGAGGTTTATGGATGTAGTGAAAGAGGACATGAAGGTAGTTGGTGTGAGAGAAGAGGATGCAAAGGACAGGGTTAGATGGAGGCGGTTGATTCGCTGTGGCGACCCCTGAAGGGAAAAGCCAAAAGGAAAAGAAGAAGAAGTTCAATGGCGATTGTAGGTCATGACAATGGCAGGAAAAAACTATGTGGATACCAGGGAGGTTCACTATGTTAATACCAGTTAGAGTGTAGAACAGTATCAAAAATTCAAATTTATTAATTGATTGATTGATTAGTGAATGAATATGAACACACAACTTACAGATAGATAGATAGATAGATAGATAGATAGATAGATAGATAGATAGATAGATAGATAGATAGATAGATAGATAGATAGATAGATAGATAGATAGATAGATAGATAGATAGATAGATAATTTTATTAATCCCTGAGGAAATTGCACTTCAACTTCAAATTATTACATATTAACACATACATTTTTTGTATAAAATATTAATTTTCAAAATTATGATCATGTAAATAAATCAGCACACAGCCAGCTACTGGACACAGTAATTCCATCCACAAACTATGTGAACTCAAAAACAACAATCCTCTTGTTAGCTCAAATCCATCAATATGTCTGAGATAATAGCGAATCAAAGTGGCAACATTCAAAATCCAGAGATTAGCTGAGACCGACTCTGACACGAGTCTCATAATCCCAAACTCCAGTATAGGTGCAAACACAAACAAAGATACACTCACAAAACCCACAGCCTGCCCCAGTATTGTACGACATGTCTGTTAGGCTGTCAGGGAGCGCCGGCCAACACTCAGAACCTCTGCCAAAGGACTCCATTCTGCCTTGGATTCACTTTTCAAGACCGCACTATTTCACTCTAATTGGCTGAAACCAGACCGGGTCATCATTCTCTTCAAATAATGTTCAGGAAATTAAAAAAACAAACAAAAACACAACAATTTCCTGTTTATTCACTTAAATTTACCGCTCAATTAAATTTTTAAGAGTGTTGGTCAAAAAGCGAGCCTCTGTCGTACCGACCGAAATAAAATCAATTGTTTTGGGTTTGTTTTTTTTTTGTGGACAAATTTCCCAAAACCTCTCTCATAGACGTTTTCTGTTAGGACCTGAGGATAAATGGAGTCTATTACAAAAGAAAGTAAGAAGTTTCAGAACAAAACAAGTTTACCGAAGCTCTGCCAGCACTTCTCTCAGTCCGCCACCCACTGAGCAGTGGCCTGGGGTGATGCAGTGTGGGGTTCTTCAAATAGTGGGATTGTGGGTACAGGGGTGAGCAATCCATGCTGGCTGGCCCCTAATCTACCAACACACTGGAAGAGCTCTTGTGCTTACATTTTAAAAACATGTAGATGCTTTTGGAAGTGTAAAACTGGAAAACACACAAAAGTTCTATATCCATGTATGTACACAGAAATCAAAAGACACACATACAGAAAGTGACATGAAGGCCGGATCTTTTTTGAAGAGTGAGACGGGCTGAAAAAAAATGGGAGGGGAGTAGAAGAGAAAGTGCAGAAGAGGAGAGGGTGGAGGGGAGGGAGGGTGGTGGCAGTATTTATAGACAACAAGTGGTGGGATGCCCTCGTTAGTGCACGGCCCACTGAGCCAGATGACAGACGCGCCGCCAAGAGGTCATGTGACCGCATTACTCACTCCGGCGCCCTTTGAGAGGGTCCATTGAGCATCAGAGAGGGAGCGAGCAAACAAGGCAGGAAGAGAGAGAGACACAAGTGGAGAGGCAGGGAGTCAAAGAGACGAGGGTAGAGGGGGAGAACACTACCCATGAACTCTGCAGTGCCCAATGCCCTGTTTCAAGTCAACTGTATACAAACAAACTTTTTTTCACTCTTCATCTGCCTCTCTCTCTCACTTTTGGGGCACTGACCTCAATTACCCGATGCGGTCACTACTTTGTTTCGTAACTAGATGGGACAAAAACTCTACAGACAACACAGCAACAAGAGGTGACCACTCACCCTTCAAAAACCGCTGTTTCAAGAGATGATGTTGGCCGTGTAATCACTTAGAATGACACGGCCGGGTTTGGTCTAATGACAGGCTCCGATTGAGATCTTCAAAGGGAAGCTATAGTTGGTAAGACAATACCTGTTGGTAGTTTCCCCACATGGAAGCCTTGGATTTAATCCTCCTCCTCTGACACTCTGCCTCAGACACACACACCTCCTTCTCAGGGCTCTGCAGACACCTCACAGCCAGAAGCTGGACCCACTACCCTGTAAAGCCTTAGACCTGAACCTCATGACTTCTTTGTACCAAAGAATGAGAACGGAGTCAGGAGAAGTGGCAGGAAAGTGTGGCAGTTGCAGAACATTAGGAAAGGAAGAGTGGCACTGCAAAGACAGAACATCATGGAGACAGTCAAGGAGAATCATCTGGGTTTGCTGATTATCAGACTTTTGAGGGTGGCATAAGAATGAACACAAACACTGCAGACCAAGATACCACATAAAAGAACTCATGTGCGGGCAGGTTACTGTTGGTGCGTGGTCCCCCTCTCTTTCAACTCAAGCTACTTCAAACAGCCTGCATGAAGATGAAACTGGGTCCTTGGCGCTACAAACAAAAAGTGGTGTCTTGAATGAAACACAAAGAAAATAAAACTAAGTAGAAATCACTCCACCACCTCCCACCCAACAGTCCACTTTAATATCAATTATCCAAAACCAAGGTCTTGGCATTGCTGTATTTTAGTTGATTTAAATACATTGGATCTGTTTTTTTATTTGTATTTGCACCAAATTACACACAGACCTCTCAATATGCAAGTAATTTTAAAGATGCATTTAAAAAAAAAAATTTGAAGATATATTATATCTTTTAAATGTGAAACATGCAGGTAAAAAAGAAAGAATGAAAGACAAAAGAAATACATCAACTCTATTAATCCCCCGTAGGAGAAATTATTTGTCCACACTAGTATTAGTTCTTGTTAGTCATACACATTTACTGTATACGTTTTCAGGCCAGTGACACACACACACACACACACACACATGCACCCATGCATATTTTCACGTGCATTTTGATAATGATAATTATTATTGTTTCCCATCATATTTGGTCCATATATTTCTATTTCCAACAGCTGAACCAACCAACAGTTAAATAAATCACTTTGGTGTTGCCTTAACTTTTCATTGTTTGTCATTGTCTGATTAACCATGAACCTTTCACTTATGACAGACTAACTGTAAACCTCAATACAATCCTGTCACCGTGAGCTTAACCAAGAAAAATTAGTAACAAATTACTTTACAGTGTACTATACCTGTTAAATGTGCACTGTAACTGAGTGATTGTGAACAGGTAGCTTGTTTCAAGCACTGACCAAACTAAAAACAATCACCTCTTGATTCAGTTTAAAAAGGTCATTCGCAATAACAGAAGAAGTTGGTTATCAATGGATGATGAGGTGGCTTGGATAAAATGCGACTAAACATGTTAAAATTTCATGAATTTTTTGAATTTCAAGCATAGTGTTCAAAATACAATTGCAATAGCAAGAAATCTATTAGTGGAGCAAATGATAGTGCAATCACTGACTTTGTGACATCACAGACTCTGTGACATCACAGACTCAGTGACATCACAGACTGGTGAACTAGTTGGACATTCCAAACTCAGCGCTCCAAACACATCTGAGCTGAAAGTTCAGTAAACATTTCACAGTCAAGAGGAGGAGTTGCTCATCCAGAATGTACCCAGAATTCCACTCCTGACCTGAAAGCAGCACTGGAACATCAGAAGCACAACTTCGCCACGCTAACATCAGATGAAAATAACAGGCCTGCAAAGTCGAAACACTGCTGGACCCATGTAGATAAGATGGTAACTTATTGTATAACACATACAACTCATATAATAGCCACAGTCGGAGTGTTTTTATTGAACCAAGCTTTTGTGTGGTAGCTAATCAGCAACATCAGTGGGTTTGGTCAATACCTGACCCTCATAAAAAAGAAAAATATACTTACCACAGGGGTTTGGTGCTTTACACTGTGAAACTTTGCAAAATTATCTCATGCTGCAAATTTTTCTCATATCATATACGCCAATTTAGGGATATTTGGAGCAGCAATTCACCTAATTATTGTTTACGTGGTTCCAAGAAACACTCGAAATCTAGCTAAGTCAGCACCAGTTAGGTTAAGGGTTTTTGGCTTATTGAAGCAAATAACTTGGTGTAATTAAACTAAAAGCATATCTGCTTAATTGTCTCCTACACACACGCACACGCACACACACACACACACACGCTGAGACCAGAGCTGCGATCCCAGGACCATTACTGTTTAGTCCGGTTGTTGTAGTTGGATTAAGATGTTAGCGATCCCCTGTTAACCTCTCCCCGCTAGACAGGGTAGACTCAGGACCTAACATGGTCAGGAGGGAGATGAAGCCAGATGAAAGGATATAAGGGATATAGGACTTACATGGGCCCACACTGCAAAAGACTCCTGGAGGGCAGGAGGTTAAGGAGAGAAAAGAAGCCTCCTTCTTTCTCTCCCTCTTTCTCCCACTCATACATGTCCTGAATGCTAAACACCAGCCTGCTACATCTTCAACCCACCTCCCCCCCCCCCTTGTACCACCTCCTCCTCTGTCCTCTCCTCCCACCTCCTGCGCTGCAAACCGATGTGAGGTCTTTTGTGAGAAGACTGGTTGGCCTCAGCCCGGGCTCTGTTACGGCCCTGACCACTGACCCACTCACCTGCCTTTTAAAGAGGTTTTGGGGTCACGGGTTCACATCAAGGTGAGTCAACTGTGAACGGCAGGCAGCATCCTCTTTCAAAGGTCTCACGTCTTCACCTTCCCCTCTTGAAACTCTCTTTTTCATCCCCTCTGTCTCTCCTTTCTTTCCTCATTCTCTTTCTGGAGCCCGTCCATGCAGCCCTCCTCTCCCTGTATCCTCAGTGACTGACCCGCCGTCTCAAGCCCTAATTAGCATAGCATCCCAGAGCGAGGAGAACATGAAGGCTAATGGGGATTGGGGCCCCGTAACAACACTGAGGGTAAAGCTTCAAGTTTCTACCCAGGGCCATCACCTGACCACATTTACATTGGTTTCAACCAGAATGCAGTCAGGAAAGTACTGGATGATAAATTATTCCCTTTTTTCTCGCTAGAGGAAGTGAACTAGAAGGGAAAGGCATCAAGATTCAAAGCGACACTGCATGGGTGGTTTGGCTTGTGCCAGTAAGGCTTTTTGTAGAAGATGCCTGTGAGGCCAGTTTTAACAGCCCTGCTGATGACGGAAGGAAGAGAGGAAATACATTCAGTTCTGCAATTTGGTGATATGAAACAAATATGACATTATTTAATGTTTGGCTTTAACACTAATTCTGTTTGCACAAAAACTCCAAACAATTAATAGCAATAGTTCAAACTTCTTTAAAATACTGTCTCGATCCACTGGCAACCTATCCCATAAAAAGAAGAAAAGGATGCAAAGAGCTGCAAGTGAATTTCACTGGAATTTTAATATGAGATTGTTGATATAGTTACAAATAAATATTTCAGTAAAGACTATTTATGTTCAACTTTTCACCTTCTGCAGAGATCAACCTAACATCATTCACAAAGAATCACCATGTTGGTTATCATTTTAGTGTTACAATGCAACTTTGATTTCTTGACCAGCACACACACTCAGGCAGGCCGACAAATCGAGATTAAGTCAGAGTCCATATACTGTAGTTTTAGTGTTTTCTATTTTAGTGCTGTGTACAATCTCCTCTTAGAGCCGTACTCACCATTCCATGTCCGCAGTCTGTCCCATCAGCTAGTGGCATGTGCTGCGTACGACATCCTTTGTGGTCCCCCTCTGCACTTGTACACCACAGCCTCTTGCATTGTTTCTATGGGAAAACAAGGAAAAGAGCTTATCTATAGCATTTGAACATATGAAAAAAGTTTAAAAACAAAAGTGTATTCATGCATTCAGGAAGCTGAACACCCTTTATGTACAGTATGTTGATGCATTAAAAAGTCATAAAAACTACATGATTAAGTGAGTACAGTTTCATGCCTATGAATAGGGGGTGTCAAACTCTATTTCATCCCAAGCCACATAAAAAGGTTTTGTTTGACCTTAAAAATTCTTTTATCAAGGAAGGACTTGTGATAATTTAGGAAATAAATGCTTGTTCTGAAAAGACAAATCTAGCAAAACAAATAATGGAAAGCAGACATTCTATCACTCACTACAATAATACCCGATTAAATAGCCCCAATAAATCTGGATTTCAATTCTGCATGATTTTCTGTTGTAATTTTCTCTGTAACTGCAAACATATTTTGTGCTGTTTCTATTTTTGGTGATGAAGTTGTATTCCTTTCGCCCTGCAAGTGCCTGATTAGAAATAAGACATACCAGCTTGCTTGACAAGTACATCCTTTACAAAGAGATTTTTCCTTTTCTGCAACAAATTAACTTTTCTTTCTCTATTGCTGGAAAAGCTACAGAACACAGCAACGCAGTGACAACATCTGGAAAACTAGATGATGCCATCATACATCCTGCATAATGGAGTTTATGGAAACTCTACTTTTGAAAGGCTTCATAGATACGAATTTCACTAATTTCTTTCTTTGCAAGCGTTCTGAATGAGAGTCAGATTTGGCCTGCAGAGTGTGACGGTGCTTTACGGAGAACGGCTCCGAGGGCTCACAAAGAAAAGTTCTCATGTATACCTGAGAAGAGAAAAGAGCATCACATTTCTCTACCCCAAGCCTTAATTTTTCGCTTTTTCAGTGTTGTTTTCTTTTCTTATCCGACAGCGTGTCAACTTACCAAGTAGGGACAAATTTGGGAACCGGGTCCAAACATGAGTTCACACTGTCTGTTGGCGTTATAGATTTGACCTGGGAGAAGGGTGGGAAGCTCGTACGTCCGGCCTGTGGGCTCATCGAGGAGACACTCACCATAGCCGGTGCTAACAAACAGGAACAAAGAATGTTCAGTCATTTAAAAAGCACTAACCTTACAAGTGTGAGCACAAACACACAAATGACCAAAAGCATACACACACAAACCAAAGGCAAACGCTCATGGTGAGAACCTTTCAGGTTCATCCAGTGTTTTCTGCCTTTGCAGGACGTTGTGACATCATCTTTCATAAGAACGCAGTAAAATGAATTCTATGTGATTGTCTGTGATCATCCTTAGAATTATTTTCCCACGTGGGTGGTCTGAGAAGCAACCGAACAGCAACTAATACTACTTGCTCTCAATGGCCTGTTAGTAAATGCTGTCACGATGAAACAAGAGTAAGGCGCCACAGACTGAATAAAACAGCATTATGATACAGACTGGAAAAGGATCAACGCGATGACCACATTTTTATCCTCAGGTGTATTTCTCTGTGCTGAAGGAAAACAAGAGAATCTGGAGTCATAGAGCACCTTGATTAAGTTACATAAATCTGTGTCAGTGCCAGTGTTGCATTGTAATGACAGATTTGTGCCGTACGTCAGCCACACCCTGAGCCACAACACAGTAACAGTGACAACAAAAGCACAGCTGGAATGAATGCGTGCACCGACAGCCTGATCGTCGGCCCTCACGGCCTTAAAAAGGCACTAATCAAACATGTTTGCAGAGCAAAGCCAAGCCCCAAAATATCCCTTTCTTTTTGTTTACTTTTAAAAAAGGAAACTGGTGAATGAGACACGCATAGATGTGTAATTACAAAACATGTCTGCGTCGTTCTGACAAATGTAATCCGGGTTTGAGCTGCTAAAACACCTGCACCATACAGTCCCAAGTGATGTGCCAAGCCGGTAATTACACAGGATTACAATGAGTTACCGTCACTTTGTTTCTTCACCCTTTCATTTCCAGCCATAACATAAGAAACTGCAGCAAACAGCGATGGGTGGCGAGGGAACGAGCGTGTGTGCAGCACAAACCGGTCATTGAAGATAGTGTGAATGGGAACTATAGAACAGCCTGTAAAGGAATCAAACAGACGGTTCCATATCGGAACGGTGCCTTTCAGCAGCTGGTCATCTGTCTAAACAATGTTCTGGAATATAAAGGAATCATTATTAAGACCAAAGCAGACAGGGAGGGGAAAAGAAGAAGAGGTCAGTGTGGTCACTTATAAAATTAATTTTTTTTTTTAAAGACTATCAGTGGTGTGAATCGGAGACAGCGAGGCAATTCCTCTCTGGCACCAGATGAAATTCCACACCTGGCAGCCATTGAAAACTTGAAAGTGAGTTTATTTATAAGATGACTTATAGATGGCCTTCATGTGCTTGTTATAAGAGACTAAACAATAACAGTTTCCATGTAGATCCTGGTGGGTTGCCCTCGAAAACCAGCGCAAGAAGTCAACTTGTACATGAGATTGATGGCCGCTGCAGACGGTTGACATACAGAATCTCTCTACAGAGTTTGATCAAACAGCGGCGAGTAAATGCAGCAAAGCTGTTATGTCAGAGGTTTATATCTGACAGCATGTAAGGATTACTGGTGGTAGTGATAGACAAGTGGATAATGACAGAAATTTGAGCCATGCACAATTTGAATGCATAAAGATCCATCTTGATTTTATTGTTTTAAAAATGAGTTTGAAAAAGCATTTCAAATTATTTCACATGGGAGTTTCAAAGGGTAGCTGCTGTCAGAGTGGTTCAGCTCATTTTTGATAGGCACAATGGAAAATGATAGGGCTTACCAACTACTAATGATTATGTGGTTTCAACACGCAGTGAACACAGCAATTAGTGGGAAAAGAGAAAGATTTGTGTTTTACTTTTATATTTGGATTCTAAAACACAAATCAAAACTGCAGGGTGCCAGAGAGGGAATGAATGGTTGCTTTATGTACTGGTTGGTGGATAATAACACTGCACAACAGGGGACTGTTTATCAGGTGCACAACATTGAAGTATTATTAAAGCTATAATGAGATAAGTAGGAGGAGGGGAATCTTTTTTTTTTTTTTTTGCTTTTTAAAAGGGGATGTTTGAGTGGTGGCATGACCAGTCGTCTTTTAAAATGTAGGAGACCAGTGGAGATTGAATTTGCTCTTCAGAGAGAATGGGCAGTCAAAACACTGACGTAGTTGACCAGGTCAGCTCGCTGTGAGGGAGTAGTACTGTAGAAGTACGAGTTTGAATCAATGCTGCTCATTGTTGGCTGGAGACGGATTTAAAAAGCTCTTGGACTACACTCTGAAGGGCCTTTCCCACTGCTGCAGCTCCCACACTTGCAAAGTTGCTTTACATAGCCGGATTGTGTCCTATATATCGCATATGGCTAGCAAATGGTCACGCAAATTTATTCAGCATTTGCATCACGAACTTCCTGGTTTTTGTGCAGTAATCAGCCTCACACAAGAAAACCTAACACTGCTGACATGGTCAGGTCCACTGGATGAAAAGATCTCCTAATCTTGAGCTAATTGTTCCAACCACTTGATGTTGAGGTCATCTTTGGCTGGAAACTATGCGAAGCACAACCTTCAAACTCCAAATCTTCAAACTGGGCTTTCAAGATGCATCTGGTGAACAAAGCTGTCCTTTGTCAAGGTTTCCACAAGTAACAGAAGAAAGGAGGCAAAGAGTAAGGGTCATGTCCAAGCAAGATCTAATTCTAACTGACATTTCCCATCTTAAAGTGAAGCCTTTGACCACAGTGCGAGTACAAGTTACTGAATGAGCGTTGCTCTGCGATACAAGTTTTAGAACGGAAAGCAGGCTAGTGACTGGATTACTGTTTGTCCAGCATCTAGAGAGTCGAAGGGATGCAGAATATCCATCGCTCAGGTCATCTGAGGAAGACCCCTGGATTCAAACAGGAAATACTCTTTCAACACCAGGCAATAACAACTGTGCACAGTTTACATTGCACTGACCGGTCTGCAAAGCTCCGCAAGAGACAAGGAGGCAGATTGTTTAGCTGACCACGTTTCAACAAGAAAAAATGAGTAGCTTACTTAAAATGTGATCTTATGGAGAGGAATCTCCTTCTTTTCCATGAGAAGAACCGGTGATTAGTCACTCATTTCAAAAATAAATCGGTTTAGAACAGCTGATACCTACTCTAGAAACTCTGTGATGTACTTGCGGCTGCACTTGGACCACGACCAGGGATTGGTGTCGTAGTTGAGGGTGGGAGCCATGACATGATACTGGTGCTTCATGCCAGCCTCCCGACACTTTGGGTTGTCATCGTGAGGCATGTTGAACCTGTTGCACAGACGAGACAGGGATATAAAGTACACACACAAAGCAATCATCAGCTCAATGTCCCAAGATTTATGTTCAGACATTAACAGGTGGTTCACGCCCACATCGTCATTGTTGACAACCACACTCAAAACCACAGACAGGTCTGTGGGTAATGACAAGACTTTTTTTTTTTTGATTATGTCATTTTGTATTTATGTTCTTAAAGGAATGTCGATAACAATTCGACAGGAAAGTCAACTCAAAGCTACAACGGTTCAGATGTGAATATATGTAAAATGGAATCTTTTTGTATCAACATTTGTCCCCTGCAGTCTTTTCATAAAGACAAAACAGAGAGTTACCTTCCCTAGCTCTTTTATGCTTTAGTCTTTTCACATTCTCAAAGACTGAGATGCAAAGGGAAAGGCAGGGGGACGGGCATCAATTCACAAAATGTATACTGATCTTTTCAATCAAAAAAATGCATTAAAAATGTTACCAAGAACAAAACTCAAAACGCTGATAAAACTCTTCTCATCCTCTATAGACCAATAATAGACTGAGTGTTTCAGTGTCAGTGGTGGTAACCAGTAAAGCAGGAGTCTTTACAGGAGCACAGCTACATTACACAGCAGCTTTCTAGTTCAGCGTAGTGTACGGTGTGTATCCTGCTCTACGCTGCTGTTTGGCATTAACCTGCAAATACATGTAGTGCATTCACACATGCTTGCACACATAAGCACAGGAATCCATGCAGCCGTATGATGTCTGAGATGTTTACAACAGGATGTGGGCCAGTGCTGAGCTCTGGACTGTGGCTGAGGGTCAATCCATAAAGCCACATAAACAAGACCTAGTCCGACTGGCATGAGGCCCACCCCACAGGAGCCGAGGGTCTGAAGGCAAACATCCAGGGAATAATTACAGTAAGCCTCTGGCACAAATCAAGCTGTTGGCTGATGCTGACAAAATCAAATCTGGCTCAAATGGGATTTGTGAACTATTCTTTGTCACTTATGATGGTGCGCAGGTGCACCAAGATGATACAGGGGAATCTGTCTAAAATTAAAGTCAACCCGTCTCCCTTGTTGAGGTTTGAGGACCATGACTTCTATTACAATATAAAACAATAGGAATAATAGTACAAAAATAATTAAATTAATTTAATTCACAAACCCAATTCAGACCCTCACTGTTTGGGTGAGAATCCGAACTTTCTGACTTTCGCCAACAAGTAGAACGTTTTATCATCTGCTTTCAGCATACAAAAAATGCATGGCCAAACCCTTTGATGACAATAAGTTAATGATCAATGTAATAATAGGGCCATTTTTCCCCCATTTAATCAAAACGCTTTTAAAGTCCAGATGGAAGCCTCTCATGTTCCAGACTTGACCCACGGTCCACTAGCTGATGTCCACCCCTGATGTAGTTTTAAAAGGAAAACTGACATCATTTTCTTATTACCATGAAATGAATTTGTAAGAAAGATCCACACAGCCCCTGACACATTACTGTGATTGAGCTGACTGAGCTCTAAAGGGTACAAATGAGGGTGCAGCTTTGAAATCATGAGCCTTTTAGTGTAATTACATCATAAATTAAAACATTTTCTAGTCGTCAGTTTGGCATCCTCCAGGGACAGATCAATAGCAGAATGAATTCCAGTGGGAGAAGAGCAACCTCTGCAATAAAATGTGACGACTTTAAGTCCAGTCACCTTGAGTCGAGGCTTTTAACATAACAAACTGCTTCACTTTAGGCACATCACACCCTTACGGAGACGCTGTCAGTCGCTCATATATAATAACTGTGAGAGTAACATCAAGCGTTGGCCCGGTTGTGAAACACTGCAGAGACGCTGTCTCGCTCAAGTCACAAATAAATTCTCTTGTCTTGACCCTCATCCTCACGTGACTTTACATTCAACCATGACTGTATTTGTTCGCCGCCTCCACGCCTGGAGAATGTAAAATGTTTACTGCTGTGCTGCCGGTCTGTGGGTTTACGGCGCTCTGTGATGAGCAGCTATGCATGCCGCACTGGCTGGGCATCATTCCACACGGTGCTGCGTATTTAAATGCAGTGCTCCAAAAAAGAAGCCATCTTTGACAATCCCAGTAATCTGAACCACTTAGTCAGATTGCTGGCTAAGTGGTTAAATTGGCCGAAGCCATCAGGATAATGCCAGTGAGGTTTTTGTGGCGCAGCCATTCATATTTCTTAAGTTGCCACAAGAGAAAGTCTGTGTGCAGCTTGCAGACGCCCAATCAAAACGTCAGAACTGCTGATTTGTCATTCAGGCCTGAAGCTGAAGCCATGCCATTGTCTGATGATGAACTTGATTATATGTGTCACCTTAAAATGGCTATCAGGTGACAGAGAAAATCCCCGTAATGTCTATTAGTAATCACACGTCCTCGCCGTCATCGGATAAAGGCCTATCCATTAGTCTTAAGTCTCTCTTTAATCTGCACTACTCTCAAGTGGCTCCCACTACCTGACACTGGCTTTCCCTGAGTGCGTAACACTCTGGAAAGCTCATGCCTGTGAAGGCAGCGATTAACCACACCAAGAGGAGGAGCCAAACGGGCCTTCAGCTGCCCAATGTGTTGCATAAACAGAGCCACAAAAAGGGGGAATTTTGGGGGTTGTAGCTTCATCTATGAAGCATCTCTGATCAGAGACATTGGAATCTTAATCAAATGGTCCTTTTGCCTCTCTTACGGAAATTTTTATCTCCTGCAAGGAAGGTGGGAACAAAAGAGAGAAAATCAAACACAGAAAATAGATCATTTGTGAAAAAAAAAATGCATAAAAGTGAGCCCATTCTCCCATGAAAGCAAAATGAAATGGTGTAAATATCAGATCCAAAGCAAATGATTTTCATTAAATTTCAATATCGCTAATAGGATTCAGAAAAAGATTTGCTTAATAATTATTCATTTCCTTAAGAGGGGATTTTTGTCATAAACAAACCCCGATATTAGAGATAAAATCACATGTGTTGACTCCGTCACTTGGAAGATGAGGCGCTTCTTTCCGCTGCACATGTGGCGACGTTGACGCGTTGTGAAAACACCCACCGGCAGACAGGCGTGTTGTGATATCACACCGCCACGCTCACAAACACAGAATTACACGTAACGTCGCCGTGAAATCGACAGCTTGTCTTATCTGTCTTTGGCGATGAAACTCGGAGAAGTATATGGGGACAAGTGAGCTCTGAATGTCAAACAATGTTCAGCCTTGCACTGCCTGATAAAGTTCCGTGTCTCTCTTTGACAAAGTTTTTAGATTTATTTCCTCTAATTTCCAGAGCGGAAATCAAGCAATGTTTCATCTGAGACTCAGTTCAAGCTGTGCCACATAAAGGGTTAAGGTCTTGGCCTGTGCAATAAGGGATTATAACCTGGCATGTTATTAAAAGTCAAGTTTTCACTTTATTATATTTTGCACCTGCGTCCGCAGCACCCTACGTCTCTTGATAAGAGGGCTTTTGTTGGCCAAAGCTGGCCATGGGGATGAGTGGGGGTGGGGGGTGGGGGGGTGAGATAAACTGTGTGTTCTCTACTCGTGGGGTTGGTGGGGGGGTTGCCACAAGCGTTGCTCTTCAACTTACACATGGCCCAGCTCATGAGCGATGGTGAAGGAGGCACTAATTCCGTTTTCCTCGCTGATGGAGCAGCTCCGGTACTGGTCGCACATGGTCCCCAGCTCCGCAAGCCCTACAGGGTCACGTACACACACATGGATAAACACACACATGCATGCAAACACAAACACACACACACGCACACAGTTTAAAAAAAACCTGCAGTGTTAAAGGCGATTAAACCATCAAAACTTCTGTTCTGTAAGAGAGAGATTAGCACCGCCATGGACTCCCTCCATCCTCCCTCCCTCCTCCCATTTCTACCACTCCGCTCTGTCACTATAATATTATTAGCTGACAGCTTGCCATAAACTCATTAGTGCACAGTTTACGAACCGTGGTTCACAGAGTGGAAAGTTAATTGAAACAGATTTGAGGAGGAGAAACTTTTGAAAGGAGAAAGGCAGAAAGTTTACCTAACGTGTCACATTTGTCTTTCGCACGGCAGATGTCTTCTCTGAAAAACAAAACAGAATAAAACAAATACACAATGCTGTTACCCCTTGAAGATACAGTAATAGTTTTTCCTGAGAAACTTTGCTTTCAGAGTGCGAATGGTAGAGACGACGAAGTACCTGGTGATGAGTAGCGCCGTGTCGTGGTGTGAGGGATGGCTGTCGTCCTGGACGTTTTGGCTCTGCTGCCAGACGCAGAAGTTGTGGAGAGTCGTGGCGGCGTTGAAGCTCACTGTGGGTCCTTCCTGTTTTAGTATGACACACCGCTGTGTTTGCACGTGGTCAGGAAATTGGGTATACATACTGTCCTTTTATAGGTAGTGGCTGCAGTGAATACATCATTTAATCTCCTGCGAAAATATCCCATGTTTTTATATGTCTTACTCTTTCTTATACATGGCCCACTTCATTCAAGTTAGTTTAGAATACTAATAAATGAGGGTGAATTAGATTCTTAAAATAAGAAGAAAATGGAGAAAATCCACTTAATAATTTCATCATCACGTCTCTCAGGTCGTGAGAGACGTGATTTGCAGGTGGCTAGCGGTCTCATTATAGGAGCCTTCATTTGCTTCACAAGAAGGTCTCTCTTGAAGCTTGAGACTGACAAGGCTGAGTGTCCTTTCAAACAGGCTCCATACAGAAAAGGCCAGGGACACCTGCACTGACGTCAGCCGTGTTCCAGACCTGGATACAGGTAGCATTGAAGACCCCGCACTCACCTGTTCATTGTGGATGACGACAAGCTTAACAATCATGATGTTGATGAGGTTTCCTACACTGGGGTCTCTGTACACTGCTGCTACCTGCAAGGAAGACAAAACACACAGACAAAAAATACAAACCTCCACTAACCTGAACGGGAGCACAGATAGTATTAAAGCTGGTCTACCTCTCCTAACTCAATACTCGCAATGAGATTCTGGTTTCTGGCTGAGCTCCACTGGGGTTTAATCAAGGAAGGAAAGTTCACTGAAGTCAACAGAAAGGAAAAAAGAAGTCTAATTTGGGGCAGGTTTAATCAACGGGGTATTAAAACCAATTACAATTCCTGTACAGACTCCAAAAAAAGAAAATAAACCGAAGCTGGATTCCACAAAAATGTGAAACTTCAGCAAAGCTGTAGCTCAGAGCCCCTCTGTGAGGACAGCAAAACATTCCCTCTGTAGTTTCTCCCCTCTGCTTCTCTTGCTTTTCTCATGCACCCCAGTCACGGTCGGCCAGCAGTGTCCTGAGGCCATGAGCGGCCTCCTGACAGGAACTCATTAGTCCACTATAAACATTTAGCTTGTCTTAGCCTGGGGGAGGCAAACACAGCCCAGGCCTGTCCAGAGCAGGCAAAGAGAGCATGTCTGTGCAAGTCCAACGGTGACAGAGATGTGTGACGTCGTGTATGGTCTCAAAAGTGGATGAGACAGCAGCAGATACGAGCGATACAAGCTCTGAGGGCACAAAGTCAGTGGTGCTCGGTTACAAATTCCTTAAGATGGATCTTTTCTATACAAATATATCTCATGAGCAAATCAGTTTGGAGTGGAAATAAAAATTTCAAAAGTGATTGTAAATTTTCACTTGCTTTGTGGATTTCTAAGATGGACAGAGTATTTTTATGGGTGTTTTCACACACACAGTTCATTTCACTCAAAAGGAAGCACAATGTGCAATTCATCACCTCAACTTGTAATTGAAGTGGCACGGGACATATTCTTGCTTTAATAACTTTGTCTGCAGGTTCGTTTTAATCAGAAAACAAACCTGCACAGACAAGCAAACATGTCACCGTGATTACCAAACAATTTGCATATTATAAGGGGAAGTTTACACCACAACAATTTTTACCTGCAGATGGTAAGCTTTTGATCTTGGCCACCCATTTTGAAAAAATAACACAACCCTAGCGTTGTTGTTCAAATGGGGAAAACAGAATAACAACAAAAAAAAACAGCATCAGACTGTTTGGTTTGTTTGAGTTAACAGACTGTTGAGCTTATGAACCGTCCTTCAACATAGACTTACCGCAATACACTGCTGTGATATTGTTTGTGGTGTTGTTTTATTAAAAATAGTACTGCCTCGGGGTATATTCCAGAACAAATATTTACAGATTACTTAAAACATTACTTCCTGAACAGATTTTAACATCAGCAAGTAGTTTAGTATATGTCCAACGAATAAACTTCTCCAGGGTTTGACTGGAGGTGAGGTAAGGCCTTGCTTTATTTTTTTGGGCACTCTCTGACCTCTTTTTTCTTCCCACAAACTTCGCATTGGTATGATCTCAGGATGCTTTGGCACGGCTGGAATCGGAGATTCATCCTCTCGAAGGACACATGAATCAAGCCAAGGTACAAGGTAATTCTTGAAGAAAGCTCGTGTCCTTCAGCTCTGACAATGTTCCCCAGCTCAGAGGACTGTTTTTTCCAGCAGGACAATGATCCTTGCCACACAGGTAGGTCAGTCAAGGAGTGGATTATAGACCACCAGTTCAAGACCCTGTCGTGGCCAACCTATTCTCTAGACCTGAACCCCATTGAACATTTCTGGAATGTGATCAAGAGGAAGATGGACGGTCACAACCCATCAAACAAAGCTGAGCTGTTTGTGTCTTTGCGTCAGGAGTGGCATAAACTCACCCAACGGCAATGTGAATGACTGTTGGTGAGCATGGCAAGACTCATAATAGCGGTAATCAAAAATTAGGGTTATCTCCCCAAATATTGATTTCGGAACTCTTCCTAAGTTAAAGCATAACTTCTATGACGTTTCAAAATAAATATTAACTTGTTTTGTTTGATTATTTGATGTCTGAAAATAATCTGCATCTCTTCCACTATTTTGAACATTTGTCATTTTCTGCAAATTAAATGCCATAAATGTTAATATTTTTCTTTGGAATGTGGGAGATGTTGGCAGTAATTTGAAGAATAAAAAAAATTATTTTACTCAAACGCATGCCAAAAAATTTTAAAATCAGAAAAAAAACGGATAATTCCGCAGTGGCCTTTTATTTTTTCCAGAGCAGTATGTTATGTATAAGTTGATTAAAAGACAAACATATCATCACAATTGTCTGAAAACTATAGTTTGATTCCACTTGATCAATTCATCTGTTGGGCTTAAAACTGCTGTATTTTCTCTTGTTCAATTAACAAAAAAGAAAAATGAGTGAGATATGACAAAAGAGGAGGAAAAGAAAGCATGTTTGTGTGATGTCTGCACAGTTGGTCTGCAGACAAAAGCATGGATGAACTGGTACATTTAAATTTGACTGTACCCTCTGAGCTTTGCTTAATGTTAACACTGTACTGCCAATCATTACTCCTTTATAAGTTAATGATTATTTTGAACTTTCTCTTTGTCATACTGGTGAGACACAGCAGAAAGTACACACAGTTCAGTATAATTGATAACTTATCCTGCACTAAGATGCTGCTACCCTGACGCTTGTCAGTCTGACTTAGGGACAATCAATGACAACATCGTTGGCTTGATTAGCAGCGAGCTCTCCCGGTCAGATATGGGACTCATAAAAGGGTCAAGCTGTTGAGTCAGGATTTTCCAATAAACTGGCCAACTTTCATTGAAGCAGCAGCACGCAAGGGTCAAGACAGGGTTTACAACCGAAGTGTCAAACGGTAGTATCTGAGACCAGACAGGAACCAGGAGAGGGGGTTGTGCTTAGTAATCTACAGGCTTTGTTTACCACATTACAAAGAGAAATATATTTATAGCTAAACTACAGCAGGAAAATGGACAGATTTCTTAGTTTACCAATGTTTTCCAACATTATTGTACAGGAGATGATGATACTACTTTAGCCAAAAATGAGTATATTAGGAGCCCCCAGGTGGTATACCCCAAACCGTCCAACACTGTGGAACAATGGACCCTTCTCACTTTCAACAATCACCAATTTGGCAACATAAAGGCTTAACAGTTATCGAGCCTGCAACTGAATCAATGGGCAACACCAGCAACCAAAAAAAGGAAAGTAGAAACACAGCAACATTTTGGTTGAGCTCACCAGTTAACCAGCTAAGCAAACACTGAAACTATCTGCATGACACCAAATTAGGTGGATTAACAAACATGTAACTACAAGAATGAGGCATCATGTTCATCTCTATTGATAACACAGCCAACAGAAAACACTGTGGTGTGGCTAAAAATATTGAACAATGTAAAAATTTTTAAAAAAGCTAACGTTGTTTCATATTCAATATAATTTTTAGAAACATTATTTTACTTACTACTGACATGATTGTTAGGATGTAGTGCTCCAAGTTGTGCCCATGGTGCCGCACCATTTTGACATCTGCCGTCACCATCAGCTCAACGTAGCGAGGGTAGGAGAGGAATCTCTTGCGCCTGCGGTGGGATCTCAGGTGCGTGGCAGTGGAGTTATGGTCGGGAATATATTTGTCATCTATCGTGGCTCTGAGAGAGTCGAGCTCCTGGCCCATGTTCCCTGTGCTCTCAAATGCAACTGACCTTTTGGAGTCCTCTGTTTAGAGAAAGAAATGTTCTAATGAGTGACTGGAGCTAAACTAAAAGCTTGATCATGTGGAAGAATATGTGAATCAAACGCTCAAATTCACCTGGGATGTTCATCACTTATGTTAGAAAGGCATTTCATTCATATGTTTGGTACATCTATGGTTAATAATCAAGGGCTTTAGCTTTGCTGAATTCCAATGACATAACAGTTTACTTACACGGCAAAACATCCACTGTAAATTATTCATATCATTCCAGCACTGGGAAAAACAGTTATGCCAAGAGACACGAGGTCAGCGCAGAGCTTTCAGAGTAAGAGTTTTCAAGTCAGTCAGTTTACATTCCCTGTGCATGAAGGTAAGGTCACACAAAAAAAATCCCATGACGATGTTTTTGTGATTCACAGACGTACTATTTTCAATCTGCACAGAGGTATAAAAATTCTAAAATCATCTCGCCTCTGTGATTGCGGCTATTATATATGTACATTGATGTGCTGTAGAGTAACACTGAAAAGCAACCTATGTAAAATCTACAATGCCAAATTGAAAGCACTGTTTTCAGTAGTGTGAACAAAGACACTTACTGACTCTTACTGGCTTTCTCTCTGCTGACCTGAATGTGCTGAGCTGGCTGTCAGCAACAGATTCCTTAACCATGAGAGAGTGAAGTTAAAAAGGAAGACAGACGCTGAGACGTGGACTATGGAAGTGTAAGGATTGTTTGATTGGAGGAGAAGAAAAGAAAAATGTGCAAAACGTTAAGGTCAAAGCAAATTTGACACACATACGTATATGGAGGGCGTTTCCTCAGACAGGAGGCAGGCTGTCATAACGGAGCGCCACGCAATCACCAAATTACTCAAAAAGAAACATCTCCATACTGAAAATCGAGGAACGGATCTACGTCAAGAAAAATCTCTGCAACATCGTCAGTTAGGTTAATGATGAACACATGGGAGATTGTTTGTTTAGTCTGAACTTCCAAAACATTTCAGACGAGTTGTAGAATTTATCCGGATGAGATGGATTTCCATAGGCTTATAGGCCATCTCAGGACTACGTATGTGTACAAGCCAATGTGCTGTCCAGATTTGCAGCAATGCATGCAAAAGTATACAGTATATGCAATACACGTGTACAGTACACTGAGAATGTGCCACAAAATGTAACAAGAGAGAATAATCAGTCAAAAGAAATAAGAAAAATAAGAAATGGCATGATTCAATTTATGTGAAAACTTTGTGTTTTCCATATGGTTTCAATCTTTATATAACAGAGAAAGAAAGAACTAAACACACCTTGATAAGTTTCCTCCAACATGCTCATCCTCTGTGAACTAAAATGCACTGGCAAAAAAACAACATTAAAATGAGAGTATAGCTGAATTTATTGTGTTCATTCATTTTACAATAGCTATGCTCATGTGAACATTCTTAAAACCTAGTTGTAATATTTTTTTATGTTAGTATTTTCTGTCAGTAATTACATGTTCTCATTTCGGAGTCGAAGTATCTCTCGGATGGCCTGGGAACGCCAGGAGGTGTCTGGGGAGAGGGAAGTATGGGCATCCCTGCTCAGACTGTTTTATTCAAGACTTAGACTGATTTATTCAAATTGGCGGCACAAATGAATGAATGATTTATTCAACTGTACAATTATTGAACTGATTTCTTATCTAAATATAAAAATAACACACAGCTCTCCTGCTGGGAACTGAACCTGTTCTACTCTGTTGTGCGTAACTGACCCCTCATCATTAACCGTGTTGGTCCTACGGTGCATTCATTTCCTTTGGTGTGTGAGCGATAGTGAAAGTGTTTATCAAATAAAGTTCTGAATCCTGGTTTAGATACATTTTTCATTGACTGCCCAGCTTTACATTGGAAAACCTGTTTATAGTAAAGAATTCCATTGGTTTCTCATTTCTAGACTGAGAGAAAAATGCCCCCGCTGGACACCCAAGGTGGAGTGTGACTCCCTGGCATAATGGCATCCAACTCTTGGCACCGTGGCGTCTGGCCCACTGCTCACGCCAGCACCCAAAAGGGTGCCAAAGCCGTCTGTGCTGCACACAGCCTGAGCAGCTGGGCCAGGAACAGAGTGTTGTACTTACCAGGTAAAATCTCTGAGGCCAAGACAGTCAGACATCAAAGGGATTACCAAAGAACAGAAGAGTATGTACATCTAGAGAAATTGGTGTTAAGGCTCAGTGCAAGCGAGTGTAAAATTAAAAAAAAAAAGAGGAGGTAAAGGTGAAAATATGGTCTCTGTTATAATAGCCTTTGAATCAGACCAGATTAGCCACACACAACCTTCCTCAAATCTTCTTAGGTTCAAATCCTCTGCTCACTAGGTAGTGAGCTGCTACTTACACCATGAGAAGACAGGAGTGACCGCCTTGACCCGCCCAACATATAACCCATAACATCATCCTCTTTGGGCATCAGCCTCACTCCATTTTTTTTTAAATCTCATGAAATAAAGGCCATAAAACCAAGTTCCAGCAGAGTTCCATAACAAAGAACAATAAAATCAACTTTGCATGGCGTGTGTGTGAGCACTTATAAAGGTTGTAATTTGGTTGGCTCCAGTACACACAAAGCAGAAACAGACCCACAGCACTCACTTTTATGCTCTAACACTTACTTGACTTATAAACTTGCAAAAGTATTTTTTTTTAATTGTGCCAGAAGATAATTAAACACAATGACTATCATAAGCAGATTTTGTCTGTTGATTCTTGTTTCGGTGCTCTATATTCATTACAAATTAGGGCTATATATGTTTATACTCATAATTATTTAAGTACGGAAGCATTTTGATGCGTGTATATACTTACCATTTGAGCATACCGTACTTCCAGCCCAACCCGCACCATCTCGTTGAAGTTGCAATCCAAGTCAAAGAGTAGCTTTTTAACTCCCCTTCATTTCGGTCAGAAGTGAACCCAACAATGGGGGGAACACACACGTCATTGTTGAAGTAATTAACATTCTTTTACAATGGAGCTGCTGAGAGGGAAAGCTCCCTCTTCCCCAGGGGCCAATTAAACAGACAGTGTGCCTTACACTAAGAATAGACAGAACCTGGTCAGGTACTTTGGTTACAGCAGTTTAACTGACATGACAACTCAAGCGGGGGGAAACTGTTCAAACTTCAGCAGACGCAGGCACAATTAAGTGCAATTCTGTGGCTAGACAGAAATAAGCAAAGGCAGCAAATTGTTGGGCTTTTACCAGTGAACTGGCATGGCTTTTGACCTCATTGAAAGACGGTGGGATTTGAACACTTACAGTACTCTCGGAGTTGAGTTGTTATTTTCAGTACAGAAGGCATGCCAAAGGCAGCACGGTGGTCAGCTGAAGAATGTGTTTGGAGTAGCAGACCTCCTCTGAGGAGACAAAACACCACTTATGGATCTCGGCTCCTGATGATTGGCAGGAGCCTGGAGTGTTTTGTTTTGTGAGAATCAAACAGTTTCTGAGTATTGCGTTTAAAGACGTTCAACCAAATATATTGTGGAATTACTCATTGATGCTCAATTGAGGGTTATTAAAACTAGAAAATGGGAGTAGTAGCTGGCCAAAAAGACTGTGGTGTGACCATTTTAAGGGGAATATTAAAAGGTAAATTGGAAGTATAGGTCATGCAGCAATCTAGCAAAGACACACCAGAAGCCAATTAGTAAATTATTTTTGAGTATCATTCAAATAATCTCAAGATTCTAAAATATCCAGGTCATCAAACGCTGTCAAATAAAGCCTTCCTAGATTGAGGAAATCACAGAATTACATGTAAAAGGACACCTGCTGTGAGTACTTGGGGATTTCAGACTGTCATTATCTCATGTTCTACATTCTTTGAATCCCCTTTGAGAAACGAGTTTATGGTTTACAGTGTAAAGTACAGGGGGAGAGGTCTTTGAAAACCACAGCATAATAAAACCAACAATGATTAACATAGCATCTGACAGTGGGCGTCTAACAATAACATAAAGAAGAACATCTATTTTTGTAGCTTCATCTGAGGAAGGGTGATGAGAACCCAAAAAAATTATGATAAATTTTAAGAGTCTCCACTTCTAACATCATAAAATATGTTTGTTCAGCAAAAGCTGCTCATCCTCCCCAATGGTACCTTTTTCTCATGGTATATTGATTCCAATACGCCACTACAGGAAGAGAGGATCATGAGAGGTTTCATCCAATTAGCACAGTCATCTCAGTAGTCTGCTGAGACTCTGCTGTCGTAGATAAGGTATTAATGTATTAATGTAAAGTATATCTACTTGATGAGGTTATGAGGTGATGAGGTTAGTGTTACGGTAGGTCACCCGTTTGTGCACAAGTAAAGCCCACAATCTACCAGATGTCAGAAATTATATTGGAACATATTTATAAGTTAAAAAGATGGAGAAAACTTAAAAATAAAGCCAAAGTTGAAATCACAATCTACAAATGAAGAACTTGAGAATATGACCAAAGCAAAAGGTGTCAGATCTAGGTGTCAGATCTTTCCACCTCTCAGCGCTTCCTCTGCTATGTTCACCTCAGTAAGACATTCAGTATGTCATTCACCTGTGCCCCCCCCCCACTCCCCCACCCCCTGTCACCCATGCCACTGTCACTCAAGTTGCTCCAACCATTGCAATCAGCTCCCATCTCTGAATAATACCCAGACAGTAGACAGTGGCAGAAAATAACCCTGGCTGGAATCTGTCACGGGAACTCCTAGGACAACACGTTGGGTTCAACAGGACTGACACTTTAGGGCAGGCAAACACATGGCAGCTATTAACATTACCTACTGTCTGAAGCTGCCCAGCCCTGTTCACCCCCATCCCGTCATCTTACAATCAGAAGACAATGAGTTTAATGGACCATATTATCTGTCACCCAATGTTAAGAAGTTGGAGAGAATGAAAGGTCAAGTCATGGCTAAGAGCAAAACTTAGACCCATGATCCCTCAAGAACTGCAAGCAGTCACTGCAAAAATTCATTTTTTTGATGTAATCACCTTGGGGTTCTGAATAAAACACCATGTCTGTTTAAAAAGGTTATAACTTTTTTTTCATGTAGGCCAATAGAAATGCACTGGATGAGAAAGTTATTCCAGTGAAGCAGATGTAAAAGAAGAATGGCGGGCAGTGGGAGCTCGAGAAAAACCTGGGGCCCCTGCCAAAGCTCTGACAGGCACATGCAGCGCAAGCTAGGTCGGCTCAAACAAATGAAGAAAGGAGCTCCATCCTCCATTCCTCTGTACTACTTGCTCAGCAATTCCCCATAATTAGCTGTACATTTCTTCAACTGACAGGCCAAAGAGCTGACATGCACTCCTTGTGAATGCAAGCACACTCTACCATATAATTCTTAGCTATACATACACACAAAAGGGCGAAAAACAAATGTTTGTGTCTAACAATAATAGGCACTTCCTCAGGAGAGGTTCAGTTTTTACCGAGGGGCAATGACAGAGCAGAGTAAGTCTGAGCCATTTGGAGCCATTTGATATTCAAAAGCTCAATGCAATCTAAAGTCAGGGCCTTAAGGTAAAAGAGGTTGTCTGAGTGATCACCACCCGTCCATCACATCCTGGCTGGCCACCTTCCTTGACCCCTGTCAAGAGCCAGTGTTAAGAGGAAGACAAAGAGCTTATTGCAAAATATTTTCTAACTAGGACCCAGCAAACAATCCAGCAAGCTCAGTAACCACACGCCTCTAGGAGTAGAAAAACTTAAGGTCACATCCACCCGTTCAGTGAGTGACTCCAAACAAAGAGGGAAGTGAGGTCACAATCAACAAGTGCTTCTATTCACATACATGAAAGCGCAAAGGGAGAGCGGGCAGCGATTCAAGTCGGCTGGTTCAAAACCCAGGCGGGGGAGGGCATTTTTCCACGTAAATGAACCCATTGACCAAAAACCTGATGCTGGCATTTGAACTATCATGTATACTCAGTGGGCACCAAGGGAAGAATCCTATACAGTGATTGTATTAGGGGTCAGGGGGCACAGATCCCATGTGTGCCAATTATTGCTGCTTCAAAGCCAATCACTTGGCTGTCCCAGTTAGCCATCAAGAAATCAAATGAAATGCATGGCAGCCAACCCTGTCACACTGGCGTTTGGGTTTATAGCCGCTAATGTCTGGTATCAAGCTGTCTGTTACCAATCCAGACAAAATATGACACCCCACAGCTTTAGACATGCAGCCAACAACTGTGAGAAAAAGATATGGCACAGCTCCCCTAACCCTCCATCTCTTGCTTGTCTTCACATGGATTTAAGAACGCTAAGGGAAAAGAACAAGTGAACAATCTGCCCCTATCTTTAGCCGCCCTCATCCTTGTAGCTATCTCTATCGAAGGACAGTGCAGGGATTCACATGCAAGGCTTGGAGACAGATATCCTGTAGAATATGTCATTAAAGGTCGGAACAGTGCTGTGATTTGAGACCAGTAAGCCTCTCCCGTCGAAGCTAGAACCTGGTACAAAAAGATGCTCTGTGATTTTAACATGAATCACTCAACATCTACATCTGGGTCATGAATTAGAAACACCAGGAAAGCCATTCAGAGAAGTCTGATAAAGTTACTAGTAATGATAGTAAAACCAAATCTCGTGTTCATGTTCAGATTTGGGTTCCTCTTAAATTTCCTGCAAGCATTGTCTGGTTATTGTTGTTTCTGGTGAAGTCACTCTTTGGAAATTTTGAATCCAAACAATATTTTGAACACAAATTCATTCAACAGCAAATGGAAAGGAGCCGGGGTGCCTTATCACCCATGCATGAACACACACAGCGAAGAAAAGCTGCCGAAGACAAGTGTAAAGCCACGTCTTGACTGCTGAAATAACAAAACATTGTTTCCCATCAAGGTAACACTATAAAAGCCTTATTGCACTTCTGCTGCTGACAATTCACAGGTCGTGACAGCAAGTATATGAAAAAGTCAAGTATTTGTATTTGCCAGAGTTGTTGAGCACAAAGTTAAATCCCTTTTTAATTCATATGGAAACAGAGCCTTCCTTTTCTGTCAACACTTGTTTGCAAAAGTGTGCAGGGACTGTACAAACATGGGAAACATACAGCTTCAATAGATAGTGGTCTCAGTTGTCTGCTGTGCATGACTGGGATGTCATATCTGAAGGAAAACCTTATCTCAATAGATGTATCTTTCTGTTGATAGACATTTTGTTTGTGCGTGATAAAGCACAGTTTGTTTCATCTTTTGTTCATTCTGAAAAAAAAAAAAGAGATCTATTCAGGGGAGGGGCAGCAATGAGGAAAGTCTGAGAGTCATACACTAAGATTCACAGAGCAATGAGCACCAAGTGAGTGTTTACGCCGAACCTGCTACTAGCAGCAAGTTCAGCTCTTCTTCCCATAAAAAGACAGGACAGTCCTGCTCGTCTTGGCTCAGTGGGGCCTTCAAAGAAGACATTTATCGCCACATCTGGAAAGGGGCCTATCTGATAAAGCTAAAGATTCGCAGCCTGGGACACCTCGCAGTCCCAATTCAGCACCACTAGTTCTTTTAATTGTACTGCTCATTGTGTACCTGCTGTCCTTTGATAAAGCCCTACAGGTACCTTATGCATGTACAAACACTCTTCCAATTAGTTATATGGTGCACAGAATAAGATTAATGCAAGGAGTGCATCAGTTCACAGTTGAATAAGGCTTTAATAGATAATGACAGGTCCAATTTATACCTTTTGGAACATTAGAAGTCAGGAATCATTCACTATATTTTCACTAAATTGGTTGTTCAGGAAGATTATATTTAAAAGTGCCTTGGTGGGGGCTGAGAGAACCCTTAAATTGCATAGTTTCTGTTTACTACACACAGACCGAGAGAGTGAGGGACCCAGCATATTAAGGAGGCATTGGCCTGGGCCATCAGGTCAGGTCAAGTTCTTCAAACCGCCGCCACACATAATGGCCACCACCAGGCGACAATGACAGGTTCGGACAACAAGCAAATCAAGCAGACTGCAAATAAAAGATTTATTGCACGGCACAACAAAGGCCGCCCACTACGCTCCCTGTAAGAATGACTCTTAAGCTCTCCATCGCGGTGAACTCCAAACGGTCATCCCTCTTTCTCTTGAGGGCCTCTCCACCATCCAATGGCCTCAACCATAAAAATTCTAATGAAATTAGGGGGACTTCCAAGCAGCCTCCCAAGCAGAAAACCTCTCCAGTTCTTTTCATCACGACTCCAAACTAAAAAGCAATTATTCCTTCCCTCTGAGATCCTGCCCCAGACCCCAGATTGAATGCTCCAGTAGATCATGAGTGAAAACAGTGTTGAAACACATTTTGTTTAATTAAGTAAAGGAGTTTTCTTTAACACGCTTCCTGAGCTAAGACCGAACTCTCTTGGGTATCCTGCAAGCCAAAGATCGTGACTGGGTGTAATTTATATTTCAGGGCAGCGTTTATTGCTCAGACAGTGAATGCAGGTCAAAAGAAGGTGTTTGTGGCTAAATGTCAGACAGACAGTGGTTACAGGCAGTATAGTTAGGCAGTCTGAAATCTGTTACCTGAGGCAGCACAGGTCTCTGTGTGGTTGTCAGTTTTCAAATTGGTCTTTTTCCTCTCATATCGATAGACAAGGTGGGGTTTGTTGTGTTCTTCATCATATTCCTCCCCCACACCATTTAAAAGAGGCTCCAGGAAATATTCGCCATGCTGAGTGGTAAAAGTTCCAATCTAGAACATAAAAAAGAGATGTTGTTAAGAAGCGTGTGCTAGCAAGTGTTATTACTGACTGCGAGTTTGTTTCACTTGCAGATACATTAAAGAGGTTGTGGTCAAATCGCGGTCAGTCTTTGGTGCATGTTGTTTCCAGACTTTTCAAGAAGCTGTTTTTGTTTTCTGAAGGCAACCTTTCACATTACCGTTAATGTAAATTATGCACAAGTTTTACCTTTTCTTGTTCATTTCATCACACAATCTGACAATGGAAGGAGTGACATCATCATCATATACGGACGAAGCTGCAGACAGAGGAATGCTAATACTGATTTGGAAGCTTGGTCTGTCACAAAGCTTCTTAACTCACTCAGCCACGAGGAACAATGCTGTTTGTATGGTAATTTCATACGCACATTTAAACAGGATATCGGACACTGGCATGTTATTTTAAAGGCAATGTTATTTTGCAACCATCCCCACAGATGATGGATGTTTAAAATGCATAAGCGTTCTGGATTTTGTTGGCGTGCACGATTTCACTATGCTTCCTCAAAAATGCCATTGGTCTTAACTGATCCATGTAGTTAGGGTTACAGTGTGATGAGCTTGTGAAAACATGACACAGGAAAGAAATAACGATACCACTGGCAAGAACACCTCCGAGCCAAAAAGTTACCCGTTGCTCATATTACCATTTCTTCTGCCTACAAGCCAACAAATATTAAATGAATCGCTGTACTGAATCCAGGTACAGTATGAGATTGTGACACATGGCAGTACATGTTGAGTCTTTGTTCAAACTCATTAAGAATTACAATCTATTAATGGCAAATGCAGCATCAGGTGCTGTGAGCATATATATATATATATATATACATATATATATATATATATATACATATATATATATATATATATATATATATATATGCATGTATGTATGCATGTATGTATGTATGTATGTACGTATGTATGTATAATGTATATAAAAATATATTATATATATATATTATATATACAATATATTATATATATTATATTTTATATTTATATATATATACACACACACACACATATAAAAGCCGAAAGGAAAAGAAGACATATATTTATATATATATGTGTGTGTGTGTGTGTGTGTGTGTGTGTGTGTGTGTGTGTGTGTGTGCATGTGTGTACGCATGCATATATGTACATACACACACACATATACATATATCCCATGCCTGAGTATCAGACTTCCATTCAGGAACAAGTGCTCTGACAAACGCTTTCCTGGAGAATTCAACATATACATTCTATTATCTCTGCAGACAAAATTAAAGTTGCTTTAATTTACCATTTTTATATTAAGAAAAAAATTATGGAGCCCATTCCAGCATGTGCAAAGCAAAAAGCAGGGATTAATCCTAAATAGATTTCATTTTTAGTTGTACTGAAACATGCATTCACTTAAATTCAACTTAGCAAAAAACTCCAAAGTGAAATTGCTGATATGTTGTCATATGTTGCTTTAATGACTGTTCTGAATATGATCCTCATATAAATGTGACATGCCAAATCTTGAATATTTCACCTTAACCACATCTGAAATTCACTGCGCAAAAACTGGTAGATGTTTACTTGTATCTTGTAATCTCTTGGTAACTCATTGGTGTTAAGAAAGCTTAACAGACAAATGCTCTTTTTGGTCAATGGACAGGGCAGAGTTTCAGGATTTCCCAGCATTAGCTCTGCAGCAACACTGGCAAAAGTTCGGACGGACACAATGGTTGCTGTTCAGCACTGAGTGCTGATCTGGACCTCAACCGGGGGACTCCCATTGGATGTGAGGTTACGCTCATGAAATGGATGGAAGGACATTTGTGTCGTCATATCCCACAGACACTTTGAAACCCTGAGCCTGCTGAGTCATTCAGAGGTGATGCACAGCTTGAGGGAAAGCCTAAGGTTAATGAGGACATGAGGGTGTCAGGAGCTTGATCTTAATGATACACATTGCCTGGTTCTGAAATGAAGACAGCCTCATTTCTCAGGACAGGCTGAGTCACCACACACTTCCATTATGTGAGTTAACTGAGAAGGCAAGCTTGTTCACAAACTAACATTTCCCACGGTGTGAGCAATCCCTAAGTTCCACACAACCTTCATTGGCAATTGTCTCTTCTTCACAGCTTTCTCCTCTTTTCTGCCCATCACAGTTCACTTTGAAAAGGCCAAGAGCTCCTCACCCATCACCCCCCCCCCCCCCCCGCATCCCCCACCCTGAATTCCCCCCTGGGGATGGCTTTGAGCAACTCTGAACCAAAGCGGAACCTGCTTTTTCTAGAATGACCCCTTTGTTTTAGGGCTTAATTATTCCTTAATGACCTCATCCCAACAAAATGTGCCGGGCCATGAAGCCCCACTGATCGGATACGGACACATTTATGACCCGATAGCCTCTGGTGGCATCTCTTTTGTCTTGTAATTCTCACTGAGTGATGATGCGGATAAGCAACAAGATTGCTTAGAAAAAGGGTGCAAGCATGTTTGGATAAGCCAGTCGTACATTAAAACTGGACAGAGGGGACAATTAAAGGCTTATTACCCTGATAGATTGGTCTCTTTTTTTCAAAACTTACACTGAATGGAACTTTATCTTTTTGTCAGGCTGCCACATTTCAAACTGAGTACAGTTGCTACATGCATTGTGAATGTATTAGTTCACAAAGCCCCAAAGTGCAGCTGATACCCACTCTGTGACATGCTATCCTGGTACTGTACACAGTGCAACTATCTAAAATAAGGCTTAAGTCACTGATAGGGGTTGTGACGGCGAGATAGACTCCAAGGCTGTGGTCCTCCTGTCTGTGTTGCTGTGGCCAATGAAACACCCCCCACCAGGCAGAGCCCAGGTCTGAATCTGGCTGGCGCGGCTGGGGGTCAACCCCGTGCCCCCAAACCAGTAACCTTAAGTGACCCATGAAGTCATCCCCTTCAACATCTATCAAATTCTCTCACACGGGAGTCAGCAAACAAAAGAACACGGGCAATCGGATCCTCATAAGGTATTTTAGGGCTTTAAGCTCATTATTATCCATTATTAACTTCATTTAAACTCTCGGCTCCGAGGGGCATGATGAAGGGTGATCGTGAAGCCACGATTTACCCGTAAAACAATTACTTCTCAGGAATGTGTAAAACTGCAAAGCGGTCAATTCTGAGTGTACTAATATTGACATATTGACCTTTTGCTTAGGCCATGCAGGTCGGTCAGTCAAACAACAGAATCCGTATTTTAATACCGATCAGGACCTTTTATGTTTATCTTATTCATCAGAGCTTCATTAGAACATACAGTATAATGGACTGCTTGCTGTCACATTATCCCCATCCATCTAACCACTGGCAATCCATCCTGATGCCAAAGACTGCAGCATCACCCCACAGGCGCTGAGATGAGCTGGCTTTACGCACTCCTCCACGGTGACACAAGTTGTGAAACACTCAATTTGAGCTGTGTGGGTTGTGTGTGGAACATGCAAGAATGGAATATGTTGAAATGAAAGTTACAAAACAATATTTGTAATACTCACAAGGCCTGTGCACAGGCTGAAAACGGCAGGGTACTCGTTTTTGGCGTTGACGTGTCCGCGGAAAAAGCAGTGGCGCATAGCGTTCGCGTCCTGGAAGTGGGAATCCGTGGCGTTGCTCCGCTCCGCTCCCAAATGTACCACTGCGTAAGAGGGGGCGATGAAGTCCGAGTGCGCGGTCAGGTTGAGATGGAAATGTTCCCCGAACGCATCGATCCGATAATGAACCCGTAAACCTGACAGGTCGTCATTTAAACTTCTCCGTCTCCTTCTGTAGTGCAAAGTGTGAGGGAATGATTCTCCGAAGTCATTCACGCGGAGAGGGGTGATGATTTCGTACGATGACAGCTGCTTGATGAAGCTCTCTGCAGAACGAGAACGGTCGCAGAAAAGTTGTGATTCATAGCAGCGGCGATAGAAGACAAGAAGCTGCAGCCTGGATCTACAAACGCACACCGGGCATCCTCATCTACCAACAACGCCGCATTCATAAATCAAGAGAAAATTTTACCTTGTTTCGGATGCAATCGGTGTTGCAAAGTGTGCCGGACGAGCGCTGACAGATGACACATCAGTCCGACCAGCCAGATTGCAAACTGCATGATTTCCTCCGCGGAGAAAACCCGGGGCTGTCGTCTCCAAGGCAGTACCCTCCGTCTCTCCCGAGCGGCTCCCCCCCCCCCTCTGCCCTCTCCTTTCCGCGGCTTGTCAGCAACAGGTCGTGGGATGTGCGGAGGCTCTCTGCAGCGCAAGTCTTGCAAAGTGCACTGGCCTCATCGCATTGCTAAACGTGCATCCGCTACTTTAGTGTAAATGCCGACTATTTATGACACATTCATCCTGCCCCCCCCGAGCGGAAAAATGCTGCCTAATGTTAAAATTGCAGTCAATGCCGAAAGGAAGGATCAGTGCCAAGTACGCTTTCCTTCAGCCATCCCTACAAAAAAAAAAAAAAAGAAAAAAAAGAAACCGAGCACCCAAACCATTCATCAAGTCGAAGCCACGCCCCTCCGGGCTCCTGAGCCAATGGGAACGCGCCTCGACCACCACACATGGGGCAGGCTGGGGCTCTGCAGGAATCACAAAAAAAATAATAAAAATGAAAAAAAAATGCATCAGTCATGATGTGAAGATCAGCCAAAGCTGCTCATCAGGTTATTGGACCTATGCGGTATTAAAATGAGCTATTTTTATTTATTTTTTAAATCCTGTGATAACAATAAAATAAAATAATAATAAATACATAAGAACAAGAATTACTATTAGAACAGAAATGCCAAAGGTTTGTTAACAGAGCACTGGAAAGAAATTATATTATATTTTAGGATTATATTTTAAACTCTGGTCATTAGATTGCATTTCTAGAACCAAATAAAAATGCAAAAACTCAACATTTTGGAGTTCAAGTGTGTCATTCTTTGTCCTTCTCTTCACTGGGAGGACTGGTTGAGATGTGATGGGAACAAAAAGAAGAGTTTTAAAAACGAAAATTCGGATAACTCCAAAGTTTACAAATTGGTCTTTTCTAGCTAACGTGTGATACTTCGATGCTTAGAGAACCAGAATGAAAGTGTTCACTCCAGATAGAAGCGTCTTTCTTTGAGCTGGTGTTATATGAGTTGCAGCATTATCCCTCGTGCAGCTTAGTGATCGTAGGCCTGACTTAAGTTTTGTTCATAGAATGCACACTCATAGGGTCATTTAAAGACTTCTGGGTCATCATTTTGACTGTGGAAATATTCCACAGTAGCAGGAACTCAATGGGAAATATTAACTAATCAAAGCCCAAAATAATTGCAGAGGGCACATAAGCCATTTTTCACTGTCATCTATTGGATGAAATGGACTTCCTTTACTGTGATGTGATCGGCTTCTCGTTAATCATTTTGGGCACCTAAAGTGTTTCTCAAAGTTGATGGATGTGTGAAAGGAGTCTTGTTTTTCATGTCCTTTGAAGACGGATGTCATAGCATTGTGTGTAGTTAGACTCGGTTGGCTCACCGGAAACACTTTTGTAAGCACTTTTTTCCACACAAAACATCTAGTTTCCAAGTCATGGCTATTACTTTTCTCAGTCAACCCCCCCACCCCTTCCCTTTCTCTGTCTCTCTATCTCCCTCTCTCTCTTTCACTCTTCATTTGTGTTTTATCATATGGGTTTATCACCTAGAGAAATCCACACACTTCATTGTGTCGTCATCATTGCTCCTGAATCTCTTAACATCTGCGATGGTAAATCTTTAAGAAAAACCGCACCTGGGAAACGTTCAAACTCGCTAACAAAATGAAAATCCCAGAATGAATGGACTCACTCCAGCGTTTTATAATAGTTCAGAAGTTTCAGCAAACATTGGAGCGAGTCCATTCAAATGCACCTCAAGGCTTAGCATTAAAGCCGCATCTGGATTTCAGTGCTGCTGAGATGAAGTTATTGTTATTTTGAAAATCTTCAAACTGTACCTCCTCTGACGCCTCCCTGATGTGTTATTCACTTTCCTGACCTCCTGTGAGGCTATTCATTCCAGTAAACCTTTGTCACTGTTCTTTTATCATCATGAACTGAGTGAAAATTATGTAAAAATAATTGAGTTTGACAGACATAAGGTCTGACAAAAAGTATATTTGAGATAAAGCTGGATTTAAAATATGTAAGATATATATGCTTTAATATTCTCATGTGTTGTTGGTGCAGAAGCAGGTCGTGCTCTTGGTTAGCATTAGACTTTACCACTAAATTGATTTTTAGAATTATTAGGTCTTTTTCAGGACTAGAAAAAAATGTCTCAAACAGAATTATGATCTCAAAGATATGTTTTTCTTTTTGCTACAAAATGGGGGTTGGGGGCAAACAGTCTTTGAAAAACATTAACATTTTGGGGGTGAAAATAATGATAGGCCCCAGATGTTCGGCCTGTGCAGACTGTAGGGAGGCTATTTGTACTGTATGGTGCACAGGTGCCAAGGCCCCTAGCTATCACCTTAACTTCATTTCACTCACACTGCGACTAACTTTTATCACCTATGGCACGTTTTAAAGTTAGCCTTATGACTGCTCCGGATTGCTTATTTAAGCTCAGTGAAGTTACCCACATACTCATTAATTCTCCACAGATGCCACAGTTAATGGATGAAACATTCTCAATTTCTGCCAGATGTACAAAGTCAGATCTCTGTACATAAGGAAGTTTCTGCCTTGGGCCTCTTTCACTCTCTCTCTCTCTCTCTCTCTCTCTCTCTCTCTCTCTCTCTCTCTCTCTCTCTATTGAAGAAAAAAATTAATGAATTGATTAAAAGAAAAAAAAATTATATTTGTCGGGGAGGAATTTTTAGATCAACCCTGTGGACCCACCCCTGTAGAACCACCACCCGCAGCGCAGATCAATGGGGTTGGGTGCGCTGCCATATGGGTGGCAGTGACGACAGGGTCACGACGGACCAGACCCAGGCGGCAGAGGCTGGCTTTGGGGACGTGGAATGTCACCTCACTCGCGGGGAAGGAGCCAGAGGTAAGCCCAACCAGATCAGTTAGATCTGGTTGGGCTTACCTCCACGCATACTCTTGGTTCTGGATAGGATAGCTCCTCAATAGGGTTTGGACCTTGTTTTACTCTGGAGTTACGTCAGGCGCGAGGCTCAGGGCGGGTGTGGGGATACTCACAGCTGAGCGCTGCCCCAGTGTATGAGAGGGTCGCCTCCCTAAGCCTTAAGGCTGTGGGAGAGAGAAAACTCAGTTCGGAGTATTTGACCTTCTTGGGGACCCTAATTGGGGTCCTTGACGGGATCCCTGTAGGGGACTCCATTGTTCTCCTGGGGGACTTCAATGCACTCGTCGGCAATGATGGAGACATCTGGAAGGGCGTGATTGGGAGGAATGGCTTCCCTGATCTAAACCTGAGTGGTGTTATGTTGCTGGACTTCTGTGCTAGTCATGGATTGTCCATAACTAACATGTTTGAACACAAGGACGCTCATGAGTGTACCTGGTACCAGACAGAGCTGTCAACTGATCACCACCCGGTGGTGAGTTGAGTCTGTTTGTGGGGGAAACCTTTGGATAGACCTGGTCATCCCAAACGAATAGTGCGGGTGAACTGGGAACGTCTGGAGGACTCTCTCCGCGAGGCTTTGAATTCACACCTGCGAAGGAGCTTCTCATGCATCCCTGTGGAGGCTGGGGACATCAAATCTGAATGGTCAGTCTTCAAAGCTTCCATTGCTGAAGCTGCAGCTGAGAGCTGTGGTCTTAAGGTCTTGGGTGCCTCAAGGGGCAGTAACACTCGAACACCATGGGGGACCCCAGTGGTTAGGGAAGATGTCCACCTGAAGAAGGAAGCTTTCAGGGGCCTGTTGTTCCTGGGGACTCCTGAAGCAGTTGTAGGGTACTGACAGGCCAAAAGGACTGCAGCCTCCGCTGTAATGGAGGCAAAACAGAGGGCGTGGGAGGAGTTCGGAGAGGCTGTGGAGAAGGACTTTCAGACAGCACCAAAGTTTGTCTGGACGACTGTCCAGCACCTCAGGAGGGGAAAACAAGGGACCATCCAAGCTGTATACGGCAACAATGGCACACTGTTGACCTCGACTGAGGCGGTTGTCTATCGGTGGAAGGAACACTTTGAGGAACTCCTGAATCCAACCACCCCAATTGACCCATCCTCTATTGCAGAGGCAGAGCTGGGGGATTGGAATCCATCTCTCTGGGCAAAGTCACCAAGGTAGTTAAGCAACTTCATGGTGGCAAAGCCCCGGGGGTTGATGAGATTCGCCTGGAAATGCTGAAGGCTCTGGGTGTTGAGGGGCTGTCATGGATGACACGCCTCTTTAACATTGCATGAAAGTCTGGAACAGTGCCGAAAGAGTGGCAGACTGGGGTGGTGGTTCCTCTTTTTAAAAAAGGGGACCAGAGGGTGTGCTTCAACTACAGGGGCATCACACTGCTATTCAAGAGAGGCTCAGAGGTGTTCCAGCTGTTAGGAGACCTTGGGGCAGACCCAGGACCAGGTGGAGGGATTATATCTGAAGGTCCTTCCACAAGGAGTTTAAGTATCTTGGGGTCCTGTTCATGACTGAGGGAACAATGGAATATGAGATTAGACGTAGAATTGGGGCAGCAGAAGCGGTATTACAGTCGCTTAACGCACTGTTGCCACAAAGAAGGAGCTAAGCCGAGAGGCAAAGCTCTCCATCTACTGTTCAATCTTTGCTCCTACCCTTACCTATGATCATGAGCCATGAGTCATGATCGAAAGAACGACATTGCAGATACAAGAGGCGGAGATGGTATTTCTCTAGCAGATAGCTGGTGTCTCTAGAGATAGCATGACAAACACTGCTATTCGCGAGGGGCTCAGAGTAGAGTCGCTGCTCCTTTGCGTAGAAAGGAGTCAGCTGAGGTAGTTTGGGCATCTGGTGCAGATGCCTCTGGGGTAATCCCTAGGGAGGTGTTCCTAGCACATCCAGCTGAGCGGAGACCTCAGGGCAAACCCAGGACTAGGTGGAGGGATTATATCTCAACACTGGCCTGGGAAATCCTTGGGATCCCCCAGTCAGAGCTGGTGGATGTGGCCAGGGAAAGGGAAGTTTGGGGCTCCCTGTTGAAGCTGTTGTCCCCGCGACCCGACTATGGATAAGCAGTAGAAGATGGATGGATGGATGGATGGAATTTTTAGATATGGAATGTGGCAGTGAGTCCAATCTTTATTTATAATATGGATTAATAGTCATAAATATCACAAATATCAATCAGTCTCTCATGACTTAAATTTCCTTGATGTCTCCAACAAAATCCAGCAGGAAGTTCGCCCTTAATTGTGCCCATATTGAAGCCATGGCTTCATAGATCGAATGACAACATTTTGACTAGTTATGGTCAAATGGTGGTTGGTTTTCACATGTCAACATGTCATTGCCTCATATTTAGAATGTATTATTATTATTATTATTAATATGATATATTACGGGCTGCTTTCCTAGTTTGGCCCTTGGCCATACTTAAACCTCTACGATCACTCTAAAAGGGACTTTGAGGATTACTGGAAAGAGGACTAATGAATCAAGACCTTCGTATGTCCTAGTATTAAGATGACAGCATGGTAGTTGTTAACAGAAGAATAACAATAATCTAAGAGCTGTCATGACGCTTCTTTCATTTTGATTGACCTGTCTGTACTTTGTCAGTGATTCTAATCATTTATTAAAATACAATCATTGATGTTAGGATAATGTTATTTGCTATCAGGATATCATGAATCGAGAAGATACAGCAGAATCTAACCATAGAAATTAACAAAGGATTAGAGGAAAAGCCGAAAGGAAAAGAAGAAGAAGAGGTGAATTATGATCCAGGGCTCAAAGTCCTCTTTCCTTCTATTTATCTCTCATTCTGTGATAGCAATGGTCCCTAATGCGGCTGAAGGCATCCGTCATAACAATGAATCATACCTCCTGACATACACCAGGGCCATGACTTTACCAGCTGCTCCACGCAGTGTCGCAACTCCGGCTCTGTTTTGAGCATATTAGCACCATCTAAGAGGCCTTCTTTGCTTTGACGGTGTCGTAATGACAGATGGCAACCAAAAGCTGCAACACATCACAAGATATTGTTGTAGTCATGTTTGAAAACCTGACAGACCACAAAACTTAGGTTACCGTCTATAGCATCACATACTTGTGTTGAATGCCTCTTGTCACGTCTGCATTGTGCAGGAACTTGGAATCATCTGCTTGCGGTCATGGATGGAGTCCTGCTCTCAACTTCATACCCCTCTGACCGTTCAGGTGTTTCTCATGCTGTGGTGATCAAGAAGCTCAGCCACCTGAGACTTGTGTTGGCTCTCACTACAGAATAAGGCTGCCCCCTTCATAAGCTTAACACCCACCCCCACCCCCCATTTCCAAAATTAATCCCCCGAATCCCTAGTGCTCTTTAAACACAGTGGACCATCAAACTCTTTCCTCTCATTGAGTGAGGGGTTGTCAGTCAAACAATTTCATAGCACAATTCTCTCACCGCTCTCATTGACAAATCATCAGATAATAGAAAATGATGATTGGAAACAAAACAGAAAAACAAGGACAATGACAGAGCAATGACTGTTTATTACCATACCACTGAAGTTATTACATCACAAAGGCCTGCTGAGTGGCGTACGTAAGAGGAGTTGTAAGTAAGTTATCAGTCACCCTATCAGAACACATTATTCTGGAGATTAAAGGAAAAAACTGTGAAGTAATGATAATTAAAGCATGCAGAGCTCATAAATAACTCCACATGTGGCCAATAAAGTAGGTCATGTTGAATAAGTTGAGAACAGACTTTAAAATCCTTTGTTAAAATGGTCAGATCGCAGTTGTCTGTGAATCTACGTACTTGCCTCTTTCTCCATGAGTTCTTCCTTGAAGGTACAATTTAATCAATTGATCCTGTCAACCTGAGAAGCCTGACAGGATCAATACTCAGACTTCTTGAGCTTTGTTTTGAGTATCATTCTCCAAACTGACTTCTGAGCAAAACATCAGGGTCTTATACCTGACATATGCCGGAGATTCAGCAAAAAGTTGTTAAGTCTGTCAGTCTCCTGAATGTCCTCAAAATCGTGACGTCTTTTTGTGTGTGTTATTGCCAGACAGATGTTTTCTGTTCTCATGCTCCAATCGGCAGGACTTCTCCAAGACTGCCTATAGTCACCGGTGGCTGTTTCCTTGAAAATAAACACATGCCATTTTGGGTATTTTTCTGTCTTTTATTTTTTAATACATTCAAATTGGAGCTCTGTATCAGTCCTTAGATCTGCCTTTCTTCTGTTAGGTGCTGGGCAGGTAGAGCTCTCAAAGATTTTAAAAGTTTCTCCAGTGCAAATGTCTGGAGCTTAAAAAAAGTTTGTTGAGAGCAGAGAGGCTAAAGCAAGGCAGTAAAGCCGTGGATCATATAGCCTAAACAATGAACTGATGGAAGCTATAATGTAGACCTATACAGCGGAGGGTAACTGAAGATCTGGGTGGCAATTCACAGTGGGTAAATCACTGTAGGTAACCTGTATCTTGTTACATCATGTCTTTGATCCATTGTTACATAAAAATACACCTGATTTATGGTCACTTTGGGGACAAACAAAGAAGCAAAATACTGTTATCACCATGAGAGAGAGAGAGAGAGAGAGAGAGGGAGAGAGAGGGAGAAAGAGAGGGAGAGAGAGATTGTCAGTGGAAGTAATTTATATTAATTAGTGATTACTAGGCTTTCATCACTCAGCAGATGTATCCAACATTTGTGTAAAATGTTGCTCAGTATTCAGATCCAGACATCTAAAGACACGTTACAGATTTTTATCAACCCACTGTCTTTAAGAAGTTTGTTCCTTAAATAGCCTTGATCCAGAGACACCCATCAGTGATTTGTTTTTGGTTGAGTGAAAAGAGGACATGAAGGTAGTTGGTGTGAGAGAAGAGGATGCAGAAGACAAGGTTAGATGGAGGCAACTGATTCGCTGTGGCGACCCCAGAAGGGAAAAGCCGAAAGGCGAAGAAGAAGAAGATGTTTGGTTGAGTGAAATTTGTTCATATCACTGTGAGTGTGATTTAATCAATGCTATTAATTTCCACAACTCATGGTGAGTTGTGGAAATTAATAGACAAGTTATGAAGAGGTGTAGCTGCATGCTCACGCATTGGACTTCGGTAAAGGGTGTGGCAGAGAAAGTGACAGATCTGGTGTCATAAAGACCAAATTTAATGCATCACATGATTGTATCAATTACTCTAAAATGGGGAGGCCAATAGTAAGCAAACTGAGATCATCTTTAATGATGAAATTGACTTTTAAAAGATCACCAGACAGACATCGAAACTAGAAAGGTAACACAGAGTGGATGATGACCTAACCAGAAGCTTGGACACACCCTTAGTGGCTTCACTCACAACATGATGTCTCATGGGACTGTCTCTGAGTGATTAGGTTTCAACTTGAAATGTAACTGCAAAATCTGCAGGCGGTCGAGCACGTATCTCTGTGATAGAAATAGTATGAGAATTTCTTCCGACATTTTTCTCACATTCCTGTTTAGTTTATTTTTCCATCTGTGTAAATACATTTTTTAATTCCAGAATTCCTAACTTATGGACCCAGACATGTGCATTAGCAACTCCAGTGTATTTGGTCCAATTGACAAAAGGAAGAATTTTGACACCGAATGCCAGAGCATCCTATGCGACAAACAATCCGCCACCTGTTTTCTTACTGTGAATGATGGTCGTGCAACTCATAAGCACCCATTATGTTTAACCAACCAAAAAACGCTGACCACTTCACTTTGCATGGCTTCACATTTTCACATGTCACATATAGTGGACTAATCTGGTAGTGATAAGTGGTTCAGGCCATGTTAGAGACAGCTGCCTAATATTGGGAATATTAACAGCTGCAAAGTTAAGACAAGCAGTAACTCATGAGTTTTGATGACGGTCCACATTAGTCACAACATTAGACATTAGACACGACATTCTAAGGATAGAGCCATAGACGTGAGATCATGGGTAAAAACAGTACGGGCTCTTTGTTTGAGTTTGCTGAATAAATACTGAACAACGTTGGACTTTAACACCTGATTTAATGGCACTTGGTAGTTGTGGCTTAGGGGGTAAGAACATTGTCCCTAACCCAACCCACATGCCAAAGTGTCCTCGAACAAGATATTTAACCCCAGCTGGCTCCATGGGTGCCTTAAAGGCTGCCCACTGCTCCTCAGGCATGGGTCAAATGCAGAGAATAGATTTCATGGTATTATACTATGTGTAAATGTATATGACAATAAGTCTTCCCTTTATTCTATATATTTAATAATTACTTTTCTTAAGTTCGAAGTAGACCTGTGTAACAGATTGAAATTAGAAATTCAGTCACTTTCTTTGCATTTACATATGTTTATTCCCAAAGGAAAATATATGGAAAGATGTGTTCACATGGTACAGGGGCTGGAGGTGTGGGGAGGCCCAAAGCCCCCACTAAAAGAGGACAAGTTATACATTCTGATAGCTCCAAATTCCTGTTGACGGATTTCATCTTCTCAGTTAGCTTCCTAATGTCATTTTAAAATTAGGAATTGGATCATATTGTCCAAAATAATTTCACTGTGACGACAGGACTGTGGAATTACAGCCCACCGTGACTGAGTTAAGTGTTGATGGTGACTAAATACCTCATATTATAAAGCTGAAGCCGCACAGGAAATTGGACCCAAAAGCACAGCTCAAAAGAGACTTGCAAATGCTCTCTTCATGATTAAATTAGTTCAACCCAAGGAACTATCACCTTATCGTGATGGAGAGGTTTGTGTGCCCGAAGGATCCTGGGAGCTATGTTGTCGGGAGTCTTTACTTCTGGGAGGGTCACCCAAGGCAAACAGGTCTCAGGTGAAGGGGCAGACAAAGAATGGTTTAGCAGACCCCATGAAAAAACGAAAAAGGAAAAATGTGACCCTGCCCGGAGCCCACGTCTGGAGCCAGGCCTGGACGGTGGGCTCGTCAGCGAGTGCCTGGTGGCCGTGTCGGCCACGGGGCCCAGCCGGACTCGGCCCAAAAAGGCAACGTGGATTTTTCCCACCCCTCTGGACCCACCACCCACAGGACAGATCGATGGGGTCGGGTGAGCTGCCATTTGGGTGGCAGTGACGACAAGGGGTCACGACGGACCAGACCCAGGTGGCAGAAGCTGGCTTTGGGGATGTGGAATGTCACCTCACTGGCGGGGAAGGAGCCGGAGCTTGTGTTGGAGGTGGAGCATTACCAGTTGGATCTGGTGGGGCTTACCTCCACGCACAGCCTCGGTTCTGGAACCAAACTCCTGGGCTAGACCCTGTTTTACTATGGAGTTGTGTCAGGCGTGAGGCGCCTGTCTTTCTCTCTCTGTTACACACACACACACACACACACACACACACACACACTCACACCATAGGGGCCAGATTTAATGTCTTTTTCATTTTTAACTGCATGGATTTTGCATTTGTTCATAAATAATCTGGAACATCATGCAAGTCAAAAACTGAACTGAATTGTCCATTCGTTAAAAAAAGAGAAGAAATTAGAGGGTAAAGTAATAAATCCTCATGGACCACAGACTGAACAACTGCTACACTATTTGTGAACACCAACCAAAAATAAAATTGAGGTCACATGGGGTGTAAATAGATAACACCACTCAATGAAAGTATGGTGTGAAGGTTCTCTACTTCCATCATGGCTGCTCAGGAAATATTTTTGCCTGGAAAAAACAAAGTCAGAAACAGAAAACAAAGAAATTGTGAATTTTTGAAATTTCAAAAAATTTGTAGCACGCCTAACAATGCTAGCGAATTTCCCAGTTTGGGATATTTAAAGCCAGCCAGCCAGCCAGCCAGCCAGCCAGCCTAATAATCGTTTTGCTATACAATGAGTTCTTCCTTCATCCTTCTGCAAAATTTCTTGTAAACCAGTGCAGTAGTTTTTGAACAAAACAAACTAGTCATTACACATCAGTAAAGAAGTGACTGAAAACATGTAGAAAACCAGCCTGATGAGATGTAGCATTGCACAAAACTAGACAATCTAGATAGACCGAGTGGTGAGTTTCTTTACCTCCAATCACCTGCCCTCTGATCTCCGGCCTCTGGCAGACTAACCCTAACCCTAACCACACATGTACAGCGGCAGCCAAGCAGTGACCAACTCCATCCTTCAATCCTAACGCTGACAACCACAACACCATGTCATAAACATCAACAGCAATGACCCAAACCAGGCTAAGATTTAAAATGTCCCACATCTATGACTGTCTTCTGTCAGCTCAGTGCATAATGCAATGTCTAAATTGTTTAAACAAGAAAGAGAATCTTTTGAATAATTAACTATAGAGAATTTTATTTTTAACGTTAACATGATATATTTCTGCTTTTTTATATGAAGTATTTAAAATTTTAAAAGTAAGTGTTATGTGGTTTTGTGGCCTTTGTTTTAAATATTCCTCTATATCAGCACATGTTTACAATACATCTCTAAGAATAAATGCATTTTAGTTCTAGTTTTGGTTGAAAAATGTCTTAATGGAATTAAAATGAGCTTTCTTTAGATTTGTTGGAGTTGCCAGACCACTTATTGATCTGAAATTTGAAGCTGAAATAGTCACCACTGTGGAAATTTTGAAACAGTGATCAGGCAGTAGGAAGGCAAAGGAGACCTGTCTCCAAACAGCCTGTTTACACTGAACAAAACATGGCAGCATGTCTGCTTCACTAGAGTGTCTCCTTCAACTTAGCTTCTAGCTGCTAAATAGCTAATTTATGCTCAACTAACTCAACTAACCTCAAACATATACTGTATATGAAGCTTAACATCACCACTTAGAAACACACAGTGATTTAGCTGAGACAAACACCTGCAAAGGTGATTTGAAGTGTTTCGTTTCCTATACCAAAACAAGAGGAAGTCATTTCAAAACTTGGTCAAATGTGATATTTAGTGATTGGGGTTAGTGGAGACTGCCAGCAGTACAGGAGGAATGGCTGATCATTAGTAGGCTTTACCAGTGTCCTTCTATCTGAATCGGAACTCATCCTTCACACACCCACAGAGTTTACTCTTATTCTACACTTACACAAAGGACTGCTCTGCTTTTCGCCTCAATTCATTCCCTTACAGCAGGATTAGCGTCTTGCAGCTGAATTGCTACACAAAGAGACCAAACTTGTATTTAAGAGTAAGATACAGTTTTCCAAACCTGAAATCTGGTAAATATGAAGCTGAGGGTACATGATGATTGTCTAATTATAATAAATATGAGCAACAAGAACAGTTAGCTGGTCAGAAGGTTCTGACTGAACTGAACCCAACCAGTAGCTCTAGGTTTCACCAATAAATCTTTAATTTTTTTTTTTACACTTAAAAAATGAGGAATTATTAATCTCTAATTTTTAGATTACCTCCATTCCATATTTCTGAAATTTATCCTAATTTTAATGTGAGTCACAGTTCAATCCCTGAAGACAATGAATATCCTATAAATTATTAACTTGCTGACTAGCGCAGTATTATTTTGTTGTGCTGTCTTCTTCTACTTGATCCACCTACTCCTCTCACTTCAGCTGCGAGTATTTTGGTTGAGGTTGGAAGACACACACACACTAAAAACCACACTGTCCTTAATCTCTACTTGAGCTGATTCTATCAAAGGCGGTTTTCAGTGAGCTGAGGTGTCAGCTGATGAAGACCAGGTTTTCACAGGGAGAAAGATGGTAGCTCTCGTTGGGCTCACGGAGCTTTCAGATACAGATAACCTGGCCTCAGAGATACTAGGACATCTAAAATTAGTGGAGTAAGAATGCCTGACGATAGGAAAGCCTGAGATTTCACACTGCAAATGCTCGGTGAGTCTCTATGTCTGTATTTGACCAAGATAAAGAGAAAACATAGTAGAACCGTGCACACATAGTAAACTGTGTCATTCAGACTTTTAGGCTCGTGTAAACACACGCATACACACACACACACACACACACACACACACACACACACACACACACACACACACACACACAGGTACTTATACACATTAAGAGCAAATCTATCACACAACAATGGAACTTGGAGTCTTAAGTCATCCGTCCACCCACCTATCCATTCATCCATCCATCCATCCATCCATCCATCCATCCATCCATCCATCCATCCATCCATCCATCCATCCATCCATCCATCCATCCATTCACTCATCCATCTATTCACTCATCCATCCATCTACTGTATTGTAAAAGTTGTTATACCTTTTTGGAATATGAATATAAGGAAGCTGTACTGAGAACATGATGTCACAAATTCTAAATGCTGTCACACTACTGTATGACCTTGTGCATTTTTTTTTTCCACAATAAGGACAATCCTTAATCTAGAATTTATATCAAAGGTTCAAATGCTGTTTTTTATCTTCTGCTTTTTGTTTCCTGTCTCCAAAACTGAGATTACCTGCAGCCAAGAGAAAGTGGCTGCAACACCTGGTAATCAGATTGCCATTTTTTTATGTAGACAACCTGTCTTTGTTCCTTATTTGATAATGTTATCTGTATGTGTTTGCCTGCACATGTACATGCATGCACGGGTGTGTCTTGTGTTGTCCAGATGTGCGTCATTTATGTTTGGCGCAACAAAGTCAAATTTTATCCTTTTTTTTTTTTTTTTGATGTGACCACTTTAAATCCAACACCATTAGATCCTGTGTCCACAAATCAAATCTTAATCAAATACCATGTTATGACCTCAATAACTTCCACATTGTTTGAATTTATAATCCTATCAAGTGAGACTATGATTTGATAACAGATAAACCAACACATATATGAACATGAAACTTGTACAAACGTGCAAGAGAAAGCTGATGCACAGTTTGTTAATAAAAACCCTTTGAGCATTGTATTGAAAAAACTTTCCAGATTTCAAAAACCTAACTAAAAGCAGATACTGAGGGTTGAACAGTTTAAAATGAAAAAAATTTGTGTTCACAAATTCATCTTTAATATCCAGTGGGACACACTGTCCTGAAGTGTGCGTGAGCTTTGACCTACGGCAGGTTCACAACATCAGACACTCACGAGAAAAGGTTCAGTTCCTGCTTCCCCTGTGCTCTATTCACTCTCCAACCAAAATAACAATAAACTCAGAGGCCTGTTTCAAATCCATAACTGTGTAAATCCTGTGGCATGAATCCATGCAGCGGTCCAGGAGAGAAGGATTGTGTTTTGGGGATTAGCCCCAGTCCAGGTGGTCTTCGTTTAGTCCCTCAGCTCCATCAGGGGGATGGGTGCTGCAATCAGTGCTTAGCATGTGGTCTTCACAGCTTCTGCACAGCTCTGATGTCTCATCCATGCACTTCAACTTTGCTTTTTCAATACACGTCACTGTAACCTCTTTAGTGCCGCAGTACAACAAATTTGAATCTCTATGAAGCACTAGAGTCTTCTTGCTGCACTACATAACTCATCATGTTGCCTCTGTTTTGCAGCTGTGGTGCTAAATTGTTGTTACAATTAAAATGATTGATGCAGAAATGTATGATAGTACCGTTGTTTGGCATGTAAACAAACATGTGGTACCAGAATAGGTTCCCATAGAAGAGAGAACTGTCAAACATGGCAATCAACATGCTTCCAGCAGTTTTAAGGATTAATTACAAACCAAACGTGAAAAGCTCATATCACAGTTATCCAAATGTGTCTCCAACTGCACATCTTTCTAAGTTCCTTAAAAGGGTGTTGCGGGTATTGTCCCTTTGCTAGTTAGAGTCTGAAGTTGTGTAAACACGTCTAAATGGCAGGGAAGCTGAAGATCTGAGAGCAACTTTGATCAAAGGCATGTCTACATGCTTCCAGTGTCAGCGCTCTGCATTTGTGTGTCCCACTATGAGATGACAGACACAGATCTGTCTGGTGTGGTTCCTTCAGAGGCCTTGTTGCATTTTGACAGCCTCTGTTTGCACAACACAAGCTTTGGAAAAGGAGGTCACCTGAACTAAAGCTCGCGCAACACCTCGTATAGACTCCACTGTTGGACTGAGGCCACAACATGTGCTCCAGTAAGAAACACTGGAAGCAAGACAATAAGAATGGTGAATGGACAAATTAGTCTTCTTCATCTAAATGAACAATGGCCTGTGAGTGATGGACAAATACTCAGGTAAATGCTTTGTTGGTTCAAGACACCTTTATCCTTGACACCTCTTAATCAAACAAAGACAAGGAGAGAAAATAAAGGGGAAGGGTGAAAGAGTGAAAAACAGAGGGGGGTTGAGTTCATGTTGGCTTCCCTGCTCAGCAAGATCTGCCTTTGAAAATCCCTTTATCAAAAAGAAACGGAGCAAAGCAAATGTCTTTCCAGGAAGTCCGAACTCTTGGGAGTGTTTTTACCAACGATTGTTCGAGGTGACATTGCATGAGAGCTCTTTTGGCTGGGTTGCCTCCATGCAGTTCAATTCCAAGTTAAAGGGACCACCCATTAGCCTTGCCTAAAGAAATGTCCATTCAGTCTCAGAGCCTATTCACAAACCTGCCTGTCTCCTTGGCCTTGCTCTTGGAAAAGGACTGTGGCTTGGGAGTGGGGGGAGTGGCAGGGTTCCTAAAAGTAGAGATCTGGGGAATGAAGTGCAGTTGCCGAAGGGTGGTTGAACAGGCCGAAGTCAAGGGGGTCTCCTGCTGCGGGAGAGCAAGGATTTTATTCACCACTCAGCTCCACAGCCATGTCCCAGAACAATCATCAGCTAAAACCCTAGGGGCCTCGCTTGGTGAGAGGAAAGGTTAGCAGTAGGGTGGGCGCTTGTCGTGCATGGTGGTGACAGTGACATTGACAATGATGGGGGGACAATGTGGCACCGCAAGCAGCTGTGTGGGAGGTGACAGTGAGGTGAGGAGAGAGGTTGGTTATTGAGGGGCTCTGCTAACAGACTTCTGGAATTAGACTGCTGGAGTGACAGGGGCAGACTTTATTCGTGGCCAGTCTTCAATCGAGCATTTAAGAAACCAGAACCATAAACAGGGAGTGTCCGGAAGCATTGTCAGGATTTAAAGTTATCTTTTTGTCCAGATGAACTTTGTCAGTGTAAATGGATTGTTTGGATATTGGTGAATTAGAAGAAAACAATTAAGGGGACGGTAGTAGCTCAGTCCACTAAGTCTTAGACTGGGGACGGAGGTTATTGGTTTGAGACCCAGGTCAGCCAAAACACTTGGAGTGTGAGCTGGCAGTGGGAGGTGTCAGCACCCCTCCTGAGCACTGCCTTGGTACCCTTGAGCAAGGCACCGTCCCCTTTATAAGCTGCTCATTTGGGGCACATCACAAAGGAGCTGCCCGTTGCTCAAGCCTCCCACTGTATAAATTGCATGCTTACAGATGTGTGTGTGCGTGCGTGCGTGCGTTCGTGCGTGTGTGTGTTTATTCCAGGGGCCTGTACACACATATATGCATTTTCAAAATATAGTAAGAGTGACAAAGATCATCTTTCAAAAGAGATTCTTAAAGTGCATTTCTTCTTCTTCAATGGCTTTTGTCTGTCAGTGGCTTCCTTTCAGTCCCAAGCCATGCCAGACCCCTCATAGCTCCAGCAGGTCTCAGGACCCACCTGAGTTCAGATCCATGCGTCTGTTTCAGATTATTTTTCTCAGCAACTGACAATGTGGCTCACATTATGGAACAGCACTGCGGTGAGATCGGAAATTGATTCAGATAGTGTGCATTAACAGGAACGACTTAATTACTTGCCAGTTCATTCGTCTCAGAAACCTTCTAAAGACTCTCAAATAGACCTTTGACTGTTTTCATACATTTTATTGGGTGCTCTTAGAAATTAAATTTCCTTTTAGAGATTAGAGAGATTTGTGAGGTTTCCTTCCCTTGAATATTTGGCATGATGCCAAATTACACTGCAGGTTTGTGTTACAGCCCATGCAGTTGGTCAAATGGTTTTACCATCTGAATTCACTTTTGTTATCAGTATGCTGCCTGGATTAGGTCCCAAGATAGGAAAGTAGATTTCCTCATAAATAGCATGTAGGTATTTGGATTTCTAGTGATTTTTTTCAAGTTCTTTATGACGTGTTTTAATTAAAGATTGCACTTATACTTCCTCGTACCATAGCATTGTATAATCTCTATACAAGATTTTGTCATTAATCAGTAAGGAGGAGCAACCCTCTGCTGACAGAATTAATTTTTGCCATGAAACAAGCAGTACCCACACACATGTGCATCAACGTTCTTGTATAGAGAGAAGATCCTGCACAGCAACTTTGGGATTTGAGCATGACTTAGGTAAACTGAAGTGTCAGCAAATGTGTTCTGTGTCATGTCTTCTGTTCTACATGCCAACGCAGCAGAAATCTGATATTTTAAAATAGTGACTCATCTCTGGAGACACCTCCAACACAGATCGCCTCCCCTCTTCTTAAGCTTGAACGAGGCCAGAGAAGGAGTCCCAAGAATAGTGATAACTCCCCCCACCATTCAACAGCACTCTGTTTCATATTTTGTGGAGGTCCATTGACTTTCTCCTTTTCAGGATCCCTTTAATCCCTGGGTCTGTGTCCTCAGTGGCTCTCCACAGAGGGACTATTATTCAGAGCCTTATTACTGCGCCCCTCACGGCTTATCTCCTTCCTGGTGACAGTCTTTTCAAGCCTCTCCCTAATGACCTGGGGAAGCTCACATGCTCAACTTCCCAGGGCTGCGAGGCCCCGCTGATGTCAGAGGGGGTGGCCCCCACGCAGGGGCTCCTGGTCCTACGGAAGGGAAAGACAGAGGCACGAAAAAGTCCTGTTGCAGCAAGCAATTCATCATATGATCGTAATACATCCGCAACTTTCTTTTTGTCCTGGTACAGATGACGCTGATTCATGAGTGCAGGAGGACTCAACCAAGGAAGTGTGCTTTGGTAGAGCTTCTGTAATGTTCTTCTTCATAAGGATATACAGTAATCTCTCGTTTGTTCATGATTCAAGATGCCCAGTTTCGCTACATCGCAAAATTTTAGCAGGCAGTCACGTGATACTGAACGCGCATGCTATTCACTGATAGCATCTGGAAGTGGGCTGCGTTCTGAGACTCAAAGGACACAATTCACTTCCGTGAAACACAAAAGTGCTTTAAACAATCTATAAGAGTGTGGGGAAAGGTAATACAGATATAAGGTGGTTTAATATTAGCATGGGGAGGCCTCATAAATGTTTAAATTACCATAAATAATGACATAAATAGTTTGTCACTATATCTCAAAATTTTGTTTTTCATGGGTGCTCCTGGAATGCCTTAACCGCGAGTAACGAGGGACTACTGCAAAGAAATCAGAATTTCTCGTGCTGCACTAGCTATATAAGATTCTGAAGGCAAGACTGCAAATTTGATGAGAAGAGGATAAAAAATGATGTAATTTAATTGGTCAAAGCATCCAAATCTCAACTTTATATTCAGAAGTGGATTGCTGGCATATGCAGTGACAAATTCTTTTTCCTTATGCCTTGATTAAAGGTCTGTTATACCTAGTTGTTCATCATTTATGAGTCAATTTAAGGCATTAAATAGCAGTTATGTGATTTCTTTTCTCAATAAATCAAACAAATGGATCACCAGATGGGATCTTTATCTCAATTTAGTCATGCTAGATTGCCTCTGACTTTTTGCAACATATCATTGCATTACAATGTACAGTAAATAACATGCAGCGAGGTGCTGATTGCAGCCCAGCTTGGTCACTCACGTACATTTTCAAATCACTTGCATGTAAAAGGCATCAGTGAGCAGAAATGAACTGTTTTTATAGAGGCTTGTTGGAGTCTGTGTAGCCTCTAATTATCATCCCCATTTCCCTCAAAACCCCTTGGTGTCTTTGGAGAGGTTTGAAAAGGATATAGATGTCCATTTTACTTTCATTGTATTAGATCCTCAGGACACAATAAACTGACTACAATTCACTCAGAGCAGGTGCTGTTGTCTGCTGTACTCAGAGATCCTGTGAATTGTGACACAGATGTCTTCCTGCTACCCGTTTCCCCAAGGCCAGGAGGAAACAACACTTCTTAGCAGTTGTGTCTTCAAATCATAAACTACTTAAGATGTTGAGAGAACAGGCTGAACTGGTCCAATTAAGAATGTAATGACTTTAGTGAGACAATTTATGGCACAAAAATCTGGAGACAGGCTGGGTAAACCCTTGGGGAGGTAATGGAGTCTTTTGCTTGGTTTTGTCTGAGCCTGCTTCCATTTTCTGTTCTTTGTAACATCCCCAAAAAGTCAAACTTTAGAGTTGTGTGTGTGTGTGTGTGTGTGTGTGTGTGTGTGTGTGTGTGTGTGTGTGTGTGTGTGTGTGTGTGTGTGTGTGAGTGTGTGTGTTTGCGTTACAGGATAACTACCAATATTTTAGTGTTTCCAGCGTTACCCACCAACAATAGATTTAGAATCAACAGGCCAGCAATGCTTTGTGCAGAGGCCGGGCACGTCCTTGCCTTCAACTGCAGCCAATCTTTACTTGCCACGGCTCATTGACTGAGGTCACTTTTGCTGATGGTTGCTGGCTATAACCTTTATCGTGTCAGAACAAGAAAGCTGCAACCAGTCATACCACAGGCAGGATAAACACTCGTACTGAATTGTTCATGCTATGATAATCAGCTGAAGTTGCTAGCGCATCAGGGGATTTGACCGGCCACAAAAAGATTGGGGTGGCACAGTGGGCAGCGCTGTTGCCTCACAGTAACAAGGTTCCAGGTTTGATTCCTTTCTTTATGGCGTTTGAGTGTTCTCCCCGTGCCTGCGTGAGTTCTCTACAGGATCTCTGGCTTCCTCTCACTTCCAAAAGCATGCAGCCTAGGTGAAATGGTCCCAACAATTTCTCCAAGAAGTAAGTGGTTGGTTGACTTTCATGTGGCTCCACGACGACCTGGCGTCTGATTCAGGGTGAACCCCACCTTTCGTAGCTGGATGGAATAGGCTCCAGCAGACATGTGGCCTGCAAGTTGGATAAGTGGCTGTTGACAAGATTACGATCATCTCATCTACACGAAAATGGATGGATGGATGGATGGATGGACGGACGGATGGATGGATGGACCAACTATGGTTATGGTCGCTTAAACTAAATTACGAATCCAGCGATGGTCACATCATGACCTACTCTAGATGACCTCCGATGTACTTGTTGTCTTGGCCGGTTATAATGGTTAGGTTTAGCCATTTTATATCATACCTGCATGAATTCCAGACATTTAAAATATTTATAGACCTTGAATATCAAACATTTACTTAACTTTTAAAAGGACCCATGGTTACTCAGGTTTATCACAACCAACCACATAAAAGACCCAAATAATCACTAAGCTGTTAAATCAATACATCCAAAATGACCACCTTCCTCTAACAGGAACTGCAAACACCATTTCTGTCTTTTGACCCGCTAAAAGGTTCCTGTTGGCAGAACTTGTGGAATCTTTAATGCCCTATGGAGCAGAGCTATTAATGGCCTTTAACCCATTACTTTGTGTGTTGTTGATGCTTTTAACTATGCCTAAACCCACTTTCAATTAACTCTCAGCACACGTCCCCCTGCCTCCACGAACTAATCTAAATCTGGAAGAGCTATTGGAGCCTTGGGCAAACAGTGCCATCCCTTTAGAGCATGTAAGTGCTCCATTTGTAAATGATACTAGTTCAACCCTGTGCAACAGACTGCATTAATGAGACATGAAAGTATATACCAAGATAGTGACTTATTTTTCAGTCACGCTGCCTTCAATACCTTAGGTTAAAGTCAATAAAGTAATAACAGCCGATAATATCATAAATTTATAAAATAAAGGTAATAGGCCAATAACGTAGTAAGTCCTGAACCAATAATGTAACTTTTGGCCAGTAACGTAATAATTTATTACTAAGCCTAACCTTAACCCCAACCCTAATTATAATAGTAACCAAAAGTTATTAAGTTATCGGGTCATTACTTTTATTACATTAATGGCCTATTGTGTTTTTAAAATGGGCAAATTTATTACATTATCAGTTGTTATTACATTGACTGTTATTATGTTATTGGCTTCTTCACCTTATAAATCATATTGCTATACAATGAAAATCACAGCAATGTTCAATTTTATTTCAGTACATGTATGTTTAGTGGCTTTTTCTATATGATTCTTCAACTTCATAAGATTTTTCTGTATGCATATGCAAATGAGACCGTAAGTAAGTATGTAGTATATATATAGCTCATACTATAACAGACAAACGATTTTTCTGCTCCTTGGGATTGAGGACTTAAAAGCCCTTAACTCCTGGGGTTGTGGATCTTGACATCTTAGTTGAGCTGAAAAAGACCTGAGGACTGGTTTCCTGCACGGTAACAGCTGGCATCAGGAAAAAGGGCTGTGATAATAATGGAAAACTGTTTTGACATCCAGGTTTAAGTAATTATTGGATTTAGATAAGAGGGGAATTCCATCTGATGAGAGGTAAAACAAACAAAGCAGGAGATGGCAAATTATTCCACCAACAGCAGAAGTCCCACTCCTAGCCTCAGGGTAGGTATAGCACACTCACATTACATCATGGATGCAATGGAAAAAAACATGTTGGTACATTGCTGCAGAGTCTTGTTGCCTCCTTGTAGGGTCAGCATCAGGACAGAAGGGTTTCTCTTTGTAAGAGCAATGTATACATGGACTGTTTATCAGATTGGTGAAGCTAAATTGGTAAGTTTAATTCTAAAAACAAAAAAATGTTAAAAAATAAGCAGACGCATTGTAATCAAATGACTGCAACTCTGAAATAATGTGTTCCTTAAACCAACCAACTGTGACTCAACTTGTTCCACATCCTGAGCCTGAGTGTTCTCTAATTAGAAATGTTAGAACAGAATGCAACATGTAATCATGGCCTGTGAGGAACTGGTCTTTTTTCCCCAGATGCAGGTAGAGGCAAATACAAATTCTATGAAAGTAACGTCTGAGCATGCAGATGCACACAAATAACTAAGCAAAAACAAATTATACACTCCACTGGGTGACTTACTGTCCTGTCTGTTGATATAAACCTGTCTGTATTGTTTGGGGTTTGGATTTTTTATTTTTAACATAATTTTTGTTCTTTTCCGAGGTGACTGTATCTCTTTCTTCTTATTCGGTAATAAATCAGAATGTATTTTTTGTCTGAAGTAGAGAGAGACAAAGCCCACACCCTGCCCTTTGACCTGGTGCTTACCACCTGAAAGGACATTAGAGGTAATGACGTCTCCTTGGACCTCACCAGGAATAACTGCTCTGTTACCTACGGACACTATTTCCTGCATACCATGCAGCTCTCAAAACTCATCTCCCCCCATCCAAGCCACAGAAAGACAAGCAAGCAAACATGTTAACGCCCTCTTTCCATTACACTTAAAATATATGACCCATAAAAGCCCTGGTGAGTATTCCTCTCTTTTGGCATCTGTCTGAAACACCTCAATTTGTCTTCGTTAACCCCGAGGACCTGTGCTGTGGTTATGTGTTTATGGAGAGAATATAGCTTTACAGCTGCCTGTATACATTCCTGAGTTTGTGACGCACATCAATCACTTCACGAAACCTGCTGTATGAGAAGTCCCTTGGAATTATAATGATACTCCCCACAAGAGAATTATTTAATTCTCCTTTATTCATCCTTTTCCAAGCCCCTCCCTGAATAGCAACTGTCCAATCATGACTCAGCAAACCTTACAAGTTAACAGGTGGTTTGTTTACGTGTTTGTTCCTATATGTTCTTCAATGAGTTCCACAGGACTGTTGGAAGACTCTGCATCCAAAAACTCAAGGGGTACTTTCTTTATCAATGTGCCTCTAAAAAGATTGTTATTTATAACTGTAAATAATGTAAGGAATGCTTTGAACAGTGGGTAAGTCTCTGTTGGTGTTGTTGGTACTCGAACTTCTAACTGCCATCCTTGAGAAATTTTAACTAGAACTATCTGAAGACGAAACTCCCCTAACATCCCTCGAAACAATGTACAACAAATGATTTTGATTACTGATCCTAATGTGCTGTCATGTTTTGGACATACTGAAGACATCAATAAAAAGCAGCTTTCCTTGGAAAACTAAAAATAAGACTTGCAGAAAAAAATTGACATCAATAGCTATAATTATGGTTAATAGCTACAGCTATAGTTTGCAAGATAAATGACAATCTTTCAGACTCGCGTTAAAGTATTAGCGTTACCCCTTTAGCTAGATTTTATGTACACAAGTGGCCTTACAATGGCGACACATCCAGGGCTTACCCCGCCTCTTACCAGTAGCCAGCTGGGGTAGGATCCAACAACACCCATGACCAGAAAGGTGGCTGTAGATGAGACGATTACAATTTTCTTGTATGGATGGATGGATGGATGGATGGATGGATGGATGGATGGATGGAAAGTTGGATTGATGGATACAAAAAAAAATAAGAAAAAGGGGCGGCTGTGGCTCAGTGGTAGAGCAGGCGGTAGAGCGGGTCTTCCGATGCTCCAAGATCGGCAGATCGATTCCCGCTCCTGCCCAAAAAAGCACCCAGAGACACTGGGAGTTGTCAGCTCACCTCTGAGCACTGCCAAGGCGCCATTTAGCAAGGTGCCGTCCCCCTTAAAAACTGCTCATTTGGGTGCTCCACAAAGGGGAGCCACTGTACCTCCCCCTGCATGCGCACAGGCCCCTTGTTTGTGTTTGTGTGTTCAGGGCCAGTACACACTAATATACTGTATATATGCATGTGTACTAACTAGACTGCCACAAATTTCCCTGCAGGGATTATATCAGTAAATAAAATTTAACAAAAACAATACAGACTTGAAGAGCTGGTTTAACATTTATTCTCTGCTGTTGTTTTAAATGTGTCAGCCAGACACAACTGGTTTTCTGCTAGCATTATTTAGCTAGTTCACTGCAGCTGATAAAATCGGCTACAGCTGTTATCTCAGCTGTAACTTGCAACAACAAAATTATTTCAAGCAATAAATAACCAAAGAAATGGTTAGCTGTCCTGGTCGACTTGAAAAAGAGTTATCTGGAACCCAATCTGACCCTTACTCCTTTTCTTGCTGTTCTCCTAGCAGCAATAGATGGAGAGAAAGGTGGTCAATTAGCTCCTGACAGAGAGCAAACAGTGTTATCCAACCTCCTCCAGACCTGGCGGCAAGCGTCCCTGATAGCATCTGTACTCAATCAATGACAGACAGGGTGTGGCATGGCAGATTCAAGGATTTTGTACTGTGTGTATATGGATACTGTGTGTATGATGGATGTGTGGGTGTAGATGGAGATGTAGGGGGGTCTGCTGGTCAAATATTTCAAGTTATCTGTCAGGAATGCTGCAGGAGTGAGGCAATAACCTTAGTTCGCCTACAGCAGTGTTTTTGTGAATGGGACAATACCGCAATGCTTCCACTGGAAACCATAACACTGTTACACAATGCTCATTGGATGACTTCAGCATTTGAGGATGCATTTGTAGGCCTACTGTTTCAGTCAAATTCCACTACATAGTACTGTCTCTCCTCAACTACTTATCGGGTACTTATCTGCCGGTAGTTTTCCAATACAGGGTATATCTTCTTCAGAGTAGATACGTGGACCCCTCATCACATGTTTAAAACAGGAACGTGGTTAATATAGGGGCCACAATAATTAGAAAAAAGATAATGAACTGAAGGAGCAGCTGTTGGTTTGTGCTGTGCAGGATGTTCCTTTTGGACACTGGTGGTCTGTAAAGTTTCAGGTAACTTTTCAGTGAAATTGGGACTGCAACAAAGGTAATAGCAAAACAGTAGATCAAAACCAGGGATCAAGTATTTTTTCCCTGATGGAAAACCAGGAAACGTGAGTTGAGTGGAGCAGAGTTGGTACCACGAAGTCAGGCCTAACTGGCTACCAAGCTACACTCAGCAGCAGGTGGCAGTTACCATGGTAACGGCACATAGTAACAGGCCATATGTCCATGAAGAAATCTCTTAAATCATCTGGAATTGATGCAGCAGAAGGGCATCAGGGAAAAATAACAGAATGTTCTAGTATTGTCTAGATATGGATTTGCTCACCTCCATATGGCAAAGATATTGAGTTGGAAGTGTGACAAGACAGAAAACAAACAAAAACAACAAGAATAGAAACCCTTACGGTGAAAAGTCATTCTGAAACGACAAGAAACAACTGGAGGACTTTGCAGTATAATTGCCATGTAAGTGTAATTACTGTAGTTTTACCAAGACACTTTACAAAAACCAATCATGTAATGCAATCAGGGTATTAACACCATTTGTTAAACTCAGGCTGTTCATGGGAGGCCTGGTCTCACACCCAATGACTGTTGCAATTATAATCCCAGGCCTGTAATCTGGTGGACTCCGTTTCCCAGCAGTCTTGCAGTCTGTACTTGCATTTGGCATTATGAACTTGGCCTGACACTTGTCTTCAGTGAGGGCTTCTGTATTGGGTTTTGATCTACTCTTCAATTACACCATGTAGTAATCATCTCCACATCCCAAAAATGGTGAATGAATTTAAAACGGATAATTAACAACATGCTTGGCTATGTTTCACAGGCTCATTTCAAGAAGGCGGCATTTTTAGGAGAGTCTCCATTACTGTTATTTTTAATCCTGCAGTCTACAACTATCGATAATTATTCTTTTGGGTAATATCCGCACCTCTTCATAGTCTCTGTACTAGCTTCTCTCTTACAACACGCAGGGAGATGACACTGTTTGTTACAGTTTATGATCACACCCTTGGCTTTACATGACAGCTAAGTACTTGGAAATGGGGCCCCCTTTATGAAAACCCACAAACCATCCCATCTGTGACAGGTTTTTCCAAAGGTGCAGAGATGAGGCATGAGTGACTTGAAGGCTATCAAAATACCTCTTCTTGAGGGAAGTACAAGAGGGTTTAACGTGTACATGCACAGCACATGACAGGATTAGCACCTTAAGGGATATTAGATGTACGATCCTGTTAGTGTTCTTGATGGTCATGTTTTTCTTATTATGTTTTGGGGATCCAGAGGGTCATTTCAAACATTTTCACAATTTTAGAATTGCTATATTTTTTATTTAGCATCCTCATTGAGGATTCAAAGTCCACAATTAAAGACCACATCCATCACTATGTCAGAGTCAGCTCCCAAGTCCCATATCTCTGATTAATCTAGCTTCCTTTGGGGACAAAAGGTGAGTTATTTGCATCCCTCAGTACCACATAATTCACTGAGGAGTATTTGGATATTGAATGCATTCATACCCATACAGTAGGTATCAATGAATCCAATTAATTTCACTGGTACTTGCTGCAAGTGGCTAACATCCAAAACATACACTCCCATCCATTCATTATGCTGAGCCAATACCATTTGTCTAACTGGACTCTCACTACGGGAAGGGCCCAGATAACACTCGATGTCTCTGCTCCACAATGGTGAAATGACGTTCTCTCAAACCAGACTGCAAGTGCACGTTTTCATTTCCTTGCCCCATAACAAGGATGTAGATAGATATTAAACAAAGATGGGATGTATGTAAATGTGTGTGATTAGCCGGGTAAATGCCTTTCCATGTCTTTCTGAAGATCCACACATGTCACACTAAAGTACTTCCTGGATCAACTTTGAACCATCATGTATAACTTCTTTGTCTACCCCTCAAATATAAATATTTCTAACACAGCGTTATCTAACATTTCAACAGCTGCTGCAGTTTGGATGCAAAAATTAGAAAATGTAAAGTCATACGCTTGCCATGTATTCCTTAAGAAGTGAAGTATTAACAAAAGAGGCATTTGTCACCATACTTTTCACACACATAATAATCCTGTCCACCATTGTTGTCCTCTTTAATACATAAGAGAGTGTGTAGTGGATGTACTGATTCCACCATACCATCTACTCTCTCCGATTCTGAACTGTCCTTATTTATCGTTCACTAAATAATGACACAACAGTTTTCCCACAATGGATAAAAGATAAATCCAAGGGATTAGGATGACTCTGCATTTTAACAGTGCTTTAAAAAGGTTTACCTGCTGTTAACCCCAGGCATAATCAATGCCAGAGTGGTTTTGCGTCAGCAGATCTAGAGGGATGAATCACGTAAATAGGCACCATCACCTTGATAATTAATGGAAACACACTGTGTGTACCTCTGAAGGCTGATTATGAGATTTATTAATCACAAAGTGAACACTATCCAGGCTGCAGAGCTGCAAGTTGGCTACAACTACTTTCCTTTGTATACCTTTAATTTATTAGAGCGGATTAAACAAGTTATAACAGAGAAGGTAACTGAGAGGGAGGATATGGGGAAGAACTCCACATTAAACTGGGAGTTCTGGATCTTTTCCATGGGAATCATTGAAGTATTCCACACTATTTGTGTTATTTTAGCCATCAAAGAGCCAAAGGGAAAATATCAGCAAAAGAAGTTACAGTGCATGTCAGTGTATCAAGCCCTTTGTTTATCTTCTTTACTCTTTCCGTGGTTTAGCCCTTAACCTCATCCACTGACGTGTCCTAACAGGACAAGAAAAACGTTAGGAGCAAATAAGGTGGAGTATTGTTTTATATTTTGGATAATAAACCACCTGTGGCGGTCTTTTCTAATTGTGAGCAGAGAACATTCTCAAAGCTGACATCTAAACCTGCTTTGAACTTTCAGAGGAGCTCATGGTGAGAGAGAGTGGAACAACCGCTGCAAACCACCTTAGGTTATTTATCCAACGAAAGACCGGTATTTTCAGAAGTATGTCAGTATGACAATACAGAGGAAAAACTGAGAAAAGAGAGATGACAAAAAAACTTAAAGAAACAAGGAAATTGTAAACTACCCCCCCCCCTCCAAAAAAAAAATCTTTTGTATGTGAAATCTCCAGCAGATTAGTTTCCATGCCCACCTGGGGTCAAAACCTTCTTCTCATCATTAAACGTCTCAAAGAAAGTTTTGGCATTTGTCTTGTAAACTTGCTTGATCCGAGTAGGAATGAAAAGAGGCGAGTCCAACACAGATGTCAGATACTTGACTCTTTGCCAGTCCTGTGTAGCCAATCACAGTGTCCTGGCGTGAAAGCGGAAATTAGAATCAAATGATAACTTAGCTGAGTAGACTATTTCTTCCACTCATCTGCTTTGCAGTTCCCACTTTGCTAGTAATTTCAAGGGAATGTTAACACTTGAAACACACGTGTTGATGGTCTCTTTGTGGCTGTGAAGCCATGGATTAGCACTGACAAGCGTTGGATTACAGGGTCCCTGCTGGGATGTCAAAGGGCCACTCTGGCTCCATTCACCTTCCGCCTTCATTCAAGCAAAGCATCAGTGGCAGGGGTTACCTACTGTCAATGATTTGCTTTAGGGAGATCAGAAGGCCTTTTCAGCATTCAGGGTCCCTGTTGACCCCTTCCCATGAATTACGCCCTGCAGTTATATCTCGACGAGTCCAAACAAAAGTATTCCCCATAGAAATCTGAATCCAAACGATGGAGGTTACAGGCTCAACGACAATCACCATGAAGTTTAGACCTGTGACAAAAGCAAAGTGAGGTATTGTGCACATGCAATTCAAAATTGTAGCTCTTATTCTGAAATACATATAAGCTTGAGACAGAAAGACTAAATATGAAGCATAGAAAAATAATTTCGAAATAGTCTGGGTTCAAGCAAATGAGAATGTTGAAATTGCATTTATTGATTATAATATACGGTATAAATTGGCTGAAAGAAACCCTTGCACATTTATCATTCATTACAACCTCCAATTTAGTTCATGTAAATGGGAATGCCGTTGAAAATCAGACAAAACCCAGGTGAAAAACAACACAAACAAATTCTGGCCAAATGTGTAAAAAAGACAAATTAAGGTAATACACTACTTCAAAATAACAAAGCACTTAAACTCGAGGTAGACACGCTGGAAAACTTGTCAAAATAATCGTTCTGGTAAATTAAACACTCTTACTCGGGGTCTGCTACTCTGATCTGTAGAGAAAGCAACAGGATAAAATCAAGAAGATCAGAATTTGGCTACCATTCAGGAATGCAGATTTGAACTTTTCCAACACCCAGACTGTTTACCTAATTTGGCACCCTTAGACTTCCACCTCTTACCCATCATGAAGGAGCTCAAATGCTGCCATCTTTGCAGCGTTTTCTTGCTGAACTATTGACTGCTGAAAAATAGGATATCCTATGATGAACTCCTTCCTCCGTCTCCCACAAATATAACAATCAACCTTTTTAACTGGGTCTGGTTCCATCACCAACCAGCAGCATGGTCCTGACAAACATGCAGTCAACTAAATCACCAGCGGATGGAAGAGACTTCCAAGAGGCTTGATCTGTAGCTTTTGATCTACTCTCTTTGAAAAATTGATTGAATACAAACTAATATTAAAATGTAATAAACATAGGCTATCTATATTTGAATTCCATGGATCTTTTTCTTTTGGCTTGGCATTGCGCGAATCAAAGTGTTCTAGACAACACCCAGCTAACAAGTAATCGTCGAGCAGTGGGAACGCCAGGATGGGCGTTTCTTTTTTTGTCGTGATGGTACACTCAGCTGGATACATTTGGATAATGGCCATAAACTTTTTTTTAGGCAGTACGAGAGAACAGCCTCCTGTAATCAGGCAGCATCATATACCTCTAGAGTGCAACACTGCGGCCAGCTGCTGCTCAAAATACTGCCAGAAGTCGAAGCCTGATGAGTTGTGGATGTGTCTTTATTGTGTGTGTGTGTGTGTGTGTGTGTGTGTGTGTGTGTGTGTGTGTGCGTGTGCGTGCGAGTGTGTGTGTGTCTTTTGTGCCCAAGAGAAAACCCGGACAAGAAACAGCTGCTACAATATTTTCCACAGAGACGAAATGAGGTGTACTTAAGTAAGCAGATATAAATACCCCAGTGACTTCTGGTTGACTGCAGTCTTATTGGCTCACATCAGGTCCACACAAGATTTTGTTTGTTTTCTAGGAATTTTGTGTGATTTTATGTTTGATCCATATCCAGTTGTGTGCGTGTCTAATTGTGTGTTCTTGTTGACCACATCGGATGTTCCTACATGGGTGCATGCCACTACTGCCCTCTATATGTTATATGGATAAATAGTCTCCACATGCACTCTCTTGTTGAATGTTAACATCCCAGATCATGTGACTGAGAGGCAGGGGTCTTATTGTAAATGCATCCAAAAACATTGTGATGTCATAACAATAAAATACACGCCAAAATAAAAAGCAGTTTGCTTCTAGGGGTTTTATTCTATAAGGAAATATATACACAAACACAATGTGCGTTCGTGGACGAACACTTTTCCAGGTTGAGAGGAGCCTCCCTGCAAGTTAATTCTCAATGTCCATCAGTGGAAGTCTACAGAAAAAGCCTTGTATAGACAGGCAGATATACTGAAGTGCCTCTATTGGACCCTGATGCTGTGTTCAAACCCCCCGTTGGTCTTCTCTCGCTCCCCAAGGGGGTCCTCTCATTCATTTAGCTCATTTGAATTCCAGCACTGGAGACCTCTGATGAGCCGGGTGAACTGTTACACGACACGACGAGACTGCTAATTAATCACAGCGACTGTACACATGGCCTCTGCGTTGTTGACTAGCGAAACATAAATCTGTCAGTTTCCACTGAGTGCGTTTGATCTACCTGTCCAAGGCCAGCAATTACTCAGAGCAGCAAATGCAGACATGCTATACATCACAGGATGTTTGGCATTACAGTCTTATTTTGGGTCTACAGATAATCATTCTGGTCTGGAGACACAATAGCAAACCTAAACTCAGTTTATTCGAGGACATCGGCGGTCTCCTCATTGAGTCTCTTTTCTCCTTTTGTATGTGAGTCTAAGATCTTTGGTTCAAAAAAAGGTAACACACAAATTCAAGGTACCTGTAAGTCTTTTTTTTTTTAAATGACTGTCAGAAAATTGACGCAAAAGCAAATTCAGAAAAAATATTTGAAAAATTCTAAAAAAGTCAGTGACTCATAACGAAACTTGAAACATCTTATCCTAGAAAGAACTGAACAAGTTTTTATTTCATAACTTACCCCACTAACTTTGAAATGCCTTAATACTAGGGATATGGTGAATTTATGACAATTTTCCACGCATACTTTCCATTTTTTTGTCTTGTTCTTCATTAGGAAGGTGGAGATTTGTTTAGTCAGAGTACAAAATCAGTTCTGCAGCCAACAGAACATTTGTAAGTAATATCCATGTTCTGGGTTATAAAACCAGATTAATCTCTGTGGCACAGATGTAATACTACATGAGAGGCCCATGCAGCCTCCCTCTGTCTCCCCCATTGTCTCAGTACCAGCTCTCACCTCAGCTGTCCTTGTTTACCGTTGAGGTTTTTTGGACATCATATGACTTCCTCTGATCACTTCCTCCACCTGTGGAGTTTCTCCCTGGTGATTTAAGCCATTCTGGCACTTCTCTCGCCTCTGCCCTGTTCCCAAAACAGCAGGGGACACACCTTTCTGTTCTCCCTTGTACCCCCACCCCCCTTCCCTCATTTACCTCATCCCTCACCCTCTTTCTTTCCCTGATAGTCCTCACGGCACCTTTTGTCCTTCATTTTTCTTTATTTGCTCTCACACCATCCCTCTTTTCCTCACCTATACCTTTTTTGCTCTGTCTCTTTCCTCTCCCTCTCTCTTTTTCTCCCTACATCCCTCCTTCCACATCGCCTCGCTCAAACTCTCGGCTCGCCGCGGGAGAGCCCGTGATTTGGCCTAGCTACCGGTTTCTATGTGTAAACTGTGTGCAGCGCTGGGATCCTGCCACTAAGGTTAGAGGAGGCATGCAGGAGACGATTAGGCACTTCAAAGCCTCTCCTCTGCACAGGTGTGGGGGCTACAACACACTAGCAGATGCAGTGACATACACACACACACACACACACATGCACAGCATTAATCTGAAAGTTTAGAGGCTTGTGCTTGCAGGTCCCCATCAAAAACATGGAGGTCCTTTGAAGGTCCCTCAGGCACCAGGCAATATCTAGCCTTTACAAATATTACACCTACCTGCTCACCCCCCAACCCCCCCCCCCCCCCACACACACACACACACACACAGACTCCCCCATATTCTGAATTGAACACAGACAGATACCGAGAAAAGAAGAGCAGTCGCTTCTCAATGTCACTGCGGTTCAAGTAAATTCACAGCAATCACACAGCTCAAGTTAACAAATGTAAAATATTTCCTGCCAAAGAAACACTTAGGAGCTTCATTTAAGCTCATGAATTTATAATTGTGCATTTGTGGAGGCCTGTATCAGACAACAGGAATGACAAAAGACACACATTCTTGGCCAAAATGATGGTAGGAATGGCTCTTATTATAAATCCCGTACAAAAAAAACCTTAATTGTAGCCTCTTTACACGCGTGCAAGTAATCCTGACCACATGTATGTCATGTCAGAGGATATAAAAAGTCCATTAAAGGGAAAGACGTTTATGACTCAGTGTCATGCTTGCTTAGATCATTATTTGTATATAGTTTGCATGAGGATGAACTGAAATGATGCTCAGCTGAGAAAAATCTCATAAAATCTGCTTGTCATCATCAAAATCAACTGAGGCAGCGAAGGATTGTTTTCACGTGTCGAGAAGATGTCTGCTGCAAACACAGTGATGATGATGATGATGACGATGATGATGAAGCACTGTGGGTCATCATCTCCACAGATGTACTGCATGCAATTAAATACAACCACCACGGATTCCAACTCAGTTTCCTTCTTCATTTTGCTTCACATGGTTTCCGGACGATTTTGGGTCATTGGAGCGGTGTGTGTGTGTGTGTGCGTGTGTGTGTGTGTGATTACCTTAAAAACCCCTGAATGTGGGGAAAAACATATAAAGTAATGTATATTTCACCACCATCCAAACTGACATTGACCTTCCTGACCGAGAGCAGATACCACATCTGAATACTGGGGGTAAAACAACAACAACGACAACAACAACAACAAACACCAGCTGTGAGCGCTCTGGCCCCAGGATTTGGACCGTTATAGTGCATTCAAGGTCAACGAGATACAAACCCTGGTTAGGATTAAAATTCTTGTATTATGTGTCTTGGATCTAACAAACACACACATTATGTAAGAATACAAGGAACAATTAACTCTTAACCCATTTAGCGGCCCGTGGAGCGGCTTGTAGGAACTTTGGAGTTCCTCTGATCATTTCCTTCGGGGTCATCTTCAGGTCGACATTTCATTTTAGTTTATGATCCAATACCTCCAACTAATGAGGCCTCAGCTGGAGTTTATCATTTTCACATGGGCAACATGACGGTACAGTGGTTAGCAGAGTCGTAGCATAGCGATTAGCACCGTTGCCTCACAGCAGGAGGATTCTTGGTTCTGCTTCTTGGCTGGAGATTTTTCTATATGGAGTTAGCATGTTCTCCATGTGTCTGCAAAGGTTCCATCCAGATTCTTCTGCTTCCTTCCACAGTCCAAAAATATGGAATATGGAAATTACACATTCCTGTTTGTCTTAGTGTGTTGTCCAGTGTTTACCCGACCTCTTGCCCAATAACAGCCAGGATAGGCGCCAGCCGAACTAGGGCAGATGGTTATAAAAAATGGATAGATGGATTCTACACAAACAACGCCCACTCCAACAATCCACTAGACAACATGGCCGGTCCACTCATGTCAAAAAAAGAAACACAGAGCAAAAACTAGCAATGAACGCGCCGTAAATTGCCAGAACACATACAACAAAAGGGTCAGCATGCACTTTAGGGCAAATGTTTGTCTTTTTTTCAAATATTTAAATGGTGTTTGATGCAGATGGGTTTAATAAAAATGTTTGTTTCATGCATCTTGAAGCTTTAAAGGAAGAGAATGAGTTTGAATGTAATAAATTTCTCTCGTGTTTGGTGCTACGCCAGCACGGCCAGTGAAGTTATCTGAATCCGCTGATCTGCTCTGTGAACAACACGCAGCGTTGTCCTGCTTCCATTCAACCAGCAATTCTTTTCATTATTCCACCTCCATATGGGTGAAACAAATCAAATACTGCCAGAAAGAAAGAGAGGAGAGGAAGCGAGAGAATGATGATGGAGCAACTTAACTTACTGGCACAAACTACAGAAAAGTCAGAATCGTTTACGGAGACTTTATTGAAGTGCATTGAAGTACTTTTTACTTTGCTTTTAAGTTAGATTAAATAAGTTACCTCTGCCAAAGAGATCATGCTTTCATGTAATTGTCTTCCTTTCCGATCAGGATAAAGGATTAAGTTTTTTCAAAGAACAATAATAATGTTGACTTGCTACAATGTATCCAATTACCATACAATAAATATCCACTTTTTATGTTTGACATGTTTAACAAAAATAAACTAAGGTATGACCAGGTATGTAAAATGTATCTAATACCTATTTGTACGAGACATTTTTATTTATTTATTTATTCAGTTTATTTCACTTTCATCAGTGTTGGAATATCAGCGACAACATCCGAAAAGAAAAAAAAAAGGGTTGACGGATAGAAGCCATTGGCTTGTAAGGTTCCCGTCCCTTAAATCATCAACAACATCTCTCTCATTGCAGCACATTGTCACCCAAATTCACACATTGCACGTCACAGTTCAATACATTAATTTATTCCTCATTATTTTTATTTAAATTACTGTCCTGTAATTTTTTTTAAATATCTCCTTGTGGGGAATAGTTCTAAATAGTGATAATACAGTATTTTCAGCCATTTGGCTGCTAATATATCACTGTAAGTGAATATAAGTGAATTTGGAAACCATAAACTCTTGCAAAAGTGTGTGCGTGTGTGTGTGTGTGTATGTAAAAATAACAGAAAGAAATTCACATGTGCGAGATATAATGTGATGGTCCTCCTATGACATGATTTTGATGTAATATATTGATATTTCCTTGGTAATAAAAAATAACAGGCGCTCCTGTCAATACCCATACATAGTGCGTCTGGCTCTCTATGAATTCTCTTTCATGCCACGAGAGGGCGCTATTATATTACAAGGCAAGTAGGTGGACTAACGAAAGAAGCTTAGTCTCCCTCATGTGTCTCTGTTTGATCCTTCATGTCTTCATTTCACCTACATATTTGCTCTGATCGACATAAGTGATGCTCAGAACACAAGCCGTGACTTTAAAAGAAAGTTTTACCTTTTACCTTTATGTCTGTATTTCCGCATTGAGGGGAGAGTGGGCTCGGCTTCGAGTGTTACGTTTAGGGAAGTTGCTCAATATCGGAGATTCCGTTCACTGCACTGTTAGCAGAGTGTTGTTCTGCTTTTATCTGGGAACACAAGGTAAAGATAATACATACAATAACGTGAATACAATTTGTCATGTTAGTTTGAGTGTCACACAACCGAATTAGGTTGTACCGTAAAATGAATGTTTCGATAACTTCCGATACTTACATTCGTAAACTCAGTTATAGTTTACTTCGAAAGTTGTCCGATTTTTTGGACCCTCACGGGAAGTGGAAAGACGTCATTATTTCGATACGGAAGCCAAACGGGGACTTCAGGTACTCTCAGCATCATGTGAGGTGGGTGACCGTCGGTGATGTTTCAGACAAGCTAAAGAAGCAGCTATTGTTGGTCGAGTATTCTATTGTAATTCTACATAACTTCCTTAGATTGGTTATATATCAAATTAATATTATTTATTCACAAAATTAAAAAAAAAAAATTATTTGACATAGCTTTAGCCAAAACGCTGCCTTCAGGGTGTCGATTTTGGTTCAGGTTCACAACCTGCAGTAGGATGCATCTGATTGGCTTATCCCAGAACCGTGACGTAACCATTCATCAATACTCATGCCTAAAACTTTTTCAAATAAAGTTTGAATTTTTTTTCAGCCAATGTTATTTCCAATGTTATTTATCGTTGATGACTGCAATAGAAAATAAATGCAAAATATTTCAATGATTTCAGTCTGGTTTTGTCATTTTGTACAGATGCAGTGTGTGGTTTTTACACCATATAATATGTTTAGAATGTTAAAACTATGTTTAAATATTTAAAAAGAAAATAATTAAGATAAATGACTGAAGAGTTAGACCTTTACCAGTAGTTGTTTCAGTTACATCAGCACCAGTAATGACGTATGGCAGTGACAGTAATAGTGAACAGGTCATGTAACACATTTCATTTACACAACAGGTATTAAAGAAACAAGAATATTTTAATGGGGGTCTGTGTGCCACTAGGGCTTTGTGACTAGCCTGACCTGGATGTCATTCAACACTATCTTAAAACATTGTTTGTTTCTTTCTCAGGAGGTTTGATGATCTTATTGCACAGGGTAAAAGCCCCACTGTGGAGCTCCTGGCTGACTGGGGCACCACTAACAGTACAGTGGGTGAACTTGTGGACATATTGAAGAGTCACAAGTTATTCGCAGCTGCTAGTCTTCTGCTACCTGGTATGACTTTCTTTGTGTAGAATTAATATATTACTAGAGAGCATATACAAGCCAGTGTCTTATTGTGCCGGTCCCCAGCCCGGATAAATATAGAGGTTTGTGTCAGGAAGGGCATCCGACGTAAAACTTTTACCAAATCAAACATGCGAATCAAATCTATGACTTCCATACCGGATTGGTCGAGGCCCGGGTTAACAACGACCGCCATCGGTGCTGTTCACCTGCAGGGTGTCGGTGGAAAATGGACTATTGTTGGTCGAAGAAGGAGAGGAGGAAAGTGTGTTCGTAGGAAGAGAGAGAAGAGGAACGCCAAGAGTATAGGACTGAGAGTAGGGACGTTGAATGTGGAAGTATGACAGGAAAAGGTAGAAAGTTCGTTGACATGATGCAGAGGAGGAAGGTAGACATACTGTGTGTCCAGGAGACCAGGTGAAAAGGTAGCAAGGCTAGAAGTTTATGAGCAGGGTTCACGTTGTTCTATCATGGTGTAGATAGGAATAGAAATGGAGTAGGAGTTATCTTGAAGGAGGAGTTTGTTAGGAATGTCCTGGAGGTAAAAAGTGTCAGATAGAGTGATGAGTCTGAAGCTAGAAATAGAAGGTGTGATGTTCAATGTTGTTAGCAGGTATGCTCCACAGGTAGGATGTGAGGAAGTGAGAGAGTTATCATTGGTGCAGACTTCAATGGACATGTTGGTGCAGGAAACAGAGGTGATGAGGAGGTGATGGGCAGGTTTGGAGAGGAACGCAGAAGGACAGATGGTGGTTGACTTTGCAAAAAGGATGGAAATGGCTATAGTGAATACTTTCTTCCAAAAGAGGCAGGAACATAAATTGACCTATAAGAGTGGAGCACACAGGTAGACTACATCTTGTGTAGACGGTGTAACCTGGAAGAGATCAGTGACTGCAAAGTCGTGTTAATAACTGCACAACTGTCACTGGTCAGACCCTAAGATGTTATTACATTATTTAAAATACATTTAAACAAATTGTGAATTTCAAAAGACAATCTTTGTCCCGGATCTAACTATGAGCAACTTTCCATCTTTTCGTTCATCAACACAGAGGAGATCTTCCCATCAGAGCCACAGTGGTCCTTTCCAGCAGTGGAAACATACAGCGCAAATCCAACCAGACTACTGGAAGATCCAGAGATAAAGCCACCGCATGGCAGTGATGCTCAGCAGACACAGCTCCTGGTGGAGAACACTCAACCAGACCACACAGGTGTTGGTCCTTTCACTTCAAGTCTGGTTTAACCACATTCTAAGACATTTTATGTCAAGTTAGTGTCATCTGCATAAAAAGAGCTTCACATAAGAGAAGGTTGTGAAGTACTATAACAGTGGTCAGTGGAAAAAACTCAACTTCTGTATTCATAATCCTATGTGCATATTTTATGTGCAATACCACTAAATCATGCAATCAAAATGTAAAACTGGAAGTAGTAAAGAATCATCAGAAATGTACACCGTAGCGTTGGTGCTGTACTGTGCACTGGTGATGGAAGACATTTTTGACGGTCTTTGTGAGACTGGCACCTAACCAATAATACCACCTGTCTGTTTCCACTCAAACCACATAAATTAATCCAGTAACTTTCCGTATGACCCTGGTTAGATGTCTCCAGCTTCTTTTACAATGATCTGCTGAGGATCACAAGCAACTTTGATGACCGTCATGTATCAGACGGCGGATGCCGGCTCGGAGAGGGAGGCTTCGGCACAGTATACAAAGGTCTCCTAAATAACAAACCCGTTGCAGTGAAAAAGCTCAAACCAGTGAGTGAAAGTATTTTCAGCTGGTTTCACACGTATTTTTGTAGATCTTGAAAAATCACAACACAAGCATTTCATTTCATTTAGATGGATGACGTGACACTGGATGAGCTGAAAATTCAGTTCGACCGAGAGATCCAAACTCTGAAAGCGTAGGTTTCATTTTATCCCCTGTTAACTCAGTTTGCATTTGCATTACTTACAGCCTCAGAATATTTTTCAGACTGCCAACAAATTGACAAAATAGATTAAAGGATTAGCTGATTTTGAGAAATGGGCGGATTTTCAGTTCTTGAAGCTGGTCCGATATGACCAGAGGCCTGTGGTGGTTAATGTATTTAGTGCACCCAGCTAGCTTTGGCCAATGTTTATGGTATGTTAAGATAAGCTAATTTAACCATGTTCTGACTGTAACTTCATTAATTCACAGTTATCAGTCATCTCAGGAAGAAAACAAACATATAATGTCAAAGAATTTCTTTAGACCCAAAAAGGCTTAGAATAGTTAATAATTTGTGGTTTGATGAGGTTGTATCTTCCACAGGTTGAAACATGAGAACTTGGTTAACATGGTTGGGTTTTCTTGTGATGGACAGCACCCATGTTTGGTGTACGCCTTGATGTCCAACGGTTCTCTCCTAGATCGTCTAGCTTGTTTGGTGAGCGCCATCTACACGACACGGTCGGTTTACCAGAAGTTGTTTACAGATATAATAAACCTTTTTTTTTTTTTTTTTCTTTTAGGGGGGAAGTCTTCCACTCTCCTGGCCACAGAGATGTTTGATAGCTGAAGGTACAGCAAGAGGCTTGCAGTATTTGCACAGCAACCATCATGTCCACAGAGATGTTAAAAGGTATGTTGTTACTTAAACATTTTAAATGAATAATTCACACGTGAGACATGAATCGTTTATGGTATATCCAAAGAAAATGGTCATTAATGACGCTATAGCCAGCAACCTGTTAGCTTAGCATACAAAAACAAACCATTTTGGAAACATAATATTTGCGTCTGTACAGTACCGATTTTGTGTGGCTTAAAAATAAGTAATATGTTAATGAGTTAATTAAATAATTAATAGTAAGGCTAGGTCTTTTCATTTAATAACTGAAACTGTTCTTCTGATCTTCTCACATAACAATTGCTGAGCTATTCCTAATGGTATAAGTGGATATTTTGGGTGTGTTTTAAAGTTTTGATGTGCAAAAATTAAATGAAATGATTAAAACATGCTGAGTTTTAAAGAAATTTGCAGGTGGATTTTTTTTCCCTTCGGCTTGGCTAGCTGTTTGTGCTGAGCTAAATATATATCATCAATCATCAATCTCAGAATAGAAAATAGAACTACAAGTTTGATACACAGTGGATAAAGAGTGTTTGTTTTCATAATCCATTTTCTCTATTTAGTGCCAATATATTGTTAGACAAGAAGTTTGTGGCAAAGATCTCAGACTTTGGGCTGACGAGAGCATCGGCCACGCGGACATCGACAACCATGAAGACGGAGCGGGTCGTGGGGACCCTTGCCTACATGGCACCGGAAGCGCTAAGAGGAGAGATCACACCTAAATCTGATGTGTTCAGCTTTGGAGTGGTAGGTTTTAACACACGCCAAAATACAAGGAGTAGATTCTACGTCAGAAAAACAGGAAACTGCAACGGCAGGGTAAAATATACTCACAAGTTTACTGGAGCCGAATGCTTTCCCAAACTACTGACATTGACACAAGCGCCAGACATAAACAGTAGAGTATGAGTTTCTTTCCATTTGTGAAAGCAGAGCTCTAATTTATGTATCATCTGTCATTATGTCAGGTTAAAACATCAGATCGATTCCATGACCGTAGCTGTTCTGTATTAGCAGCTACAAATGTCGGACTTGTCAGCAATTGCTTGATGATGATAGAAAGATGTACTTGACATTCCACATGGTGCCGTACATATAGCTAGTATATGTCATTAGGACAGGACTGGAAACACTACAGTTTCTGTTAACTTTCCTGGCATTTACCCAGGAAAGGATTTTGTTCTCGTCCAGAGCCATTATTAACCCCTTCTCTGTTTCATCCACAGGTGTTGTTAGAAATATTGTCTGGATTGCCCCCAGTCGATGAGAACCGTGAGCCACAGCTTTTGGTAAGCAGCACAAAAGAGGCTTTCACCGAAAAATGAGTCAAACCCCAGTTGCTGCTTGCATAAGACTTTGCTTCTAATTAATGTGTTGTCAATCATCATAATCAGTTAGCAACCATTAAATGAATCTTTGAAGCCAGGTTCCCTCCAGGATGAACATGATGCTAATGAGGTGATGTCCTCAACTCACAGCTTCTGAAGCCACATTCAGTCACCTGTGATTTTTTTTTTGGTCTCACTCCAGATGGAAATGATTGATGATCTGAATGATGAAGAGGAGGAGCTGACTCTTGAGGCCTTTCTGGACAAAAAAATGGGAGCTGTGGAGCCAAGTCAAGGGGAGACTGTCTACTCTCTGGCCTGTAACTGCCTCCACGACAGGAAGAACAGACGACCAGTCATCAAACAGGTATACTGTTTAGCATCTGCCAACTTCCTGCCAACTTCCTTCCTCTGTCAGCCTTGGGCCGTAGAACTATACCACAAAATTATTTTTTATTAAAAAATTGCTGAGCGCTGCAGCTTTTGGATAGAATTACTCGGATCGTAGCAGAGTAGTCTTTTAATACTAATGTTAATGCAGACTTTCATCTGTCTCATAATTGAAATTAAAATCTATTTCCACAGGTCCTGTTGGAGCTTGAAGGAGTTGTCAAAAACATTTCACTAGATATGGAGGAACAGCAGTGAAGGGCAGCTTCGCATTGCGCCAGCTCACATTCTGACAAATACGTGAAGTTTTACAAAGATTTTAGCAAAAACAGATTTTTTTTTTTCTTCCTCTACTGTAACTGAATGGGAATTATGTAAGCTTTGTAGTTGTTTAGATGTACAAATGTTCCACGGTGTTAAATGTTAGGCTGAAATAAACTTACCTGTCTTGTTCCAGACGTGTATTTATCAAGAAGTTGTTGAAGGACTTCAATAATTGAAATACTAAAGAAATCATTTAAGAATTTTATTTTTCTTTAAAAGAAATTTGTCAGACAACAAGTAAGACCAAACATGATTTTTTAAAAAATCTATTATGACATTTACGTATATGAAGGGATTTCCCCCTTTAATGTGAGGTGAGCTTTAGTAGCTTGCCTAATATTATTAATCAGTAGATAAGTCGATGTGGCAACATTTTGATCAAGGTATTAATAACATTCCCTTTTCTATTTGGCTATGTGGATTCTGTCAGGTATTGAAACCAGAGAAGTTTTTAGCAGCTTCCTTGTAAGACATATGAGAGGTTCTGACAAATTATTTCTGGAAGCCCAGTCTTTATCTTGCCATCCTCGCTGACGATCACATCAACAGACCAACTGCTTCTTAATCAGTATCACACAGCTACAGTATGTACATTTACAGCACTTGCATAGAAAAATAAGTTTTTCAGCAGATGATTTTTTTTTTTTTCTCATGTAAACCAGTTATATCAAAAAAGTCAATTTTTGAATATAAAATGCACTGTTAAAATTAATCAATGGACAATGGGATAATTCTATTTTCTGCTTTGGAGCACCAATGGTAGGAGACTAACGTTCAACACATTACACAAATAACATTGAATGACAGACTCAAGGAATGCAAGTTAGGAATTTGCACATGTGAACTGAAAATGGAAATTTTTTTTTTTTATCATTTTGGCCAAAGTTCACATTAGAAGCACTAACATTTCTAAAGTCTCAGACCCAGCAAAAACGATGTTTTTATGACTTTACTAACACATGAATGTGCTTCCATTTGGCAAGCTACAATTGGAACCTCTGAAGAATGTCGTTGCTCAGTTGTCCTTGGCGTGCATAGTTGGGTCTCTGGTGAACTAGAAGTATCTGAAGGTGTCATCTTATTCTTTTAAACAGGCATGTTAAATATAACTCCCCCCCTCCCGTGCCCCCCGTCAAAATGATGTTCCACTGTGGAACGTGCTTGGGGTGGAGTTGATGGCTGGTGGTGCTGAGGTCTGTTTTAATCGTCGTCCTCCCTCTCTCCTGGTGGCCGGGTGATGCGACGGCGACCCTTCTTCCCCATTGGCCCCTTGGGCTTGGCGAAGGCCTGCTTGTGTGTGTGTTGCGTGGGATGCACCGCTTCATACAAGAAATCGCTAGTCAGCTCCTCTCCCTTTTCGATCTCCAACTGGACAGCATATAAAAAACCCAAAAAAACGTGTCTACTTCAGCTCTGACTCACGAAGAAATATGTTTTTTGATGTCCATATGGCATAAATATAATTTCTGACACGATAACCTTTGCTGCACAACCTCGCTCATGAAAATACTTGTTAAAAGGCAACGCCCTAAATGCGCTAAAAACTTTTGTTTCTCTCTGTCTGCTTTCAATAGTCCTGCATTTAATAAGGATTAAGCAACAGCCATGATGATAAATTATGACCAATCAGTGCTGTTCTGAATTTAATCATGAATCATTTAATTCTGTAGGAATGTCCGAAAGCTAAAAATGTCAGCAGGCTGAGAATGTACCTGGTGACATTTCTCACCTTTTTCTCGATCTCCGTCTGGAGTATGCTCTCCACCGTCTGAACAAGGGGCTGTTTGCAGCTGGAATACAACATCCTCTCTTTGATGCTACAGGCGTATCCAGGCATAGAGTAGATGAAGACTGCAAAAAGATGATGAAAGAAGATCATCAGCATCTTACCAGGAATGCTTATGGACCACCTACATTGTTGAGAGCTCGTTCACCTGGGGACTCCAAGGAGTCGCCTTCATGGGAATGTTTGTAGAGGAACAAGTGGTAGCGTGCTTTGTCGTCAGGGATTCTCCTCGGAAGGTCTAACACCTCTGTTGGAGCCGTGCTGGACACCTGGATCAACTCCTGATCTGCATTTATTTCCTGTTGACAGAGGAAGTGAGAGGTTGCTCCCCAAAAATGAACCCAATATTAATTTGGCAATAGTTGTAAAACCTAGATGGGGTCAGTGAAGAACAAACCCTCTCCTCACCCTCTGTTAACAGCGGACCAACAGAACAAAATCCTTCTCATTACTTGAAAAGCTTTTAGGATGACGAACAAAGGGAACAGAGACGGCGTCAGCAGCACCACCACAATTACTTCTCTGTACTTTGCACCGATCTGATCATGTGACCTGTTGAGACTTTCACCATGAAGAACAAAGGCTTTTTGGGTGGGTAAAAATAAGCAACTCGTTGTACCAGCCTCCAAAACAACACTTGAACATTAATGTCTGCATCTCTTCAAACAATCATTTAATAACAGAATTCATTTCTTCAGAGGACTGATCCAGCAGAATCCATGAATGTTTGTTTCTTTGGGACTCACCAGTTGTATGTAATTAATCTTCTTTTCATTAAAAAGTACAAGCGCCTGACGAGCATCTTTGTCAAGAGGAAAGGCCACTCCCTGTAGAGTCGGTGTCTTAGTGTCCACACCAATGTCCGTCTGCACCTGAACACACCACAAGCAGACACACACCACAGAGCTGTCAAGATATTCTGCATTAAACTATTAAATTATGGTATTACTCCAATTCATTAGAATGATGGGTACTTATTTGAGCAAATATTTAATGATGGGTTTATTTTTCAGAGACACACAAATGATTGAATCTATGAAAATCTGCATCATTCAGGTAAGTTCACTCGCTTACGTTATGCATGAGTGATGAGCAGAGCAGTTGTCTCTGGAGCTGTTAGTGTTTTATACTGGCCATTCTGTTGTCATGTTGCAGAAATGAAAATAGAGTAAAAAGTTAAAAAGGTTTTTCACCTACAACAAGTGGCTGGAATTCCAAGGCATTATTATAAATGAGGTGCTTATATTGAGAGTGACAAGGCGCATCCATGAAATCACACAAGACTGGAAATACTGGTGGATTATACTGATGGATTGCATCTATTTTTAGTGCCCTGTTCCCGCAGAATGAAATGCCGTGCAAACGTGATTGAGTCTCAAATGTAGTTACCTCGCATACCAAAAAGGATTGTGGGTCTTTCATCCATCTGCTTCGTAAAAAGCAGGCAGTCTCCGAGGCACAGAAAGGCTACATTTTTCAAAGCCTCTTTTTCCACCCAGGCGGTGCAGATTAATGGTATACTATCTTCTTCAACAGCTGGTCGAGCACAGAACGCACTTCCTATTCACTCTGCTGTTTTTAATTGACCGTAGATACGTCCACTCGGAGCGCTTCCATATAAGGTGACAAAGTCAGTTCTTGTTTATGTGGCAGACAGGAAGGGAAGCTATTAGAATAGGCAGCATCTCCAACAAAAAAGAAAAAAAGTTGTTGGAATTTATAGGAAAGATACCCCGAGCTCTGAAAAATTCATTTATAATGCTGCTTCTACTTCTTCTTTGTCCAGTGGAGTCCATCAGACACAGCCCTAAAGCTTCACAGCCAGTCTTCATTAGTTTAATAAAACTGACATCCTCACAAGGGAGGCCTGTGATTGATCCGCTATTTGGCACAAGAAATTTAAATATATTGGTTAAATATATATAATTTCTATCCAATTAATGTACACATAGAACCCGTTTTTTAAGCTTATCTTATGTAGAACAAGTCAGTTCAGTTGGTGTAACCTCTGTATTTCTGGTGGGTGTGTCTTTACCGAAGAGAAACCCCAATGGAGAGGTGTGGATTGGACAGGAGAGCGAGTTTTTGACCGCTACGTTAGGCGGTCAAAGACAGGAATAATTGTCTGACTCTGCCCCTCAGTGGCTTTAAAGGTAGGCTTTGACAATTAAAAAAAAATGCAATTAGAAAGGATTATTTTTTAAAAAAAACCTTTTGTTAAAAATGGTATCTGGTAACTGTTGCATCTATGCTCTTATTCAAGTGTGTGATTACTGGTTTCAAATGGTTCTTTACAGGACAAGCAATGCTTTTTTCAGAAGATGGTGACTTTTAGTCACATCAACTGGTCTAACTTTAAATGTCAGGGAAGCTAGATATTAAGAACATTCATCAGGAGCATCACATCACAGCAGTTCTTCAATATCACAACAAAAGTAACAAAGACATACAGTAACATAATGATGCCGTTCACTTTCGGTCCCTACAGACTCACTGACAAGCTCTCAACTCTGGAGATGCTGCATTCACATTAGCATGTGGAGCTAATCAATCTGAAAACCCATAAAGAGGTCCTCTTTAACCAATCTGTTGTTCAGGCAAAATGGGTTTATGAGTGTAAACACAATTTTCTATGGAGCTGTAGGTGTAAGCAGTATAATCCCAATAGATTCATCCCTTCCAGCATCCTGCTGTTCTAATGCATCAGCGTCTTTGCCGTGTGTCAATACTGTTGGGGTGGGGGGGTGGGGTGCATTCTGGCATCGCTGCTGACCTTGAACTGTTGAGAAGGATCATTGCCGGCCCTCTCTGTAACTCAAAACTGCTCCTGATGCAATGAAAAGGTGGACTACAGCTGTATATATAGACATCCATTTTCACAACGGGCACAGAGCAGTCCCGACGCATGCCCGCTCCACAGCTCGACAACACCGGCATGATGAGGCGCATCGTTTCATCTCAAATGGCAACGACAGGTGAGAAATGACAGAACTGCTTCATTGCTGGACTTGGCAGTCTCACCTCATTAAGTTTAATCTGCCTCAGTTCCTCTTCTGCACTGGTGAGGGGCAGGGGGGCAGACTGAGCACTCAGATGTTTTCTGTATCCACTGAGAGTCAGTTCCTCCTGAGAGCAAAAAAAAAAAAAAAATGTTTGTGACGGCTCTAAATTATTATTATTATGCTTCCTGTCACTTCAACTGTTGCTGCCATTAGACAAACCTTTGTGGTGGCAAAAATCTCATCCTTGATGTGCCCCCCTCCAAACTCTTTCTTCAGCGAGGCTCTGGTGCCAGCATATAACATTTTTTGTCGCACCTGTTGAGAATAGAAGGAAAAGTTGGATGAGAAATCATAAAAAAAAACGTGTTTTTTTTTAAGTGATGAGTACCATTACTTTTACCAGATTACACACTTCATCGTAAAGAGGATTCATTCACAAACATCTCCTTCCCACCCCAAACAAACCCATTTACAAAAATCATTGCTTCATGATGGAGCTTGCGATGGGAAAATGCCTCTCAAACAAACCTGTGCCATGGCAGCTGAAAAACGCTGACTTGACAAACCTAATCAGTGAAATAATTCTCCAACAAGTTGGACAAAAATAAATTAAATAAACACACTCCAATGATTTAGCAAAGGCAGCATCACGTGCCGGCGTTGAGGTGACTGGAGCTCCCAGACAAGCCTGAACCTGAAGCGCCAAGCTTTGCTGCAGCTCAGGAATGTTACTGTCAGTCAGGAGAGTCAGAACAAATCTGAGACGTTCGGCACCGGTATCCTGCATGGAAAGTTATTCTAGTCGATCTTCATAACGTTCCCCTTTCCACTGCTATAGGAACATTTTAATGTCTACTTACTGCAGCTTCAATTGCAATGAAGGAACATTTCATGAGGTGACTCATGTGATACTGAAAGGGTCAAGAAAGGGTAAAGAATGCATCGCTGTTTGTTTATTGGGCATAAAACCAATGGCTGCCTTCATGTGGGCAACCCCACCCATCCGCCATACAAAGCAAAAGACGACACAGAGGTTGGAAAGTGTTTCATTAAACTGCGGTTTGGTTTTCTTACAGGCGAGCTGTCCGGCGACCAGGCCAGGAAGAGCCACTCGTAGCCCTGGTTGTTAGAGGAATCCAGCCGGTACAGGATGTAGCACGGGTCGTTAGGCTCCAGGAGGGGCAGCACTAAAGTGTCATACTCCTTGTCCCATGCCTGTGATGCTTTCTTGGTGGAGCCCAGAATCAACGCCTCTGGAAAGTACATATTTGCCACACAAATTTCAGAAATGCTTGCATATGTTTGTCATGATGGCATCTTTTAATGCCAGCCTCCATCTTTGTAGAGTTATAGAGGTTTGTATGAACTCGTTATTACTTACCATCTTCAATGACTATTTTTAAGACTCTGTACTCTTCTCCACTCCTGGCAGTGGCAAAGATCTCCTTCACATCTTTTCCCGCTGGGTAAAGACAAGGAAAGGGTACAGGGTGAATGGGCTTAGAGCCCATTTCTGGTTTGACTGACAACTCAATGCGCTTTACAACAGCAACCATCATTCACTCATTCACATAGGCAGCTAGACACAGCATTAACACAATCATTCACACAGCAGCGGGACAGTCACATAAACCAGATGGGCCAGGGTTCCACAAAAAATACACAACTATCATCTCATTTGGCTTTAACATACAGAAAACCTTCCAGTCTCCCTTGCGTGTTGTTTTAAATTAAAAACAAAAAAAAATTGAGAATGATTTCCAAACAGTTACAAAACCCAGTGAGTTGAGACAATTATAATAAAAGACATGATTGTAGTTTAAAGGTTTTATGCGACTAATAATAATAATAAATCATGACACAGCCATGTGTGTTGCATTATCATCATTATGTGTGTGTCATGTTGGCTAAAAAGCTGGTGACATTCAAACAAATGTAAGGAGGCAATAAAGACGCAAAAAAGTTGAATAAATGTATGAATAAATGAAAGGATGAGTTCAATAAGTAGATAGTGTGATGACTGTGACAGGCCTGATTAAGTCAACCAGAGGCTTGTTGGGTAACGTTCTATAAATCTGTCTTAAGACTGACTAAAGACACCTTTGAACTCCAGGCACAAATAAACAGCTCTTCTATTAGCACTCAAAGCTGCAACAGCTGCAGTATTCCTTCAAATGACCCTGCTTTTGAAAAATGGAGAATCTCAGAATTGCAAATGTGTAACATCATGATTATTCTTTACGGGTTTTAAAGCATCCGCATCCACTTTGATCAACGAATGCAGGGCGGCGAATTAATGATGCCTCAGTTTGTTTGCCTCTTTGATAACTAGAAACTTGAAGATTATGGAGGATGAGTTGGATTCCATCATCTTGCCATCTGTGAGGAAGATGGAGCTTACATGTAATCATATTGCAATTGTTTGAAAGGACAATGAGGCCAACCATGCAAAAAAAAAGAAAAAAAAGAAAAAAAAAGGGCTTGGTTTAATAGGAAGTCCTGGATCATTCTAGCGTGGCTGTGACAATCACCTGACTTAGAAATATAGAAGATGGCTGTAGCATTTAAATTTAGGAACACACCAGAACTACCCATTTGGCATGTGTTAATATTCCTCTGGGAACATAACCATAATTCTGACACTGCAGTGGTCAGTAAATGAGGCATATTTGGGGTAAACACGTGTATTAACCATTGTACTGAGAGTAATCACACAATCAGACTGACTGATACAGATCCTACATATCACAATCTACTCTCATCTCACCTTAACAGTTGTTTTACCTTTAACCAGAGGGTTCACGACGCCGTGTTGCTCCAGTCCTCAGAAAAGGGCGTCACACCCTTGTGAATGACATTTTCTTAATTATAGCATATTGCATGGTAAACCAGCGGTATTCGCTGAGTCTTAGTCATGGGAACACCGGCCGACCTACTAGGCAGGCAGTTTGTTTAAGAAGAAGGCATCGCCCATGCATTCAGAAGGACACGCTAATGTTGAAGGAATTAAAGGTGTAAACTAAAAAAAAAGCTACGGGTTGAAAGGCTTCTGCGCTATTTTGACAATAATATATACATACTTAGATGTAAGTATACATATATACATATGCTGTCACAATGGTTTCGATTGTCCACAAGCTGGATAACCACAAAGAGATTTATTTCAGAGTGCTGCAAGTGCCCAAATAGGACACCGCTGATCACACACAGCACGGCAGCTCGAAGCTAGCTGACTCAGGCTAGCTGACTAGTCGCTAGCTTCCTTCAATGAGCGCTTTCAGGTCTATGTAGCTCGCAATTAAGTCACACAACTCACACAGCAAAAAAACCCCGGAGAAACCAACGTTAAAAAGAATAAACGCATCTACCTTGAATGCCTGTTTGATGTGACATTGTGTCGTTTGTCCGTTAAATGGAAGAAGCAGCTGATCAGGCGAAGCCAGAGAGAACCAGGAACTGAACTACACCGACAAGTCCCGCCCTGTTAATGACGTCACAAGATCGCAACTCGTATGTAATCAACTTTTATATATGTAACTAATTTTTTTCAACTTTTTCCATATGAAAAGAAAGTTATAATGATAATTATCTAATAGTACAAAAGTGTTACATAAAATATATTTCAAGTGTCATAAATAAACCTTTGTATTGTGTTTCTTCTCATTCTTTTTGTTATAATTATTCTTTCCTGCATGAATAAATTAATTAGAATTATCACTATTATTGTTATTATTATTACTATTATTATTATTATTATTATTATTATTAGTGGTGGTGGTGGTAGTAGTAGTAGTATTGGTATTACTATTATTATTACTATTATTATTACTGGTGTTGTTATTGTTGTTGTCGTTATTATTTAATTGGATTCTCTTGTAAAATGAGATGGTTGCATATTATGTAGCTTGACCTATTTTTTTTGTAAGACCTCCTTTTTTTATTTCACATTTTGATTTGGGTCTGTGATCAAAGAGAACCTCAGCATCTTCATCTCTGCTACCTCCAGCTGTGTCTCCTGTCTTTTCCTCAGTGACACTGTCTCTAGACCAAACAGCATCGCTGGTCTCACCACAGTTTTGTAACACCTTTCCTTTCATTTTAGCTGAAACTCTTCTATCACTCATCACACCTGACACTTTCTCCCCCCGTTCCATCCTGCCTGTACACGCTTCTTCACCTCTTTTTCACACTCTCCATTTGCTCTGGACTGTTGGGAGGATTTGAAGTACATATAGGGTCAACAGGAGAAGAAAGGAGAAGAAGAAGAAGATTCGTGATAACAGGGAGATTTCCCGTCTCTCGTGGGAGCAAATCTTATTTGGCATGAAATCCTGTAACATCTGGAGGCCTCCGAGCTTCCTGCCTTTGATATTTGTCCCTCCTACTCGTGGTTAAATTAATAAAATAATGAATTTTACAGCGACAGAACCATCCTGTCACCGGAGGGAACGTCAGCTGTGTCACACCGGACACGACCCGAGTCATAACACCTTCAAAATAAGAGCATGAAATACCCTGCTACAGCTACAACGTGCGTTTTTTTTTTTTTGTTGTTTTTTTTTTTACACTGCAGAATTTATATACAAGAGTTCAATTTAAATTTATTCATTTTCATAAAGAAGATATGAACAGACTTCAATGTCATACTGTTAATGTAAGCAAACTGGATCGCATAAAGTGACTTTAATTTGTATAGCTGTTACACAACTTTAATACACACACACACACACACACACACACACACACACACACACACACGCACACACAGCGTGTCATATCATTTTTGGCTTCGGGATTCCATTTACTCCTCCAACCAAACATCTGTTCTTATTCATCTTATTTCGAAAGGTGTGATCGGAAGCTGTATTCGTATTGACGCGCGTGGCGTTTCACTGATGCTATGCGTGCCGTTTGAATCCAACCATCTCCATCCTCCGTCCCACCGACACCACAGAAACTGAACAGCGTGGCAGGAACCCGCTGACGAAGCACCCGGCCGTGGAAGTCCACCCGGCGTGCGGACGCTCCAGCACAATGGCAGAAGATTTGGGGGCGCCTCTGGTTTATACCAACAACAGGTCGCAAGGATAATTCCATCCAAGCCCCCACCATTATCTCCTCGTGTTTGGGATGATCAGAGCGCCTCTCCTTGACTGATGTGGGGAGAAATCCGTGCGGGAGAGGGTCTCCTCGTCCTGGCTGTCGACTGAGAGAAGCAGGTGCGTGGATGATGGGGATTTGACGCGCCACGCACAGTGAAATAACGGGATACTGATTTTTGCGGGACGTGCGCAATTTTCGGCCGCTCCAGATTTGACTGGGGCTCATCCACTTTTAAAATTGTGTAATTCAGATCAATCCAGCCCGGTTTATTGTGTCATCTCCGAGATACGTGGTGTTGACTGATGTGATATTTGACGTCATCAGTGTAGTGGAATTAAATGGGATGTGTGTATTCTCTTTACCTGGTGGTCCAATAAGAAATTGGCACTCATGATATTGTTTCATATATTCTTTTATGGTGTTATAGAATGTCACTTAATCCTGGACATATAGCTCAGATCTTTTACATTATATTAGTAATTTTATGAATTACACGAATTACAGTTTATAATCATGTTACCCAGTCCTGAGTCCCTTCTGTGTGATGTTTGCATGTTCCTGCTGTTTTCGTGGCCTCCTTTGGATGTTCCATCACCATAAACGTTAAGCACTGTCCTTCAAAAAAGTAGGAACTGGGTTTTAAAGAATAGGAAACTAATTTTGCATTTCACCAGGAGAACTCGGCGATTGCAAAGCTAGTAGTTGCCGTAATAGAAGTTCAAAGCAAACACGATGCTGGTGAAATTAAATAGCCACATGGGTGTTCCACTGTGGCGGCTCTATTCCTGTAGCTGTGACACCGTTCTCAATTCCCACTGACGGATATTTAGGGAAACGGTGTCAACGACAGGAGTTGGTTTGGAAAGATCTGTCTAGAAGAGTCAGACTTCTCACGGGGGTGGCCTCAGGTCATTTGGGAGTTTAAAGGCGAGTGAATAAAGTCGAGTTTAAATATACAGAGGGGATGAGTGACTGAAGCTGCTTGGTAAGTGTTCCACATAAAGATAAATAACCATCAGATGCTTTTAAGGGAGCTCAGCGATTCACAGATAGACTCAAGGCTCCAGGTGCAACGTTCATATCTCGGCTTACCGTCGATTTAAAACCTCTTAAAGGGGTTTTCTGCGGAGTCAGCAACTTTTCATTGCCATGCAAAACTTTTTATTTTATTTGTACCTCCATTTCCCTTCAGTTATTGTGCGAATCTGTTGTTGTTTCACATCACAGTTGTTTGAATATTGCATAATCCTAATCCATGTCAAACCTCAATTGTATTCCAACCATTAATCTGACTCAGTATCTGAAACATGCTCTTTCTCTGCCTCTGCCTTTCAGGTGCAGTGTGGCTGGGTGGAGGGGGGGGAGAGGTCCAAGCAGGATGGAAATAGATACCTGTTTTCGCTACTATTTCCAACACCCGTGGTCGCGTCTCCTTGTGGCCTACCTCGTCACCTTCTTCAATTTCCTCATCTTTGCAGAGGACCCCGTGTCTCACAGTCAGACAGAGGCGCATATGATTGTAGTGGGGAACTGTTTCTCCTTCCTGTTCAACAAGTACCCCGGCCTCGGATGGAACATCCTGAAAGTAGTGTGCTGGATTCTGGCCATAATCAGCGGTCTATTAGCCGGGAAGTTCATATTCCACCGCCAGCTCTTTGGTAAGTCACCCGCACAGTAATGCAATGGAATGTGCAGGGTAATGACTCTCCGGAGGGAGGGAACCTCCTTCCTGCGTTGTTTTTTGTTATGGTTGCTCTGCTTTTTGTGAATACAGTAGTAGCATAATTAAAGACAGTTGGCTCCCATCTTTGTATCCATGCTACTCATATTCATCTTCACGTTTCTGCCTTTCGTCTGTCTTATCAGCTCTCAGATCAAATTACAGCTGTTTCCGTATCAGTTAGGCTTGTGATCATTATATTTTTATTACCATACCATTTGTTTTGTGTGAGTTTTTAGCTTTTAAAATGATTTCAGAAGTGTCTGCAAATATGGTATTTTTACAAAACTAAAGAATATCTCATAATAACTAAGTGAGTATCATGCAGGCTTTGCAGCTCAGTATCCATCTCCGTATTTTCTGGCACTCATGTTGTTCAGTTTCTTCACTTCTCTCGACTCTTTGATGCATTTCCTCTCAACATCTTCTTCACCTCTTCCAACCTCCTCTCTCTTGCCCTCTTCTTCCATTTCAGCATCCACTTGTACATCTTTGACTCCAATCCCAGCAACCATTCATTTGCTTAAACTGTGGAGTAGTTCACGGTGCTTCCCTATTCAAGTCCCTATTTAAATTCCAACTCAGTTCACAACTCACTTAAGCCCGGTTATTATTGCCTGTCCTTCTCGAAATGAACAATTAATGACTGTAATTGGGGGGAGGCAGAGAAAGGGTAAAGGGTGATCATCTCCTCTGAGCAGATATAGAAAGCCAAGATGACAGGATTCATTCTGCAAATACAGAACCCTCACTCAGAGGGGAAATGAATATTTGCTTTTTGAGCTGTGCCTTTCCTGTACACAGTGGACGAGTTATTGGATCAGATAATAACCAGCTGCTCTATCTTCATTTTCATTGAATGCTATGTTTCCCTACATAGAATCCAGTTTTCATCCACAGGGTCCAGGATTATTGAATGTTTTTTATATGCAGAATCCTTGGAGATATTTTTAATGCTGTTTTTTTACACTTAAATCTGAAATGAAAAGTAGATTTTTAATCATCAGATTAAAAAAACCCTTAAAAATCTGCACAGAGCAACCTAGGGCGCTTGTTTATGAAAAATATGGGTTCTATACCGAATTTGGGTTCTATACTGGTGTCAGGAAATATAAACTGGACTCGAGTGGACTTCTTTCAAAAAAAAAAAAAAAAAATCCCATCTGAGATATTTGGAATGCAGATGGTTTTATTTTGGTCAATATTTCAGTTTGCTTTTTTGAGAGTAAAATGAGGATATCGCTGTTCTCTTTTCACTGCTTGTCTGATTTATGTGATCTATTTGAATTTGATCTATTCTAATGTATGTATTCCTTCTGAGATTGTGTGTCTGTGTGTGTGTGTGTGTGTGTGTGTGTGCGTGTGCGCGCATGAGAGTTGCACATGTAAGAAAGGACATATGACGAGAATCTGTGGCAGAGGGCAGAGAGAGGGGAGGCCGGTGCGGATCAGTTATGTAATCTCAGCTCAGTTGGGACGTAAGGGTTGTACTCTAGAACCAGACCCACTGTAAGGTATGTCATCTATTATAGATCCATCCCACATATACTCCCCCTCCACTGTCACTGCACATCAGGATGCTGTAGTAAAGCCTGTTACCTGCATCCACCCTCTGTTTTTAGTGGACTCTTGTCGATACAAAGAGCAGCCCGGTCTTTCCTGTCATTTTAAATATGTTTCCAGCGATGCTTCACAATTCATTCCTGTTTTTGAAATATGACACATCGCCTGCATAATTCATGACAGCCGAGAAAAGTATTTCTGGACCTCTTCCTCAGTACCACAATATTTAGCCGCGGCCTTGAGGAGCAGTCCTTACATCAGTCATGCTTTTCAATTGCACCGCTCCACAAGACGTGCAGGTTTATTCTCCCTTTGAGAAAAAGAGGATAAACTTTTGAAGATGAACGTCTTTTGACAGATTTTGTGATCTGGGACTGCAGCCGGGGATCAAGGAGCAGCGATCAGCCACTCAAAGCGATGTGTGCTCTCTAATGGAGTGAACCGCTGCCAATGACTTCTGGTCATTCAGGGGCCGACTGGCTGTCATTATGCATTTGCATGAAGTCTGGGGTCACAGAGGGTGTGTGAGCTGTCAATTTCAGCTGGAGTGTTTGTTTGCTTTCAGCCGTGGATCACGTTAAGCCATCTTTTTCTATTTTCAGACAGGAACTCCTTGGTGCAGATCCTCATCTTACTTAAGATTTTGTTTCAATTTCTCACTGAGAAATGAAAAATGTAATTTAGTCGAAGTCACTTTAGATGGAAGCATAATGCAGGCAATATTAGATTCCACATTGGAAACATATAAAATGTTTGGCGAATACTTTTTATCAAAGGTGAAAGGTGTTTCGCTTCTCACGTAATATAATTTAGTAGACTGTCATCAGTATGACAGTGAGGCTTTAAGACAAGTCAGTAATTTACAGGTGAATTACTCTGTCTTTCTCTCGTGCACACACACACCCTCACACACACACACACACACACACACACACACACACACACACACACACACACACACCCTCACACACACACACACACACACACACACACACACACACACACACACACCCACTGAGGACAAAAATAAATGCATTTTGAGATACTTTTTTAGAAAGTCATTGATTTAAGGTGGCAGGTTCACTTATTGCCACAGTCAAGGGAAGTGACAGCGAAGTGCGATTAAACCTTCTTTTGACGACTTCTCAGAATGTCCAATTTCTACGGGTCGAATCATGTGGGGAGAGAAAGAAACTGTCAAATCCACATATTCAACTTAACCTCGAACAGAATCATCCTCACTAATGCCACCTCTCTGTCCTGCTGTTAAATATCAAGCAGGAGTTCTCTGATTGTGTAAAGACAAATACGAGGAAAGGGTCATCTTCAGACATGTCCTGCAAAGCTAAGCTAGGCTAGGCCGACAGGCTACTGTCTGTGGCTTCGTATTTAAAAGACAACCTGAAAGCATGATCAACCGCGTACTCGAGAGTGTAGAGTAATTCCTTTTTAAAGCAAACGGTGGATTGTTGAGACTGTGTAGTTTTTTTGTGGCCTCTTTGCAACAGAAACATTCAGCAGATTACTCTATTCTTTTTTTTTTTTCTTCTTTATGCTCAAAAAGCAATTGAAATTGTTTTTCAGGTTGTGTAAATATGACAAAATCTGTGTGAAATTATTGTAAATATGAAAAATATCTCCTATGATCAGTTTCCGTCAGTGATGCAGGATCACGCAGCAATAAAGCGCTTGAAGCGTTAAACCATTTCCCATAAATCTCATGACACTTTTTGATAATTGGAAATTTGCACTCGCAGTTTCACGTAATAGTAATCCCATTCATTCAGACAGCAACTGCCTGTTTCCACTTTAATGACTTTAATGACAAAAAAATGTGCCAGGCAACAAGGTGAAGATTTGTTCCGTGAATCCCGATGCTATTGGATGCCGGCCTCAGTCGTATGCATGCGTCGCAGAGGTCGAGACACTTTATTGGTTGCTCTGTTGTGTGAGTTCCTCTTGTCCCTTTTCCCTCAACTTGATGATTGTCGCCTGCAGGACACCATCTGGGTTCTGTCATATGTTATTACTGTAGCCATGCAAAGACCAGGCTGGCTTCTGCACGGCGCTGCATGGCTGCAGGTCAGAGAGGATGACTGTGTGTTTGTTTAAATGGATGGGTGGAGGCTTTTTGTCTGCTTTTTTTTTTTGTGTGTGTGTGTGTGTGTATTGTTGTTGCAAACCGAGGCTTGAATTTGTGTTTTATATTATTGTAAATGGAATACATTCCACTTTATTTTATTGATCATTAAATCAAGGCACCTATCAATAATCAAAATAGCGATGAGTTGCAGGTTTGTGTGGCTGCAGACATTTTCATGTGTAATGGTTTTCCAAGGGTCTGTGTGTGAATATGTTTTATGTGGAGTGAAAACAGTTCAAAATCCCTTCAAAAATATGTCAGGAAAAATGTGGATTTCTAATCCAAAAAAAAAAAATTATTATGAAATTTTGGTTTTGTTAGCTTTGTTAGCATAGATGGTGTTCAAATTACAAAAATAAAAACCGAGAACAGCAACAAATTGTACCTGTGAGAACCTGCAAGCAGTGGTCACAGTTTAATTCAATTACTGATCATCACCAGACTTTAAAATTATGTATATTTTTAACGATACGCCGATTTTCCTGAATATTTTTGTCTCTTCTCTGCAGTGTTTCATCGAGGAAACCTCAGATTGCAAGGTGTTGCGAGTTGATCCGTATCGCTGATCTGAAGTTATCTGTATAATTATCAGCCTCCTGATTATGCAAGTTTCATCAGCCTTATGCTGCCCTATGTGTTTTCTGTCTGCCCAGCCTCCATCGCCCCAAAGCCGTCCTCCATCTCTATAAATAACGTCTGATTGATGTGGTGTCATCGCCCGGTTCTCCCCAATATCTTACTTCCTGTCTGAATTTCTCAGGTTTTGATGTTTTTGACGCCTTGTACAACGTGGACCTATACAGTAATATGTCTGCGCTGAGTAATGTGATTACTGTAATGTCTTTCTTTTACGACATTAAAGAAAAATCGCCTTGATATACAAACACAAAATGAAAATGGCGTTTCATATTCCATTTTGTGGTTTCATAAAGCTACAGATGGCCGACGTTGTCAGAAAGACGGTATTTGCCCGTGTCCCTCGTGGATTAAACCACGTGTCCGTGTGCTTGCAGAAGAGGCCTAATAACAAAAGGTGTTTGCGCAGCAGACTGAGACACAAAGACGGCAATACCGACTAGAGCTGGCAAACAAAGGAAGCCAGCCGGTAGGAAATTGCTCATTTACCTGATGTTTGACTCCTTTGGTCTGGACCCGAGCTATCAATAACTTAATGAGGTCTTCTAACTGTTGCACTGGATTAGGTACTCTGGTATAGCAGGCTGGTCTCAGGCTCTCTGTGTCTCAGCTTTATGGCTCCCTGTGGAGGGAGTTGTGTTGTCATTTCCCACCCATGATTTATTATCCAGATGCTTACTTACAGAGGAGTCAAGCTCCCGGGGAAGATAGCGGCCTTAGTCATGGCTATTCCCCAAACTCTCAAGTGACACTACAGCCCAGCGCGTCTGTGATGAATAGGGATGTTGGCGCTAGCATCGTTACCAATTTAGGTTTGTGTCTTTTGTGAGAATGTTCATTAGGATCCCCAAGGAGCGTTAGGAGATGTTCTGATGCCTCAGATCCAACAGGGATGCAGCAGAGTGGCAAGTGTAAGAAAAAAAAAAAGACGTTCCCTTGTTTGTCTGTGAAGCTTCTCAATTCTTCAGCTCATTAGCAAGCAGATTTCCTTGTTTGCTTTCGATCGTTCCATGATTGGAGGATTATCTTTGGTCTGCATGGGAGTAAATCAGTGCATTCAACTCTTTCTGTGCTGAATAAATAGATATTAGATATTCGAATATGCTGACTTGGATCCTGGGAAAGTATGATGGCCATTACTAAATCTTTATACTGTACGACTGTATGTAGATGACATCATAAGGACAACACTATCAGCTAAACAAGTAGATACTGGTTGCAGGCAAGATGTAAAAGTCAAAATGAAGATCAAAATATTCATTCATTCATTTTCATTATCACTGGAGCCTATCCCAGTGGGCTTATGGGCATTAGGTGAGGAGTTGTTCCAGACCAAAAAGTTCACCTAAACTGCATGTTTTTGGAGGTGGGAGGAAACCAGAAGACCCAGAGAGAACCCAAACAGCATGTTTTTGTTAAAATGGAAAAGATACCATCATGTGGTTTAACACTGATTTGACACTGACCAGTGTAATATCTTTTTAATTGTAGGGATTCAGTTGAAGAGTTTACTTGCAAAATTAACATTTATCATGGGCTCACGTGTAACACAAGAGTCCACCCGATAAAATGTAATAAGGAAAAAAAAAAAAAAGCCCGTCATTGGTTTAGCCCAGTTGTCCCAACTCTCCTGCTGGTCCTGCAGCAAAGTCTTTTGTATCGTCCTCCTTTCAGGGCCAGCAGTTTCTTCTGGAACTGTTCGCTCGCCATGATATACAACACCGGGTCCAGGCAGCAACTCACGCTACACATGGCCTCCAGGTACTCATAGGAGGCAAACAGAACATCGGTGTTGGAGAAGGTGATCTGATCGTGTGTCCTCATGATCACCAGGGTGACGATCATGACGTGGTACGGCACGAAGGAGAACACAAAGACCAGAACGGCGGCGGTGATGAGCCGCAGAGGCTTCCCTCCTGTCCGTTGGGCTCCCCTGAGCCTCCTGCCCCGGGTTAGACGCCTCAGAACCCGAACCGTCAGGAAGTAAAACGTCAGCATGGCGCAGAAGGGCAGCAGGAAGCCCACGATGGTCCTGATAATACTGATTGTCCTGACGTAGATCAAAGGGCCCTGGATGTGGTCCGTGCACAAGGTGACGTTTCGCGGCCGCTGGATAGCAAACGTTACCACCAAGTCAGGAACGCAGCTGAGGATCAACACCACCCACGTACAGATCGAGCACAGCCTAGCTTTACCCACGTCCCACCAGCGCAGAGAGCTGATGGGATGCACCGTCCCGATGTAGCGGTCGAAACTGATGAGGGTGAGAAACTTGATGCTGCCATAGACGTTGATGTTGAAAGACATCTTCTTGAACTGGCAGAAGATCTCCATGTCTTTGAGGTGTGGCCTTTGGAAGGTGAAGTAGAGGGAAAAAGGGAGGGTGAGGATCCAGGCGGAGTCGCACAGAGCCAGGTTGAAC